>CM053605.1:150960880-151038986 GCA_028646535.1 Procyon lotor | reverse complement strand
CCCCAGATGATATGACATTATACTCTTTAATAACTCCCCACAGTGCTTCAAATTTATCGATCACATTCAAAATAATTTACCTAATCACTGTGTTTCCCATCAGAAGGATTTCTGCATGGAAGCAAAGAAAATATCTACTTCCAGCACTCTGAACAGGACCTGTACATACTAAATACTAATTAAACACTTTCTGATTTACTAATTACTCATTCATTCACTCACTAACTCCACAGATTTTATTAAGCACCTGCCATTGTAGAACTTACATACTACAGCAAGAGATCAGACTATAAATCTGTTAAATCATCCATTTAGTTAAAAGAAGAGGGCCGCCTGGGTGGCTCAGTCGTTAAGCATCTGCCTTCGGCCCAGGTCAGATCCCAGGGTCCTGGGATTGAGCCCCACATCGGGCTCTCTGCTCTGCAGGAAGCCTGCTTCTCCCGCTGCCATTCCCTCTGCTTGTGTCCCCTCTCTCGCTGTGTTTCTCTCTGTCAAATAAATAAAATCTTAAAAAATAAATAAATAAAAGAAGAGAAATGTTACAGGTAAAAGGAAAAATAGAACAGGTTAAGAAAGACTAAGCATGCTGGCATAGGGAGTAGGGTAAGAAAGGCCTCATAAAGAGACTGTGATTAGAACAAATTTGAAGGAAGTGAGCTAGATTTCCACTCGAATTTCTTTTTCTTTTTTGTTTTTTTAAATATTTTATTTATTTATTTGACAGAGAGAAAGAGATCCCAAGTAGGCAGAGAGGCAGGCAGAGAGAGAGGGGAAAGCAGGCTCTTTGCTGAGCAGAGAGCCTGATGCGGGGCTCGACCCAGGACCCTGAGATCATGACCTGAGCCGAAGGCAGAGGCTTTAACCCACTGAGCCACCCAGGTGCCCCCCACTCGAATTTCTAAGTGAAAACTGCTCTAGGCAGAGAAAAAGCAGGAAAATATCTAATATATTCAAGGAACAGAAATTACTTTTGTTGAAGTATTATTAAGAATCTAGATGTAAAAAAACTCTAGATGTATTTTTACATTCTCGCCTTTTCCTAAAGGTTCTCTGTTTTTGTGGTTTTTTTCAGGATGGCTTTAGAGATTACTCATGAATTATTTTCACAGTTATGATGACAGGAATCCAAATACTATCTTTTGACACCACAGATCTGTTTTCCAACAGAGACATTCATTCCTTCCAACTGAAACGACCATGGAGAAAATAGAGTTGAGGTGTAATAGAGCTTAAAATCAACTTTATTAAATTGAATTTCTCCAGCATTGAGAAGACATCTCACTTTTTCTATAGCCTTCAGGTAAACACTTCCAAAGTGGTATTTTAATAACCATTTAAGCGCACAAGGACAGCTGTTCAGGTGGTCTCAGAGAGGATGAAAAATTGCATATGTCGTTTGCCAGAGCAGATACTAAATTACCTTGGCCTACAGAAACTTTTTATTTGCCTAGAAGGTATTTATTTTCCCACTTGAGATGTTGGAAAAACAATGGTCTAAACTTCCTGTGACAGAAAATATATCAGTGAAAACTCAGCATCATTTTATTCTTTTATTATATACTGTTACTGGTGGCCTAAACTTTCTATGACAGAACATCAGTGAAAATAGCATCACTTCCATCTTTTACTACATCCTCTGTTACTATGTTTCTAGGCTTATTGATAGCATATGTCAAGGATTTGATTATTTTCTTAATATGCATTTCTTTAGCATTTCACATCACCTATTCAATCAAAAGAACACATAGTTCACGGAGATTTAAATTACATATTTTCTTCTTAAAGTTTGCTAGATTCATACTTCACATGCTACTTTTCTAAGTACTTTTTTTGGCGTCATTTCAATATAATCAATCTCTTGAGCTTTGTTAATGCACTGAAAAATAATTAATTGAAAATATTATTTCAGTATTACATCTAACATTGAATGTCTATGAGAATACCTTGGAAAATTTGTGGTGATTTATGCCAACAGAGGAAAAGGAATGAATACAAGATAATGATTTCTGTTATTTCTTCAGTGCCTTTCAGTATTGCCTACAATTCTCCATATAAAGCAAATTTTACGTTATATAAAAACATTGACTTATATGGTGATTGAATCAAGAATAAGAACAAGCACCTCACATCCTTTAGGATGGTCACTATGAAAATTACAAGCGTTGGTGAAGGTGGGGAGAAACTGGAATATTCATGCACACGGTGGGAATGTGAAATGGTGCAGCTGCTCTAGGAGACAGTATGAAATTTCCTATAAAATTAAAAATAGATTTACCATTTGATCTAGCAATTACACTTCTAGGTATTTACCTAAAATAATTGAAAGCAGGGTCTAAAAGATACATTCATATGCCCATATATGTAACAGCATTAGTCACAAGAGCTATATTGTAGAAGCAGCTCAAGTGTCCCTTGATGGATGAATGGAGAAGCAAAATGCATATACCTAAAATCTGTATACACACAATGGAATAGCCATAAGAAGGTAGGAAATTCTGATAAATGCTACAACACAGATGAAGCTTACGAACATTATGCTGAGTGAATAAATCCAGTCACAAAACATAGCTACTACATGATTCCACTTAGATGAGGTACATAGAATTGTCATAATTATATAGACAGAAAGTGGAATGGTAGTTACAGAGGCTGGGGGAAAGGGAGATGCAGAGTTATTGTTCAGTGGGTACAGAGTTTCAGTTTTACAAGATGAAGTTCTAGAGTGGGATGGTGATAATGGTAGCACAACATTATGAATGCATTAATATCACTAACTTGTACATTTCACAAGATAATCACCTTGCAAGAAAATTTTAAAAAGTAAAAGCACAGGACCTTGATGTCCTTACCGTGACACTGCTGTCTGTATTATTTTGCCATCATTGTGCCTTTTTCTGAGATAGTTTAACCCATACTTAATTTCTGTTGCGTTTCAAATTAACATTATCTGAACATACTTCATTATAACTGGCTGCTGAATATCCTATCAATGAATGTTGTTTTTTTTTAAAGATTTTATTTATTTATTTATCAGAGAGAGAGAGAGAGAGAAGGAGATAGAGCACAAGCAGGCAGAGTGGCAGGCAGAGGCAGAGGGAGAAGCAGACTCCCTGCTGAGCAAGGAGCCTGATGCGGGACTTGATCCCAGGACCCTAGGATCATGACCTGAGCTGAAGGCAGCTGCTTAACCAACTGAGCCATCCAGGCGCCCCTCAATGAATGTTTTGTGAAGAGACTTCTTTTTTTTTTCGGGGTGACAAAATAAAGCTTCAGTGAATTGATGTGCATAACAGATAGGATCATTTCCTTAGGCATGCAGATGTGAAATAATTTGAATCAAGGAATATAAACTTAAGGTACATTCTATAAATCGTATGACAAAGTACTGTTTTAGCCTCTGTTGCCCTGAGAAAGTGGAGTGTTAGTTACAATACACTTTTACCTACAGTGGCTGTTTTAATTACGTATCCTTTTGCCTGAGTTATAAATATACATCCCATTCCTTATCACATAAGACCTGAAATCTTTTCCCATGCTTATTTACTAATTACTCCTTTTTTGTTTTGTCTTTTTCTTACTTTTTTTTGTTTTCAACAATGTATTTGAATCAGCTGACGATGTAATAAAAATATTATCTATAAAAATGGTTAAAGTGGTAAATTTTATGGTATGTGTATTTTACCATAAAAAACAATTGAAAAATCAGTACAAAGGAATTAATATAATTCTAACATATAAATTTTGACTAAATTGTAAACACATGAAGCAATATTAACCATATCAATGTCACAAACTGACAAGAAAAAGATGCCATTTCTGCTCCCCAAAATCTTAGCATCACGTTGATGAATTAGGATCCAAACATAACAAGAAAAATGATGATGTTTTTAGTGTGAATATGTGTGTGTGTTTAACTTTGAGTAAATTTTATTATGGAATTATAAATTATGATTATATTTGATAGGTAATCTGATAATGAGAAAGATATTATAGCCATAAGCACTTCGACAATTTCAAATATTATTCTGTCTTTTTCATTTTTAATGGCTAAAAAGGAGGCATTATATAAAAAGTATATTCCTAAACTGTGTCTGATAAAAGTCCACTTGTGAGGAAAAAGTATGTATGGTCAAGGTTTCATTTAGGATTTATACTATACATATTCAAGGTTATGAATTATTTTCTTGCGGTGACTTTTCAATGAGCACGTTGAAGGAGGTCATTGAGAGGACATGACCGCAGGTTGACCTGGGAGCCCATCTGGGCAATTGGAGGTGCCTGAGCCCCTCCCCTTGGAATGTGTGTTCTGCCAATCATTCCGGAGGCGGGAGCAGTTTCAAGGATGCAGCTTTGAGAGAGCACTGTGTTGTCGAGGCCCTCAGGACCTGTATTTAAGGCAGAATCCGGTTAAGGGCTCTATATAAACTTGTAAGATGCGGGCGGCAGCCACGGAGATCTGCTCGTCTGGCGGCTGCCCAAGACAAGCCTCCTAAGTAAGTTTCCTTGCTTGTTCAACCTGCCAACCACCAGTCCAGGGTGGCTGGGTCCCTAGGCGGTCTCCCCTTGCCCTCTGGGCCAGCGTCGGATTTCAGCTGGAGAGCTTCCAGGGCTGCCAAGTAACAGAGCCTGAGCTAAATCCTTCCCCACCAGGCTCCTGCATGCGCTTTTTGACTAGAGGACCCGCACCAGTATAACAACTTAAAGGGTTTCAAAATACGTGATCGTATTTGTCCACTTATCTTCTACAACATAAGAACTGAGAGTTGTATAAATTAACAGTGCAAATCCTGTTTCACTTCTCCCGTTAGCAGAAAATATGTGACAGCTTTGTGTCTCCCTCCTTCCCTAGAGGCTACGTTTCAAGAATTAGAGTGGCCCTGTACAGAGCTGATCCAAACACCATGCGGTGATCCATTTCTTCCACAGTATCCACAGATAAATATCAAAATTTCCAGAGTTAATACACACAGAATTAATGCTATTTAAAAAGTCCACGTAAATGTTTTTCATAGAAAATGTTAAAATCTTTTTTCCCCCCCAAAAGGGTTGAATAAGCAAGTTGAATCATGACCAATAATCTTAGTGAGCTGCTTTAAGTTGAATGTAGACCAAATGGACATGGAAAAACATTTTTCATATTCTATATTCGTTAAATGAATGATATTGCTTAATTTTGCCTTAGAAAAATACATTTATGTGCCCTTATAATTGATAAAAAATGATTTTGATAGATGCTTAAAATGTTCTATTTAATGAAATTATTTTACTTATATATCTAACACTGAATATACATTTTTAATTTGGGAAGTTTGTAGCAATTTGTGGTAATGTAGGAAAAGGAATAAATGTAAACTGATACCTCATTTCATATATCTGGTTCTTCATCTCAATTTTTTTTAAAAGATTTCATTTATTTATTTTACACAGAGAGAGAGAGAGAGAGAGAGATCACAAGTAGGCAGAGAGGCAGGCAGAGAGAGGTGGAAGTAGGCTCCCCTCTGAGCAGAGAGCCCAATGTGGGGCTCGATCCCAGGACCCTGAGATCATGTCCTGAGCTGAAGGCAGAGGCTTTAACCTACTGAGCCACCCGGGCACCCCTCAATTTTTAACTTCTGTATATAATTCAATAAATATCTGCAGTAGCCATATCAGAATTATTATTAAAGCTACATGAATGGGTAATTTGACTTCATCAAACAGAAATTTCTTCCCGTCACATAAGTAGTATAAAGGAGGACTGTTCAGATAAGATATGGCAGCTTCATTATGTCCTCAGTGACCCAACCTTCTTTAGCCTCCTATTCCATTTTCCTTAGTGTGTAGCATTCATCCTCATTCTTGTAAAATGGCTTTTGCATCTCCAGCTCTCATACTCTTGTCCCAGAGTACGAAAGGAAAGATGAGAGGTAATAATTAGAAGGTGTGCATGGATTCTATAGTTTTGCCAACTCTGACAAGCTAAAAGCAAGACATAAAGGTTTTATTATATGAAAAAGGTATATGATAAATATTTTTATTGTCTTTAAGCATAAGAGATTGGAATTAGGAGTCAGATCACGGACAGCAATTGGGAAAGTTAGAATCCTTTTCATCAAAACTATGAACAGATAACGCAAAAGATAAAAGAGTGGGTCAGGCATTTGTTATTATCTAGAATCGGGAAGGAGGCCAAGAAAAAAGCAACAATTAAGCCAAAAAGAATAGATGTGAGGGTTTAAAGGACATAGAAATGTAGACTTTAGGAAATCAACATCAAGACTGGCTGGTTACAGAGTTTGCATTGAAAGAAAGCATGGAATAGGAAGACATTCTTTATACTCCATATACCTTTTAATTTCTTTTGGTTAGAAAACTAGATTAAATATGAGTGATTCACTACTATTCAGAGGAAGTGATAGCAATTTGTTGTTGATCAAAAATCCAATATGAAGATTACCATAAACATTGATTTTTTATCTTGGCTGGAGTAAATGTGGGCCTTTTAGAATTATAATATTTATCCAGACACTACAAAGCATTCACTTTTTAAGAAAACGTAGACTTGCTGAACAAGTCCTATGATGAGAGATTTCACCTGTATAAACACAGTAGGGGGATATATATTGGTCCCACTAGTCTATTGAGCCTCCTGCTGTTTCAACCCAACTGTGGCAAGGCTTTTATGGATTAGGATAGACCAGAATGTTTGGCTAGAGAAAAATTAACTGGCAAAACCAAAACATCCCAAGAGGTTCTAAACACAAAACTGAATTTTGAAATGACTCTCAGTCTCTCTCTCTCCAAATATGTAAGTGTGTATATATTTCTATCTTTAAAAGGTATAATTAAACCCTTATTGCAATTAAATGCTAGCAGAAAATGCTAGCAAAGTATCTGTTCCATAGTAAGCATTTGCTCAAAAGTATCTCATATGAAAAAAAAAAGAAAAAGATAATTTTCCTGAAAGAACAAAATACACACACACACACACACACACACACACACAATTGTTTCTTAAAAATTTAAGTAAAAGGTGCCATTTTATACATCACTGATTTTCACACTTTAGGGCCTCAAACCCCTTTTGTAAAAACCATTTTATGGAGACTTGCAATGTCGAAAAATGTAAAAGAACTATTCTAGTCAAAACAGAAGGCTGGAACCCTGCTCCCTCTGCCCCTCAATCCAATGCCTTTGAGACTCCAAGGGCAAGTCCAAATTGCCCTAGGAATCCAAAAACATTAAATTTGGTAGAACAGGCCATGCAAAAATTTATACTTCTAGTTTTAAAATAATATTTCAAATTTGAAGTGTTCTTGTCTATCTATATTGTTGATTATTCAATATCATAAATTATGAACCATAGTTACTTCTTGTTCTTTTTTAAAAAGTAGTTTTATTGAAATCTCCCATTGTAAAATATTTCAGAAGACTTTAAGCTGGTGAGAACCAAACTATTAAATTAAGCTACTGGTCTATACTTCCTTGTTCTAATGTATCATTTTGGACACTCCTAGTACATCCCGTTTTTCATGAAAATATCAAAATATTACAATGATTTGCCCAAGAAATTTCCCTATGGTTATTTCTTATGAATGGTCTTAATGTCCTTATTGTTTCTTTCCCTAAAGAGAGCAATAACTGTAGTTTTTCTTCCTTTACATTATGTTCAATTAGATAATCATCTTTAAAGAAAGTAGTTTCCCAGTCTTTCTTTGGGGAATCAGATTTTACTTTATGTAAGCAAGATAATTTCTTGCTTAGCATATACTTATTTTCTTGCCATGGCAGATACTGTTGGTTGCTTCCTTGTCCTTCCCTCTTCCTCACCAACTGACTCTTGATTTTGCTTAGGTGCCAAAATGACCAGCCCTAGGGAATTATCTGAGCAAGTCACAACAATCTGTTTCCATTTTGCCTCTGGTTGGAGCACTGGAACTCAGTTCTACTCAAGCATGGAGGTAAGGTGAAGTCCATGCGGTCTTAAAAAAAATATTTTGTTTCTTGATTAAAATAGAGATAGAAGTTCCTTTGGCTGTCTTCTTTCTAAATGGGTCTATGAGAATATGTTCACTAGAGCTATGGCAGCTACTTTGTGACTAGGAAGAAAGAAGTAATGTGTCGAAAATGCAGATGGAAAGATGATAAGAGCTTGTTTTTTTTATGTGAATTTTGACTTAACAGAATCACTCACGATACCACCTATTTCCAGATTGTTTGCTTTGACATACTTAACTTAATATTAAAGGCGTTGTGATCTGACATTCTGTTATTGCAGCCAAATGGATCCTAATAGAAACTGTGTCCTAAATGGAAGATTTAGTGTTAATGGCCTTGCCCATATATTTGAAACATTATTAATGTTATTTACATCACAAAAAGATGTCAGCTGGCTTTGTTGCAGTCCCTTTAAGCCCTAAAACTCTCAAATACAGGGTTTTACTTAATTACACATTTTGCCTCCTCTTAAAATTCATATTTATAAGAAATTTAAAGCAGATTTTTGTTTGTACTTCGCATTTGTGTCTTCACCTGATCTCAAGCCACTTTAAACAGAAAAAAATCCCAAGATATTCCTTATATTGCATATGTCATCTCTCAAATTGTACCCCTCAAATCTAGAAAATATGAAGACAAAATTCATAATAGGTAAAATTTTAATATATATTGCTTTTATTTCTTCCTTTTATATCTTACAATACTTATTTTATTTTAGTCTTTAAGTAGAGCCAAATGGATTACACAGCTCCTTCTGATGATCAGCAATCCTCACCTACCCCACCCCTAAACAACTTTCACACAAAACATACATTTTGTTAATGAATTTTTTTTCTTTTTTGAGATTTAGATCAGTAGCGATGGATTAAGCCACTCTCTTTGACAAAATCTCTCATTTTCTTCCATTTGCATTTGGAATAAAATTCAAAGTACTTATCACTGAGGGTCATGCTGCTAACTATCTCTCTAGTTGTATCTTTATAAAATCTCCCCACAGAGTCTCATAGTTGCTGAAATTCTCCAAAGTATTTCCAAACAGACTCCAAGACTATATAAACATAGGACCTGGGATTTTCTTTTCCCAGAGAGCTTCACTTCTCATCATTTCGCTTTTCCTGCAAATATTACCAACTCAGAGAGATTTCTTCTGTTCACTCGACTGAAGCCTCTGCTTCCCAGCTACTCAACACAAGATGTCTTTTGTTCATTATTTTATATCACTTTTCTTATCTCGAATACATATTTTAATCTATGTTCCTACTTCATTATTGCCAACCCTTTTTTCCCACCACTGACACAAAGTATGACTCATCAGAGTATCTTGTAAATTTCACTCTCATCATAATGCTTAGCAAACAAGCATCTTGAAAATAGACTTTTGAATAAATACATGAATAAACGAATAATGATTTATAATAATGATATAAATGAAAATGATTTTAGACTCCCTTTCCTTCTTTCATTCTCAGTAGCTTAAACTTCAGCCTACTCACCAAGTTGGTTTACCTTTTCCTTTCTCTCTCAACACTGCTGCTTCTCTAAAATTCCTTTCCAGCTCTCATTACTTTGCTAAGATATTTAGTAATGAAATGAGTATCTTCTATCCATGATCTTGCCATTGAAACTTCCATCTTCTGAAATGCTTGTTTTGTTATTTTCATAAACAAATACAATCTGCTTCTTAGAAGTACTCGGATATCAGTTTCTTAATTAATATTTTTCTGCCACACCAGATAGGATAATCGGTATCCTTCTGCTAACATTTACCCAAAGATAAAGAGTTTTTATTTTCATCCGTCTGATTGAACTATGATTGAATATTTTTGAACATTCTAAAAATATTTTAAAATTTTAGATAGTCTAATTATCTGATTATCTAATTATCATATTCCTCATATTCATAATAAATATTTTATAACACTGAATGTTTTTTTTCTGGAAAAATCTATTTATTCCTCTTTAATAGCCATCCATTAAACTAAAAAACAACATCAATTTATTAGTATCAGAGAGTTTATAAGTATTATTGAGCATAATCAAATTCAGGAAATATGACAAACACAAAAATAACATAAAAACATAGGGTCATTCTCAACTAGAAAAAAAGTATGGAGAATATTTTTTCATATTCCAATATTTTCTTGTTTATATAAATCTATTATATGCATGGATACCCACAATAACAGCATTATACATCCGTTTAACATAATTCTATATTGCTCCTTTTCCCCAATATTGTGTTTCAAATATTCAAACTGATATGGGACCTTATCTAAAATTACTATGTGATTAATTGTATTGCCTGTATTGGCATTAGACCAATTTATATTAAAATGTTATTTCTGGGGGTGCCTGAGTGGCTCAGTTGGTTAAATGTCTGACTCTTGATTTTTGCTTAAGACATGATCTCAGTGTTGTGAGATCCAGCCCCATGTTGGCTCTGTGCTCAGCAGGGCAACTGCTTGAGATTCTCTCCCTCTCTCTCTTCATCTGCCATTCCCCACGCTTGTGCACTCTTTCTCAAATAAGTAAATAAATAAGTCTAAAATGTCAAATATTAACAGTGATTTTTGAACGTTATACATTTCTTAGAGCTACAAATTCCTCATTTGCAAAACAGTGTCCAAATTTTGGGATGTTATAGTAATTAAATGGATAAAATATATATGTATATGGGTATATGTAATTAAATGAGATAAAATATATATGTATATGTATATATACAAAATATATATGTATATGTATGTATACATATATATGTATATGAGATAAAATATATATGTATATGTATATATACATGTATATGTATATATATACATACATTAGGTTTATATAATATACATATATGCACATATATACATACACATATTTTATCATAATGTATATATAATGTATCAGTACCTAGTGGTTACAATTTTCAAAAGTTCTTCATATTGCATGTCACAGTAGCTACCCAATATATATTTCTGATTGAATTTTGTTCCATTACTGATATGAACTTTAATTTATTAAATGATTTATACATCTTGGCATATTTACCTTTTTGTGATTATGCCATATAACAAATGTTTTAGGAAGCATTTCTACTAATACATAGGTTTAATATGAAAAAAGACATACAGATTTAGATTGTGACAGAAACCTTTTCTTTTCTTTTTTTAAAAAAGATTTTATTTATTTATTTGAAAAAGAGAGAAAGAACGAGTGGCGGGGGTTGGGGTGTTGGGGGGAGGGATGAATAGACTCCTTTATGAATGCAGAGCCTGACATGGGCCTGGGTCCCAGGACCCTGAGATCATGACCTGAGCCGAAGTCAGATGCTTAACCAACTGATCCACCCAGGCGCCCTCGGAAAGTTTTTTCTTAGTTATTCTCCAAGATCAGCTCTACTTATATTAAGGCACATTTACATAATGCTCTCCTTTCATAGAAAATACCTTTAGAATTCATGTACTTGAAAGCATTTATGGAGTCACCTACAGGATCTTGAGAATATAAGTTACATATTTCATATTGAATAAAAGATTACTATTATAAAGAATCATGCTTCTTCTAGATCAGTATTTATCAACCAAGCATGATGTTCCCTTCTGCCCTTTTCCTCCCCATCCCACTCTGCTTGGGTGGTTTAGGAATATGCAAGGCTTTCTTGAAAGTTCTAGTGATTGAGGTTGGTGTGGGCATTTAGTTTTGTGCTTATAGAACTGGCAAACACCCTAAGTTGCACTGACCCTCTGTATAAAAGCAGTCATCTTTTTTGAAATGTCAGAACTAATCCCATCTGAAATAATGAGAAGTAGATGTATAATATCTATATGGAATTAAAATTAAGATTCTGAATTTGTAATGTAATTTAGATGATACCAAGTCTTCAAAACAAACAATAGTATCAGAATCCTCTACCTTTAGTTAAAAGAAAATTTCTCTAAAAAATATATTAAATTTGTCATCTTGGGTTTTCTTGTTATATTGTCTTGTCTAATGTAACCACATATCATTAAGACATGAAAAATTTGTTTAACCCTTTCCAATTATTTTTTATCTCATTTTATGTTTTACACGTTTTTGTTTTGGCTAGAAATTCTAAACAAAAATGCTAAATAAAAAAGTTTATAGTGGTCATGATTTTTATATTGCTTCTTGTGATAGTTGAAAAATTAGAAATTCTTTAACTCCATTGTTTAATAAAATTTTAAATTTCTCACTACTTTGATTAAGACTTTATCTTACAGCCTTTTAAAATTACCAACAATCAGTCCGACACCTTGCATAGGTGAATACAGTGAATAAAACTTGCATGGTTTTAAATTGTTTTGTCTATAATAATTAAAATAGTGTATGTCCAATGTTAAATTTCTCAGTTGTGTAAAAATTCAACTGATACATATGGCTACAGATACATATGACTATGGTTTTAGATTTTTAAAAAGGAATAATGCTTCTTTTTAAGATTTAACAAGGAATAGGTCATTCCTTCAAATAAAGATCAACTATCATGATATATATATATATATTATTATTTTATATTCTTCTGTTATTCTTATAAATCTTTGATTCAAGCCAATTTTTTTTTTCTCCTGGTGTCTTTGGTCATCTAATTCTTTAGTAAGGAAAATCAGTGCTGTTCTTTATAGATCTTTTCCTGCTTTTATTACAGCTGCTTTTCTGTTCTCGGGTGATTTGTTGGTCTATGTACTCAAATCCATATTGCCTTCTTTCTCAAACTGTTTCAAGTTTATCATCCAGTTCCATCTGGTCAGTATAATCATGTTAACCATTTACCATCTGTTTAATCTGCTCATACTCAGTTAATTCCACTGAAGGAAGACAAAGACTCTCATGAGAGATCTCTAACCTCTGACCTCAGCTACCTCTCAGGCTGGACAGCAAACAGGGTGGACAGACCAAACACCATACATTAGAAGCACTTGCTTTCACTAGCCTCAAATTTGCTCTAAACCTCAATTCTTCATCTTATATTTATCACTGTTGTTTAAACTTTGATGTGGGACTATATTGTCTAACCTCTATAAAAATCTTGTCAAATGAAGAAAAACTACAGATGCTTACTGACAAGATTTAGAGGAATGTTAAATAAAGTAATTAAAATCCTTAGAAGTGTGTCTGGCAAATCAGCAGTGTTCAGTAAATGTTAGCAATTATTATTACTTATCGTAATCACCAAGCCTTCCCCAAATTATTTTACTTTACATAAATGACTACTAGTGGTATTGGAAAATCCTTCATTATTAAAATAGTATTAAAACATTGATATTAATTCCTAATATCTTTTGTACTATGTACTATGAAGTACATTCTAGTCACTTAAAATTAATTGTTCATGAAATAGTCTATTATGCATTAAAGTCAGAACTATAGAATTTAAGAGATAGGACTTAAGATCTTCCTATTTTGGGGTGCCTTGGTGGCTCAGTCAGTTAAGCCTCCAACTCTTGATTTCAGCTCATGTCATGATCTCAGGGTCAGGAGATTGAGCCCTGCTTCGGGCTCTGTGCTCAGTGAGGAGCCTGCTTAAAGATTCTCTTCCTCTGTCCCTCTCCACCTCTGCCCCACTCCCCCATCACATGCTCTTCCTTTAAAATAAATACATCTTTTTTTAAAGAAGATTTTCCTTATTTTAAGATCTTTAATCAATGGAAAAGCCAGAAAGAATGTGATTTGTCCAAAGACCTTCCATCAAAACCTCACTAAAGCAGTTAGTATTAGAGGAAAATAGATTTGGTACATGTTAAAAATCAATTTCCATGTTTCATTATTCACCAGGATTATCAGAAACTACAGAATATTAAACAGGTCCTTATTTCAGTTATCATTTCTTTTCTTTTTTTTTTAATTTTTATTAACATATAATGTATTATTTGCCCCAGGGTACATGTCTGTGAATCGTCAGGCTTACACATTTCACAGTCAGTTATCATTTCTAATGGTATTTTAATGTACATTTTAAGAGTGGAATTTCAACTGAGGATTCAACATCACAGGTTTATTAATTTTATTTATATTAAAAAAACAGAGTGCCTAATATGTGCTATCATTATGCTAAGTAAGTATTTTATAAATAATACCAAACTTGAGCTTTGTATAACCCTATCAAATAAATACTCCTAGTTTTTCAATTTTTTAAAGATTTTTTTAAGATTAGTTTGCTCTTTCAAACAAACTTCGGTCCCAATTCTTACATGCAAATTTCCTCATATTTCATTGTTTCCCAATCAAACTGTGTTTATCTGGCTGATCGAGCCCTCTACTTCTGGGAATAATTAGGTAAAATGAGATGAAATAGTGTATTTGAATTTCTAACCAGTTTTTTTATCATTTACCTTCTATGATTGTAGGCTAGGAAGACTATGACTCTAGAAAATGACTGTATAAATATATGTATGCAAGGTGCTTGTTGAAAGACTCCTTGCCACGTTCCATATCTCTTTTATTATCAGGTGGTCTCTAAAAGAAACCTTATATACATCTAATAATTGCACAAATAAATTCAAGAATTAGTTGGCTACAGTGAATAAGGAGTAATTTGGTGAAGCTCTGATTTCATAGTGTAATAGGATGTATTATAGTACTTGTAAACTTTGTACTATGTAGTACCATACACAGTACATACCGTATGTACATATAAACATACCATAATCCTTCTATCCAATTTCCTACTAAGCTTTTTTTTTTTAAAGATTTTTATTTATTTGACAGACAGAGATCACAAGTAGAGGCAGGCAGAGAGAGAGCGGGAAGCAGGCTCCCTTCTGAGCAGAGCACGATGATGCGGGGCACTATCCCAGGACCCTGAGATCATGACCTGAGCCGAAGGCAGAGGCTTTAATCCACTGATCCACCCAGGTACCCACTACTAAACTTTTAAGTATTTAAAGTTGCCTAATAACACAGTTGTGGTGTGACCCACGTATGTTCCTCAATCAGACTTTGGTTTCTCTTTCTTAAATTTTTTAGTATCCTTTTCCATTAATTTCCTTTACCAAAAAGTATTGGCTCAGCTATTGAAATATGCAAGAGATTAAGGTTGCTCATTCACTGATTACCATTTTATTGCAGGATTTATGAAACACGTATCTATACATCCCAAACCATAGCTTCTGCGAAATACCTAAGCTTTAGCTTTGCATTTCAAAGAAGATTGCAAGCTTTCCATTAGAGTAAAGGTAACTATTTGATGCTTTCATGGAAAACAATTTTTAAGTTCTATTTAATCTGCGAGGTCAACTCTAGATCTAGCATTTTTATTACACAGAGTTAGGATTCAGAGTGTTTATATTTGGAGGCTTTTATTTAACTATTGATTTTATGCTTATCTTTTTCTATCTCTTAGACTGATAATGCAGAAGTAATGCAAATAGATACAAAAGAATATTCAGTAAAATTTTTGGAAATAGGCATAATGGGAAAGCACTGTTACCATCTAGATACATGAATTACATCCGTGTAAATGCAGAACTAAGACACTCGGTAGGGATGGAAGCAGCCACAGGCCATTTCCTTCCTAGGAAGGACTTGTCATTTTCTTTATTGAATTTAGATTGTTTAGAACTCTTAATGTCCTCAGCTCTACGGATAAAATCTGATTTTCCGATTTATCCAATTTGTTCTCATGCTTAGGATGGAACAATGGCCTTTTCAAATTCATTCTTTACTAGTACAAGCACCTATAATCTTCAGGCCTTATACTACATGTCAGGAATACAATTTGAAAGTTGTTTTCCCATTCTTATTGAGAGGATTAGTGGGCTACACACGTATTTGTAATCAATATAAGCATCATAGTAGAGATTTCTTATGTAGCACATATGTAGCAAGTAAGAGGGAATCCAGTTCTATTTAGAAAAAGAAGAAATAGCAAGGTAAGGATGAATAAGGGATGAATAAGGTAGGGATCAATCAGGGTTCCTCACTGGTTCTGGGACAGGTGAAGAGGCCTCTCCTACCCATGTGTATGCCCACTATCTGAATCTATCCATTTGTTGACAGATACTTGAGTTATTTCTAGTTCTGGGTAATAGCAAATGAAGTTCTTGTGAACATTAATGTACAAGTCAATGTATAAACACATCCTTTCATTTCTTTTGCGTAAATGCATAAGAGTGCATTTTCTGGCTCATGAAGACTGTATATGTTTCTCTTTTTGAAAAACTTCCCAACCACGTTCCAAAATGGTTGTACCATTTTACGTTCCCACAAATAATGTGTGAGAATTCTATTTGTTCCATATATTTGTCAATACTTGGTAGTGAGTCTTTTTACTTTTTGTCATTCTACGGTTGTGCGGTAGTATATTGTGATTCTAATTTGCATTTCTCTAATGATTAATGATGTTGAGTATCTTTTCATACACCTATTTCAGGTCCTTATTTGATGAAGCATCTGTTCAAGTTTGTTCATTTTTGAAATTGGATTGTTGGTTTTCATATTGAATCTTGAAAATGTGTTTTATTCTGGGTACAAGTAATTTATCAGATATATTATTTATAAATAATTTTTGATACAACCCATATCTTATATTTTTTCTCTTAGTGGTATATTTCAAAGAGCAGGAGTTTTACATTTTGATAAAGCAAATTCATCATTTTTTTGGCTAGATTGTGGCTTTGGTATTGTATTTAAGAAATTGTTGCCTAATCCGAGGTTACAAAGATTTTCTCTTATCTTTTGTTCCAGAAGTTCTATAGTTTCAGGTTTTGCCTTTGTGTGTGTGATTTATTTTGAGTCACTGTTTTAATATGGTGTGAAGTGAAGAACAACGTTCTTTAAAAAATATATGAATATCCAGTTTTTCCAATTCAATTTCTGCTTTCTCCTTTGATCTATACTTTCTCCTTTGAACTGCTTTTGCTCATTTATCAAAAATCAGTTGTTCATGTAAGTCAGTGTGTTTTCACAAGGCTTTATTCTGTTCCATTGTCTATTTGCCTATTTTTAAACTGAAATTTGAAATCAGGTTCTATTAGTCCTTTAACTTGGTTCTTTTTAAAGATTATTTTGGCTTTTTTAAGTCCTTTGCACTTTTGTATAAATTTTAAAATTGGCTTATGAATTCCTGAAAAATTATAGTTGGAATACTGATAAGGACTGGGTTCTGTCTATAATAAATTTGGGTAGTTTTGCCATTTTTTAGCAGTAGTAATTTTTCTGAGTCATGGACACTGGATGTTTTCCATTTATTTAGAGTTCTTTGAATTTCTCTGACCAGTGTTTTGTGCTTTTCACACTTTTGTCAAATTTAACCTTAAGGACCAATTATTTTATACTTTGATGCTATGGTAAGTATTATCTCTGTCTCAATTTTCAATTGTTCATTGCTATTGTATAAAATACAATTATTTTTTGTACATTTCTCTTTTATTCTTGCTGAACTCACTTATTAGTTCTAGTAGTCCTTTATGTAGATCTCATTGGATTTTCTATATAGATGGCCTTGCTGTCTCCATTTAAAAAGAATTGTTTCTTTCTTTACATTCTGGATGCCTTTTATTTACCTGTCTTTTAGTTTGCTAATTTGGTGAATTGCATTGATTGATTTTCAAATGTTAAACTAAACTTGCATCTGTAGGATAAACCACATTAGGTCATGGGATATTTAGATCCTTAGAGGGATTGTTAAGTAGATAGAGACAATTTGCTAAAATTTTGTTTAAAATTTTGGCTCCTGGGTTCGTGAGGGATGTTTGTGCTGTTTTTTTTGTTTTTGTTTTTGTTTTTGTTTTTGTTTTTGTAGTATCTTTGTCTCATTTTGATATTAGGATCTTGCTAACCCAATAAAACGAGTTAACAAGTCTTCACTCTATTTCAATTTTTTGAATAATTTTTTTTAATACCAAATAATTGGTATTATTTCTTCCTTGAATAATATATTCACTGTATTAGTAAAGCTATCTGGATCAGAAACATTCCTTCGGGTAAGGATTTTAACAAGAAATGTAATTTCTTTAATATCAACTCTCATTCCTGATACCTGAACCTTTTGTTCTTTCTCTTCACTCTCATCTATCTGAGTAGAAGTTTACCAATTCATTGGTCTTCTCAAAGGATCAGCTCTTGGTTTCATTGGTTTTTCTATTTTCCTATTTTTCTAGCTTATGGATTTCTACTCATCTCTATTCTTTCCCTTCCTCTTCTTTGAATTTTATATTTCCTTCTTTCTTAGTTTTTTATAGTGGTTGCTGAGGTAAATGACTAAACAAGGCATTTCTGTTTTTATACTATAGACATGTAGCACTATAATTATCCTTTAAGTATCCCTATTTCCACATCAACATCCCACATATTTTAAGATATTTTGTTTTCATTTTCACTTAATTAAAATACTTTATAACTTCCCTTTTTATTTATTCTTTAGACTATGTGTTACTTGAAAGTGTGTTATTTAGCCGCCTAATATTTTGTGATTTTGCAGAGATCTGTTACTGATTTCTAACTTAATTACATTATAATTAGAGACAATACTATTAAAATTATTGATGTTTGTTTATGGCCCAGATTAAGGTCTATAGGCTCCAAAAATTAATTAAAATCAATCAATTAATTAATTAGTTAAAGATTTTACTTGTTTTTTTATTTGAGAGAGAGAGTGCAAGCATGAGCGGGGGAGGGCCAGGGGAGGAGGAAGAAGGAGAGGGAGAGAATCTCAAGCAGAGTCTGTGCTGAGTGAGGAGCCCAAAGCAGGGCACCATCCCATGACCCGGAGATCCTGACCTGAGCTAAATCCAAGGGTCAGATGATTAATTGACTGAGTCACCCAGGCAGCCCTAAAAATTAATTAAAATTTAAAATGAGAACTGAAATAATTGTAGTATTTGATCACAATTATTTCATTTACCATTCAGGAAATAAACCTTTGAACCAAGAGTTTGTAAGACAGGAGGTATACTTATGAAGTTGTTGATTATTTATTGCCCTCTAGAGCATACCCATATTAGTTAGCATGAAAATTAGCTTAGTAGCAATTACAGAAATATATTTAAGTGCTATATGTTTCTGTTAATTCATGCATGCCATTGCAATTATCAAGAAATGTTAAGCAGAGATCAGACAATTACTGACCCTAATCAATATTACAAAGTCAGACTTTACAATTAACCAGACTTAGATTATGAGCTTGAATTTTAGTCACGTCTAGGCAGTTTCTTACATAGCCTTCTTAATCATCCATACACAGTTATCTCTGGAAAAAAAAAAGATAAAAGAATGGCAGTAAAACTAAGTTTCCTGAGTTTGAATCAAACTTCCACTAACCATGTGTTTGATGGATCTGAACTTTAAAAAAACCAATCATTTACACAATATTGTATGTCAAATATACTTTAATTAAAACTCTATCACCACCACCAACAACTGAGGCCTTGTCTAAGGAGAAGAGCCTGAGCCGCAGCTCACACACTGAACTCTTCAGGGGGCACCCTTCACCTCACTGTCTCCTAGATGTATATACTTATTATGACAGTTTTTGGCAAATGGCAGTCAACTCTCTAAAGAATGTGGTGATTATTCTAAGCTCCCACAAGTGACACGAGGCCAGCCTCGTTCTTGAGAACAGCATTACAAGTTTAAATGAGGTATTGATGTCCTTTTCACTCATACCTACTACCCCTTCAGTTCAGGTTATCTTCCTCTTTTACTTTATTCCTGAAAAGCAGAAAGACCTTTTACTATCTCTCCTGGGTAATCTAGTACTTAGGTCAGTATGTATATCCGTTTTTACTCTTTAAAGGACAGGCCCTTCCCTGGCATGATTGGTTTTTACTTCATTCGGCAGAATGTCAGGTGTGAGCTCCCTCATTTGTAATTTCTCAGATATAACCAAATTTAGATAAACAAACCCAATAGACCTCACCCATAGCCAAAAATAAACAAATAAATACATAAATAAATAACTTTTAGTTTAGTACATTTAGTATAAAGTTTTCATTGAGCTTTATGAATTTTATATCTTGCTTGTCCCAAGACCTCCAGCACAGTGTCCTGGTGCGTGTGCATGTGTGTGTGTAACTATATTGTATCTTTATATCCAGAGTACACTGACTCTTCCCACTGGTAGGGCCAAAAGTACTCATTATTTAATTTTCTTACATTCCAGAGGAGCAGTTAGGCTTTATTTTTAAAGTATTGTGTCAGGGATCCCAAAGACCACAGTCAGGTTTGATGATTCTCTGAAAGGAGTCACAGAATTCAAAAGAGCTGTTACACTTACAAGTATGGTTTATTACAGTGAAAGGATCCAAATTACCATTAGGGAAGGAAAAAGGTGGTTACAATGGAGTCCAGGAGAGCCAGGGATGATCTTCCATTTGTCCTCCCTCAATAAAGTCACAAGGACAGTTACCAGCAACAATATGTCGCATCACATGTGCTGTCAATCAAGGAGGCTCACCTGAACCTTGGCCTCCAGAGTGTTTATTGAAGGTCAGTTACTTAGGCATGTAGCTCCTAAAAGTCAAACTGATACCTATGAGCCAAAGTTCCAGGAATTAAAAAAAAAAAAGGACTCTCACCATAAATTATATTGTTATTATAAACTATCTGGCATGCTCCAAGATTTTAAATATACAAAGATACTTTTATCAGGCAGGATGTTGCAAGGGTCCAGAGATTATCTCTAGGAGCTGGTGAAGGTTAGTTCTGAAGACTTTGGAATGCAAAGAATTTTAGTAACCTAGGTCTACTGACTTTACTCTTGTGCAGTAATATTAGAAGATACAGGAATATGGAATAGCAAGCTACTCTTTCTCATTTTTTTAGTGGCATCTCTATAAAAGGATTGTGGCAATAGCAATTGGTAAAATGGCCTGACAAAGAAATGTTCCTTAAAACTACTATTTTTACTTAAATTGAACATATACTTAGGAGGATAAGAAGAGCTGCAGTTAATCTCACCATATCCAAACTGACTCTTGATAGTTCTATTTTTCTAATAACTTCTGGAGAAAAGTTCCAGTGGGAAACTTCCAGAAGAATGGACAACTGTTAAGTGTGATTCTTGTTTTCCCATTGACACACTTAGTCTGGAATCTTACACCAGCTAATGGTCTACATGGCATCCTTTGTTCACTGAGTGCATACTCTGGGAACCATAACTGTATTTTCTGGATCTACTCTCATTCCCTGGCATTCCTCCATTAGCAATTTGGATGTAATGGTGTAGTGTGCTTGGCTCAATTTGATGGCGAGCTTTCAAGTGAGACTGCTGATTATTACACCACAGTTCAACAGCTCCGGGTGATAGTGCACAGAAACATAACCTTTCCGTTATGCCTATGGCATTTGGCAGGGCACACAAGTGCAGAAAGGACCCATTATCATTCATAGTTGATCCTGCGCACTCAGATTCCAGCATGTGGTCCAAAACATGGCTTTCTTCTCTCCATCTGCCTCTTTTCAGTCTATACACAACCTTCTTTAAGTGGGTTCCTGGAATCTCATTATTTCTTGAACTCATCATTTCGCTTTTACTTCTCTGGGTTCTGTACAGAATTCCAGCTTCATCTTGCTTATTTAGTTGATGTTGTTGAACTAGGTTTGCTCCTTATGTTTGAAACCAGAGATATCAGGTGGCCTACATTAGATATCTATATCTACAGGTATCTACGTGGCCTACATTAGAAAGACACATTTAAATGTGAAGACTATAAAGGACTATTCAAGAGATTGCATGGAAAGAAACTTGTCTTCAGCTAATATGAATATCACTTTGCTCTCCTGGTCTAAATTTGATGTATTTTTATGTTCAAAATCCTGGAGACCAGATTAGGGATTATAACTGTCCTCTTCTTATCATAATATGAATAGGATATTCTCAACATTTTCTTTCCTTTTATCTAATGGAACCATTAGTATTAACTGAAAACTTCCTAGAAATGCGAATTCTCGGAGCACCTGGGTGGTTCAGTCCATAAGCATCCAACTCTTGATTTTTCTCTCAGGTCATGATCTCAGGGTCATGAGATCAAGCCCCATGTCAGCCTCTGTGCTCAGTGCAGAGGCTGCTTAGGATGCTTTCTCTCTCTCTCTCTCTCCGTCTACCCCTCTCCCTGCTCAGTGTGCACTAAATAAATAAATAAAATCTTAAAAAAAAAAAAAAGGAAAATAAATGCAAATCCTCAGGCCCATGTAGACATCCTGACTCAGAAATTCTGGAGGTGGTTCCCAGAAATTTTTGTTTTTAATAAATCCTTCAGGTACTTCTGAGAACACTCAGGTTTGAAAGCACTGCCTTAGAAAATGACAAAATGGAAAACAAGTATTTGTTTAGGAATTGGGAATTGAGGAATTAATTCTTCAATTAATTAATTGATTAATAACTAATATTATTAATTAATTAATTAATAGTAATTATTTAATTAGGACTATTAATTTAATTAATTTTTAAATTTGAATTTTAGGGCCATTTTAATTTAATTTTTTATTAATTTAATTAATAAAAATTAAATTATTAATTAATTAGGAATTAATAACTAATAAAGTTATTAGTATAGCTTATGCTTGCAATAAAAGAAACACAAATCATGGAGGTAACTTATGGTTTGGATGGTAAATATATCTAGGAAGACAATGGGTCATATATACATATAATACTGTCCCAGTCATTCCATCTAAACAGAAATGTTCTCTGCTTTGCCAAAATTTCTTTCTTATGTCAAATAAAGCAGTTCATCCATGAACAGTAATTTTTGATTTGAGAGGGCTCCTTTTGCCTTCTGTGGAGCTGATAATTGAGAGGCTCTTTCTCCTCATTTTTTGAATGTAAATTAAGTGTAAGTATGCCAATGGAATTATGTCCCTGGTTCCGATGGAGCAGATTAGACTGCCTGGAGGGATGAGATCTAGTCAAGGTCAAGCTTGTTTCTGACATACGGGAGCTGTGTAGAGATGCAGAAGGAGGATATATTGCAGATTATCTAGATCACTTATGATGTTTCTCACAAAAGGAAACAAAGTGAATGGTGGTGCAGACCAAAAAAAGTCAATTTCTTTCTGTAGAAAGGTCAATATCCACCCATCCATTAGAGATTTATCAATCCAGAAGTCAGATACCTCTGTCATCGGATTGCTTACCCTTGGCCCAGGAGACTTAGATTTTGCAAATAGAGATCAGTGTGGCTTCTACTTTTTGTTTAGTTCCCAGATCTAAGAGAAATTTATTTGTTTGAAGTTTTAAAGTATGCTAAAAAATGGGAAAAAATACCTAGAAATTACTCAACTCAGGCTTACAACCATTCTGTTATATATACATATCGTTCCTCCCTGTTCTAATCATGAGAAACAACTCCGGCCTCAAAATCAAGAACCCATGATAGGCCCAGCAGGATATTTTTCAGTAAATATGCTCCTAGTCTTGAAAAATATCAGAGGGCCAAGTAAAGTTGCTATCACATATTATACAAGATCTACATGTGTCCTGCATATCAACTTGGATATTTCATTGTCACTTTATGGGGTTGGCAGAACATCCCAGCAAAGATCATGTCTTGATCCCTGGAAGTTGTAAATATTATACCTTGTGTAGAAAAGAAGGCATGACAAATGTGATTAAGGTTATGATATGGAGATTATTCTGGGTTATCTATGTAAGCCCAATCTAATCATGAATCCTTAGAAGCAAGGAAACTTTCCTGGTGGTGGTCAGAGAGAGATGTGACTGGAAGAAGTTCAGAGAGATGTGGGCATAAGAACAATGTGTCTCCCTGTTTCTAGGTCTGAAATGTAGGGGCTGCATCCAAAGACTGGAGAGAATTTTCTGGGACCTGAGAATGGCCTTTAGGTGATGGCCAGCAGGGAAATGGGGACCTCTGTCCTTCAACTGCAAGAAACTAAATTCTGCCACCAGAAGAAGGAGCAAAGAAATAGATTCTCCCTACAGCTTACAGGAAAAGGAACACAGCTCTGCTGACACTTTGATTTTATACTAGGGAGGCCCATACCAGACTTCTGACCTATAACAATTGTAAGATGATAAAATTGTATTGCTTTAACTCAGGTTTGTGGTAATTTGTTATGGCAGCAGTAGAAAACTGATACCCTTCATACTTAATATTTCAAAAATTTATCTTTTGACATTGTCCTAAACTGGATCCTCCTCCAAGTTTTCCTGTCCCCACGGAGTCATCATTCACCGATGGGCATGCTCTCCCATCTGTTTTAGGCATAGACATCTAAAGGATAAAAGCCCCTGTCAGCATTATATTTCTAAGAATGGCAAGGGGAAATGGGCATTGGGCAGATCACTGGCGGTATCCGCCACTTGCAAAACATGTGAACAAGCCCATTGCTGAGATACGTGTAGCCCAGGAGATGGGTACAAATGGAGGGCCTCTGTGCCACATGTCTGTATATTTAGAGTGTGCTACATCAGTGTAACAAATTCCTAATATGCTCTCTCTTCTGACTTGTCAGGTAGATCTTCTTAAAGTTAAATCTTGTCAAATCTTAGACAAGATTTGAATTTAGGATTCTCAAACTCCTGGTGATTCTGTGTCTGTCTATAGCAATGCAAGGAGAGCTGGCACATACCCAGACCCTAAAGCATGGGACTCAGAGTGGGGACCCCTCAGCCTAGTTACCAAAGATGAACAAAAAAGAAAAAATGCTCAGTCTTCATCATTTGTATGCTCTAGTTGGCAGATAGGGAATAAACAAGAAACATAAGTATGCAGTGAGTTGTAGATTGTGAACGTATCCAATTTCACTAAACATTGTCAAATTTTTATGAAAGTGGTTATATCAGTTTTCTATTGCTGTGTAACAAATCACGACAAACTTAGTAACTTGAAATAAAATATGTTTATTATCTCACAAGCTCTACATTCAGAAACTTGGGCATAGCTTAATTGGATCTTCTGGTTAGGGTCTCCCAAGGCCTCCATCAAAGTGTTGGCTGAGCTGAGTTTTCATTCTGGTGGGTCAACTGAGGAAAAATCTAATTTCAAGCTTCTTGTTGGCAGAATTCATTTTCTTGCACCTGTATGGTAGGGAACCTGTTTCTCCCCCAGCTGGCTATTAGCCAGAAGTTCTTTTGTTATTCTAGATATCACCTACATTTCCCAGGAGCTGCCAATAGTTCCTATTATGAGGGCTTCTCCAACATGATTGCTTACTTCAGTAAAACTACACAGAGCTTGGAATCTCTGATCTCAAAAAAGGGACAGTCAATTGACTAAGGCAGGCCAATTTAGGATATTCTCTTTTCATTAACTCAAAACAAGCAATAACAAATCTTGATTATACCTGTAATACTTTATAACCTCTGCATATTCTGTAGGTTAGAAGGAAGTTACAGGTCTCACTCATACTCAGGGGATTATATGGAGGAGAAAAACCAGGGGACAGGGATCACTGGAGCAACTTTAGGGTCTGTATGACACATGGAGATGATGTATTTTATGTCATTGAATATTCTTTTTATTTTTTTGATGTTGTTGAATATTCTTGACAACACTTGGTACTGTCAGTTGTTTTATTCATATATAAGGTATGAATTGCTTTATCTTACTGGTTTCAGTTGGCATTTCTTTAATTATTAGTCATATTGACTTTTTCATTTTTTAATTTTATATTCCTCATTAGGATTTACTTTTCATTGCATTCACTGTTTATCTTTTTTGCTCTTATTCTTTCATGTTTTTAATAACTATTTGTCTTTTGGGATGTAGGCAATATACATATATATGACATTAAATTCCTCCCACTCCAATTTCTGTTGTGACTTTGTTTTTTAACATTAATATAATTTAAGTAACTAATCTTTTTATGTTTTGTGATTTTTGCAACATTTTAAATTTATGTCTCATATACAAATTCATAAAGAAACTTCTCTCTCTCTTAAGTTTCAAATATTTATATTAAAAATTAGTTATTTAACTGTGAGTAGTAGGATTTTGTATTTATGTTTTCCCACATGTGTGTCAGTTACTGGATCTATTTATAGAAGTATCAGCCTTGCCTACTTTTTATTTTTTCATCCCATCCAATATCTGATTCTAATCTTGCCTGGAGTTTTCTTTTTGTCATTGGTCAATTTTTGCCAATACCACAAAATATTATTCTATAATAAGCCTTGATATTTAATAGAACTTAATATGTGGAATTTCTATTTTTTTCTTCTTCAAATTTAACAATTTTTTTGGCCTTTTCTTTTCTTTTTTTTTTTTTTTTAAAGATTTTATTTATTGGACAGCGAGAAACACAGCGAGAGAGGGGACACAAGCAGAGGGAATGGTAGCGGGAGAAGCAGGCTTCCCGCGGAGCAGGGAGCCCGATGCGGGGCTCGATCCCAGGACGCTGGGATCTGACCTGGGCCGAAGGCAGACGCTTAACGACTGAGCCACCCAGGCGCCCCTGGCCTTTTCTTTTTAATACACATTTTAATATTAATTTCTTTTTTCAGATCAAAGGGGTTAAAAATAAGACAGGGGAATTTTGATTAGAAATGCATTGTGTTTATATACTGATGTGAGTGTAATTGACTTTATCATACTGTATCTTCCTGTAGACAAACATGAGATATCCATTCATTTACTTATTTGTTTTCCACAAATGTGAGATACCTATTCATTTATTACATTTTCCTTTTTCCTTTGAGGGTTTTATTTATTTATTAGAAAGAGAGAGTGAGAGAGAGAGAGAGAGCATGGGCAGGGAGAGGGGAAAAGGGAGAAGCAATCTCCCTGCTGAGCAGGAAACCCAATGTGGGGCTCGATCCCAGGGTCCTGGGATCATTACCTGAGCCTAAGGCAGATGTTTGGCTGACTGAGCCACCCAGGTGCCCCTAAAATATATTTAAAGATTGATTCTATCTATCTATCTATCTATCTATCTATCTATCTATCTATCTATCTATCTAATTTTAGAGGGAGAGAGCATGAGCAGTGGGAGGAGGGGCAGTGGGTGAGGGAGAAGGAGAAAGAATCTCAAGCAGACTCCCTTCGGAGCTTGGAGCCAAAAGTGGGACTGGATCCCACCACCCTGAGACTATGACCCAAGCCAAAACCAAGACTCAGGCACTCAACCAACTGGGCCACCCAGGCATCCCTAAAATGTATTTAGAAGTATACTTTTCTTTTTTTGTTTCCAAACATAAGGTTTGTATTTATTTAAGAATTATTGATCTCTAATTTACTTTCAGAGTAATTTACAGTTGAAGGAATTGAGAAAAGGAAGATTAGAGGCCTGAGGTCAAAGCAAATAGGTGGTAGAGTGGAAAAGCATACATTGGCTATGTGAATTCATGTCTGAAAATTTCTAATTATCCATGCTGCAACCCATTTCACTTCTTTTCTTTGTGTGTTTGTGAATTTTAACTGTATCAAATTATTTAATATCTATAGCAATAAAGTATACTAAGACATTCATAAAATTACTTTAACTGGAAAAATATGTCAACATAACTTATAATTGACTTTTAGGAAACATGAGGCATCTGAATTTATTAGAGTGGCAAAGATATATACAATTACATATCAGAAAAACAATTACTGAATCTGTATTATCAAATAGATTAATTACAGTGGACAGATATGTATATATTGTTTTGACTTTATTAGAAAATTTCAGAGAATTATTAGCAAAAAAAAGTCTGTAAATTTAATATCAAATTTCCATTGCAAGTGCTAGGAAAACTCCTGAAATGCTCCATAGACTTATTCTACTATAGTAATTCAGATGATCTGAATTGATTGAAATAGAAAATTATTGACTTAAACTATTTCAGGAAAAACCAGCTGTTGAAGTCAGCTGTTCTGATATAAATAAACAAGTTAAACCATAACAGCAGAATCTTAGAAATTTGGAAACTTAATCATGCCATCTGGAAATAAATAGACTAATCAGAGAATGCAAATTTAGAGAAAATAAAATTATAAATAACTTAAAACACAATAACAAAAATATATTATCTTTACCCTAAGTCCCATTTGCTTGCTACTTATGGGATGACTATCTTTTTTATCTCTATTGCACTGTACTATTACATTTCTATTAGTACAAATAGTTAATTTTTTTAAAGGAGACAGATGGTAATTTTCTAAGCTTTATTTTCCATGCATAAACTAAGTTGCATTTCATTATGTGACTAGGGTTTATTGCCTGTAAGTCAGTTCACTGAAATAAAAGATGCTTAGAAATTTTCAATATGGAGATCAGAATGTTGTGTGTGTGTGTGTGCATGTGTGTGTGTGCGTGTGTGTTTCTGTGTACGTGTGAGGAAAGACAGAGACAGAGAGACATAGAGTACAATCTTAATTCCTCTGAAAGATTTTTTTTTAAAGATTTTATTTATTTATTTGACAGAGAGAGAGAGAGAGATTACAAGTAGGCAGAGTGGCAGGCAGAGAGAGAGGGGCATGCAGGCTCCCCACCGAGCAGAGAGCCCGATGCGGGGCTCGATCCCAGGACCCTGAGATCATGACCCGAGTCGAAGGTAGAGGCCTTAACCCACTGAGCCATCCAGGCGCCCCACCTCTGAAAGATTTTTTTAAAACCTTCTAAATGTTTAAGTGCAACAACACTCCAAAGTGGGAAAATGTCCAAGAAATAATGAAGACAGTTGTCTTTACAACAATAAATAATAATTTAATAAAATAGCATAGACTTTCAAATTTACATCTGTGTGTATGTATGTAATATAACCTGCTCAGAATTGATTGCCCTGGTCACCTGACTCATAGCAGCAGCTACTGCTGCACTGTCCAAACTTCCTAAAAACCCTTTTACATTCTACACTTGGGGCAGAATTGCATCCTGTGAGATAAATGATTATAGAATCATTTCCGAAGTTGTGTGATTGCTTGTTTCATAAACTTAATTTGTACACCATTCACATTTCAGTACCCTACTATTTCCCATTACACAATTGGAAGAACTTTCTACTGGTAAAAACGTAGGAGCCATATGGATGAGTCTTCTAAATTTCCCATGTAGGGTTCATTTCCTTTCATCAATCATCAACATCTCCTTTATTAATAATAACAAAATTAAATACAACATGTTACATAATGAATGGCTACAGTGAACACGATTTCAGTCACTTGGAGAGAATTAAGAATGCATTAATTTGTGACAGTCTTATGAATATTGATGCCACACATACATGACTGGAAATATACATGATCTAATGATCATATAAAAATTTTGAAATTTCAAATTGCTGTCTGTATATTCATGATGAATTTTGCAATTTGCGAGATAAAGACAAAGAAAAGTGGAAGAGAAATACAGAAGACAGAGTGGGTTTATTCAAATCTCTCTTTGGTCAGAAATAGAACTGCCATAAACAGTTAGAGAGATTTTCTATTCTGAATTAAACCAATAATGACAGTTCTTTTTAGTCATTTTGGCTCCGAATAAATCCCTTTTCCATGAGTTCTCATAATTCCACTTTGATAATATTAAATTACAGAGCTAATATTTTTTCAAAGAATAAAACCACTATTTTCTTATTTTATTTCAATGCAGGGGGAAAATGCCATTATTTTCATTCGAGGAGTGTGGAAAATAGAGCTTATACATGTGAGTTCTTTCAGGGACACCTTTTAGATCTGGTGATGCCCACTCTAGTATTATCAATACTGTTGTACATCTAACTGTAATATTTTAACCATCTTTGAAAGCAATAGGCATAAAATACATTTTCCCCAGAAAGGATCTATATCTGAAAAATTTATACATGTAACATTGAAATACTTTGCTAAATTTAATTCAAGTAAATATTGCTTTAGTAGGCACCAAATTGATTTATTTCTGTCTCCTAGCCAAGGGAAATCATACATATTTTAGCAAAATCATACTAAGTAAGTTGAGTAGGAAAAATCCTTGATCAAGATTATCAAAGTACTGTTTGTTCTCTGGGAAAGTTATCCAAGGTTAGCCTATAATTTTATAAGGTGTGAATCCTATTCTCTAACCATTTTTTTTTATATTATTTTTCTGGGCTAGTTTAGGTTCAACTGTTGGGCTGAATTACCAGAAACCTGTTTTCTCAACAGTTATGGTCTGATAGTGCACTGTATTAGCTGTTTTTCTTTTTATTTTACAATTTAGAAAAGGTAAAAGAGGATATTAAATCTATCAAAATAATGGCATAATAACATAAGTACTTAAATTAGTCTTTTTCATGAGGATAGAAGCTGAGAAAATATAAGAAACTAGGTATGTGAAAGGGTTTGCTTCATTGCTTAATTATTGGTGAACAATAATAGGATTTTGTTTATAAAAGTGAGCTCCACAAAAATTTAAGTTTTAGTTCATTATTCTTTGAATATTTACTAGATATCATACATGGTGCCAAGGGATTTTTGTGCTTACTAGAATTTCATCCTCACATGACCATGTGAGTTCGTCGTAGAAGAGGAAAGAGATTTTTCAGAGGAAGTACATTGACAAAGTTCCTTGGCCTGACTGTGGCTCAGGAGTCCTAGGCACCAAACCCAAGATGTCAACCATAACTTTAGAATTTACTCCAAGAAAGCAGCTTTACATTGCTATGAATGGTTGCTTTTTTTTTTCTTTTAAGAAAATAAACTTCAGTTTTAGGAAAGTTAGTTGGTCCTCTATATCAACAACAAACACGAGTGGCATAACTATCATTTACTTCCCCAGAGGCACATGGAGAATTTACCTTTAGTACTGTGGTGTTCAGATCAAAGAAGCGCCTTGGGCCATAATGTTTCCCTCTAGGAGGTCAGTAAGCTCCTCTCCCCTGCAGGAGAGCTTTGAGGGGAAAGGATCCTTAGGCTGGTACTTTTGGTACTATGACTACTTGAGATTTTACTTCTGATTCTTCTTAGGAAACTTCTTAGGAAATACTTATCCAGAGACAGATGCTTCAGGAAAATAAAGCCTTTACCTATCACTTCAAATATTGTAAGAAAAACAAAGTTATCATTACATTTTGGAGAGAGTGACCATGCGTGGTAATTCAGGTGCCTGAGAAGAAACAATAGTTTCTTAGATTAACATCAATAAAATGCTTTAATTCAAAACAACTTAGAAGATGAACACTCACTTCCGAAGTCTAAACTGTTTATAGATCAAAAGGCAGGATTTAAAATCAAGATTTAATTTTTTGGTTATTTTATACGATACTTTCAAGGATATGGAAGGGCAGGAAAATTATGCCAAGAAGCAATTTCCTAAGGAATTAGAATATAGTGATGACTTGCAGGCTTGTATAAGTTTTGTTATATGAACTCCCCACATAGCTGAAGCTACGGATTGAAATGAACATTTTTTATAATGTGTGCTTTCTTCAAAGAACTTCCAAAACAATATAGCAAAAAGGCATGAAATTAAAATTGCTTTCCAAAGAACAGCATAGGCTTTGCATCTGCTTCAAAATCTTTTAGTACTTTAATTTTGAAGCTATGCTTATACAATAGTTAATTACAGATGGAAAAATCCAATCAATCAGCCAGCTGCTTTGATTGTACTGTGCTAGGTAACTGCTTTCACTGATTTGTGCCCCACTTAGTTTAAAAGACGTGTCAACAGATAGAAATGTGATTTTTGTGAGTGCTGGTGTGTGTGCATGTGTGTGTTTTAACGAGACAGAGTACTAAGGGCATTGCGACAGCCTGAGACCAAACAATTTGATTAAAAGTAAAAAAAAAAAAAATTAGATGTATTTCTTTTTTTTTTTTTTTAAAGATTTATTTATTTATTTGTCAGAGAGAGAGAGAGAACACAAGCAGGCAGAGGCAGGCAGGGGCAGAGGGTGAAGCAGGCTCCCTGTGAGCAGGGAGCCAGATGTGGGACTCGATCCCAGGACCCTGGGATCATGACCTGAGCTGAAGGCAGCTGCTCAACCAACTGAGCCACCCAGACGTCCCTAGATGTATTTCTTAAGTTTTATATTTAAAAGCAGCCAATCTGATTGACTTCTCATGATTCTGCTAGTGTAATTAATTAGTTGGCTTAATTATTGTTTTTCCAATATTGCTAAACACAAATTAGGTGAGTGTCTTTGGAATTCTGTTTTTTATATAATTTAAGAAAAGGAAGGGGGCAATTTACTTATATTCCCACATCATTTCACAAAAGATTTCAGGTACTACATATTAACATACATTAACTGGGATAGCAAATGTCATAGCTATATATATACACATATACACACCATATATATATATAAACTATATATATTTACACATAAATATAAATTATATAAAAGAAATTTGTAAAATACATTAAACAAAGCAATGAATCAAGACAAAAAAGAGACAAAAGCAATTATGAAGTTGTAAGAGGGAGTGAATATGTGATCATATCACATTAATTTCAAAACATTAGCAAAGCCAAAACTTTTCACCATTTTATGGCTTTCTTTTAGAAAATATAGCTATGTTTTTATGTGCACCTTACAAACAATAGTTTTTGAGCTCTAAATTCCAAAAGGAACTTCTCACATAGGGCTTTATATAGAGGTGTGAACAAATGATATCCTGTGGCTCCTTTTAGATGCATTAGCTGACAAAACCTCATTGGACAATGTTGGAATTGATGAGTTTAATTTTCCTGGTATTCCTCAAAATAAAAACATATACAACAAACACATAAGGAAATAGTTGAGGTCTAAACCTGCTCAAGAATTTTCTTGAAACCACCGCTCTACCTAAAAGATGAGTAATAAATATAATGCCTATTTTGAAATTCCACTTTCTGCACTTTCCCCCTATTCCATGTGTTGGGCAGTATAGAACTTTTCAAAAATATACACTCTGGACAGAAAGGCTAGACATGCGATCTCCATCTGACTCCTTGATTGTGTGTACCATCAGCTTCTTTTTGAGTCTTAGCTTCTTCTTAAAAAAGGATTTAGTAACTTCTATCTCATAGATGTTTTTTAATGGTTAAATGAGATAGTGGGCACCAAAAGCCTAGTACGTGCCTAAGTTATTTATTTTTTTTGAAGATTTTTTTTTTATTTGACAGAGAGAGATCACAAGTAGGCAGAGAGGCAGGCAGAGAGAGAGGGGGAAGCAGGCTCCCTGCTGAAACCAATGCGGGGCTCCATCCCAGGACTCTGAGATCATGACCTGAGCTGAAGGCAGAGGCTTTAACCCACTCAGCCACACAGGCGCCCCCGTGCCTAAGTTATTATAAAACACAAAAATCCAAATATTTACTAGATTGAGACAGATGGATAAAGTTGGATAGATTAAGATAGCAAAAGGATTACTTAATATTTAATATACTTTTGAAGCTCAGTGTTATGCATGGATGTTGTAGACCGTTATTTTCTTAACAACATGCTGCTTCTTTCATGTGTATTACTTCAATGATACCCTTGACTTATCTCTGTTCAATCATAAGTGCCCTGTTTTTATTGCAGAGATAAAACAGAAGTATGCTCTCCAACATTAAATATAGGAGTCATTTTCATTATGGGACAAGCGCACTACCTATTTGGAAAGGAAGAGATGAGGGAAGGAAGGAAGGAAGGGAGGGAAGGAGGTAGGGAGGGTGGAAAGGAGGGAGGAAGGGAGAAGGCAAGGGGGAGGGAGGGAGGGAGGGAAGGTAACGAGGGAGGTAGGGAGGGGGAAATCTTTCCAGGCTGCTCTCAGTATTCTGTGTTCCTGGCCAGATTGTTGAGTGGGCCAGACTAGGTTTGCCATCAGTGGCCAGCAAAGTAAAACAGTTCTTTCAAGTGCAAAGATCTCTCTCAGTAGCCTGGACTAAAATATGGCATGTACTTCCTGGGCTTGATGTGAAAATGAAGAATACTTGATTATTTTCCTTGAATATATTTCCCGTTTTTTGCATAGATGTGGTCTGTGGAAATTAATAAATATGTGTATATATTCAGTGTTAGTTTTAATGCACATATTGATATATATTACCCTTTCTTGCATAACAAGTTACCTCAAATCAAATGTTGACTATAGCACAGTTTCCATGAATCAGGAATTAAAGATCAGCTTAGGTGGGAAATCATTGCTCATGGTCTCCCATGGGCTTGCCATCCAGCTATTGACCAGAGCTGATCTTTTCAGGGCTTGACTGGGGAAGGACCTGCTTCCCATGTTATGTGAATCTGGACAAATCCTAGTTCTTTGCCATGTATGCCTCTCCCTACAGTCCCGGAGTATCCCCATAAGACGGCAGCAAGCTTCTCCCAGGGCAAATAATTCAAGAGAGAGTTGGAAAGGGGGCAAAGGAGTAGAGACAGAGAAAGATAGAAAGAAAGAAAATTCAAAATGCAAAGCTGCAGACTTTTTAGAATCTAATTCAGAAGAGGCAACCTTGGGGTGCCTGGGTGGCTCAGTCGTTAAGCGGCTGCCTTCAGCTCAGGTCATGACCCAGCGTCCTGGGATCGAGCCCCATATCGGGCTCCTTGCTCGGCGAGAAGCCTGCTTCTCCCGCTATCATTCCCTCTGCTTGTGTTCCCTCTCTCGCTGTGTTTCTCTCTGTCAAATAAATAAAATCTTTAAAAAAAAAGAAGAGGCAACCTATCTCTTCTCTCACATTTTATTCCCCAGAAATGAGTCATAAAAACCAAGTAGGGGGAATTAAGTTTGACCTGTTGAGGGGAGAAGTCTAAGCATTTGTAGATATAGCTTTAATACTACAATGTGTTTATCTAAAGACTTAACCCATTGATATTTATTTAAAGCAAATAGAACTAATGTAGCTGCTGTTACTAAAAGCTAAAAAAAATAAAATACATTGCTTTTAAATAAAGTACTGCAAAGAATTAAACCGAATTCAGCAAGGTCCTGCTTATATAATGGTTTTAGTACTGACCCATTTATTTGTGCTATCCATCTAGATAATTAAGATTAGTCAATCTGAGTTCTAGAGGTAATTCAGAGGTTGTTCTTGTTATCTTCGTATACACAGTGTATCCAAGACTATCTAACCCATGACTTCTCCCTTCTCTTGAGGGAGAACATTGTTTTTCTCATGAACAAATGTTCATGAAAACATTTGTTTTTTTAAGCAGTAGATCTTTTCTCTTGGTTTGTGGTACTGAAATTTCCATTAGTTACTTGTATAACTGGACAACTCATAAAAATCCATTCTTGCCTTTAAGTACCTATGATACGCTCATTTTAAAAATGCCGATCGTACAGGTCTGAGAGACGAGTTTTCCCTTCTTTCCATCTTGGAGAAAATATTGAGGGCGAATAGGTATCCAGACACTCCCCGTAGCCAGATGCAGCCTGAGGACCTTCTGCTTTTCGTTGATGACATTTTTTTTCATTGTTCATGAAGCAGCCTGATGTTTATATTTTCATGCTCCCTACCGATGTTTTCCAAAAAGAAAAAGCTTTAATACTCTCGGATCTGTTCTATTTGCAACTTCTTAGATTTTCTTTCTGTGAGTAGCTGTACCCTGCTTGACACAAAAGCCTGCCTAATGCTCTTTTTAATGGTTGAGTAAGGCTGAAAGTATTGCCATCAATTTCCTATTGCCACAAAACGATCTGGGTCATGACAATCTACAAGCCAAGTTACTAGACCATTACTAAACTACCATCACATAAGGATAAGTTAGCAAGTTTGACCTTTTAAGCTAAACTGCAAAATGTTCTTTTGATTAAAGTCTACCACAGTCCCCAGAGATCTCCAGGGCTGAATGTTAGGGATTTAACACAACACTGAGATCTTGGCAGATAAATGTACCTTTACTCATAAGCTTTTCAACTCACACACGGTTTTAAATTCCCCTGCTCTATAGAATTACCATTCTGCCCTTGGTTTTATGTTGAAGGCAGTTGTGCTCACATCCAAGATGAGGACTCATGCCCAGGAAGCCAATTTAACCTAAGCAAGTAAAAGCTTTATTCTTCCAGAGAAAATTAGCTATTTGAAGATAAATACTTTAATTTGTCCTTTCAACCTAAGTTTATGGGTACCTCCTGGCCACTTTTGAATACTTTTCTGAGTTCTCCTTTGACTGTTATTCCTCTTGCCTTTTCAGTTTTTTCTTTCATTCTTTTTTTTTTTTTTTTTTTAAGATTTTATTTATTTGACAGCGAGAAACACAGCAAGAGAGGGAACACAAGCAGAGGGAATGGTAGCAGGGGAAGCAGGCTTCCTGCTGATCAAGGAGCCGGATGCGGGGCTCGATCCCAGGACCCTGGGATCATGACCTGAGCCGAAGGCAGACCCCCAACGACTGAGCCACCCAGGCGCTCCCAGTTTTTTCTTTCATTCTTAATTCCTAATTCATCTCCAGAGAATGATAGCTCAGTAAACCTTTTATCACTGTAATTTTTGCACACTGCTGTGCAAAAATTTATTTCTAATCTGGTCTGTATATTTTGGTACGTATTTTCTACAATGCTAGCTTGAACATAAATCTAAACCCTGTATTACCAATAGCAGCTTTATTGTTGATGCACATGAATATTTTCATTTTCACATTTTTTATGTTTACTGGCATGGAAAATATATTAGCGAGCTAGAAAGTACATGTAGGTAACCATTTATTTTGTCTTCCACAAAAACAACATCAACGAGTGAATAAATGTCATTCCCTCTTTTTTAGTTGGGAGACTCAGACTTCCAAGTTCCTCTTCAGAATTGGATAACATTAGTTCTTTAGAGTTAATGAGAAAACTTTCAAGGGTTTTAGTTGATATGTAGGTAAAATCACATTATGGTTTATTCTTCTGGGTTGTATTCTTTTGCCTGGTTACATTTGTTAAATGTATTTATTTAAAAGAAAATTGTTTCAATATGACTATTTTATTAATATACTAAATAGTAAACAGGAAATATTTATTGGATTTGCATTTCATTTTTACTAATAATAGTTTTGTGTTCTTTCAAATCTGGTATTTTTTTGTGATTTATGCTCCTGCCCAAACTTTATTATTATTATTATTATTATTTTAAAGATTTTATTTATTTATTTGAGAGAGAGAATGAGAGAGAGAAAGAGAGCATGAGAAGAGGGAGGGTCAGAGGGAGAAGCAGACTCCCTGCCTGATGCAGGACTTGATCCCAGGACTCCAGGATCATGACCTGAGCCAAAGGCTGTCGCTCAACCAACTGAGCCACCCAGGCGCCCACTGTATTATTTTTTATAACTAAGTTTATTTTACCTCAGGAGTCTTCCTGCTTCACTAAAGTTTTACAAATTTTTCAAACTCTGCTATTTGAAGGTCAAGAGATCCTCAGAATTTTTTCAGGAGCTACGTCCACGAGTGAGAGAAGGAAGTGGGCAAATAAATATACAAATCCCAGGATCATATCCTAATAGCAATCCTAATATTTCTTCTTTAATTTGTGTTGTGTATGGAGTATTGGTACAGTTTTAATTTCTCTAAGGGGTAATATCTAAATATATTTGAGGACTATGGCTCTAGGTGTCGTTTGGTTTTCAGTATTATTTTTCTACTTCATATTATGCTTCTCCTGTATGCTGTTTGCTTATTCTTTTTTCCACTGCTAACTTCAGGTCTTCACTAACATTAATCATGTTTATCTTCACCCTCCATGTCCTCATATTTCATAAAATATTCTAACTTTTCAATTTAAAAACATGTGCATGTTTAAAAAACAAAACGTGCATCTCTCTCTCTCATCTTCTATCTCTGTGAATTATGTCAAACAGAAATGGAACTTACTCACAATCAGGCTTGGTCATAAATATTAACTAAGATCACATTTATCATTTATAATGTAAGAATTTACCTTTGATTTAGTTGGTTAATTTATCCTGAATACCTTGGCGAATATATTTCCTAACTAAAAACAAGTGAGAATAGTCTTGCTAATTTCTAAGTTGTAAAAGAAGAGGCAACACATCTAGGCATCTTTGCAAGAAGATCACCTAAATGGATCATTGTATACTGAGATGGTTCTATACTTTGGCTATTACCCTGAACACATCACAGAAAAACACTGCTGTCAATTGTGTTTTAAAGTTTATTGAAGAAGTTGTTTTATAATTATTAAATAGTATTATTTGATAAATCTTACAACATATAGTTGTATTAACTGATTGGTGACTATATTGTATAGCTATATATTATGTGAATAAGTGTTTCTTATTGTATACTTCTTTGGCTTCCCCACATCTAAAATTTCCTGGGAAATAAATTGCTCCTTAAGAGTACATGTGATTTTTTTTTTTAAAGATTTTTTTATTTATTTGACAGAGAGAAACACAGCGAGAGAGGGAATACAAGCAGAGGGAATGGTAGTGGGAGAAGCAGGCTTCCCACAGAGCAGGGAGCCCGATGCGGGGCTCGATCCCAGGACTCTGGGATCATGACCTGAGCCGAAGGCAGCCGCTTAACGACTGAGCCACCCAGGTGCCCCAGTACATGTGACTTTTAGATGGTTTCTTCTCAGGTACCCATTTTCCCACAGGCTTAAGCTCTTTCTAAAATTTCACAATACAGTCCAAATAAGAATGTTTTAAAAAATTATAAAATAAATGTAAATATAACATTCATCGAATTCAGTCAGTTAGTGTAGACATTGTGTCATTTTCCTGTGTAGAATGTTAGGTTAGAAGAGAAGTAGTAAGAAAAATAAGATAGTCATGTCTTCAGAGAGGTTAATACCACTTTTATGGATAGTATGCACATAAGATGTTACAATTATAAATAAACACGGTATATCTTAGGCATCATATGAACAGTACAGAATATTAATTTTTCAGAGTTTTAGGGAGACTTGAGATCTCCGTCACAAATAGGTAAGTTTTTATAAAGCCATGTGTATTTATTTAAGATTTAGTTTTGACTGAGGGAAAGAGGAGTGAGACTGTGTTGGTGGACAACTCAACATCTATTTCTCTCCACCCTGTCTCAAGTCCTTAACAGTTTCCCAAGTGTGTTCCAATATCCACCCTCATCCAATAGAGATTAACTCATATTAAAGCCTAAGGCATGGGTCTTAGTTATTTTAATTAAATCAGGGGATCCCATTTCCTTTGCTATAAATAGATTTAATCATGACTATGTGATTTAGCTGTGGCCAATAAGATGCCAGGGGACTTTAGAAGATCTACTAGTAGCTTCCTCACACTTAATAAATAAAATAATAAATACAAGGATGGGAAATCTCTTTTGCTGTATTTATCTCCTGAAACTGTTGTAGGCATCTTATTAAAATAAGAATACTCAGTGAAAGGATACAAAGTTCTTATATTAAGAGTAAAACTTATAAAGTGTAAAAGCTCTTATAGTAAAGGGAAAAGAAGAAAAGCCTTGGGTGATTGCAAATATTTTAGCAACTGAATATTCCAACTCTAAAAGGTTCCTTATATTTGGACTGTTGATTAAGAAAGTCAACTCTTATCCTCATTGCTATCGTGTTGAGGCAGACTTTTCCACTACTTGCATTTATCAATATAAATCATATAGTATGGAGAATGGAGAGTATGAATCATGCTAAAGAGACAGAAAGGGTTATGCTTACTTATTCACAAGCAGTAAGTTTTAAATGGGCTTAGGGAAGGTACTTGGTATTGAAGATACATTAGTATCAGTCATAAAAATCATCCACTAGGGAGGCACCTGGGTGGCTCAGTAGTTAAGCGTCTGCCTTCAGCTCAGGTCATGATCCCAGGGTCCTGGGATAGAGCCCCGCATCAGGCTCCTTGCTCGGCAGGAAGCCTGCTTCTCCCGCTACCATTCCTTCTGTTTGTGTTCCCTCTCTTGCTGTGTTTCTCTCTGTCAAATAAATAAAATCTTTAAAAAAAAAAAATCATCCACTAGGTAAACACCTTAAGATCAGCAAGAACCAGTAAAAATGGATAGAGCTTACATATTTTGACAAACTACTATTTGCAAGATATTGTATGTACTAAAGATGTTTGACATATTGTTGGCTTGTCTTATTGCTAGAAGTAAATTAGAGGACAGTATGGATGTTGGGAAAAAGGAGACCTAAGATTGGGCAAGTGACACTACCAGAGGCCTTATAGGCAATCCTCAAAGACTTCCATGGCCAAAACATATGAAATACTGACTTAAAGGAATTGACAATGGGGAAAAGGCATGATAGATGTGGTATGTAGGGAATTTAATTATAGCATGTACTTTGTTTTTGGTCCTTTTTGATGTGCACTTATGTCCTGGTAGAAAATCAGATTTTTAAATGTCAGAAAGGTTCATGACCCAATTACATTATCTATCAGACAATCACAATATGTAGGAATAGATCTTTCCTTTTAGAAAGACTTTTCATTTTCTGTCATTCTGAACAAATATCCAGAAAATATAAATACACACAGTCACATACATTAAAATATAAAAAAGGATATATTGCCACAAGATTTCCTTACACATCTAGTGAATATTCTCTTGACCTCCTAGGTATTGGCAGGGTGATGGAGGAAGCATATAGGATCTCTCCATCTGCTTGCAAATCAGGAGAAGTTTTCTCTTTTTGGGGGGTAAGGCATACATCTGCCATCAAAGCTGAGGCTTGATTAAGCTTTACATATCATGTGGTCAGTGGAAATATTTCTATATTTGAGAAATTGGTTAACTATCGGACTTAATTTCAAAGTTGTTGGGTTTTTCTATTTCTGTTTTCTGTAAAAGAGAATGGATAGAAAACTTATTCAGATGCTGCTTTAAACTAGAAGCTCTAGGATTTCTTTTCCTTAGATAGAGGTGAAGCATATCTAACTTTGTGTAGCAGTAAAAAAGCCGAGGGAGAAGGAGAAGCCAAAGGCTTTGGAAAGAGGATCATTGAAGGAGTGAGGTCAAGAGAGGAAAGACTAGGCCTGAAAAGTAACAAGTACGTGACTGGAATACTGTGGAGGCTAATGAGTTGAAAGAGGTAGATTAAAGGTAGAGAAGATGGTAAATTGGATAGTTCTTGCTTGATGTTCTTACTCTCAGCAAAGTAGAAATTAAGGTACTCTATTTTGATCAAAAAAGATGGAACGTTGAACTTGGGGAAAAAAAGGAAAAGATTTGTTCTGTGTGAAGTAAGCTATGAAATCAACAGAACAAAACCACAGAGTTTACAAAAGATGAATGAAGAGACAGAGTTAGTCAGGAACAACATGTCATGGGTCAGGTAAAAAAAAAAATGCTCATTAATCTTTCCAGTAAATTAAAATATAGAATGGAGATGTTGGATGATCTGATGTACTGACAAAATGGAAGGGAAGGGAATGTCATTTATATTTGGAGAAAATGAAACATTTGCTACTGCCTGGATATAACATTGATTCTATTTTTATGCTTGTTTATTTTGATAATGGGGACACAGTAGATTGTCTGTGTCTTTTGTTGAGAATGTAATGTGGACACAGCAGTAGCAAATTTGAGTAGGTATCACAGTTAAAGGAATGAGGTGAAAGCAGATAAGCTATACTTGCAACTTTCCGTTACCTGCTACTGCTAATTCCCTTTCATCTTATGATAGTCATGCCCACTTTTAGAGCATTGCTAGTTTCCTTTATTTAGTTCCCCACAAATCACAACCTTAATGGCATTGGTCATGTTTACTTTATTGTACCTTCATAACATAAAATTTTCAGTACTTCAGTTTTCTATAAGTTCTAGGTGGAAATAGCAACCACATACACTTAATTATCACACATGTAACTTCTGGTGATGAAGTACATGGTACTTTTATGAATTTTAAGCTTTTAATAAAACTGGAGATTGTGGGGTGGGGTAGACTTTATCCTAGAGATAAATGCTCTAGAGAGCTATCAAAAGCAAAATCTATGGTTATAGTTCTAATAAAAGGAAATGAGTGATTGTTATAATTTCTAATCTATTTGGGAGAAGAAAACAGTATGTCGAATGTCTAATTTGATAATGATAATTCCTTACATTTATATACTGTTGTATACTATACTACTTAAAATATTTTAACTTGCAGTCTTATCTGAACCATACTAACTTCTTAGAAGGTAAGAAAAACAGCTAATAGTTCTAACTTTGTCATTACTTTATCCTGGCACATTTTGACTAAAGAGAACCAAGACCAAAAATGTGTATTTCCTTGCCTCCAGTTAGTAACAATGCCTCTACCTCAATTCGGTTCCTTTTCTTCTGTGATGATTTCCACAGGATGAATCACAATGTGTTCAGGATATATAACTCTGTCATAACACACCCGATATTCTAGTTTTCTTTTTTTTTAAGAGTTATGCGACTTGAATACTGATTTGCAAGCTCTGAAAACTGATGAAAAACAAACTGCATTCAATTTTTTAGCTTACATAATCCTAACGTGCCTCTCTTTCATCTCTTTAAAGAGAGTGCTATGCTGGAATAAAGCAAGAACCATTAATCACAGTAGCACAGTGAAGGCATAGACCTTTTTTCAGAGAACTTATTTGGGTCATCCCAACTGATCTCTTCTTATCATTAGAAATAGTGATTTCACTTGTGATAACTAATGAAATATTTTTCCCGCACTGTATTCTAAGCAGTGCCCCAGTTCTGCACTATTCTTAGCAATTCAGTTTCTGAAAGGCACATGGACAGCTTGAATGCAAACATCCTTGCCGGATAAACTAGACCTGCAATATTATTTGTCTTATTCTGTCCCCAAAACATTTAGATCAGTAACACTTTGCCATTATGAGTGTATTTTCTCTTAATCTAAATACAGGTAGAATTTTTTTTCCTCAAAAGGTATAATGGTATTAAAATGTAAAAACAAAAGACAAAGCAAAATAAACACCCTTATGCCAGATATTCTTAACTGTGTAATTAATTCTAACGGCCATCACACAAGCATTGTATCACCTATGGCAATCACTGAGTGAACATCAGTGAAGGGCAAAAAGCAAGAGATAAGCTTTAAACTAAGACAGACCTGGGTCTTAATCCTGTATCAGCTCCCATCTCTGGAGCTTTGTGTCTGAACTCAGTGAATGTCAGTTTTGTCAATTAAGAAAGCAAACAACAAAAATACTAATACTCCCCTAGGGTTGTTGTAAGTCTTAAATGTATCGCATATGTTCAGAATGCCTTTATATTCGTGGAATGAAAATACTAGTATAACTTTTAAAACATTACTTCAAAGATATGCATATAACCAATTCATCCATATGATAATTTTCTCTATCATATAACAAATCACCGAGCTTAATAGCTTGAAACAATACTCATTTCTTATCTCATAGTTTCTGTAAGTCAGAAGTCTGGCTTGTCTAAGTTGAATTCTCTGCTCAAAAGCTCAAAAGATTGAAATCAAGGTATTGGCTGGGTTCCGGCCTCATTTGGAGGGTGGTCTAGGAAAGGACTTGCCTCTAAGCCCCCTCAGGTGGTTGGCAGAATTCATTTCCTTTAGCTATAGAATTCTGGCTTCTTTAAAGCTAGAACGGAAAGAGAATGCTTCTGTAACTTTGATTCTCCAATTAGAGGTAAGAACTGGGCCTTCTTTTAAAAGGATCACCTGATTGGCTGGGTCATCTACTGGCAATCTCCCTTGATTAACAAAAGTCAACTGACTAGGCACTTTAATTACATCTGCAAATTTCTCCATTTTTGCCATTACCGTTGGTAAGAAGCAGTTCATAGGTTCTGCTCTTATTCAAGGAGAAAGGAGTTATATAAAAGTATAGTTTATTGGGGATCACCTTAAGGTATGTATGCCACAATGCTCTGAGTAAAAATTATGTATATTGTAGGTAGAAGAAACAAAGAGGAGACCAGGAAAAGTAAGAATGGAAGGAAGGAGAAGAATAAATGGCAATTTTTGAATACTTTGCCCCCTGTTAAGCCTTAATGCCTCCCTTTATCTTCTTGCACATCACTGAAGATGGGCAGGTACTTTGACCTGCACCTTGAAATGCAGAGGCAGCATTTTAAGAGCTTAAAATACTCTTTCAAATTCTTTTTGATATATGGGATTTAAGAGTTTTATGGACAGTCCTCTGCTATTTCTGACAAGTGATTTTAAATCATTTTGAAGTCATATACTACATGGAGTAGTCTGAGTCCAACAGTTGGGGGAGAAAAACTCAAGAAATTTATGTCTGAACTCAAAGAAGTTTTAAGACTTCTGAAAAATTTATCTTCTCTTTGTATTTGATGAAAATTTAAGCCTTACAAATTCTTTAGAAGATTAGATTACAAACAAAATTGTGGCACTGATTAGGTTTCTCTTACTACGTACTAACAATTTGACTGTACTTTTTATTTTCAAGCTACATTGACTTCTACTCATTATAGGTTCTTTTAGAACTAATAAAAAATTAGAAGAAGAATCAAAACCCAAATGCATTCCAGTTACCTAATGACAGAAACCATGTGTTGTTATATTTATTTCAAATTATTTTGATGTATATTTTTGTGGTGAACTTATTTCATATAACTATGGTTCTAATAAATAAATGATTAAATTTTGTGAGGGCATTTTATTTGCCTTGATCATATAAACATTTTTATGACATCAAAAAGCATTTGTTATATCTTTATTATACCTGAGTGTACTAGTAAGAGACAGAAAAATTAATCATCAGAAATCAGTTTTCTAGAAGCACTAAAATATACTTAAAAACATAGGACATTTATTATAGATTAGTTACCTATTCTTATGTTAGAAATGTTGGGTACTTATAATTATTTCCTACTGTGAATAATAGAATAATAAATATTTTTATCTACATCAGATTTTATTAACACTATTTTTTTGGATTTAGGATTATTACATGGGAGGTATAATTACTTGGCCAAGTGTATATTGGAATATATTTTTATTTTATTTTATTATTTTATTTTAAAGAGAGAGAGAAAGAATACAAGGGTGGGGAGGAGTACAGGGAGAGGGACAAGCAGACTCAATGCTGAGTGCAGAGCCCAACACAGTCCCACAATCCTGAGATAATGACCTGGGTCTGACACTTAACTGATTGAACCACCCAGGTGCCCCTAGACTATGTTTATGGCTGTTTTGTGTTTCTCACATATTTTCAGGGGCACCTGGGTGGCTCAGTCAGTTAAGCAGCTGCCTTCGGGTCAGGTCATGATCTCAGAGTCCTGGGCTTGAGCCCTGCCTCAGGTGCCCCATTCACCAAGGAGTCTGCTTCTCCTTCTCCTTCTGCCCTTCTCTCCCCTGCTTAAGCTCTCTCTCTCTTTCCAAAGATATGTCCAAGGTGCCCATTTAGCTATTTTCTTACTAACTTTTGAGATCCACACCAAAATATCTACTATTTTTGTATTTGTAACACTTGCTTTGTTTCTCTTTCCCATCCTTGTCTCTCATGATGAAGCTCTTCCTCCGTTTCTGAACCTCCACATTGCCCAGAGCTTCCAGTCAGCACCTACTTCTTAGAGCTTATTCCTTGGCAGTCATGGGTATTATGATTAGAGCATAAAGAGTTAAGCTCTTCCAGAAAGTTTACCTACATTCCTGCAGTCTTTTTAGTGTCTTCATAGGTATGCTCAGATTACTCAAAGGATAGTAAAAATAAGCAACATCACATTAAGATAATTTTCTTATGTCTAAAAATCAATGATGACAAATAATTAACAACATTTTGATTACTCAACACATAAAACCAAAGAATAGACTTCATACACTTAGGCATACAATTTTTCTTTTCCTAACATGCTTTCTTCCATCTTCTAGGACCCTCTAATTCTGAATTATCTTCTTAGATTGTTAAAATACAATTTTTTTCTCAGTGTATGACTCACACTGGTTTCTAAACATTTATTGCTTGACATTTCTCTACTGTGATATATTTTTTTGATTTAAAATGTTGACACTTTAAATAATCTTTTTAAAATGAGGACATATTTATTCTTTCAACTAGTGATTAGAAACCTGTTATATGATAGCACCATTTTGACACGTGATTTTCCTAGATTCTGTTCTAAGGAGATCACCACATAGTGTAAAAAACTGGAACTGTGAGATGTATAAATGAAGAGATTATGTATGATAATGGAGATCAGGAAAAAGGAGCATGGGATTGACAAAGGAAGAAAAGCACAGATGTAATGACTAAACAAAACAAAACAAAAAACAAACCTGTTGAGTTTTGTTGAATCTTCATTGTCCCATTTTAAGATCCCATCAAGAGACCTAAGATACTAAGCAATGAAGGACCTTCCTGAGGAAAAACTTTTCCAGGAAAGAGACTAGCAGAGCCTAAATTAGGGAAGTGGCAATGAGAGGTAGGGAACCAACAGATTTAAGAGGTATTTAAAATGTAGAACCAAAATAAAATAATTAGCAAATGAGTCTGCTGTATACTAATACAGGAAATGCCAAAGGAAGAAAAGAGTAAATATGGAAAATAATTATTAACATTTGCTGATGATTTAACTGGAGTTCTTTGTGGGCAAATAAGAGAAGACTTCAGATGAAGAGAAGATAAGATCCTTCTAAGTGAGGGAAGAATAGTGTAAAACTATTGTTGGATATAATACCTACTAGCCATGTAGTTATATAATAAAACTTATATAAAGATCTTTGGTTACGTTAACAGTATTTTGCTTACTTAGTAACCACATGAGGCTAGTGGTTACCATATTCATTCCAGAAAGTTCTACTGACTCTTAATATTACAGAGCAGACTGGAACGGTCAGAGAGATGACAGGATAAAAGTCTCAGACTTTGGCAATCGAAAAGAAAAGAAAAGAAATATATGCTTTAAATAATAATCACCCATATGCCTCAAAAATGTGAAATAATACTTGCTGAGGGTATTTAGGGTAACTTAAATGCTTTTTTGGCACAGTTAAAGAGGTCGAGGTTTATGAACTGTTTGGATTTGCTAGAATATTTTGGAAGTATAATTATGTTAAGAGTACTTTGAAGAAACAACTCTATAAGGTGGCAGATGTAATCAATAAAGTAGGGTTAAGACTGTAATTTGACAAAGTTTATTTCTACCTCATATATATGAATTATGAAGACTATGGTTTTTCAATAGAGGGAGAAACAGACTCAAAACAAATAATGGCTCTGCGGTAGCTCCACCCCACCTAATTCAGAAACAAAAAAATGTTCAGCAGATATTATGGACAATTTGCTGAACATCATGCTTAGACTACCATACCTTTCACAGGTTTGACAAATTTGACATATTTAGTCATATTTTAGCCCAGTGTTATTTCATAATAAAGTTGTATTTGGACAACTCAAATGAGGTAATAACCTAAGAAGTCTTGTACATCCTATCCGATGAAATGACATCCTTTCAATTTCTTAAGTTAGAACCTGCTGAGCATCTTCAATTCCTTTGTTCAAGGGAAGAAATTTTGTTGAAAGCACTGTTCTAAATACTTTGTACTTAGCCTTTGATCCTCGAAAAGAGATTAGACTAAATGCCCAAAGACTTATAGATTAGTTAAAGGGCAGGATCAGTATTGAGTACAGGCATCCAGACTCTTGTATACTTACTTTGATCCACTTTGCTATGTTTCTTTCCAAATGCACCTGGTGACAGAATCCTTCTTGTACATGTTGACATATTCTTCTTGGACTCATAGAGTCTCCACTATGGCACAAGTTTTGAGAGAAACTTGATGGATTGCTTCACCTTTCTGAGTCATTCCAAATAAGGAAAGGTTTATGAGCCTATTACTTTGGGTTGTTTCCATTGATAGATACTAAAACAAAGCCTAAGATTATACTGTATCACCTTCTAGGCAAATAAGTAATTTAAGATATTTTAATGAATTTTGCTTAAGATGCTATTATTTTTATGCACCAAACAAGAGAAGATGAAACCTATATATTGATTTCTTTTTTTTTTTAAGATTTTATTTATTTATTTGAAAGAGAGTCAGATAGTGACAGAGGTAGCAAGAGAGAGCACAAGGCAGGAGGAGAGGGAGAAACAGGCTCTTGCCGTGCAGAGAGTCTGACATGGGGCTCTATCCCAGGACTCGGGGATCATGACCTGAGCCGAAGGCAGACACTTAACTGACTGAGCCACCCAGGTGCCTCTACATATTGATTTCTATTCCATGCAAACAATGACACCATTGAACTGTTGGTGAGCTTGAATGCTAGGATTTAATTTAAAGTCTAAGTTGTTTATGAAGCCTTGGGCATAGTCTTGGGCCAAGGTTGGACAGCTCTTCATTCCCCTGACTCCCCCCTTATCCCATATTGATGTAAGTCTCTCAATTCCTTGTGATTCTAAATATTTCCAGTCAGATATAGCGAGGTGGTGGCACATTGGAAACCTAGGATGTGAATTCAGTAATAACAAGAGACAGAGAAGAAAAAGTACTGAAAATTTTATAGTTTGGAAGTTACAAATTTTTATGTAGTGCTTTGGGCAATGGGTGAACTATATACCACTTAAATTAGAAGCCCTAATTCACTCTTTATGGGAAGAAGCAGAATCACAAAAGTATTCCTTTTACTTCCTGCTGAATCGTATAACTAATGTTGGAGACCACAGAAAGCTAACTTGGGGCTGTTGATATTAACTTGCCTTCCATCTCAAGACCTAAAAGAAAATTCAAGGAGAAACTGGGTCATCAGAGGACAAGGAGAATTTCAGGTCAACACTGAATCTGCATGCATATAGTATTCCCTGCTCAAAATAGTTGAAGAGAGAAAAGAAAAAGGAATTATTCTGGATCTTCCAGTAAGTTTGTTCACTAGTTTATTCCCAAGTTGAGGGACACCATTGTTTTGGAAGAATAAACATAGAGACCTTATTTCAAGGCTTGTGCTTTTTGTTAATTAAAAATTAGAAAACATGAAACACAAGATAATGTTATGATAAGGCTGCTGATGAAAATGGAAGTGGAAGAGACAAAATACAATTGTGTAAAAATAGAAATCAGAAAGAAATTTAAAAATGCATTTTGTGTAAAGAATAGAAGTGACAATGAACAAAATATAATCAGTAATATGGGGGCGCCTGGGTGGCTCAGCGGGTTGAAGCCTCTGCCTTCGGCTCAGGTCATGATCTCAGGTCCTGGGATCAAGCGCTGCATCAGGCTCTCTGCTCAGCGGGGAGCCTGCTTCCCCCTGCCTCTCTGCCTGCCTCTCTGCCTACTTGTGATCTCTCTGTCAAATAAATAAATCAAATCTTAAAAAAATATATATGTATAATCAGTAATATGAAGGATAATCTTAAAATGCTGTTGTAGAATGCAAAAAAAGAGAAGGGGCTTTAAAATTAGATTAAGATGATTACTATCTGGCAGAAAACTTGAAAAAGCTTTAACCAAAGAGATGGTTATAAATACCTGAAACAGAAATAGAAGATACTTTTAAACACATACCAGAAATTATTAACCAACTAGGCAGGAGTGGGGGACTTTTTTTTCTTTAATTGAAAAATAAAGGAAAAACTCTGCCGGCCCTAACCTCCAAAATAAGAAGAAGAAAATAATTGTCATATCATTTACCTAGTACTGAACAAAATATTAGTGATCTAGTAATTATATTTTTTACCAAGTTGTTTATTTCCAAATATAATTGGGGAAAATAATCAGATATTTAAGACTATGAAATTATAACCAAATTCTAAAAAATGAGTATTCAATGCCATTTTCAAGTCATCTGTTAGAAGCGCCAAATAAAATCAAGAATTCACATAAGGCCTTTATAGGCCTATCATCCTATGTAAAACATAAGCATAAAATTAAATCTTTACAAAAATTAAATATGATGCTTTGCCTTAATTCAATCTTCTAATAGCACTCCAACAAAATATATATAATTTGTGTTTTAATTGTTCCTGGCATTTTACAATAGTGAGCTTTAATACCCCATTTTCACTCCACATGATGTCTTTCTCTATGATTAATCATGTACCTTTAGATTTTCCTAGGAAATCAAAAGTAAATTCTCTAAATTTATGGATATGTAATTTTAATAACAACATTGGAATCGTATAAGGCAAATACTTACTATTGAAATACAAATCAATTGTTAATTGGGCTTGGACTTGCTTAATGAAATTGAAATTTAACATAGAAGTTATTAGTAACTGGAGAGACCGTTGCAAAAATTACATTGTTAAAATTTGTCAAAGATTTAATGCAAATAAGTAGCTGATTTAAAGGTTTTATTCTCATTGGTAGAGTTGAGATCAGTACTTTTAGATTGCTTAATTAATCCATTAATCTATTTTATCTTCTATAGTGCATGCTATATAGTTAACTCTTTTATTCATTTTACTAGGGTGTCTGTCTACTAGGTGACCTGATTGTTATGATTTATTCGTTAATGGCAACAAAACACTGCTAATTGCATTATATCCATTATCTTTTGGCTTTACTATTATATGCATAACTAGCTTATGATTATTTTTCTTGCATAATTAACTAAATGAGCTAAGAGTTCAGATTAATTTGAAGAGGCATCATGAATCTATGTACAAAGAATGTTACAGAAGAACCCTTCTAATTATGAGACTTATAACCTTGGGCCAATCACTTAACCTTTTTCAGACTAATTTCCTTTCCACATATAAAATAGGTTTATGGAGATAGCTCTGTGTGATTTACGGATTTGTCAGTATTGCATATTGGAATTCGTATGAAATTAATATACTGAATTTTATGAACTTAATGAACTTAATATACTATTGTTATTATTGCACTGATAGAAAATCTCTTACTATGCTCTTATAAATTTCAAAGTAAGATTGCAGATCAAAGTCTAGTTCTGTGATTATTGAAAAATTAGGTGGTGAAACTCTCTTGTTATCATTTGGGAAAGAAGAGACTGAGGTTAGATATGTTGATACCTTTAGTGACTATGTTAATAATGCATACAGCATATGCAGAACAAAGGTGGACAGAATTTTTCACAGAGTAAGAGAGCAGTACCACAGACTTTACAGGCCAAGAGGCAATTTTAGGATATTGTGTAGATTCTTATTAATCACTTAAATATTTTTAAAAAACACATTTTTAGCTGGTGGATAATAGAAACCAAGTGGGGGTGGAGGTGGGGTAGAGACAGATTTCGTCCATGCACCGTAGTCTGGTAACCCCTCACATAGAGCAAAATTTTCTACTTTTAAAAAGTTAGTTGTGCAAAAGTTCTTTTGATAATAATACCATTGAATTATATATTTCTGCAAACATGAATCTTCTGCATTTACTTGATTGTCATGTGGGGAAAATACTAGTAGTTTTGCATAATGAATACATGTAGAAATAAAGGAGATTGTAATTTATTCACTTTGTAACCCAAAATTTTAGTAAAGAAAAAGATGTATCAAAGAATTTTCCTTTGTGAGGACATTCCAATTCAGAAGATTCTAACAGAATAGTTGTAGTTGGGAAAGATTTTCACCTCTAGAACTCTTTCTAAAACTTATTGAGTAAAACAGATAATAATCATCTAACTGGAAAATAAGTCTCAATCTGATAAAAAAAATTGCTTACAAATAGTAATTTTTTTATCCTCTCCAATGTGGAAAACAAGTCTGTGCTTTCCTATTAATAGCCAAGCATTTTTGTCACAGAGTTATGACCCATGCAGGAGGAGTAATTAGGTCCATCACACACAATAACTGCTGCTGGCACTCTCAAAAGGAACCAGAGTGTGGTTCTCTGATGAACTGAAAGGCTAAGTAGATATTTAAGACAGGTTTTGTTCTTGTCTTAAAATTTGAGTTTTGTCTTGATAGATACTTTTAAAGTTGCCCAAAACAGTCTTTTTTGGTATAAACTTTTCTTCCACGCAAAACCATTGGGGTTTAAATACTCATTGCATTATTACCATCATCTGGACCATATTACTGTTGGCTGATGCCAGGCGCTGCTCCCCTTTTAGCATAAAACTCTTAACTCAGAGAGCACCGTGCATAGGAAAGTGGTATGGGACTGTTTAATCATATAGTTGGTAACTGCTAGGGATGAGGAATCTGATTTAGGGGTTTCACCCATTGTTTGGTCGGGGAAGTTGCCTGAATTGAAGAACTTTAAAAACATCAGTGCAATAATATTAATAATATCTAAACAAATGTGGGGCACCTGGGTGGCTTGGTCTCTTAAGCGTTTGCTTTTGGCTCAGGTCATGATCCCAGCGTCCTGGGAGCCATCCCTGAGTTGGGCTCCCTGCTTAGCTGGAAGCCTGCTTCTCCTTCTACCTCTGCATTTCCCCACCCCTGCTCATGGTCTTTCTCACTGTCTCTCTCTCAAATAAATAAATAAATTAAAAAAAAATCTAAAAAAAATAAGACCTTTTAAAAAGTCCTTTAGACTATGAAATAGGCAAGACATTGCTCTTCTGTGGTCTAGGTACCAGATGAGACACAATAAATTGCAAAGATTGGGTATAACCTTAATTAATTAATTAATTAAAGAAATGGTTATTAAGTACTGGTATATTTCAGATACTGTGGTGGATGTGTGAGTCTTACAGACACACATCCTTCAGGAAAAGTTAACATTCTAACAGAGGCGGAGCTATTGGTCTTATCATGTGCATGCGTCCTAATCACATTATAAGTAACCATGGAGGTTAAGAGAATTTGGCATGCTTTTCCTGGTCTTTGACTATTGTAATCTCTGTTTTCTGACTGACCTGTGACTGTGATTCTTGTTCCTGTCTTTGGTCCTTTCATGGGTTTTCTTTGACACTAATTTCCCCCACTACACCCAGACCCTGAAGCACAACCTTCCCCTTCCATTCTAATTTTACTAGTCATCATAGTTTCCTGGTGCTGGTAGAAGACATATTAATTCCATGGTATAAATGGAATTTCCTAAATAGTATTGCTGTTATTATTTTCCTTTCAGAACTGAGCAAAAGAAAACAGATGGAAAATGCAGCTTTGAATGGCAAGTATTAATGCAACACAAACATTAACAATCAGGATAATGGATCAGTGAGATGTGAACAAGCAGGAAATTTATATTTTTAATTACTAAATGTATCATATCAAAAAGGAAAAGAAGTTAAGTAAAAATAACCAGCTTCTCCATTCCTTATAAAGTGGATTGAGAAGCAAGTAAGTAAAAGAGATTATCTCCTCTATTAACAAGATTGATCCTGATGAAGCAATGAGAAGGAGACATTTTTTCTTTTTTTAAGTTTATTGATTTATTTAAATAATCTCTACACCCAACGTGGGGCTTGAACTCACAACCCTGAGATGAAGAGTTGCATGCACTAAACAAACAAACAAATAAAGCAACAACAACAAAAAAGAGTTGTACCCTCTTCTGACTGAGCCAGCCAGGCGCCCCAAGAAGGGGACACTTCTGATAAGAAAGGCAACCTAGAGGAATAATTCCCTCATGAGACTGTATCCAGGCACATCTTGCTCCCCCCCAAATATATTTATTTTATTTTTCTAGTGTTACAAGATTAATTGTTCATGTACCACCCAGTGCTCCATGCAATATGTGTCCTCCTCAATACCCACCATCAGGCTTGCCCAACCCCCATCCTCTCCCCTCCCAAACCCTGAGTTTGTTGCTCATAGTCCACAGTCTCATAGTTCACCTCCCCCTCTGATTATTTGGATAAAATGTGAAGAACAAATTTTCTCCATGAAACATTAAATATGTGATTCAGAATAATTCATATTCTAAGGATGGCTCTAAAACTTATTGAGTAAAACATAATAATATTTTTATATCTTTGAAATATTTTTGAAATCACAAATGGAGAAAACTTAGATTGTGAATGCTTTCTTACATGGGACCAGGCATAGAATGGAAATAATAGTAAAAACTAAAACTAAAAAAGACCATTTTTCTTTTTTCCTTTTTTTCAGATTACAAGGAAAATGAGATTTACTGCTTTTTTAATTATGGTGAAATTAAAAGTGTAAAATCTTAATCAAAAATAAAAAATTATATTTTGAACCTCTATAGTTTGAAGACATTTGTTACAAAGTAGTACATAAATGAAATAAAGACCAAAATGATTTAAAGTAAAATATAATAAAATTTAAAATAGTTTTCTTTAAATAATTTACACATAGTAATGACCACAAAAATAGGCTTCATTTCCTTTTGCTCTCAGGGACCATGATTTTTTAAAAAATTTTATTTATTTGTCAGAGAGAGAGAGAGAAAGAGATAAAGAGAGGGACCAAGAAGAAGGAGCAGCAGGCAGAGGGAGAGGGAGCAGGCTCCCCTTGGAGCAAGAAGCCCAATGCAGGACTTTATCCCAGGACTCTGGGATCATGACCTGAGTCAAAGGCAGACGCTTAATTGACTGAACCACTCAGGTGTCCTAGGAACATGATTATTTCTGACTAAATGAAATCAGTATATTAATATAACCTTACAAGTTTGTGTGTGTGTGTGTGTGTGCGCACAGGTGTGTGTGCCTTCTCTCCTTGCTGATTTATAGGCTTTATTATGGATATAATATGTTTTCATATCAATGTGTCCACATATGAGTGTTGGAGATTATTAGAAAAAAACACAAGTGATGCCTCAGGAATAATATTTCTCCCCTAATCTATCTTGTGCTTTTCTTAACTATCTCTGATAGAGAAAAAAAATATATTTTCTGAATCTCCTTCCTAATCATGGTTTTTTTGAACTTGTCCCAACAGAGTTCAGATAACACCTTTTCTATCCTTTTTCTCTACTAAAGTAATACATGATATTAATTTCCATGTATTTAAACTTTATAAGCCATATTCTATTAAATACTTTGTCTCAATATTATATTTGTGAGATTCATCTATAAATATAGATAGCTGTTTGTTCACTTTCAAAGTGGTGAATATAGTATGCATTATTTATCAATCTCTACTTGAAAGAATGAAAATTGTTTCCAAATTGTTCTGTCATAAACAATGCTGTATAATTCTTACTATCCATCCCTCCTAGTGTTCACATGGGAAAGTTTTCCTAGTGTCTATACATAGAACTAGAATCACAGGATTTGATTTGTGCACATCTTCAATTAATTGATAATGGCAAATAGTTCTCTCAAGTATTTGTACCCATTTATACTTGCAACAGAAGCACATAAGTGTTCCTGTTTCTGCATATCTTCATCAACCATGGGTATTATCAGATTTTGTTTTTTCTTCCATCTGGTGTCTGGAAAGTGTATCTTACTGCTATATTTCCTTGGTATATGCATAGATAACTGTATTTTTATATATATAATACACATACACATACCTATGTGTATGTGCAGTGTGTACAGTAAAAATAACAAATGAATTGGACTAATAAACATCATATTCAAGTGAGTGTGTACTTGTGATAGGCATGAAGTAGTGTGACTCTGGAGATAAGTTGTTTGGAATACATATATATATATATGCACAATATTTTTTAAAAAATAAGTATATATCGGGTATACATTAGCATTACTTTATTAATACAATGTGTTACATTAATTTTGTACTTTTTAGTAGTCTGAGGTATTTAAAACTTTAATTTTATGAAAACAACGCATGCATGATCATTGTAGCAGGCATCCTTGCCTAGATCTTACCATGTAAATTGTCAAGTCATATTATTTCTTTTCCAGCCTCTCTTGCTGCCATAAAGGGACATATAGTTATGTTGTGACAGTGTAGGCATAAAAATTTTGCTGGGAGATTCTGGGAGATAGTTTCTCTGTTAATGAAAGGAATGGGCCACAGACAAAGGGGTTTTGTCTCCTAGCTGGATTTCCCTACTTTCTGGCTTTGAATATAGTTGTGACACTTAGAGATATAATGGCCATCTTGCTGTCAAAAGACAAAAAGTCAACACTGTGAAAATTCTAGAGATGTGGTTATATTTTAAAACTACTGAACAACCCCTGGATCACCAATCTCTGATTTATTGTTATCTATGTAATATATTTATTACTAATTAAAGCCAGTTTTTTTTTTAATGTTTCTGTTCTTATGGTTGAATGTTTTTTAAATTTATACAGATTTAAACATTTTGAAATAATAAGAATATCTTAAAGAAAATAAATGTTAAATATAATCTCACACGTAGATATTGTCTATACTACTTGCCAATTTAGGTCATTCCTCTTAGATTTACTTTAGTTGCCCTGACCTCTCTCACACATCCTCTTTTCTTAGAAAGTCATCTTATGTCGAGTCCTCTCTCTTTAGGGAATTCAGATCAGTCACATCAGGAGCAACAATATACATTATGATGCTTATTTGAAAATTGGCTCAGACTTGCCTAAGGAAATCTAAGAGATTCACTGACAACCCTTCACATGTGGGCACACACAGTTCCACATAAATGTCACAGCCCAATAACTAATACTGATCATTCCTAAGATAACTTGGGTTAGAGTTTGCTCTGATAAATTTCTTTCCATAAATGTTTGCAGCTGTTCTGATATTAGTAGATTCCTCTCCTCCTAAATCAGCCCCCTTTACTCTTCCAGCCATTTACATTTATACCTATTAATCTCCCAACATTTATTTGAGGTCTACCCATGTATTAGCAGCAATTTTTAATCAATTTGGAGAACAATCAAAATAATTACTGTACATACTCTTTTGGTCATCAACCATAACATACAAGCTAACAGCTAAGAAGAAGTATCAACATACTATCATCATGAGCATATTGCAACGTAGCCATTGGTCTATTTTTGTTCAGTCAGCTCTACTGACCTCCTGGTGGTCAGTAATGATCTCAATGAGCTGTAATTCATGCAGCAGCACTTCCATGACACCTCAAACCAAAAGCAATAGGTATATGCAGATGGGCAGCATTCTGATGGAAGACAATATGTAGATTTCTCCCTGTAGTCATAGGCTTGACCACTTGAACAAAACCAGTTTTCCTTCAATGCAATGCAGTCATCAACCAAATGGACTTTTATTCCTGTTGATCTTCCTTGCATTAAATTCCACTTATTCTGTATGTGTTCACCAAGATTATTTATTTATTTATTTATTTATTTATTTATTTATTTATTTATTTATTTGAGAGAGAGAGAGAGAGACACCGAGCAATGGGGAAGGCAGAGGCAGAGGGGGAAACAGACTCCCTGCTGAGCAGGGAGATTAACCTACTGAGCCATCCAGGCACCCCCAACTGAGATTTTTAAAAGTAATACTTCCAAATTAAGGTTATGTGTTGCAGAATTACTCATCAGTTGGAAGCTCTCCTTTAATGCCTCCAAACATATAAATTTTCCCGTCTGTCAAATTTTAGCAGAGATGTTTGATTATGAGTTGGTGTCTGCCCTGAGAGGTGGGTTTGGCTATGGGTGTTCCATGAAATGCATTTTCTCCTTGCATCCTAGAACTTCAGGAGAATTTACTCTAGATTTAAATTCCTAAATTCATTTATTTCATTGTTGTTTTCCCATAATACAGACCTATGCTGATGGTTGTTATCTGCACAGTAACCAGATAGGCATCATATATCCCCTATTCAGAAATACCCTTTCCTAGACTTTTTTAATACCTAATTGTCATGAATTAGCACTGAAATTTTCCCATGTACATGTCAGCTTTTCCATTCTCAGCCTGGACTGAAGTGACTCACTCCCTTGGTCATTCAATTACGTATTATCTTTTTAGCCATTCTCATTTTTATTCAATTAGTAGAATTCAGTAAAATAAACAGAAACTACTTTAGCTATTTTAATACAGGACTTCGGTACTTTGAAGGACTCAAATCTGGGCCTTTTCGAGTGACCACTTCACAACTAATCCTCTAGAGGAACAACTTGCTTTCAGAGTGTCACTGGAGCTAAGCCATAGTGCCAAGATCTCTCATATTTATAAGGCTTATATTTATAATATATAAGTGTAAGCAATAATTGTGTATGGATGGTGATGAAGGAATGTACTGGATAACATAAAATTAAAGTGGATGGTAAAATTTGAAGATATTATTAGCCAATTCTTTAATATTACTATTATTTTATTTTTTTCAAATTGTCAGTGCAATTATCTCAGAAGACATTTATTTACCCAACGGTAGTGAGACATGCAAAAATATTTTCATAGATAGTGAGTTTCTAAATAGATTTTGAATTTCATAGACGAGACCATTGACCTAGAAGTCAAGGTATTACTGATTTGCAAGATAGTACTCATTTTATTGTACAGTTTTATGTCTTATTTCCAGAAATATTTAAGTGGTTCTCTGAAAAGATTGGTAAAATAATTTATATATGATGGCCTTAGTCAATTTGACTTAACCTACTATCAGTGAGTTTTTAAGTCATTGAGCCAAATGATTACCATCTTGATTATTGCAAAGTCATAGCTAAAAGCAAATTACCAAGATAATAAAAGTATTGTCAAGCATGTTTTGTTGGTTCGTGATCAAAATGTTTTATGCTGAAAATACTAGGTCTGTGTGTTATTTGTAAGATAAAGAAATGATCTAATTTGGATTCAATTACATATTTCTTTAGTAGACATAGCCTCATTTTTTGTATTGTTATGGGTAGTAAATTTATATAATGTCCCCACAATGACAATAAGTGTAAAAAATCAGAAAATGAAAAGAAAAAAATGCTAGTGACTATAGATTCTCACAAGTGATTGAAAATTTAATGATTCATAATGAATTGGCAAATTCATGAGCAGTAATTTAATCAAAAAGTTATTACTGACATAATTGCATTTTAGTTAATTTCCATAAAATGTATTAAATCTATTTGCTTTGGACAGTCTTGATTTGTTGTCTCAACCAACATGTGATTCTGACTCAAATTTTTTGTAATAAAAGAAAAAAAGTATATTAACCAATGATTAATTTAAAGTAAGTTTAAGGCACCTAGGTGGCTCAGTCAGTTAAGCATCTGACTCAATTTCAGCTCAGGTCATGATCTCAGGATGGTGGGTTTGAGCCCCACCTTGAGCTCTGCACTGGGAATGGAGCCTGCTTAAGATTCTCTATCTCCCTTTCTGTCTGCCCCTCCCCACTCGATCTCTCTCTCTCAAAAAATAAATAAACAAACAAACAAATAAATCATAATCATGTAAAATAAATAAGTTCAATTACTTTTATATAATGTTCAACATCAGTGTGATTTCCACAACTTCAGTGTAATTATGCTTGTCTTTCAGATTTTAAAGCATATTCATTTTGGATCTTGCTCAGTTTTCACAAATTAGAGACTCGAAACATTTTTAATAAGTTCATCAGCTCCTTTATATACATTGTTTCTATAAATAATGGTTAAATAAATTTGATCATCTTTTGTATACACAGTAGTGGACATGAACTATTAGATGCCTGTTCATCCATGGTTTTGAGGGTTTTTGAAGTAGAAAAGTGCACTTGTCTTCCTATTCCATACTAATTTTAAGAGTTCACCACATATAATCCTAGATTCCCATTACTATATTTTAAGAGCCAACTCAAGGAAATTTCTCAACTCATGACTATGTAACAATTCTCAGTAGGCCAAGTTTTGGGCTTGTGCAACTGTGTGAATAATGATGTCATAATATGTGGTGGGGAAGGTCTGAGGTTGAAGGAAGGGAACTTTTGTGGACATAACAAGTTTGAGATGCTTATTAGACAGTCGTGCAAAAAAGTCAAATCAGCACCTCAATGGAAGGGTCAAATTTGAATATATAAATCAGAGAATCACTCAACATACAGACGGTATTTGGTATTGATAGTATGGCTGTCAATGAGCTCAACCTGGAAGATCCTGTCTGTATAAAAAAAAGAAGGCTTGGGGCACCTGGGTGGCTCAGTGGGTTAATGCCTCTGCCTTCGGCTCAGGTCATGATCTCAGGGTCCTGGGATGAAGCCCCGCATCAGGCTCTCTGCTCAGCAGGGGAGCCTGCTTCCCCCTCTCTCTCTGCCTGCCTCTCTGCCTACCTGTGATCTCTCTCTCTCTCCCTGTCAAATAAATAAATAAAATATTAAAAAAAAAAAAAGAAGGCTTAAAACTAAAAGCTCAGGTCAATGCCACATTAAGCAATTATGCAGAGGAGGAACTGCCAGACTGGATTTCACACAACCAGGACACAACCATAGGAGGAACCTGGAAAGATTTTCAAAACGAGAGGGGGTCAGTCAGCCATGACAAATCCTGCCATGGGATTGAGTTAAATGAGGACAAATGATTTCCCCTTGGATTTGACAAAGTGTGAGATACTGGTGATATTTAAAGAATCCTTTTAATTCAGGGCCAGACATATAGTTTTTAGGGCCCAGTGCAAAATGAAAATGTGGTTCCTTTAGTTCAAATAGCAGGAAGAAATTGCTGTTAAGGGTACTAAAATATGAAGCTTGATTTCAGGTTTGGTTTTTTTTTTTTCCTTTCTTCCACAGGTTCCCTCTTAAACTGTCTCAGTGATTTTGGCAATTTAATGTTGCATTATGCCGCATGGAGATAATCACCAATAGAGTACGGATCCTTGCAGGCATCAGGGTTTCATCGTTTGGCTGGCATAGTCACACCTGTGTGTACAGCCACTGAACTGTGCCATGACCAGTAAGGATAAGGAAGTAAAGCCTGGTAGGTGTCCTGTAAGCTTTCTGTTCCAACTCTTGCTTAATGGGTGAACAGCGAGAAGTTTGTAATGTCTGACTGAGATATGCTCAATACCTACATTAGAAATGGGAGGGAGATTTGATCCTACCACATGTCCTGCTTAATGTATCATGGTGCTGGACAGCTGCTGCCATGCTTTAACCTGAGACAACAGGGGACATGTTTTCCTGTCCCACCTCCTCTACACACACACTTAGACTTCTGCTGGGGATGGCAGTGGGCAGCAGTAACTGGGAAGGGGGAGGCTGGGTAGGACCTGGGTGCCAACGGCAGTCGAAGCAAATGTTCTGTAACACATTCCAGAAAGGCAAGGAGGTGCTAGGAGGGATACCATGTGTTAGCCATGCTCCAAGATAAGTTTATCAAGAGTTTCGTTATGGGAACACAAGAACATTCATTTCCAAGAGCATGTTCCCTCTAAGCATGTGATTTTAAATGATTACCCTGATCTTAAACCCATGAAGCTGGCTCTGTTTTCTCTGGAAGGTTAGAAACTAATACTTTAAGAAAGTGGACTGGGAGATGGCTGTTATCTCTGTGACGGGACCATTCTGTTTTCATCAATGAGTTTTGAATTTTAGTTCTTTTGATTAAATCCCCTTCAAGTACAGCTCCAAACTCTGTTTCCACTGTGGGCAGCAGCTGAAATAGATTCTCACAACTTGAGTCTTCCAGCTGTTGCTTTCCACTGGGCCCCTTGTGGTCTTAACTGTGCTTGTAAATTTAATGTCATACAGGAAATTGAATATTTATAGAAAAACTTGGAGGTTCTCTCCTCTGTGACATATCTGCTCTGTTTCCAGGCAGTCTTTGTCAGCTTGAACTCCAAATCTTGCCTCCCTAGGACAATAAGTTAGTGCCTTTCTGCTTCATTTCAAGCTGCTCCCTGATTTCAGCACTCTAGGATGTGTGTTGTGTTACCTACCTTTCCTTCAAGGGCTATATCAATTTGCAGTAAGAAATTTTATTTGGTCAAAATCTTTGAAGAATGGGGCTTAATTTATAATATTCTAGATCTGTGGAAAAGTTAGTCCAATGTAAATTAGTCCACCCTTGTCAGTACTGGGACTTCATTTGATACTTTGGTCAGTAAAATTCAAGAAGAAATCTTCAGCAGAGCTTCTTGAATATCTACGTCTATTTTTATAAAAATGGACAGATAATACTGGATACTGACTGTGGTTCTTTTTGTCTGGATTTTGGACAGTGTTCCTAGAGCTGGGGTAGTCCTTTTGTGATCAGAGAGCTATAAGCAGGAGTTCAAAAAAGCCAATGTACTGAGAATGGTTGAAAAGAATGACAAAAATAGCTTAAGGTATTGAGAGCTCTTTTGATTCTCTAAATTAGCACTTAAGTTTAATGCCAGGCTTGTTAGATGACAGAAGTATACAGATATGTTTTAAACCGCAGTTTGTTGTTTTTGTGTCACTTGTAGCCAAGCTATTTCTAATAAATCCAACTATTCTCTGAGTTCACTCCAGAATGTCAAATACTTAGAAAGATTGGATGAAATCACATGTGGATAATTATACTTAAAATGGTAATCCTCTCATATTTCTTGATAATGTTCCTCTCTTTCTCTGCCTCCATTCCACCTCCCCTGTTACCACATATTCTGAGTGACTATGACACTGTCGAGTTGTGTCTGAAGTCATAATCTAATTGCTCTTCTGGAGTTTCTTGTTAATATCTGTATCTTTATCTGTATCTTTATCAATATTCATATCTATGCATACTATTAGTTCATTTCTCTGGAGAACCTAGACTAATATAGAAAGATGATAGGTAAGTAGGTAGACTTATTTTAAGAAGTTGTCTCACATGATCACGGGGGCTGGTGAGTCTGAAATCTTCACAACAGAATGGTAGGCTGGAAATTCTTTAAGAGTTAATGTTGCAGTCCTGAGTCTAAAGTCAGTCTGAAAGCAGAATTCTTTCCTCTTTATGGGACCTTATACTTTTCTCTTAAAGCCTACAACTGATTGGATGAAGCCTAACCATACTACACAGTCATCGGCTTTGTTCAAACTCTATTAATTTAAATACTAATCCATACCATTTAGACTGCTGTTGTTTCAGACAACTGGGACCATAACCTAGCCAAGCTGCTAAGATGGCACATAAAATAAAACATACGTATGTGCATGTGTGCATGGGTTATCTGAGTGACTCTATGGTGTTTACTGACTTGACAATACCATATAATAAGTGATTATAAGCCGTGTGTACTTTGAGTTTCACATAATATCTTGCTATTTACATATACAAATGATAACTGGATATGGGACACAATATGTTCACAAGCATTATTTTTATGTGGTAATCTGGCTGAGCAATGTTACCCAGATGTAGTCAAATATTATTCCGGATGCTTCCATAGAATGTTTTTAGATGAGATTAACATTTAAAGCAGTGGACTTTGAATAGAGCAGATTGCCTTTGATAAGGTGAGTGGGCTTCATCCAAAAATTGAAGGCCTTAAGAGAGGATAGACTAGCTTCCCTGGAGCAAGGATTTCTGCCAGCAGATGACTTCTGGACTTCAGCTGTAGCATGGCTCTTCCCTGGTCTGCAGACTGCTGACCCACTCTGAAGATTTTGGACATGCCAGCTTTCATAAATGTATGAGCCAATTTATTAAAATAAATTTATATATTTATTTATATATATCCTATTGGCTCTGTTTCTCTGGAAAATCTTAAATAATAAAGTATTCCTCCCAATTGTGAAGTTATTGATGCATTAATAACTGCTATATGATGTAGAGAAGATAGAAAACAAAAAACATATTAACTCAAATAGACTAAAAGTTGATGTTTCCCTTATTGTGCTCATTACTTTGTGACATTACACTTAACTAAGTCAGAAGAAAACTTGTTTTTAATAGTTAAAACTTCTTTTTCTTTTTAAAACATGCTCAGTTTCTCTGATTTGCCCAGGTTTTTTTTCCTGTCAGTTAATTCAATTTAGTTCTCTCTTTTTTTCATTTTGTCTTTGTCTATTGCTTCAGTTTGACTTATTCTTATTCTTACATTAGAAGCTTTACTTCCTCTTTTCTAAACAGAAGCTTTCCTAAAAAAAAAAAAAAAAAAAAAAAAAATCATCGTTATTCTTTCTCAAATTCAGTATGGCCTTTAAATCCAGGAAGAAAGAGCCTCTTTCCTAGGTCCCAACCTTTAGAAGGTCATGCATCACACAAATACTGTTCAGGCTCAGGATGCTTCCATAACATCCCCCACAGGTGGTTATATCTTGAAAGCTTCTGTGATGCGCTGCTATTGATACTAAAATAAACACTGCCTAGAAAAATGATATGTGTTTGAGCAGTGGAAGAATTTAGGTAAACACATGAAAATTTATTAAAGTGATGAATTTTACCCCTGGATAACAGGAATGCAGTCTATTCTTTTATAACATAGAATTATTTCTTTGCTTTTCTAATCATTCTTTTTATTGCTTCCTTTTGCATTCTAATACATGGCGTTGGAAGTGTTATTAATAGTAACACTATTCACAACAGTTTCAAATCTGGCACAAAACAGTTGATGAATCTAAGTGAAGGGTATGTGGCTGACAACCATACCATCTTTCATATTTCTGTAGTTTGGGAATTTTTCACAAGAAAAAAAAGGTGCTTAGTTTGTGTATGATATTGTGTATTTTTGTGTAAGAAAGGTAAAATAAGAGGGGTGCCTGAATGACTCAGTTGTTAAGCGTCTGCCTTCGGCTCAGGCCATGATCCCAGGGTCCTGGGATTGAGTCCTGCACCCGGGCTCCCTGTTCAGTGGGGAGCCAGCTTCTCCCTCTGCCTTTCCCCACTTTGGTGCTCAATCTCTCTCTGTCAAATAAATAAATAAAATCTTTAAAAAAAAGAATAAAAAAAGAAAGGTAAAATAAGAATATATGTTGGTGTTTTCTTGTATTTGCATAAAAATTAGAAGAGAATTAAAGAGAATGTAGATGGACATGTGGGAAACAGGTGAGAAAGGGTGAAGCAAGAAGAATTCTTTTTGGAAACATATTAATATATCTTTTTATTTTGAAAGCACATGAATGTCTTTCCTATTAAATTATTCAATTAAAAATAATAAGATTATTGTGGCACCTGGGTGGCTCAGGCAGTTGAGTGTCCAACTCTTGATTTCTGCTTGGGTCATGATCTCAGGATCATGAGATCAAGCCCGGCACTGGGCTTCTCACTCAGCATGGAATCTGCTTGAGGTTCTCTCTCTCTCTCTCTCTCTCTGCCCCCTAACTGAACTCTCTCTCTCTCTCTAAAATAGATAAATAAATCTAAAAACAAATAGACCAATTGCCTGAATGTAGGCTGACAGATCTCTATGGCTATAGGAACTGCTTGCATCATCATTGGTGTTCTCTGTAATATTATAGGTTAAATGTAATTGTTTTAGATTTATATGTCTTTAATTTCAAACAATAGTTATACAGTTATCTAGATGGATGACCTTTGGTTAATTTTTTCACTTTTATAAACTTCAATGCCTACATTCATAATATAGAGAATTAACTAATTAGTAAGGTATCTGAGAACAAAAATGAGGTGATAAAAGTAAAACATTTAGACTGGTACCTATTATTTATTCAGTGTTGCTTCCAAACAGGAGTTAACCATTATCATCATCGCTATAATTTCATTCAATTTAAAGGCAGTATATTGTGAATTAGGAAATATGTTTGTGAGAAGAGCTATTTTAAAAATCAAATCCTCACTTGATGTCCCTATATCTTTGTTGGAAATATGGAGCATGTTTTAGTGCAAAGAAGGAACGAAGCCATGGGAATGTTTCAGGAAGCCATTGCTTCTGTCCAGGTGTAGGAGAGTGAGAATCAGACTGTCAAGAATGCACATGGAAATCCAAAAGCAGATAAACTAAAAGGATTTTTAAAAGATACATAATTGGAGTGCCTGGGTTGCTCAGTTAGTTAAGTGTCTGACTCTTGATTTGGCTTTAGGTTATGATCTCAGGGTTGTGAGATCGAGCCCCATATCAGGCTCCATGTTTGGGGGGTCTGCTTAGGATTCTCTCCCCAGTCCCCCACATCCTTCCACTTCCCCTCCCCTTTCTCATACAGGCTCTCTCTCTCTCAAATAATAATAATAATAAATTTTTAAAAATATGCATAATTGAATATATATATGGAATGGAGACAGACAACCTTAAAATTTAAAATCAGGTATAAGAAGATGCAACTAAAATAATGAGAGAGTAAGAGAAAGAGAAGACCTTTATCTATTCATTTTATTGCCAGCATGCCTGGGTGAATTGTTAATTATATTTTGGATATTATATTAGTTTTTCATTACTACAGTAAAATATTGACAAAGTTAATGGCTAAAAATAACAAAGACTTGCCATTTTATATTTCTGAGTATCAAAAGTCCTAAATGGATCTCACTGGACTCCAGTTAAAGCGTTAGCAAGTCTAGGTTCCTTCCAGGGGTCCTAGAGGAGAATCTATTTATTAATTTTTCCAGTTTCTAGAGACTGTACAGATTCCTTGGCTCATGACTTCTGCCCTATTCAGAGACAGGAATTGCTAATTGAGTCTATTTTACATAATATCTCTGATGCTGCTGCTGCCTCCCTCTGACTTACAAGGACTCATGATTACATTGAGTCCACCCAGATAATCAAGGATAATCCCCTTATTTTCATGTCTTCTGATTAGCAACCTCAATTCCATTTCCAACTTTAATTTCCTTTGCCATGTAACATAATGGGTTCACAGATTCTAGGATTAAGATGTGGATATGTGGGGCGCCTGAGTGGTTCAGTGGGTTAAAGCCTCTGCCTTCGGCTCAGGTCATAATCTCAGGATCCTGGAATCGGGTTCTCTGCTCAGCAGGGAGCCTGGTTCCCCCTCTCTCTCTGCCTGCTCTTCTGCCTACTTGTGATCTCTCTCCCTTTGTCAAATAACAAAAAAAGATGTGGATATGTTTGGGGAGTCTTTATGCTGCCTAAAAGAGGCATGTTATATATAAAGCTCTTATATTAAATACATCATTAATTTAAAAGATTCTCATGGTGAAAAGGGTAACTAGAGTCGGGAGAGGAGAGATAATATGAGCAGGGATGAAACTGATAAGTGCTACAGTACGCAGACCTCTCTAATAAGCTTCATTGTTTTATATGACGAAAGAAGGCAGTCAGGAGGTAGGCAGGTAGGCAGGCAGGCAGGCAGGCAGGCAGGAAGGAAGGAAGGAAGGAAGGAAGGAAGGAAGGAAGGGAGGGAGGAAGAAGGGAGGAAGGGAGGAAGGAAGGAAGGGAGGAAGGAAGGAAGGAAGGGAGGAAGGGAGAGAGGGAGGAAAGAAGAGAGGGAGGAAGGGAAAGAAGGAAAAAAGAAAGAAAGGAAGAAAGGAAGAAGGAAAAGAAAGGATGAAAGGATGAATCAGGTAACTGTCTCAGGGACAGATATATTCAATAATTTCCAAGTAAGTAGAATGTGAAGCTTTACAGCAATTTAAAAAGCAATTAAACATAAGAACATTATAGTCCTATTTCTAAAAAAATATACCTAAGACATAGTAATACCATCAATAAATAAAATAACCTATAATAAAAAAATAAGGCATTTTGAACTAATAAGTTTATTATTAATCTGTAAGTTTATTATGGATCTATAAAACTTTGAAAACATTTTGCAAAATGATTCTATACATTAAGTTCAAATAATTCCATGCTTTATAATGACAGACACTTAATTTTAGGATGCTTTGTGAAACTAGATGTTGGAAAGTTAAAAGGTCTCTGTCTATATTCATTAATCATTATTTGTTTATTTTAATTTCTAGCTCTACAAAGAGCATTGTTTCAAATGCCAAGGCTTAGAACTCTGGAATGGGAAATATATATGTTTACTTTTTTGTACTATGTGTTTTAATGGCATCATTTAAACTCTAATTATGCATGAAATTATATTGGATTTCTTGCTAAATGCAGAGGATGAAATGTTTTCATGATTCATTCTTTCTTTGGTAAACATTTCTAAAACTGTATTGCTGATACAGCTCATCAACTAAACCTTATGAGAAATGAAATGTATGGGAGGAAAACACTAATTGGGGAGATTTTCTTTCCCAAATACACATGTGGAACTCCTATTAATGTCAATCACAAGGAGATGTCTTTCTGCCAAATACCCCTAGGTAAGAACACATCTTCCCTTGTCGTTCCAATTATAAACACAACAATTTTTTTGTTTTAATTGTTAACAAGATGGTTACATTCTAAATCTAAAACTTTGGTTTCCACAAAAAGTATATGATTTAGGCAGAAGTATATTCAGATGATATTTATATTATGAAATGTATTTTTCAAAAGCAATTTTGAATTACTTTGTTTTATGTTGGTTTTATATCCACTAAATAGCATCATTTCTATAACTGAACCTTCCAGTGAATATTAGCTTAGATTTACAATTAGTTTCAGGGGAAAGTAGCATACTTGGTTCTTTATTTGTTATTTTTAAATGACTATTGTTTGAACTGAATACTACAATGTAGACTACATAGGTGTTCTCCATAATCTATAAGCACTGCAATGCACTAATATAATATATAATTTACTAAAGATTTAGGGATCTCACCATGCTGTGGCAATGTGTAAAATCATTTTGAATACTACACGATATATGAATGCATACTGTTATTCTTGCTCAGGACAAAAAAGAAAAGAAAGAACGAAAAAGAAGCAGTGTGTTCTAAAAATACAGATAACTCTGCTTATCAACTAATACTTAAAGGATATGCAAATAGAAAATATAAAATTATATCAACAAAGATTAATTTCTCCACAGATAGTAAAAATTACTTCAAATAATTCAGAATGCTTTGTGTATTGCCTGGTATTTCAGTCAGGGTTCCCCAGAGAAACATAGCTAGTACATTATATTCTATCATATAGGCTGAGATCTGCAAGCTGGTGAAATAGGAACAATGGTATATAAGTCAGTCCTAGTCTAAAGTCCTAGCAGGTGGCACCTGGGTGGCTCAGTGGGTTGAGCCCCTGCCTTTGGCTCAGGTCATGATCTCAGGGTCCTGGGATCGAGCCCTGCATCGGGCTCTCTGCTCAGCGGGGAGCCTGCTTCCCTCTTTCTCTCTGCCTGTCTCTCTGCTTATTTGTGATCTCTCTCTGTCAAAATAAATAAATAAAATCTTAAAAAAAATAAAGTCCTGGCAGAAGCACCAATGTTGAGGGCAGAAGAATATGGGTAGATGTCACAGCTAAATAAGAGGTAGAATTTGTTCTTTTTTCACCTTCTTGTTTATTAAGGCTCCCAATGGATTGGATGGTATTCAACCATATTGGTAAAAGTGTTATCTTCATTCAGTCTACTGATTCAAATGCTAGTCTATTCTGGAAACACCGTCACAGACGCACCCCCAAAATAATGTTTGCCAGCTCTCTGGGCACTCCTTAGCCTGCTCAAGTTGACACATAAAATTAACTGTTACACATAGTGACTTCAAAATATTGCAGGCTCAAAAACTGTAGGGCATATGAAGTAATCATGATATTATTTATCATTTATATTGGATATAGGGATGATGGCTTAAAATTTATTTGGAAGATGGATTGAAATGAGATCTAGAGTCAAACTGTTTGAGTTAATATTTATTTCCAAATATGTTCTAAGGATAAGCAGTATTACAGTATGTTACATCGTTTCAGTAAACCACTGAGTGAAGCTATTCAACATAGTACATACAAACGTTATGAAGATATTTTATCCTAATTCTTACTAACTCACCAATGTGTGCTTAACAAATTGGGTGTCTTTATAGTAGACCTTTAAAAAAGTTTGAGTGGTTTAAAAAGTGATTGGATGGACTTTTGGTTTTAGTTCCAATGTATAAAGATCTTGGCAGTTGATGTTCCCATCTCACAGTAAGAAAAATATTTGGACAAACTGACCTATCAGATAATTGAATTTGCAAAGCAAAATATGACATCAAAATCTGAAGACAGGAAAATCCAGAGAGTCCTAACCAAGATATTTCTCATGAACATAAACTCAAAGATCCTCAACAAAATGTTAGCATATTGAATTAAAAATTTTCAAAGAGAAATATACAAAATGAACAAGAGAGACTTTATTCTAACTATACAAAGCTGATTCAACATTAAAAAATCAATCAATACAAAAAAAATCAATCAATACAATCAACCACATGCACAGACTAAAGAATTTACTGATCACATCAATGAACACAGAAAAATCATGTGACAAAACCTACCATCCATTCATGATTAAAATTCTCTTCAAATTAGGAAAGAAAGGGAACTTCCTTAATTTGTTAAAAAAGTAACTTAAAAGCAAAACAAAACTATAGCTAACTTCATAGGTAATTGTGAGAGATAGACAATTTCCCTTTAGATCAGAAACAATTCAAGTATGTCCAATCTCATACTCCACTCCAATCCACTCCTACCAAATATCCTACTGGAATTTTTAGCTGATACAATAGGGAAAAAAAGGCAATGAAGGTTTACAGATTAGAAGAAATAAAGTTATCTTTGTTTGTAGATGACATAATTTCCTATCCGGAAAATACAAAAGAATAAACAACAACAAATGTTCTGGAAATAATAAAGACATTACACAATACAGAGTTAATGTACAAAATCAACTGCTTTCCCATATACCAGCAATAACTAATTAGAATTTGCAAAAAAATACATCATTTAAAGTAGCAGCCTGAAAAATGAAACAGTTAGGTACTAATTTCACAAGATATATGTGGGATCTGCATATGAAAAACTATATACACTGAAGAAAAATTATCAAAGAAGATCTAAACAAATCAAGAGATATTCATGTTCATTGATTGGAAGACTCAATATTGTTAAGATGTCAGTTCTTTCTAAATGGTGCTGAAATAAGCGGACATCTGTATGGAAAAAAAAATCTTGGCACAGACCTCAATCTTTCACAAATATTAACTCAAAATGGATCATAAATCTAGACATAAAATGCACTGTTATGAAAATTTTTTTAAAAATAGGAAACAAATTTATATTACTTTGAGTTTGATCATAATTCCTATAGCATAATCCATGAAGGAAATATCCATAAACTGCATTTTATTAAAATTTTAAACTTCTGCTCTGTAAAATATACCATTAAGAGAATGGGAAAACATGCCATAAACTGAGAGAACATACTATAAAATAGATGTCTAATGAAGGATATGTATCCATAATATTTGAAAGATCCCAAATAATACTAACACAAGCATCCTAATTACATTTACTCTCCTAACATAAGATGGTAATATATATTTAAGAATCCTGGATATATAATATATGAGCACTCTCTGTACTATCTACACAATAACTCTGTAAATCTATAACTGTTTCTAATTTTTTTTAAGTTTATTACAGAAAAAAGTAAGTCAAGAGGCTGAAGGATAATTAAAACCAACCATCCTCTCCTAATTTCTCACCCATTATTGTGGCAGAATTAGGGCCTGCCACATAGCGTAATGGAGAATGAGAATGGCATCACCCAAGCCGTCAAAGGAAGATGGAGCAAACAACTTTGTCATGATTGAACCAGAGTTGCACTTCAAACACTTAAATGAGTCTGTGCAGTGATATATTGCCATAAATATCCATGGCCATAGACATACTGATTGGTGAAGATTTTGAGTCTCTGAAATGAAGATTCTGAAGTTCAGAGTGGGGCAATCAAGACTAGATCAAATTCAAATCTTACCTCTGAATAAACGTGTTTTGTTTTAAGAAGGCCACCTATTAAATGTAATACGTAAATACAACAGTAAACCACGGATTAAATAGAGAGAGAAAATTAGCCAGGAACAGACTTAATAAATATTAATCGAATGAATCAACAGATATCTTAACAGATATCTTAACTTGTGAATCTAGCTTGACAATACTATCCACAAATTACAGGGAAAATACTAATGAAAAGAAGGTTAGGTTGGAAATGTTATGTTTTAAATTATTTTCTCTAAGGTAGCACATTTATAACTGGATAAGGAAACATTAAACATAAGAAAAAAACAGGAAGCTTTTTGCACTCAAGAGAAATGAAGGCATGAGAGATGATATTAAAAGTGGAGATGGAGAGAATGGGCAAGGAGAACAAAATGGGCAGCATTTGGTAACTTAGTAAATACAGAGAGTATAGAGTGAGAGAAATGGTGAAATTAAGGAATTGATTTTGTGCCCTTCACTGTTTTCTGACAGGCCATCCATGTAGAAAGCAATGCTGGGGGATCATAACTCAGATATTTAAATTATATTATGCTTTGGACTTAATGAGATTGGTCCAGAGGGAAATTCAGGGGATCTTTATGTTGTGACAGAGTGTTCATTAGCCATGGTAATAGCTGAATTTAGAGATCATTTGTTTTCTGTGAAAAGGAAAAAAAATATATATAATGTATTTAAGTGGTTATACTAATGTTTCGTTTTGACAATAATTACTACACAATTGTGAAGGGAAATTGGTCATTTGGAACTTGTAATGACAAATCTTAATCCTGTAATAACTACAAATGTACTCCATTACATGTGTAATTGCAGTAATCTGTAGCCAAGCACTGGTCCAGAAAGACAACAGTTGAGGACGAAATTCTCATTTCCTAGATGCATAGTGTTCCTTGAAATAAATAGCCTAATAACTCCAGTTATCAAACTATACATTCTTTTATAACAATATTAATATGCATTTCTTTACAATGTTCACATTTGCATTCAACTATCTGAAAAGACTAGGCAGTTGCCTTAATGAAATTCTCGTCATTTATATCAAGGTTTGGTTCTACATCATCTTTCATTGTGAATGTTGTGCTTTTGAATCAGTGCCATGTAATGATGGCTTCATGGATATTAAACATATTACCCACAAAAAAGTGGTCTAGTAACACACAAATTGCATACAGGTCATTGTTATGACCAACTTCCTGAACACTTAAGGAAATTGGTGCAGTGATGAGAAATACTCTCAGGAACAGGAAAATAAAGTGAATATTTCTGGTGGCCACCATTTAGTTATGATCGGTCAGTTTCCTTCCTCTTGAAGCTAGCAAATCTAATATGGCCCAGACGACTGTAGCACCAGAAATTTTGTTATACACAGTTGATTTCCTTTAAGATGAGAGACGCTTAAATGTTTAATTTAATAATAATTTAATAATTTAATTTAATAATTAAAAAATTTTAATTTTTATACTTTTTATCTGTTTTTAAATTATCTTCACAATGATGAATTTGTATGTAGACCTGTAAATGTACATTAGACAAGGCTAAAATTCCTTTGATTAGCATCCTTAATAGGACCCCCTGCCTATCTACCCAGACATAATCACATTTATTATTTTGGTGGATATGTTTTCAGATTTCTTTCTAAAGTTTTAAACACACAAAGATACACACATGTACTTTCTAAAATTTAAACATGTGGCATGTATCTAAATAAAGTTTTAGAAAGGGTTTACAAGGTGTGTGTGTGTCAAACTCCGGTAACACCTTTATAATATGTTTATATTCTGATAATAGAAGTGTTTATGGGCAAAAGAGACCTGTATAAGAATGTCATTGCTGTATTATTTGCATTAGTTATAATAGCATTTATAATTTGGAAATAACCTTAATGCCTGTAATTAAGGGAATTGCTGAAATATTCGAGTATTTATGGATATGTCAACACTATGAAATCACATGTAGAAATTAATATTTCACAATTATTCAATGAAAATAAAGTTCTTGAACATGTACTAACATGGAAAATTATATGGATGCAAATTTTACTAAACGATATCTCACATACAAAAAAGTAATTCAAAATGGGTCATAGAATTAAATCTAAGATCCAAAACTATACAACTTCTAGAAGAAAACTTATAAAATCTTTGTGATTGGATAAAGAGTTTATATGGAGGTAGTGACTGTATAGGGGACATGAGGCTAGACAGGAAGCTCAGTTCAAATAATGACATGCTTAGTACTTTTGTTAAACACTTCTGGACTCTCCCTTTCTGCTATTATATAACAATAAAGATAGAAATTAATGTATAATTACGAGGTGAATTACAAGGAAGTTTACAAATTAATTTCAAATATATAAATTAAATATCTCAGATATACTGTGAGTTTGGGATGACATGTAATTGATAAGACATTAATATCTATATATATATGTAGATATATAGAGATAAAGATATAGATATATTCATATTATCTTGATTTTAACATCTCATTTCTGGACCAAGGCAGATTATTATTTCAGAGTACCTCATCAGCTCAACATATGAAGAAATATTTACAGGAGATTTAATAGTTGAGAGCAGGACATGTTCTCATGATAGTAGAGTGAAATGATTAATTAGAAATTGTACTGGAAGTTTTAGGCCAAATAAATAAAGACTTCTAGTTATGTAGTTTAGAGAGGAAAGATAAACCTTTATTTGCAGATGACATGAACTGGTTGTAAGAAAATTCCAAAGGAACACACACACACATACACACATACACACACACCCCTACTAAAACTAATAACTGAGTAAAGCAAGGTTACAGAAGAAATTACCTTCATGGATTGGAAACCTCATTATTATCAAGATGGCAATTCTTAAATTGATCTATAGATTCAACACATTCTCTATGAAAATTCAACAGAGTTTTTGTAAAAAATTGTTAAGCTCATCCTAAAATGTCTATAGTAATTCCAATAACTTACGATACCCAAAATTAATTTGAAAAATATGATCAAAGTTGAAGGGTCTATATTACTCAATTTAAAAATTTACTATGAAGCTACAGTAATAACATAATATAGTGTTCCTACAAGGATAGGCATGTAGTCAGTGGAATAAAACTGACAATTGGAAATAATTCCTTACATTTATTTTTAAAAATGGTGCCAGGACAATCTGGTGAAGAAAGGATCGGTGTTTTTCATTTGTTTGTTGTAGCTGCTGTTGTTTTACAACTGATGCTGAGACAAATGGATACCTGTATGCAAAGAAGTAAACGTAGATCTTTGCCTCATGCATAAAAAAGTAATTCAAAATGGATCATAGAATTAAATATAAGATCCCAAACTATACAACTTCTAGAAGGAAACTTAAGATAAAATTTTTGTGACCGTGGACAATAAAGAGTTCTTAAATATAACTCCAAAGTCCAATCCAGGAAGAAAAAAAAAAAGATAAATTGTACTACCTTGAAATTAAAACCTTTGTATTTCAAAAGACACCATTAAGAAAACAAAGGTCCAAGCAACAGAATGGGCACAAATATTTGAAGATTGTGTATTTGTTAGAAAACTTGTATTAATATGTATGGAACTCTTACAACTCTGTCATAAAAAAATATCCCTGTGAAACATTTGACAGAACATCTATATAGATATATCATCAAGGAAAATATTCAAATGGCCAATATGCACATCACATAAAATCACAGTGAGAGTTCACTTCCCACCTGCTATGACTACAGTCAAAGAGATGGGCAAAAGCAAGTATTGGGAATAATGAGAAGAAATGGAAACACCCCTACATTGTGTGGGAATGTAAAATGGTACCAAACTTTGAAAAGTAGTTTGTCAGCTTCTTAAACACCTAACTATGAATTTAACAAATGGCTCAGCAATTCCACTCTGCTTCTTAAATTAAAAAAAAAACATTTTTAAAAACAATATAAGCAAGTATTATAATTGTCCTCCATACAGAGGAGCTGCCCTTTTCACCTTCTTTCCTCCAATTATCATTATTCAGAATAGATTTCTGCTTCCTATTGCTGAGACAATTCTGAAGAATCTATTGGCACCTTTATTCATTGATTTTTCCAATTCTAGATAAGAGTTAAGCCCTTTTTTACTTATTTTCCCTCTATATCCATATTCAATTTGCCCTCCATGCCATTATTTGTTACCTTATTTTTGATCTTTCATTTCCTTTATCTGTCTTCTGACACGCCCCTAGAGAAGTGTTCATACTTTAGTCCCTTCCTCCACGTCTTCTTTGGTTTTGTGACTGGCAGCTATACCATGACTTTTACATTATCAAGATGCATCGTATTGATATTCTCATTGGTAATTCTAATTATGATTTTATCTTTTGTCATCATTTGATTCTAAAAATTGTAAATCTTTAAACAGAATTTGAGACTATGTCATTTATTTTATTGCTTTATTTATTTATGTCTGTAAAATCAAATGTTCTATCGTTACATTTCTTTCCTTCTCTGCTTTTGTTATTAAAATCAAGGTATCTGTGCCTCTCAGTGAAGACTTTCCATACCATCAGTCACATGGATTTATTTGACCCTCAGCTGCTCAAATTATGTCCTAAAATAATTTGCTTCATATTTGAAATCTATAATTCTTATAGATTTTTTTTATTGTTCCTTTGGCATATTTTTTCTCTTTCCCTTTATTAACTGAAGAATAGTGAATTTTCACATTATTTATAACTATTGAGGATTCCAATAATATCAATCAACCAATCCTTCTCTCAAGGAATGTTTCTTCTAGAATTCATTGGACTACTACTCCAAAATAGAGCACTTGTTCTACAGGCATCTTTTAGCTGTGCCATTCTGAGATGTTCTCTGGGTTTAGAGTCTCTGTTTCTTGAGCCCCAAGACTTCCTCTTTATGAGACTTCTCCATTTATTGCAGGGTTTTCCTCAAGCAGCTTTCATAGCAAACTGCATGGGAGAAAAAAGATCTTTGTAATTGAATATTTGAAAGTGTATTTATTTTCTTTCAGTGATGAAAAGTATTTCTGAATATGCAATTCTAGGTTCTAAAAATGTCCCTTCAGGTATATGAAGCACTTGTCTGACATTTTTTAGAGTTTCATGATGCTAATTAGAAGGTGCATGCCATCTGTTCATAGTCTCTTTGTAGGTAATCTCTTTTCTTTCTTCCTTCATGGTTTTATGATTATATCTTGTTCTTAAAGCACAGAAATTTTATAAACATTTATCTAGGAGTTTTTTTTTTAAATTTATCATTAATTTATTAAGCTCAGGTAAACTTCCTTCTTAGAATTTTTTTTATTGTTTTCCTTACTTCATCCCCCAAAACATCCACCCAATAATTCTAATCCTGTTTTTAGAAATTCTGTTGGAATAATACCAGACTTTCAGGAGTAATTTAGCATTTCTTATATTTCTTCCTGCTATCTCTCTTAACCTCCAGCTCTAACTCATTGCCCTATTCTCAGCTGATTACCTTGCATGGCATTTCATTGAATACAGTGAAGCAATTAGAAAAAAAAAATCCAAATCCACAAACCATCACATCCAGTTCTAACTATTTATTAGCATACATCATTGGCTTTTCTCCTATAATGATTAAGTCTCTGCACTCCTATTCAAGGTTATGACCTTGTGCATTATATCCCCCATCTCCTCAAACGATGTAGTGGTTTTCATTGCTTTCTGCCTTGATTTTCTTCCAAGGCTGGAGCACTCTTTCCTTAGTTGCTGGAAATCTTGATGGCTGACTTGGCCACATTCATATCTCTGTCCAGAGCTTACCTTCTGCTAAAGAAAGCTGTCTTACCCAAAGCTGTGCCCTCTTTCCAGAGCAGCCAGTTTCCACTGACTAGCCAATAAAAGGTACAAAAGCCTAGTTCCTTCACTCAGATTTAGCACAGATTCAAAGGTCCCTTTTGGATTGGTATTGCCCCTTACTGCATCTTTTGCTCTCTTATAGACAGCGCGGTCTATATAATTTTCAGAGTCCAGTGTAATTTAAAATTGTAAAGCCCTTTGTTCAAAAATGATTAATAATTCCAAAATGGTGACAGTAGAGCATAAAACTAAGAGTGGGATCCTTTTGAGCATGAGGCTCTGTACAGTTGCACACAGGTCACCTTCTTGTGAAACCTACCCTGCCCACAGGCCTTAATCCTGAATGTACACTCTAATAAATAAAAAATATATATGGATAAAAAGACATAATTCAGTGTGTGTTTCTCAGAGACACTAATGTGCAATAGGCACATATCTCCAATATTTCTCTTCAATATCTCCTACGTATTAAAACTCTCCTTTCCTTTTACTGGATTATTTTTAGAGAGGGAGGGAAAGAGAAAGAAACAGTGAGGGAGGGGCAGAGGGAGAGGGAGAGAGAGAATCTTAAGCAAACTCCACACCCAGTGCAGAGCCCAATGCAGGATTCAATCCACAACCCTGAGATCATGACCTGAGCCAAAATTAAGAATTGAACACTTAACCAACCGAGCCACCTAGATGCCCCTACTGGATTATTTTTATGAACAAATAAATAAGCTGCCCTTAATATCAAACTAAAAACAAAGAAAACTCATCAAAGTTGTTATACTTATGTCTATAATTTTCCTATTCTTCATAATGTAGGTTTTTTTTTTCCCTCCACCATTAACCAAATGGCTCTTCTCAAGGTCACTGATGCTGTGAAAGGTTATCTAGCATCAACCCTTGGTTTCCATTTTCTTTAACTTAGCAGTAACATATTTGATCATATTTGATCAATTTCTTCTCCTTGGAAGACTTTATTTTTTCTTATTTCCAGGACCACATGCAAGCTGTTTTCTCCTAAGTTTTTTGTGCACTTGTTTTTAGCCTCTTTTCATGTTCTTTATAAAGTTCTCTACTTTATAATGTTCTGTACTTCTAAATGTTTGAGTGGCTCAGTCTTGGATTTCTTCTTTTATATTTACATCATTCCCTTTGTGAACACCCAATTCCATGATTGAAGTAACTGCCATAATTTAAAAAAGAGTCCCTAATTTAAACCTCCAGCAGGAACTCTACTTTTTTTTTTTT
>CM053605.1:150933175-150960380 GCA_028646535.1 Procyon lotor | reverse complement strand
TATGTTGTATATTAGTTGGAATTTAACTACTACAGGACATCAAAAACCCAAATTTAATCTGTGTAAGCAGAACCTACTGATAGCACAACCAGAAGGATTAGAAAAGATTTAATTTATTCATGTAGGGGAAGATTGACCTGAAAATACTTGAAGAAATTTAAGCAATAAAAGTACTGTGTCTTTGTGAATGAAATGAAAGATTTTCTTTTAAAAGATGAGGTTTAAGTTTTGAGGATGGTATTCAGAAGTTGTTTCTATTCGTTTGAATTCGAGCAAGTAGATTTCAACTCTTAGAATTTTAGTTTTCTCAAGTTTGAGAGATATTACATAGGAACCACAGGTTGTTCTAAACCTTTAATGAGAAATATATGTTAAAGATTTTTTTCATGCCCTGGAAAAATTTTATAGATTACATATACTTATATATAATATTTGAAGATACCTTTTACATGTGTGTATATGTAGTATAGGAAATAAAAATAAGCACTTTGAAAGAATAGTGCATTTTTCATAAAACCAAATTCTAATATAGGTTAAATACAGATAAATGTGTAGAACACTGGGCGAGTAGTATTTTGTGCTGATGCAGAAAATATGTTTGGGCAAATAAACAGGAAGTGATTTTCTATTGTGTGAAATTTTCAGTAAATGCAGAATTTAATTTTGTGTATCTTCCTTTATAAATTTTTGAAGGACAAAGGATGCGTGGGATAAAGTGGACAAAGGATGTGTGGGATAAAGTGGTATGCTCCTTTCGGCACAAAAAAGCAAGGCTGTTTAAGAAAAAAAAATTTAAAAATTAAAAACTTAAAAATAAAAAGGAGTGTCTAGTCATTGAATTGTCCTGTAAAATACAAATGATATTATTAGAGATAACCCCAATGACTGCACGTCTTTAATCCAGAAGACCAGCTCAAATATCATTTGTATTTTACAGGACAGCTCAATGACTAGACACTCCTTTTTATTTTTTAATTTTTTTTTTCTTAAGCAGTCTTGGCTGTGGGGAGGAGCTCTCTGCTCTCCAGAAAACCTTGTTCTGTTGCTCTGAATGCTCAAGTCTGCACACCTTCAGACGTGGCATGGTTGTCTAGAACACTGGCATTCTTGTAAGGAATTGTTGCAGAAGTAAAGCTTCTTTAAGGACTTCATTATCTGTCAATGTTTAGAAGAGGGAATCTGTCTAGCCGGCAGCCTAGCATGAAACAACATGTGAGCATTTATTTGAGAGGAATACAATTTTAAATTCAATTCCCATTCACTGTAATATATCTGGGAGCACTTTGGCAGCAAACGTCCCCTAATGCTCATGGTGCTACACGTTCTGTGTTCAGCTGGCCATCCTGAAGTCTGCAGAAGGCACCCCACTCCGAAGCCAAGATGTCCCTCACGAACTTCTCCCAGTTTTGGCAGAAAGATTCTTAACTCCATAACACCCCCTTCCCCCCCCCACCCCCGCATACCATTGGTCATTTCATTTGATTGTCAGAGTGTGGCCTTTGGTTCCCCTCACCCCATGTTATTTACTCAGATCTCAGTTGTTTGGTCATTCTTTCCACTTTTATATCCTCTGGTAAAGTCATGTTAAATGTCATTTGCTAAGAGTTCACTTTAGCCTTTACACAGTAGTAGATTATAAGAAGTTGTTAGTATAATTGTCATATGGTTCTGGGGGTAGCTATAGGCTTCTCTCACCAAATATTGGCCAACCCTTGAGTAGAGAGAGGCTAGGATATTGTGGTCTCTGTCTAGCTTCCTTTTTCTAGCATTTTAGCTAGAAAATTTAGCACTCTTCCTCTGTCTAGCATTTTAGCTTCCTTTTCTGGTTCTGGAGGCACTATCTATTTCTGGATACTATGATTGTACAAATGAGAGCAGTTACTTCCTAGTATCAGTACTTCACTGACCATCATGCATTGTCAGTGTAGACTTAGAGAAATTTTTGCTCCAGTCAGGGAGAAATGATATATACAATAGTCTGAAAAATGTGAAAGCTTTTCTCTCCTTTCTATATAGCAAGTTTCACCCAATTGATTCTTACCTCTTAGGTTATCCCTGAGATGACATCACATTTTTTCCAGTCTCTTCCATCTCTTTCTTCCAGCTCCTCTTTTATCTATCTTCATTCCTAGTTGTGAAGATAGACTGTCCTTTGTGCCATCCAAGTTGTGAAGATAGACTTTCCTTGTGTCATCCTATCAATCTTACAATGATTGCACTGGACTTAACAAAAGTTGCCTCCTCCAGGTGATACACTTCATTTGAGTTAAAGGAGTAGAGTGACAACAATCCTGTGGATGAGATAGTTGGGGGGACAGTCTCACAATTTATTATTCATAAGAAAGTCCCTGTGCATAGGAACATTGTGTGTGGAAAAGGGAGGCAAGTGATAAGGAGTAAGGAGGAAACTGGGAAGAAGCGGGGGCAGAGGAAGTGAGACAGGCTGGTTTCTGTGATTGGTAAAGGCTTCCAACTGTAATCAGATGTTAAAAATAATTAACACATGAAATCAGAGCTTATGTATTTATTTATGTATACAAATGGAGAAGGGATAGGAAGGGCTATACAGACACTAGCTTTGCCTTTAGAATTCTACTTCAATTATATTTTATTCAGACTTTCTGAGAATTTTGACTAACTACCTATCACATACTAAAAAATGAACACAATAAAAAGTAAAGTTCATGAAGTTAGTAAAGTTCATGGATAAATATAGTCAACAGATACTGTAATTCTGTTTGTTCCCAATTCACTCTTAAAAACTATTCAGTTAGTCTTGAATAACGTGCATTACATGATAAATTATTTCTCAACAGTGGGATTGTCCACATTTTGTGTTTATTGCCTTTTATTTTTATTGTTGTGTTGGATAGGATTCAAATATTCAATTATAAAGATTAAGTTGGAAATGTTAATTTTTAATTTAAAAGTCTATAAGGCAAATATTAATATTGGAATAGCTTCTTGTTATACTTTGTTCAAGATCTGATCCATTTAGATTAATGATTTTTAAGACATCAGTCAGCATGCATTTATTTTGATGAGCTCTATTATAAAGTTTTAATTTTTTTCAGACAGGATAGTTTTAAACATTGTATATTTTAATATTATCTATTCACTTGGGAATTTCTATTTGGTCACAAATATTCATTTTAAAACATGAACTCAAAATATATAGTTTTTATTCATTTATAGTGTTGATACTACAACATTAACATAATGTAAAAATTATTGAGCAAATCAAAAAGCAAAAAGCAAAAAATATAGAAATTCATCTTTTACTATTGAATTTACTAAAGTACAATGTATAAAGAGTCATTCAAATATGATCTTACTTTTTAGAACATTTTCTTTTGGGCTTACTATATTAAACTTACTTCTAATTTCTGTAAACTGAAATTTTAACATCTATAAATTAGCTCTTCCCTAGTAAGTCGTGGTTCATCCAAAGCATCTGGAGACTTTAGATACTCCCAAACAACAAGCTCTAATGGTTATAGTGAACATGAAGCTTCCAGGGATGCTACTTTCAAACACAGCTAGCCAGTCCTAAACTCCCTTACCCTGCCTCACTCTTCTTCTCTGTGGAGACCACAAAAAAGGTGCTTGCCCATAGAGTGGCCCTGCATGGCATACTGTACTCTCCCTGGGAAACTGTGAGTATAATAAAACTGTAGAACTCTTCATTTTCTTCATCTTGATCTGCATCTGACCTTACTATCTCTCATTCAAGTTATATGGTTCAAACATTTAACCACAGGATCTACCTATCATTTGGAAAGGCATTTAAATGGTCCATATAAAATAGAATTAAAATTAAATGAATGATATATGGAATTATAGTACTTTTCTGAAAAGATAATGAAAATTGCTAGCCCTTTCTTGGGGGATAAATTAGGAGAATCTAATAAAAAACAAGTGGAGTTCAAAATGATTTTTTCTACTGGCAATGACCTCTGTGTGTACTACTTCTTGTGGAGCATATTAGGCATAGTAAATGGAAGGAAAATAATTTTAATAACTATGAGATGTATTTCTTCACAATTTAAACAATGAGAACAAATTATACTTGCTAAATTCCAGGAAAGAACAAATTAAAAGGGAAGAGTGTACTGAGAAAAGCCACAAGGGCATTTTAGGTGCAGTGCTAATATTTTAATCAAATTGACACTGTATCCTCAGTCTGTCTCCACTGGTAATATATAACTGTGCTGATCCTTGTATTATAATAAATTTATTGGTGTTAAGAAATTATTGAAAATAAAAAAATAATTAAAATGATAAAGCTACTCTATTATTATAACTCAGGTTGGAAAATTGTGAAAGCCTACCATATTAAATTGGGTAGTAACACACAATAGAATATTATCCGGGACAATTTTTAAGGAACAAGATGGGGTTAGCTGGCATGAATATCCTATAATTTCTAATTAATTGACAACTTTGCATAAGAGTTTAAAATAATGTCAGTGCACAAATTGCACAAGCTTCTCCTTGTGTCTCAAAATGTCGAGCTACAAGGCAGTAGATAAGGATTAAGGATTGTACTATTCTAAAGAACCACCTCACAACATCTTGATGAAGACCTTGTGTAGCTATTAAAGTTGAGAAGATCTTGATGACATCTCATTCCTAATATTTAAAGCCATTTTTGTTTTTCTTTTATCTTTTTTCTATTAGAATGCATTTATGTTTAATATATATTACATTTACTTCTACATATGATAATTCGCACAGGAAAATAATTCTCTGTGCTCCCTTATTTTCATATTTGCCTTTATTTTTAAGTTATAATTAATATACATTAAAGTTCGTAATTTTTAGCATACAGCTCTGCAAGATTTAACAAGATTTACGGTAGAATCACTGCTGTAAGCAAAATATAGAAAAGTTCCCTCAGTACCAAAAATTCTCCTTTGGCTCTCTGTTGTTAATTTCTTCTGCTTACTCTTAAACCTAGAAATTACTTACCTGCTTTAAGTACTTCTATTTGACCTCATACAGAATGTTGTATAATCAGAATCATACAGTCCATAGCCTTTGACTCTCACTTATTAAATTTAGTATTTCATTTGAGATTTGTAGTAAACTATATAGTTGTCCTCCAATGTTATCTATACTCTCATTCCTGGAACCTGTGATTATGTGATCTTGCATAGCAGAAGAAACCCTATGGTTGTAAGTAATGTTGCTAATCAGTTGACCTTAATTTTGATGAAGTCCAATTTATGACTTTTTTTTAATGTGCCATGTTTTTAGTGTCATACCTAAGAGATCTTAGCTTAATCCAAGGTCACAAAGATATTGTCCTGTATTCTTCAAACTTTATGGTATATTACATTAGGCCTATGATCAATTTCTGAATTAATTTTTAATATGATGCAAGATATGGATGAAGGTTGTCATTGCTGCTGCTGTTGTTGTTGTTGTAGTGTGGAATTCTAATTATACCAAAACAGTTTGTTGGAAAATAGCCTTCTCTGGATGAGAATTAGATATCATTTCATTCACAGATACAACTGGATAACACTCACATCAGTGTAAATAACCAAGAAAATGACCCAAACACTAGCAGAAAAGACTCTTCGCAGCTAATTGTAGAGGAGAGGCCACTTCAAAGAGGGTAGGAAGGGCAGAGGTGCATTCAGGAGGTATAGGGACCCGTGGAACTGTCTGCAATAGGAAGGCACCCTCCAGACATGAGGAAGAGAGAGAAACAGACTATTACACCAGGAAGCCCACACAGGGAAGATGAATCCACATAACATTTGGCTTTGAAAAGTAGGGGTGCCTGATTTCTTGAGTTCTTACCATCAGTGGGACTTAACACCTAGAACTTTAAACTGTCAGCAGGCTCAGCTCTGGGAGAACCTGGAGGGGGAGAGGAAACTGAGTCCTCACTCTTAAAGAAAAACACAACAAACAGCCCCTTGGAGAAACAGCAGTTGAAACAGCAGTTGAAAAACACCCAGGGTATACAGGAGGTAAATTTGTTTACTAATCTCAGAGCTTGTGCTCTGGGGTGGGGGTGGGGAGGCAGGGATCCTTGGGCAACTTCTCCAGGAACAAAAGAGCTGGTAGGCATCATTTCCTTCCCCCACCCTCTGTCCTAGACACATGGACACCTGCAGGAACCAATGTGGCCTTGAAATTCACTCCCTAACTTGTTAACATTGCACCACATGCACATGTTCTCCTGTAGACATGGCCCCTCCAGGCAAGCCTCATAAGGTCTCCTCCTGTAGCAGACTCACAGAAACCTTGCTAACACTGCCCATGCTGCCCCTGCATTCTTCTATGATCCTGCTCCCTCCAGTACACTCTTGGTCAGGGCTAGCAAAAGGGTATCACAAGCCTGGCATTTGTAAGCAGCCAGCCTGACTGGGCCAGCACCCCTCCAAAGTGACTCTTGTCTTGGGGTCAGGGAAAAAGAACCAAATTCACTAGTCTGATTGCAGCCCCAGTAGTGGGCTGGGGGCAGACATCTCATCTGACTGTAGGCCTGGCCCACCAAAGAAAGTTTCCCAGCGGGTAAAACAGCACCGTGCAGCAGAGGACTCCTGCATCTCTGGCAAACACCTGATGTGACTTGACTCAAGCCCAAGGCAGCCCCAGACTAACCCACTGACAACACAAAGACAAAACCCTGTCCACAACAGGCAAAGAGAGCCACTGCTGATGACCGGAGTGAAGATAAATGCAGCTCAGCCACAGCAGCTGTTCACATGCAATACACAAGGGAGACACCCCTGAAAGATCATGTTCTGGTCAACAGGAGGCATTGCACTGCAGTGGCATTGCATTACAGGACCTTTTATAAGGCTGCTACTTTTAGAGCAGGATGTGTGGCTGACTTTCCTAACACATAGAAAGAGACACCAAGAGTCGGACAAAATAAGGAGATAGAAGAGTGTGTCCCAAATGAAATAGCAGGACAATATCATGCAAGAGACCTAAATGAAACAGAGATAAGTAGTACGCCTGATAAAGAATTTAAGGTAATAGATTTATTGGAGTTAAGATACACACCAGACTTAAAAATAGGGAAGGACCTCAGTGAGACCCCCTAACAGAGATAGAAAACATTAAAAAAAAATCAATCAGAGATTAAGATCTCAGTAACTAAAATTAATAATACACTAGATGGAATAAACAGTAGACTAGACGAAACAGAAGAACAGGTCAGGAACCTGGAAGATAGAGTAATGGAAAACAATCAAGCCGAACAGGAGAGAAAAAAAAAAAATGAAAATAGACTGCGGGAACTCAGCAACACCATCAAGTCTAATAACACTTGCATTTCAGGGGTCTCAGAAAGAGAAGAGAGACAAAAGAAGGCAGATAATTTATTTGAAGAAATAATAGCTGAAAACTTCCGGAGTCTAGAGAATGCAATAGAAATCCAGATTCAGGAGGCACAGAGAGCCTCCAATAAAATCAACTCAGTGAGGTCCACACCAAGACACAAAGTAATTAAAAAATAGTGATCGAGGATTTTAAGAACAGCAAGAGAAAACAAACAGTTACATGCAAAGGAAACCCTATAAGGCTGTCAGCAGATTTTTTCAGCTGAAACTTTGCAGGCCAGAAGAGAACAGTTTGATATATTAAAAGTACTGAAAGGAAAAAAACCTGTAGTCAAGAATACTCTCTCCAGCAAGGCTATCATTCAGAATAGGAAGAGAGATAAAGACCTTTCCAGACAACCAACAATTAAAAGAAGTCATGTCCATTAAACAAGCCCTATAAGAAATGATAAAGGGGACACTTTGAAAAGGAAAGACCATAAATGGGAGTAAGAAAAGTAGGAAGCACAAAAACAGCAAAATTAAGTATATCTATAAAAATCAGTCAAGGAATGCCTGGGTGGCTCATTTGGTTAAGTAACTGCCTTTGGCTCAGGTCACGATCCCAGGGTCCTGGAATCAGGCCCCACATTGGACTCCTTGCTCAGCAGGGAGCCTGCTTCTCCTTCTTCCACTCCCCCTGCTTGTGCTCTCTCTCTCTGTCAAATAAATAAAAATCTTTTATTTATTTATTTATTTATTTATTAAAGATTTTATTTTATTTATTTGACAGAGAGAGAGATCACAAGTAGGCAGAGAGGCAGGCAGAGAGAGACGGGAAAGCAGGTTCCCTGCTGAGCAGAGAGCCCTATGTGGGGCTCGATCCCAGGACCCTAAGATCATGACCTGAGCTGAAGGCAGAGGTTTTAACCCACTGAGCCACCCAGGCACCCCAATAAATAAAATCTTTTAAAAAATCAGAAATTTTTAAAGAAATTCATAAAATAAGAGGATGTAAAATATGATACCTTATACCTAAGATGTGGGGGGGGGTTGGGATAGGTGTAAAGAATAGGTTCAAATTTAAGTGATCATCAACTTAGCATAGACCGCTATATGCAGAAGATGTTATATACAAACCTATTGGTAACTACAAATCAAAAACCAGTAATGGATATACAAAAATAGAGAAAGTAATGCAAGTATATCACCAAAAAAAAAGCCAACGAACTATGAGACAAGAGAGCAGGAGAAGAAAGGAACAGAAAAGAACTACAAAACAACCATAAAACAAATAATAATGGCAATAAGTGCATGCCTATCAATAATTACTTTGAATGCAAGTGGACTAAATGCTCCCTTTGAAAGACATAGGGTGATGGAATGGATAAAACAAAACAGAACAAAAACAAAAGCAAAAAAACCTAAGACACATCTATATGCTACTTAGAAGAGACTCAGTTAAAAATGGATTAAAGATCTAAAATGTGAGACCTAAAACCATAAAAATCTTAGAAGAGAACACACACAGTAATTTCTCTGACATTGGCCATAGCAATACTTTTTCTGGATAGGTCCCCTGAGGCAAGGGTAACAAAAGCAAGAATAAACTGTTGAGATTACATCAAAATAAAAACCTTCTGCTCAACAAAGGAAACAGCCAATAAAATAAAAGAAAACCTACTGAATGGAAGGATTTTTGCAAATGGTTATATCTGACATATCTGATAAAAGGTTAGTATGCATAGCACATAAATAACTTATAAAACTCAACACCAAAAATTCTTTATATAGACAATCATGTGGTTTCTAAACAGAGTCAGTTTTATTGCTTTCCTTCCAATCTTACATTATTTCTGTTTCTTGTTGCATTATTGCCTCAGCTTGGTTAGTTTCATTCATGCACTGATAATCACTTTGCTAAAAAGGATCCCCTGAAGATTTCTGGAGTTCTTGTCCTGTGCATGTAATTCATCTCTGGTGCCTTGCTATGTAGGTTGTAGTTGTCATGGCCTCATCTAACCTTCAACTTAGGGATACCCTGGTTCTGCCTATGACACTGCTCCCCCCTAGGCATTAAGAGGGGGGCTTTCATGTTTCCTATCTCTTAGGGATCACTGCTCTGCTGCCTATTTAATTTATTTTTTGAATTTTTTGGTTATTTAAGGGTAGATGATAAATATGATATCTGTTACTCCATCTTGGGTGGAAGCAGAATTTCCCACCTCTTCTTATGTTCTTGATATTGAATATGACCAAATAAGTAAAAAATGGCAACGATAAAAATAATTCACCTTCATATTTGTTACATCCCAGAAACATCAAGGAATTTCTGCAAGAGTACATTCAGTACTATACTGAAGGAAAATGATTAAAGCCTAACTGAAAACTTATTTCTATGAGAAAATAGCATGGTATAGTAATTGAGAGAAAAAAACGAACAAACTTGAAGGACCTGGTTTTAATTTGCATTCTCTCAAAGATATCCCCTGAAGTGTAAACCTCAGAGCTAGTAATTTATTTGAGTCAATTCCATGAAGTGGAGGGAAGGAGTGGCATGAGTCCAACACAGAAGGGAGGAAACACAAAATGAAATCTTACCTAGTAACAATCAAAATCATTCCTTAAGGGATTAGAAGCAGGCGTTAATAGATCAACTCCCTTTTCCTATTTGTTAAGAATTGCCCCCGGGAGTGTGAACTGCATTTTGAAGGGCTTAGCATCCTTCGTTAAATTTTAGAGAAAATTTTGAGGCAGAAGAATTGAGAGACACTATGTAGGGTACTTGAACTGGGATATGGGGTAGAGTTTCCAAGCTCTTTACTACAGTAATGCTCAAATTTTAGTGATTTGAAGGTTTGACATAGGACATAAAATGAATTTGCTACAAATCCAAATCTCATCTATAGATACAAGTAATCCAGGGTAGACAAAGGTCAAACAGAAAATAGGCCACTTGGAACTGCTTTTGGCCTTCCAGATTAATTATCATAGCCACTTGACCTTGTGTGTGGGAGATCTAAGGATAAAGGTGAGCAAACCAACAGAAGAATGGGTTCATTAGACTTTACTAGATATTCTTCAATGAAATTGAAAGTCAGAGCATTGGGGAGTAGACAAAACAGGACCACATTTTCTTCCTGGGATGGAACTAGGGTCAAACACAAAACAAGAAACAGAATGCTTCCTTGGTGCATAGCATTTTGCCAAACAAAGAGAGTCAGAGAAACATTAAATAACCAATAACTGGGAAAAAATCAAGTTCTATTTACATCAACAAATGACAAAAGGGAGTGGTGCTAGGATTAGAAAATTCCAAGCAGTAAAGGTTTTTATCTAATAATTCTATATGACTTACTTATTTTTCATGTGCTGGGGTATACACACATTGTGAATTTGTATGCTAGTGAGCAATACAGGCTACACACACACACTCACAAATGGCTATTTTAACTATATTTAACTATAAAACATTAATTTCAACATGGAAATGTAAAAGGTGTATTATAAGGCAATAATATAATTATGGGTCTCAATTTCCAGACTACATTAGAAAATAAAAATTGAGAAGGATATATAATAAGGAATAAAGTAGTGAATTCAAGGTAGTTGACAGAGATGAATAATTAATAAAAATGCATAACATATGAATCTCAAAAGTAAATTTGCTAATTTTAAAAACCCAGGATTGAGAAATTAAAAGGATGATGAAATGTATATCATACAGTTCCTGCATTAAAAACAATGCAGGAAAGATTAACATACACAAGTAGAAGCAGATAAGTAAAACATTATGTGAACATATAGGGATCTTTTTTATTAGTTTGTTAAATTTCAGCTTGAAAAATTGGCAGTCATAACTCATTCTAAACTAAAGAATTTAGCATTTAAGCATGTAAATAATAACTGTCAAAAATAAAGGAAGAAATGAAGGAAACAAAACATAATCATAGACTTTAGCATCCAGTCTGCCTCTGCAACCTGTCAAATAATTAAAAATTAATTATGTAATCACAAATAAAAATAGTACCTATGATCAAATAATGATAGACAACTATTTTTCTGTGCTTTCCATGTGCCAATTAAGGTTTCGAGTAGGAAAAAAAAACTATCATTTGGCTATAGATTATAATTCTCTCATTATCATATTTTATCAGTAAGGGAATTTATGTCTTCCTTGTGTATTCTACATGACAAGATCAACTTTTTTGGGAATCATCTTTGAACTTAAATATATTATTAAAGCTGAAAAACCATATACAAAACCATATACAAAGCTCAAGACATTTATTTGAAGCATAGGAAACAATGAAGATAAGTGGTATGATAATAAGAGTCCTGAGTCTTCCTAATGTTAAAGGGAAAATAAGACTTTTGAAAAAGCTAATATTTTGATGCTTATGAATGACAACTTTTTCTTATATTTTTCATGCATTACACATTTAGTCCTCTCAGCAAAACTGTAAGAGAGAAGTCATATCATTCCTATTTTACAGATAAAGAAATTGATGCATTAAGAGATTAATTTCATATGGTCAATCTCATGTAGCTAGCAAAAGCTAGCAGTAGACTTTAAACCCAGGCTCAGGACCCTTGGCACACACTCATAACAAATCTGTTGGAATTGATACTTCTCATTTAAATAAGGCAACTTAAGAAAAAAGTCAAAATATGTCAAATAAATAAAATCTTTAAAGAAAAAAGTCAAAATAACTTTCTGCAAGTGTCAGGTCCATAAATTAAGCAATCCAAATACAAAAAATTATTTTTTTTCTGCCATATTTTTGGAGGAAGTTATTGTTTTTGTATTTTGATTTTAAGAGGTTTGGTTGATTTTCAAGGTTGTTTTTCATTAAGTCCATAGTAAAATATATTGAGATGTATCTGCTTTTGAAATAATGTCTGTGTTTAGTGGCAATTTACTTTTTTAATGCTATTAACCAAAATAAGATCTATTGTATCTCATTGCCTCTTCTGAGTGTGGCTGATGCTCTTGTCTTCCAAATATCTACTCTTCCATAGGAATGAATCACTAATCATCTGTGACCACACTAACTTATCACTAACATATTATTGCATACTCGATAATTGTGGATCTGAATTAATACTCCTCCATATCTCTTTATGGAATAGTACTTGTATTACAAATGTATTCTATCTACCTAAGATTCATTGAAGTCTCTAAAAAGAAGAAGCATATTTTTATTTATTTATTTTTAAAGATTTATTTATTTGGGGGGGTTGCACGTGCACAGGACCCTCTTCTGAGAGGGTGAGAGAAAATTCTCAAGCAGACTCCCTAATGAATGTGGAGCCCAACTTGGGGCTGGATCCCAGGACCCTGAGATCATGACCTGAGCCAAAATCAAGAGTCAACTGTTCAGCTAACTGAGCCACCTAGGTGCTCCAGAAGAAGCATGTTTTTAAAAAACCGGATAGGAGATGAATGTTTACATTCAACAATATTTTCTAAAGTGGTGTCAGTTCTGTCTCTGCCCAGGTTTTTTATCAGAATAAGGCATGCAATTTCAATGAGTGTTAAAGCAATATATGGCCTGCTGAAGACTAATGAAAACTAATGAAAAAGGTGTGACTTTCTTCTGGCAATTTAAGGAATTTGTAATCCCTGTGAGAAAGATTCTGTGATCATATGGGCAGCAATTTCTTTGGTTATTTTATGACTATTTATGCATCTCAATAAGGAGGAATGGTGTCAATTTTTGATTTTTATAATTATAAATATATAATTATATAATTAAAAAATTTATAATTTTTGATTTGAGAATCCTTGAAAGATTACTTTATCAAACTTCATATGTTAGATCATAATAATTAGATCATTTTTATGATGTCTTCTCCAAAAAGACTCACTTGACCCTTTGGAATAATGTAAACAAAACTTTCTTGATCTTCCATAGCTAGACCAAATCCATTTCCCATTCACTCTGTACCATGGCCCCACATTTGACCTCTTGTGGATTTAATGTCAATGATGGGCTATTGGTTGTCTTACCTGATTCAAAAAACTTTGGCAAAAGTTATATATTGGGAAAAGCTCAGGCTGGTCATCCCAGCAGACAGTCTCAGTTCTTTCAACTCAAATTAATTTGTCTAACGGGTTAATAGTTGATTCCATTTAGATTGGAGTGATTACTTGAAATGTGGTTCAAAAATAAAGAGTTCCCCCTACCTCAGAAAATAATTGAATTCTCATGGTTAAATTTTCTGTTATTTAAAATCTTATTTTAGTATCCTATAACATCATAGAACAATTTGTCAAATTCAGAGTTTTGGAAAGATTTCTTCATGCTTAAAGGGTTGTATTCATTTTTTGTGTTGCCTGCTGACAGTTTCCAAGTCCATCACTCTGCTAGCCCCTTGGGCCCCACATAGGGAAAACTGGTAAGAAAGCCTCGACACTTCTTTTGGTGCAAGCAAGAAGTTTAAACCACACAAACCATGGCCCCATGAGAGGAAATCCTCTCTCTGACTCCACCCAAGAATAAAACCCAACTTCAGTCACTTCTTATTGCTCTCTCAAACCATTTCAGACCTACTTGAAAGCCTTTTCCACCCCCTCCAGAAAGCCTTATTGGATAAATAATGCAGCTTACCTTCATCATGTATGTTTGGCATTATCAGTCTTGACATTTGAACCACATTTTCAATGGACTTTCATCCCATCTCTCCACCCCACATTCCTCTCCATCTGGAAAGAAGGACACTTTGGCAAAGGATCTGCCATCCCACTCTGATACTTGTCTCAGGGCTATCCCCCCACTATATGTTTGCTTATATAATAGAAATTGGCTTTTACTAAATGTAATTCACTTCATTAAATAATATCTCCCTAAACTGTTTTCTTTCTCTAATCAGAGTATATACTATGAAATTCCTGGTCATATGATTTGATATGGTCAAACAATTTGATAATTGTTTAACTTTATTTATATGTAAATCCAGAAACTTGAGTGTAGATCAATAGCCAGAATGAAGGGACTTAGGGCTTAGAGAAATCATTTTCTATGATCTATTATCCAATACCAATTGGTACCTCTGCTCCTTATCACAGCCAAACTCATTAAACAGTAGCTTGTACTTACTGCCTTTACATCTTCAGTTCTTTTTATTTTTTTGACAAGACAGTATTATTTTATTTTTTTTTATTTTTATTTTTTCCCAAATACTTTTATTTTTTCAGTGTTACAAGATTGTTCATGCACCACACCCAGTGCTCCATGCAATACCTGCCCTCCTCAATACCCACCACCAGGCTAGCCCAACCCCCCAAAACCCTCAGTTTTGCTCAGAGTCCACAGTCTCTCACGGTTCATCTCCCCCTCCGATTTCCCCCCATTCACCCTTCCTTTCCTTCCTTTCCTTCTCACAAACATACCCTCCATGTTTTTCCTTATGCTCCATACGTAGAGGCCATAAGATAATTGACTCTCTCCTCTTGACTTATTTCACTCCGCATAATCTCTTCCAGTCCCATCCACGTTGATACAAAAGTTGGGTATTCATCCTTTCTGATGGAAGCATAACATCTTCAGTTCTTAATCATTCAGCCTGGCTTTTGTTCACAGTACTCCCTGATTTTACCCTCACCAAGTCCACTGAGCTGTGGTAATTTCCCCACATGTGGATGTGGTTCCTTTTCTGTTCAATACAACTCTCCCTCTACTAGCCCATCCTCTTTGCCCTTGTGACTCCTGATTATCCTGTGCCTCAGCTTTCTATGACAATGTCCCCAAAATTGGCACTAGAAGCTTTTCTTGTTGCTTCTCTAGCTTCCTTTACTTCATCTGCTGAAGAACATACTACCTTCTATTGCTATGACCTAGTCAATGTTCTGAATCCCACCAGATCTGAGTACTTGGTAGCCTGGGCTGATGTACAATTTCTTCAAAGGGGTGTTTTCTGAAACTAGGACAGTGATGGTTGATAAATAAACATTGAATTAGCAAAGCATCAAACTTCATGAAACATTAGTCATCAAATTAATTGCTAAAACAAATGGATCTAGAAAGAGAGAATATGAGTAATTAATATTTGATAATTTCACCACTTATCCCTCTTCATCAGCACAAGTAGCAGTACAGTTTCCTCCCAGATTCCTCCCTTTCAAGAAGAGAAATTCTTGAAATTGATGACCTATCAAAGAGAAGATAGTGATTGGCTTCCAGGAATAAATTGTCCCTTACTTTCTCAGCATAGAGCAAATAACAGCCTGTCTGCCAGCTTCTTATTCCTGTCCTAAAAGTAAGTATATCAGTTGTGTTCCTAATCCCAATGTAATACAAACATATATCCAATTCTTTCATTCGTGGGAAAAGCTGACACAAACAGGATACCCATTCCCGTAATGTTAATGAATTGACTTAGTTCTTCATTCCTAAGAATGAATAGTCATCCTGAGATCATCAGATATTCAATGGACAAGAATAGCATGAACATTTAGAAGGACCTAAAGAAGATAAAAGAAAGGAAATTTCAGAAGAAAAATGTTTTTAATAATCCCAGGAGGAAGAATATCACTGGCAGAAGAGAAAAGAACAATTTCAAGAGTATTTATTTATGCTCATATCAATTTTATACTTAGGTAAGATTCAATAAATATTAATCATTAAGAATAAACAAGTTGTCATTGTAAATTGGAGGGAAAGAGAGAGCCATGTATGAATACAGGAGACAACCATACCTAGAGAGCCTTGGAAAATCCTGCTTATAACAAAATTATAACAAAATTATTGGCTGTTTTCCATGAGAGTTTTTATGTCAGTTGGAAAAGGTAGAGCCTATAAACCTGGAATTAGTTTTCCCAAATATGCTACTACAAATTCTGAATTATTCTAGTCCCCTAAAACAATTTATATTGCTTTGTAACAGAAGAATTGACAAAAGCATGAGATATTCTCTACAAATTGTGTGCACGTCTCTGAGAAATAAATCATGGTTGTTGTAAAGTAGACAAAGCCTAAGTATTATTCTTTTGCAGAGTAGACAAACTTAAGTATTAATTAACCCAAATGAAATGGAGGGCAATTACACTTTCGTTCATTTGGAAAGCAATCACTTTATGTTAACAAGTCAGAGAGTAAATAATTTTAGTCTTCATGTACATGCAGGAGGTAACCTTGCATGATCTTTGCAAATGTCTATTGACAATATTGAACTTTATCTGATCTCTGGTCCTGAGAAAGTGAGATGGTTAAGAAATGCCTGCGCTTATTTGCATTTCAGGAAGTGGCTAACCACAAAGGACCAGAGGGCTCCCCTCACTCCTTGCACATTCTGAGATAACACCCACTTCCATTCTTCCACATGACTATCCTAAGAGTCCTTGATGGCTACCTTTTACCTCTCTAAAGCCCTAGTGATCCTTTTTTTCCTTAGAGATTTTCCTCATAAATGAGCATTCTCCTTATTGAAGTGGATTGAATGAAAGCATCTCCTTAACTGTCCTGTGCTTTCTATATATGATGTACCAAACTAGTTTCCCTTAATAGGAAGGCCAACAATTAGATAACTTCCTTTGTTCCTATGATCAGGTCTTGTGTGAAGTAAGGCAATGAAAGATAAGTTCCAACTTTTGATGTAACAAACGTGTAACATGGATGGACACTCAGGAAAGGAATACGAAAGGATTAAGTTCCAGACAGAAGAAGAATTCCTTGTTTAGGTGATGCTCTGAAACAAAACTCAACCACTCACAACCTCCCCTATGAGTTCAAGCAAAGGAATCTATGAATCCATTGGTGTGGGACCTAGAACAGGCAACTGAGGTTCCTAAAGGGGCTATCAACAGCACATTAATTACTAGCAATCCATCATAAGAAAAAAAGAAAAAAATCTGAATCTCCATATTATTTTCCTTTAGGATTAGGGGTGGGAAAATAGAGGGTTAATAGCTTGGTTCCTACTTAAACATAGGTTTAGTTTTGTTCATAATGCTTAAATATATAGGTATCTTTTCTTTGACGAGTGTCAAGAATGAAGACTTGTAGGTGCCCGGGTGGCTCAGCTGGTTAAGTGTCTGTCTTTGTCTCAGGTCATGATCCCAGGATCCTGGGATTCAGTCCTGCATCCAGTTCCCTGCTCAGTGGGGAATTTGCTTCTCACTCTCCTCCTGTCCCCCTGCTTATGCACTTTCTCTCTCTCAAATAAATAAAATCTTAAAAAAAAAGAAAGAGAGAATGAAGACTTGTGAATTCATTTGGACCTTGAGGATGTCTAAACAGTATTTCAATATATATATTTTTAATTTATCCAGCTAACAAAAAGTTATAACAAAACATTTTACAAATAAATTAAACATTAGAAAAAATTAGATCAAATATTGTTAACTTAATATTTTAAATGTATCTGAATGTCTTATGTGTAAACATAATAATCTAAGGGTTTAAAAGTTAGATGGTAGGTCTAAATCAAATAAATAGACAAAGTTCTCTTGCAGCTAAAAAAAAAAGAAAAAGTTCTCAAAGTAAGAAAAAATATAGTGGATGGTAAGAGAAAACAGAAGTTTGAAAGAATCCGAAAACTGTAAATCATCCTAATAATAGAGATTATCTCATGTAATTGAATAAATTATTCTTTTGAAAAAGCCTAAAAGCATGAAAATCAAAGAAAATAAAATTACTTCAAACTAAAAATTATTAAGTGTCAAGAGCAATTCAAAAAGATGAATCCATCCTGTATATCTCTAAATAACTTGAATGTTGATTATCTGAAGCATTGTCTCTTTCCATTTCTTCAAAGCAGATAGAATAATTAAACCACTTAGAACTTTTGCTCTCTGGTATGCTTGATTTTTAAATTTAGAATTTTTGAAAATGGAAAAGATGGATAAAGATACATACATTTGCAGATTTACACACTTTCTCGAGATATCTACTGACTTAATTGGTAATATTCTACTTTAAAACATTTAAACAGCATACTTCAGCTCCGATTAGAGAACAATATGCATTGATAGAAACATCATAGCATCAGTAGGAAGCTTGGAAGTACACCGACTTGCTAATGAAGCAGCAATCTCCAACTGCCTAGATAATGCAGTATTATTTAAGAAGGAAGGAGTTCTGTTTCATCTTGCATTATGGGTTCCTAGGATGGCTACAACCATGAAGCTGTGCTCATAAACGAAAAAACACTGCATATATGTGTGGCTTATAGAAGCAGCCTCATTAAATATCAGTCATACCTGTTTACACAGTTCTCTAAACAGAATCTGTCAGCATCTGGAGAGAAAAGATGTCATATGGTACTGATAAAACAGAGCCTGTTACTTAAGAATTGCTTAATCTAAGAAGGTTTTGACTCCCAAAGGATAATGTGCCTCTTCTCTAGCTGATTGCCACAAACCAACTTACCGATTTTCTCTGTAAGAACATTAACACTGTGTTCCAAGCAGCAAGCTAGACCTCCTGGTGCATGAAGGCAAGTCAGGGAAAATACGACTGTCCAGAAGAATTCAAGGAAGATAAGCAGATGTCAAAGTAAAAATTGCAATCGGCCAAGTTTAAACAGGTGAAGACTATTCAAGGCTATTGCAATAAGGAGAAAGGAAAAGAGTAGGAAATGGACTCCGTGAATCGGAGTGATGGTGGGTTTTTTAATAGCTGAGGTGGAGGTAGTGATGGAGTCATAGTCTACCATAGTCCAGTCCTAGGCCTCTATTTGCCAATTGGTTTTACCCAAAGGAAAAGTAAACCCTTCTATCTTTATGACCAGAGATAGTTTTATGACTTGGAGCAAGGTACCCACTGAAGATAGGCTCCTACTTTTCCCAGAAACAGAGCAAGGGATATTATGACATGGGCCATTTTTCCACAAAATTGTATCTTTTTTTCTATCTTTGCAACTTCACCATAAAAATCAGAGGTTACTTCTTTTGCCTGTGTACAAAATCTTTCCTCCTTCTCTTAGAACTTCTTCCCACACTTTTGTTATAGTTTCTTATGATGTCAATGCTATGGTCTGAGGGTTTATGTCCTCCTAAAATTCATATGTTGAAATCCTGACTCCGAGAGTGGTGGTATTAGTAGTGGGACTCTTGAGAGAAGATTAGATCATGAGGGTAGAGTCCAAATGAATGGGATTGATGCCCTTATAAAAGAGAACCTACAAAGCTCTCTACTGCCTTCTACCATGTAAGGATACAAAGAAAAGTCTATGACCCAGAAGAGGGCCCTCACCTGATCATTCCGATGCCATGATTTCAGACTTCCAGTCCCTGGAACTGTTAGAAATAAATTTCTGTTGTTTGTAATCCACCCCGCGTGTGGTATTTTGCTTTATCAGTGCAAAGAGACCAAGGCAGTCAGTGGTGATATATAACCTACACTCCCTTAACTCTGACCCAGCTATGATTCTTTCTTACATATATTAGATATAAAAACCTGCAGCTCAAAAGTGAGCTAGGAAGAAAATACTGCAGAGGTGTGGAAGTTTAGAACACAGCTTGAGACCTAAACTATACATAGTAAAATTTAGGAGTTGCTTTAATAAACCAATTTTGTGCTGCCTTGATCTACATAGGAAGATTCATTAATCTGTTACTGGGACAGGACAAATCTCTCATAGTACAGCAGGAAGCATATTGAACTGGGTAAGGAGATATAAGGATTTGAGGATACACTACATCTTGAGTATTACCACATATATACTTTGTTTTGATACTGAATTCATTTTTTTTTTTAAGATTTTTTTATTTATTTGACAGAGAGAAACACAGCGAGAGAGGGAACACAAGCAGAGGGAATGGTAGAGGGAGAAGCAGGGTTCCTGCAGAGCAGAGAGCCCGATGCGGGGCTCGATCCCAGGACTCTGGGACCTGACCTGGGCCGAAGGCAGACGCTTAACGACCGAGCCACCCAGGCGCCCCCTGAATTCACTTTGACACAAATTTGCTTTAATATTAATTTAGCAAACCAGAAGAGAAACACACTATCATACATATTTTTTGCTCTCAAGCCATGCACACAGCACACACACACACACACACACACACACAACACACAGTCACTCACACAGGCACATACACATTCAGAGAACCTACATTGAATATTTCATATGTGCCATATCCTGTAAGTGTATTAATGTACCATAATTGCTTTCCTTTTTATCAAATTCTTGCTTATATACATCAAAACACATTTAATGTGTAAATTCTTTGAGTTTTGACAAAAGCAGCACCTTGTAACCTATACTTCTTCCAAGATAAAAAACATTTCCATCACTCAGAAAGTTCCCTCAAGCCTGTTTTCAATCACTACACTCCTAGAGAGGCAACCTCTATGCAAATCTCTATCACCATGCATTAGTGTTTCTTGCTCGGAAATTCATGTAAGTGAAATCATGCACTTTGTGCTTTTATGGGTCTGGCTTTTTACCCTCAATATGATGTTTTTGAGTTTCAACAATGTTGTTCAATAGTAGTTTGTATGGATATATTCCCAACTTGTTTGTCTATTCTCCTGTTTGTGGTAGTTTTCCTGTTACGGGTTATCTCTAGTTTTTAATTATTATAAATGTACCTGCTATGAATATTTTCATAAGAGTTTGTGGATAAAGTTTTTACTCCCTTTGGGTTTATATTTGTGGAAAGAATGGTTTAATTGTAGAATAGGTATTTGTTTATAAGAAATTACACAATGTTTTCAGCAGTGGTTGTGCTATTGTACAAATCTGCCAACAATGTGTGAGTTCCTGATGTCCCACAACCTTACTAACATTGGGTGTGTTTAATATTTTTAAGTTTAGCCATTCTATTGAGTAGTATTGGGTATTGATTTTATATTTCCCTAATAACTAATGATGCTGAGAAATGTTTCATGTGTTTATCATACATATTTATGTCTTCTTTTGAATTGTGTGTTCATATTCTCTGGTTTTTTTTCTTTGTCCATTTCATGGGGTTGTTTTCTTCTTGTTATATTGACTCATAGGAATGCTCACTATATATTTTGTGTAAAAGCCTTGTCAGAAACGTGTACTACAACTATGCCCTACCGCTATGGCTGACCCATTCATTATTCTAAGCATCTTTTGACAGAAAAAAATTCTTAATTTTGATCAAGTCAAATTTTCTAATGGTTACTACTTTTATTTATGTTTATTATGTTATTATGTAAATTTTAATATTTTCCCCCTATATGTATATACAGTCGTTACAGCATTATTTGATGGAGAAAAGACATTTTTCTAATTCCAAGCCAGTATGGTCTTTACATGTAGAAGAAAAGCATGGATCAATAAAATAGAATAAAGTCCAGAAGTAGAATCTTACATATATGATCAATTCTAACTTTCAGTAAACATGACAAAGTGCTAAAATGGAGAAATAATAATACTTCTAAGGAAATGTTGATAGAACCATTGAAATTTCCTTGAAAAGTATACTTCAAACCTTACCTTGCACCATGTGCAAAATCAGTTTGAATTTGATCATAGATCAAAATTCTAGTTTGGTATAAAATTCAAGGAATAAACAACAACAACAATCTCTGTGATCTTAGTTTAGGCAGTTTCAAAAAGCACAGGGATTAAAAACAAAATTGATAAATTGAGCTTCATCCAAAATGAAAACGCTGCTTTTTGTAGAAAGTGTTAGCAAAATGAAAAGTTGAGCTACACACTGGGAGAAAATAATTGCAATACACAAATGTGATAAAGTGCCTCTATCCAGAACATGTATAGAGCTCTTATAACTCAATGATAAGACAAACAGAATAATATTGGGCAAAATATTTGAATAGTAACCAAGTAAGGGATATAGATCCAAATCATCACATGAATAGATGCCTAATTTAATTAATTAGCCACTTTGGCAGTTTCTTAGAGGTAGACCTATTTTTACCATACCCAGAAATCCCATTCTTAGATATTGAGTACTCAAGAGAAATGAAAGTATATGTCCACATAAAGACTGTATTTGATTGATTAATTAATTAATTAATTGTTTTTATTTTCTTTCAGTGTTACAAGATTTATTGTTCATGCACCACACCCAGTGCTCCATGCAAAACGTACCCTCCTCAATACCCACCACCAGGCTCGCCCAACGCCCACCCCCCTCCCCTCCAAAACCCTCAGTTTGTTGCTCATAGTCCACAGTCTCTCATGGTTCATCTCCCCCTCTGGTTCCCCCCATACACCTCTCCCTTCCTTCTCACAATGCCTTCCATTGATTATTTATAGAAGCTTTACTTATAATTTATAAAAATTGAGAAGAATCCAAATGTCCATTTACTAGTGAATGAGTAAGCAAATTGCAGCATATTCACACAATGGGATAAAAAGCAATATAAAGCAATGATACAAGAACAAGGATGAATCCCAAAAGAATTATGTTGAGTGACGTAAACCATTTACCTATGCTATAGACAGCATGATTCTATCTGTAAAACATTGTAGGGAAGATAAAGCATAGGGATATAAATCACATAATATGTTGCCAGGACTAGATACTGAGAGAGGAGATTAACAAGAATTGGCATGAAGAAATCTTCCGGGGTGATGGACATATTCTTTTTTTTTTTTTAAGATTTATTTATTTATTTGAGAGAGAGAGAGAGAGAGAGTGCATGCACAGAGGGGGAGGGGCAGAGGAAGAGGGAGGGAGAGAATCTCAAGCAGACTCCTTGCTGGGTGCGAAACCCTAGGGTGGGCTACAACTCATGACCCTGAGATCATGACCTGAGCCTAAGTTGAGTCAGATGCTTAATTGGGTCTGAGCTACCTAGCTGCCCCATGATGGACATATTTTATGGCTTGGTTGTGGTAGTGTTTACACAAACACATTCATTTATATACACTTGAAAATGATGGATTTTACTGTAGGTAAATTATATCTTCAATGAATTGGACTTCTAAAAATCAATTGATTTTGTAAGTGAAGTTGTATTTTTAGACTTTTTTATTTGGTAACATTGAACTAAATTTCTTCCTTATACCAATATCATCATTTTTAATGCTGTACCTCAATATTAAATCTTGAAAATAAATATTGTAAATCTACCAAAATTGTTCTATTTTCAAGGTTGTGTTAGCTATTCTAGGTCCTTGGATTTTCTATATAAATTTTTTAATCAGTTGCCAAATTCCCTTAAGAAAAACACAACTAGGATTTTGCTTGGAATTTTGCTGAATTTAGATCGAGTTAGAGAGAACTGTTGTGTTTAACTCATTGACTCTCCCTAACCATAGTTTACTTTCTCTCAACAGACTCTTTAGAATTTTCTATTATATAATCATGTCATTTGTGAATATAAAATTTTATTTTTTCCTATGTGACTTTCATATATAACTGACTATAAATATAAAATAAATACTGACTGTAAATATTAACTATAAATATTGACTATAAGTAATGGCAAAAGATATCCTTGTTTTATGTTTAACATTAAGGGAAATAGATGTGTTCATTCTATCACCATTAAATGTGATAGGTAGCTTCATTTTTCCATAAATTCGTTTTTTGGCTGAGGGGAGTTAAAACTTAGTCTTTTTATTTTTCAAGTTTTATTGAGAAATAATTGATATATACCACTGTATCAGTTTGATGATGTTAATTTTATTTACACATATTGTGAAAGAATTACCACACTAGATTTAGCTAACACTAGTTTTTTGGTATGGATGGATACAATACAAAGAAAATAAAGAAAAAAGAGGAAAAAAATTTTCTCCTTGTGATCAGCACTCTTAGGATTTACTCTCTTATCAACTTGCTTATATATCATACAGTAGTGTTAGCTACAGTCATTATGTTGCAAATTACATTTCTAGTGCTTATTTATCATATAACTGGAATTTTGTGCCTTTTGGCCACTTTCTTCTAATTCCCCCTCTTCCTGCCCTTCGCTTCAGGTAGCCACAAGTCGATCTCTTATTCTCTGAGTTTGTTTAGTGTGTATGCATTATTGTTGTCATTGTTGTTGTTTGATTACACATGTGAGATCCTACGGTATTTGAATTTGTCTGACTTATTTCACATAGTGAAATGCCTTCAAGGTCAATCTATGCTATTGCAGATAGGTATCATTGCCTGATTTTTTTATGGCTAAATAATATTTCATTGTGTATCTATGCTACAACTTCTTTAACTGCTCATTCATGGAAAGGCACTTAAGTTATTTCCATGTCTTGGCTATTATAAATAATGCTGCTATGAACATGTGGTGAAGATAATCTTTTTGAGTTGGTGTTTTTGTTTTCTTTGGATATATTTCCAGAAGTGGAAATTCTTTTATCAGAATAGAAAATAGTTTTTCTATTCCAATTTACTAAATTTTTTGTTTCTTTTTTCATCAATGGCATTTGCATCAATTGCAATGATTAGATTATGTTTATGCTTTCCTCAATAAATATGATGAATTACACTGTTTTCTAAGATTAAATTAACCTTGTATTCCCTAAGACTACTTGCTCAAGATGTGTTATTATAATTATGATTATGATTTACTGAATTCAATTTGCCAGTATTTTTCTGAGCACTTTCTTGCATCTATATCTTTGAAAAGTATTCATCTATAATTTTTATTTCTAATTTCCCTGTCTAATTTAGAAGCAGGCTTATACAGTTCTTACAAAATTTTAGTAATTCTTTTAAGGAATTGGTCATTTCATCAAATTGTAAAATTAATTTCTATAAAATTGTTAGTCCTTTGATTATTTTAAAAACTGTGAGATCTAAAGTGATACCTCATGTTTCCGTCACAAAAATTTGTAACCTATGCATTCTCTACCTCTTGTGCAGATCAGCTTAGAATTTACTAAACTTACAGACTTTTGAAAATATTTAATTTATTTATTTGAAAGAGAGAGAAAGAGAGATAGCAGGAGCGGGGGAGGGATGAAAGGAAGGGAGTAAGAAGGAGAAAGAATTTCAAGCAGGCTCTGCACAAAGCCCAATGTGGTCCTCAGTCTCAGGACCCTGAGATTATGATCTAAGCTGAAACTAAGAAGGTGGATGCTTAAGTGACTGTGCCACCTGGGTGCCCCAATTTATAGACATTTTTAAAGCAATTTTTATCTTATTTTCTCTTTTGTTTTTCCCCTTTTAGTTTTCTTGATTTCTGTTCTTTACTATTTTATTTCTTCTACTCTAAATTTAATTTGCCCCTATTTTTCTATATACTTAAGGTGATACTTTAGATCATTGATTTTAAATATTTCTTATCTATAATGAATATGTACACTGATAATTTTTCCTGTAACCACTATCTTAACTGCGTTCTAAAAATTCATAAATTTATTATGACCCAGTTTGAAATATTTTGTTTTTCATTGAAAGCTTTTTGACTTATGATTTATTTAGAAGTGGGATTATTAGTTTCCACATTATTTTCAGATTTTGTAGAGTTTGTTTTGTTTGTAATTCAATTCATAGCTGGCTAATTTAGCATACTGTAAATATCAACTGTTATTGTAGATATTTACATATCCTTACTCATGTGTTGTCTACTTGCTTTACCACTTACTGGTAGTTGTTAATATATCCAACTATGACATCAATTTGTCTCTTTCTTCCTTTGATTCTGTCAAGCTTCATGTGTTTTCAAGCTGTAATTAAATATTGCCTTCTTAATGGACTCTTTTTATCAGTATAAAGTGTTTCTCTTTCTCTAGTCCTCTCTTTTCTTCTCTCTGTTCTGTATATATAGATACAGATAGATATAGATGTATAGATATAGGTATAGATATAGATAGATATAGCTGTTCCAGCTTTGTTATTTTTTCTGTGACTTTTTTCTCTCACAATATTAACATGTAGTATATGTTCTTTTAAGAGCATGGCTACTTTACACCATGTATTTGTTATTTGTTTTCTTTTCTAATATATTAATCCCTGACTTTTAATTGAGGCCTTCAGACCATTTACACTAATTTACTATTTGTAATATATGGGTTTTGTTGGTCATTTGGTATTTTGCTTTCTATTTATGTGATTGCTTTTTTTGTTTTGTTTTACACATTTCCTGCCTTTATAATAAAAATGTTTTTTCATTAATCTATTTTATTTCTTTAATTGGATTTTAGTGATATACTTTTGTATTTTTAGTTATTAATTTTTCTTTATATTTACCATTTTTGTTATTCTTCATTATTTTATGCATGTTCCTGTTTTTATCGTGCATTATTTCCTTTGATTTAAAGACGTTTCTTTCAAAGCTTTTATTTATAGGAATAAAACATAGGAATACATTTTTATTTGCTGTCCATTTTTTAAAAGATGATTTTACTCTCTCTATACTTATAGGTTAGAAAGTTTCATTTTCATTTTTATTTCACCCCACTGAAAAAATTATTCCTTTTTTCTGTTAATTTCTCTAGCTTGCAGTTATTCTTCTCTTAGATGACCAGTCTGTTTCTTTTTTCTCTGGCTATTTTTATGATTTTATTTTACCTCTATTTTCACCAACTTAATTATGCTATTCCAAGATGTGATTGCCTTTTTGGTTTTTTTGTACTGATTGGGTGTTTTTTTGTTTGTTTGTTTGTTTGTCTTAGTTTTTGTTTTTTGTTGTTTTGCTTCTTGTTTTTTTTTTTTTTAAGATTATTTGTTTATTTATTTGACAGAGAAAGAGAGATCACAAGTAGGCAGAAAGGCAGGCAGGGAGAGAGGGGGAAGCAGGCTCTCTGCTCAGCAGGGGCTCAATCCCAGGACACTGAGATCATGACCTGAGCTGAAGGCAGAGGCTTTAACCCACTGAGCCACCCAGGCACCCCTGCTTCTTGGTTTTGTTGCTTGATATTTTCATCAAAATTGTAGTCACTATTTATTCTTACTAATTCTCTGTTCTATTCTCAATTTTATCTCCTTCTGAAATTTTAGTTAAATACATATTATGCTGTTTAATGTAGGCAAACATGTCACTGAGGACTCCAGGAATTTATTTTTCTGTCTTTTATCT
>CM053605.1:150848032-150932675 GCA_028646535.1 Procyon lotor | reverse complement strand
CGGGCTCCCCTGGTCCCTCGGTGACCCCACGGGTTCTGAGACCACACTGTTCCCGCGAGGGCTGAACCCCCGGTTAGCCTCCAGAGCGATGTCCCTCAGCAGAGTGGACTAGAAGTTCCGGATTTTGTGCTCCGCGGCTCTGCGGCTGCTGGGAGCTGGCCCCTCCCCCTGGGATCTCTCTTCCAGTCGCTTTAAATTCACTTTTTCCACTCCTACCTTTCTGAAAGTGGTCGATTTTCTGCTCCTAGAATTGCTGTTCTTATTCTCTTCTCTCTCCTGTTGTGTTTGCCGGCTTTTAGAGTGGTTTTTTGCTTCTTTAGCTGGGCTTTTGGGACCTGGTGCTTTTCTGTGCATCCTATACCTCCGCCATCTTGCCAGATCTCTTGCCATGGATATTCTTACAGTCTTAGAACAAAAAGTCTTCTATTCATAGTATATGTTTCATCAAATGCATTGAGTAAACAGATCTACCTCAGAAGTTTTATTATCTGAATTTCATTCATTTTTCTGTCAAAATTGTAGGAAAGTGGATAGTCTGAAAAGTTTTCAAATCAGCCAGATAAATAAAGTTTAGAAAATTAGGAAAAAAAGCATTAATTTTATTTCTGTATAAACACTCTATATTAAAAATGAATGAATATTGATATTCTAAATAATATTGATTACAGAAATAATATTTTATAAATTCATTAATTCTGTATCTTGTTCATTGAAAGAAGTACTACTAATGGAACCTATTTATAAAACAACTTTATTTTATCTCCCATTGTCCTTTTACGTTTGTTCAAGGGAAGAACAAACATCCTGCTATGGGATGATGTTTTTGGTCACACTCAGGCAATATAAGATATTCTAGGTGAGTAATAAGAAGATTCTACTCATCTAATAATCAAGCTTTATCTCCCAAACTCAAGCTATTCCCTGGGGTCCCGGCCTTGCCCTATTATTTACTAGAGGTCTGCACTCAGAGAGCATGTGTATGTGATTTTACCTCTCTTCACTTCCTGGTTAGCCAGTGTGGAAGAACAGGACAAGTTGATTTGAGATGGACCAAGGTAAGGAGGATCATAGTTGAGGAAGGCAGCAGAGTTGTGTCACTGGGAACTGGCAGGTTCTAATGCAGTTTTCTTTTGAGTTGTCATAATTTCTTCAGAATTTAGCTCCTGTGTCACTAAGAATCCCCTCACTTGCACTTGTAGGCTATACGCAACTCTCTCTTGACTAATCACTGAATGATCTTCAACTATGAAGAATCCTGTGAGCTTTTGACTTTCTCTCAAGTTAGGTCTTTTGATTTCTTAAGATTGGTGTCCAAGATAACATGACATTCCCTCTCTTATGGATGGCCACAGGATGCATCCTCTGCCCAGCAAGGCCACTTCTTTTACAACGACTACCCAGCTCACCCTTCATCTTTTAATATCTCAGCTTGGAGTCAGAAACTTTTTATAGATTTGACCTGTGTGCCATCTCAGCAATTAGTAGCCAGTTGCCAACCTGATAATTAAGAAATTTTCATCATAGTCTACCACCTCACTTTGTAATGTGATTTCTATTGCATTTCAATGTATTAGTGAAACTTCCATTTTAAAACCTTATTGTAATAATATGAAGTGATAATAGCTATAGATTCTTTCAGAATAGCAAAATCAATATTTCTGAGATATATTTGTAGGGGCAGATTCTAATTTAGCAATGGTTAATTAATTCAATTGATAATGGCTAATTCTGATATTCTACTTTTCAAAAATTAAACTTATTTCATTCCAACATTCAAAATAATGCTTGATAAGAAGAATAAAAAGTCTTTGTCATATGATTTGACATTTAACGTTTCCAATAAAATCAGTGTTAACTAGATAAGTTACATGTCAATTTTGGGAAGTTCTGACTTGATAATTTTATAAAAGAAAAAGAAATTCTTTTCTAGGAATAAGGAAAACATTACTAAAGTTTGCAGGGAAGCTGTATTCTGAGTAGTCTTAATTTCCATTTCTGAAATGTAATTAGAAGTTGTTGATCTTCCCTTTCAGTCAATGCTAGTGAAAGCAAGGGAGAAGGTAGAAATTGAAGTATAATCTTCAATACTTACAATGAGTCCCAGTGCTGCTATTATGCCCTTTGATTGCTGCAATGGTTTGAATATTTTTGTTCCTCCAAAATTCATGTGATGAAATTCTATACACCCAAAGATTAGAAGGTGGGGCATTTGGGATGTGCTTAAGTCATGACAGTAAAGCCCTCAAGAATAGGATTAGTATTTTTATGAAAGAGACCCCATAGAGATCCCTGGTCCTTTCCACTATGTGAGGAGATACTAGCTATGAACCAGGAGGGGTCCTCACCAGACAGAATCATCTGGTGCCTTGATCTTGGACTTCCAGCCCCCAGAACTGTGAGCAATAAATTTATGTTGCCTATGAGCCATTCAATCTGTGGTATTTTATTATCACAGCCTGAATGGACAAAGACAGTTGTCTAGAGGAAAATATATTTCACATAAATTTTGTGTGGGAGACTCATAGTACATTTTGGTATAATCAAAAGAATACTACTGTAATAATACATAATTTAATGCAAATGTCTAATACATGAAAGTTTTTACATCATTTTCTAATTTTCTACATGGAATCATATATTTAACAATAAATGATTCTACTTATAATTATAAAAAAATTATATCTCTGAACATATACTCTTGCAAACTTTCACTGATATGTTTGGTATTGTAACTGCCATGTATCACACTTGAACTAAAAACATGTAAAAATTTACATGTACTATATATATGTATATACTATATATATAGTATAAAAAGTATATACTATACTATATAATATATATGTATAAAAGAAACATATTTCTGGAGAGCTTTGAAAAACTGTTCTAGAATTTTATAAAGGTAAAGCCAACATCACACCAGGCATTTTACTGCAAAAATGTTATGATTTATCTCATTCCTTAGATGTTTGCATCTAATGTGATGCTGGTTCAAGCTCAGGTTGGCTACAGATGATGTGGAGGGTAAACTGATTAATTTCCCATAAACATAGCTGCTTCGCTCTAACACAGTGCCCACTATTCATGCACATGTGTTACACACACACACACACACACACACACACACACACACGGCAACAACAGAGACAAAACTGTGTAATTAGGTGCATTGGTACAGCATGAACTGACCATTCATAGCTGCCCTTAACTGTTCGATTGTTATTTTTTTAAAGATTTTACCTATTTATTTGAGAGAGAGAGAGTGTGCACAGGAGGTCAGGGGTCAAAGGGAGAAGGAGATGCCCCAGTGAGCAGGGAGCCCTATGTGGGACTGGATCCCAAGATCCTGAGATCATGACCTGAGCTGAGCGCAGACACTTACTTAACTGACTCAGCCACCCAAGTACCCCATGATTGTTACTTGTTAAAAAAGATTTATTTATCTATTTGGGAGACAGAGGGAGAATGAGAGAGATGGAAGTGGGCAGTTAGAGGAGAGAGTCTCGAGCAGACTTTGTGCTGTGCGTGGAGCCTCGCACAGGGCTCCATCTCACAACCCTGAGATCACAACCTGACCCTATACTGAATGCACCACATGACACTCCTAAATTGCTATTTCTTACCTCTCTCTTTCCCTGTTTCCCTTCTCATTCCCCTCCTCCCTGCACTTCCTTCTTGTCCTCCTCCTTCTCCTAGCCTTTTCCTTTTTTCTTTCCTCTCCTAATCTTTTTCGCCTTCTCTCCCCCCCTTCTTCCTCTTACCTATCAGTGGAAGAGACAAAGGACTGAACTCTGAGTAATTAAAAGCCCATTTTGGATATTAAGTATTAAATGGAAGGCTGAAATGACAGGGTCTGCCTATAAAGAGACATAATCTCCTCTAAAGCGTACTCAGGAGCTAGCTTTGTTTTTGAGTTAGTAAATTCTCTCCAACTCCCCTCTTCCTCTAGGCCATCAGAGACTTTGAAGCTCTAGTGCCTCAACCCAGGTTATGTCTTTGTGCATAAAGCTAAATTAAAGCAATTTCTGGAACCAGAAAGGCCTCTATACTCATATCAAACCTTTCTTATGCATACACTACAACCTCCTTATTGCACACACAGCATCAAAGACCTTGAAAAGATGTAATTATATTGTATTATTCATAACTATAAATATATAAGTTCTTATTTATCCTCTATATTTTATTATGTAGAATATATTATAACATTATATTACATAATAAAATTATTTTAATAAATATTAAGCATAAATAAAAATCTCAACTTTCACAGTAATCGCCTATTCCCTCCATTTTACAAAAACTATTTTGCCCCAAGCACCTTGTTTCTAAACTTCCATAGGTCAACATCTTAAGACAATAAAAAAATTAATACAGTAGCTCACCAGTTCCTCTATGGTGAAATTTTGCTTACCCTTTTACCATACCAGCACATCTAAAATTTTGATTAATGATAGAAATCTTATTTCCTTTTTTTGGCTTTGTACTAATATATTTGCTGGCTTTCAATTTTCCATTTTTTAAGACAATGCCTCAGGCTTTAAATCATATATTCCAGTATAAAATGTTGCCACCACCATTTTCCTAAATATATAGTTAACTCTCAAATATTCATTCAAATATCAAGACCAGCAAGGCATGCAGTGCAATGTGGTAGATAATATTAAAATCTTGACTCTAAAAATTTTTCCATTTATATTTAAATATGTACATTTTTTCTGCTTCTGCACATTTGCTCCAAACAAGTAAATGAAGTAAAGTAATCCCCATTGAAGAACTAATAGAAGATTTACTGCACTCCCTCTAGTGTCCTGTTGCTCTCCTTTACTCAATGCCTACATGGATGTGATTTTGCATAGGAAATAAGCTACTTTTCTCTTAGTCTAGTGCAGTGTTTTCTCTCTTTAAAATGTTCTCTAGAGGTAGTTACAAGGAGCTTTTAAGTACAAGAAGTAAACAGAGCAAATCAAGATGTCAAGGTGTTTTAACTGCATTTAGTGAGCAACAGATTTTAATAAATTCAATATTTTGGTAGAATCGCTTTGTCATACTGGAAAATAAACCATGTATTCCATTTTCCTAACTGTATAAAATCCCCATAGGAAGTGAGGCAAATTGTAGGGAATGTGCTATATTGCTTCAAAAGTAAGGTGCACATTGAGTTAAAAGCTAATGAGATTCAAATCTAGAATACAGAAGATAATGGAGCCAAAAAACAATCGAATGTATTATACATTTCACTGTTTTTCCTAAGATAGTTTGCTTCAATTATGAATCCATTTGGTGCATCTATAAAAGTCCGCCAGCAGGGCTCTCCCTTGCATTATAATTTAGAAACAAATAATTTATTTTCCTATTTCCTTGGAAGACAGTAGAACCCCTGAAAGCTAGATATATTGAATTTCCAAAGTGAATGACTAATGCTTACAAACTTACACTTGCTTGTGCCATTTTTTATCAATTTATTAATCTAGTAGTGTTATAAATATACATTATTTAATGTTAAAATCTACCATTGTCTTTCAATTTAAAAAGAATGATTGATCCAAAAATGTATAGTACAAAAGTTTATAGCATTGATTAAGTGAAAATTGAAGAAAATATATTTATTTTTAGCTGTCGATCTTTTGGGCAAGTTGTTATTTTCATCATAAAACTAAAAACATGCTAAAAAAATGTGTGTTTTTTTCCTTTTTTCTCCTTTTTGAAATAAAGTAAAAGCTTACTGGTTTCTCTGATGATAAAATGATTAGTCATGTGCTCAGATCACTCTGCAATACTCAGATAGTAAGAATAAATAATGGACTAAATGAATTATAGAATAAAGATTGATATTGATCTCAAAATAACCTTGTTATTTGACATGGCTTGTATTACCTCATTGGAGTCATTATACTTGCACAAAGCTTAATAGCCTTAAATGGGTTCTTGTTTGTTTCCTATATTTTTAGAGAACTTCTCTTTGCTGGGAATTATTTTTTTTGTATTTTATCCTTTGAGCCCAATCACTCGGTTGACTCTTCTGATATTACAACTCCATTATTTCCAAGAATGGAAAATATTTATTTGATGTCATAATAGCATAGAGTCATTTCTATATTTTTACATAGCTAGTGAATTACAAATTGGTCTCAATGAACCCTACTTGAATACACTATTAAGACTAGATGTTGTTATGACCAAACTGATAGTTTATTTACCTAAAATTCATGTGAGTACTTGAAGTTGAGGGGTGTGAACATATCACGATAAGGGAGCCTAAGAGATTATGGATCCATGGCCAGACATTTATATGGTATTGATATACTCTGGTTAATGAAAGATGTTATCAATACCAAGGGATGTGTGAAGACAAAGGTTTTCAGAGTAGATTGACAATGTTATTCAGGATATATATGATTAGAAATGACCCTAGTACAGGGATTTTTATGTGAGAGTTACTTTAGCTGTAGTCTACAAGGGCAATACAAGTCAATGCGTATTTGTTTCCATCTATGTTGTCTGTGGACTACTTATTAATTCTGCCACCAAGAGCCTGATCACATCTAAGAAAATGAGCCTATGGTAAAAAGTTTTCTCTGCACTACAGATTCAGTGTGGTGTTAAGAATCAGCTTGAATGTAAAAACTAACTCACTCTCAAATATGCTGAAATTCAGACAATTACATTTATATACATCCTTTTAATTAAAAAGGTAAATATAATACATTTAAATAAACGTACACAAATGAAAGCTAATAAATGGACAATAAATAATAAATTAAACAAAGAATACATTTAAATAAAAATTTAAAATAGTAATATATGGACCTTCCTTGAAGGTTAAGTTTTAAATTAAGCAAAATGAATAACTTAAAATTGTGTACTTGTAATTAACTTAGTAATTACTAAGTAATTAACTTAGTATTTGGGTTAAGTATCCATAGAGCAGTCATGTACCTGGATGGACTTCTCGGTGCTCTTTTCTAGTGCATAAAGTGGACCCAGGCATAAGAGAATAGGATGAAAGGCAATGTGTCAATGAACTTTACAGTAAATACCATAGCTACCTCCCCTCTCTTTATCACAGTAATTTTAATCTCTGCCCTATAACAATGATATATAACTCAGCAACAATTACCCAACCATTATATTCTTCTGCTTAAGAATTTTACTGTGATTGGGTTAATGACTGTGGGAAGATAAATGAACAGATTATAAAAGTGGAAGCAGTTCCAACAAGAGGGGCTCTATCATCTTCAAGAGTTAAAGAAGGTCTCACAGTACACAAATTTCAGGTAAAGAAATCTCAACATGATTTGGACTCTATGTCCTCTGCTTCTTATTTTTATTTATTTATTTTATTTTGTTTTTAAGATTTATTTATTTATTTGAGAGAGAGAGAGAGAGATCAGGGGTCAAGAGCAGGCAGAGAAGGAGAGAGAGAATACTTAAGCAGAATCCCCGCTGAGCAGGGATCCTAATGGAGGGGTCCATTTCATAAAGCTAAGTCATAATCTAAGCCTAAATCTGGAGTCTTATTCTCACTTATGCTTACTCATTGCATTCTAGACTCAATGCCTACCCTCTGTTTAATTTCTCTAATCTGCTAAGTTTTTTTCCTAATTCTAAATTTTCACTCAAAGACTTAAATGCTCTTTCTTGTTTTTCCCAAGCTGGCTTATTCTCAGACTTGTTTGGCTGATTGTCACCTTCTCAGTATGTTGTCCCCCAAACCTCTAGGTTTGTATCCATCAGACTCTATAATTATTTCAATTGATTGCTTTTTAATCATTATCAGTATATTCAATTATTTTTTTTTCTATTTTCTTGTTAAGTGTCTGCTTCTCTTTCTTGTTCATGTCTATTCCTTGATGTCTCTTAGATAAAAGATCACAATAAAAATGCATTGACTTGTTCAATGCAAGTATGAATTAATAACCATATTTATAAACTCAGCATTTTAAGCATACTGTGACCAGAACACAAGAGTGGTTTGAAAACATTTTTACTCATTGTACAAGTTATTTTTGCATGATATCTCTTAAGATAGCACTCTTTAAATATTTATTCATAGTGAGCTTATTCTGAATCAAAATCTTTATATATATTTTAATATATGTGCAGCCATATTTTGAATTTGAGATTCAGTGTCTTCCTTAAAGAAGACGTTGCTTAAGACTATTTCATGAGAGTCAAACTATTGATGTAACTCATAAACTTGGTAATCATATCTTTGATATGATCTTGATATCTTTTTTTAGCTCTTTGTGTGGTAAACTAATTGTCAAGTGAGTGTCAATGCATTGATTCAATAGATAGGCAAGAAATGACCTTTTAGCTTTCCAAATATGAATATATAAAAAAGTGGACAGTATTGGTGTGTAAGTCCTCATTTTCCCACCTCTAATTGATGATATCTTGATTCACAAGTTAGTGTCAGCTTCACATATTTACCCATTTGCAGGAAGAAAGCTAGAATCTGTGGATTTTAGAAATCTTGCACAATAGCTTGCAGAATAGCTCCCAATGAGGCTGCTTACTACATAGAGACAGAAAAATGAGTTCTATCACCCTGGGCTCAGTCAGGTCAAAAAGATGATAAAATCAGAGTTATAGAGTTAGCAACCTATGCCATCTTAACATCAAATACCAATAAAATATCCATGTGAATTGTTAGATGTGTGACTTTTCTTGTGTGAAGGTTAGAGTAAGCAGTAGATGTGTTCACTTTCACCCTGGTCTTTACAGAGAGTAGAGCAGAATGACATTGGCTATGTGAGAGGAGCAATTAAAATTTCTCTTCTTCCATCATTTAAAGTTATTAATTATCTTCCCTACTTCAAAAAAATATGTTGTTCCCTCACTACAGTTTATCATTTTCTCTCTGAAATACATTCCTTCAGATATCCCTACAATAATAAAATATGTCTTTATATGAGATCGTTTTTTAAAAGCAAGGATTTACACGTAGGTTGAAAACGGCTTAAGATAACCGAGCCTTAGGAAAGACTGAAAATCCTCTGATTGATAGTGAAAAGTTACTAAATAGAGAGAGATGTGGAAGAAGATTGAAGGCTGTGGATTCAGAGGTGGAGAGGAAACCACACCAGAATGATGAACTGAGTGGACAAGATATATCAAGCTACTTTCATCTGAACTATTCCACTAATGAAAATGGACATTGGCTCTAGTTGTTTTCTTATAAAAAATAATAACCAGAAGGTCGCCTGGGTGACTCAGTGGGTTAAGCCTCTGCCTTCATCATGATTTCAGGGTCCTGGGATTGAACCTTGCATCAGGCTCTCTGCTCATCAGGGAGCCTGCTTGCCCTTCTCCCTCTGCCTGTCTCTCTGCCTACTTGTGATCTCTTTCTCTCTGTCAAACAAATAAATAAAATGTTTAAAAAAATAATAATCAGATATGAAATTATTTTGAACCTCCATTTCATCTTGAACAGTGTAAGTAAAATTAGGATATTTTTGTCCAATTGTTGATTATGCTCATTGAAAAAAAAACCCACACATACCAATTTGTAACTGAAATTATCTGTATCTGTATTTGATTTTTTAATTATTAAAGAGGTATTTACTAAATAACTCTCCTATAACACTTGAATAAAGTAGAATAGATAAAGCTTTAATAGGAAAAGTTGTCATTGACATTAAAAATGACAATTTAAATAATTTTCATTCTAGATCAAATATAAACAGTTAAAATAGAGTCATGGATGTGAGCTTAATCATTTTATATATCAAGGCTTAATAGTGATCTTTATCATTATTATGTGCTGTGGCTATCAAATTAAGTTGTACATTAGAATTCACACTGTTGTAGAGGTTATACATAAGCCTTTGTAAAACTTTGATTGTAGTTCTTGTCATTTAATATTTAAGACAGCTTAATTAAGTATCAAACTGAGTAAACTCATTGAACACAAAATACCTAAGATTGAAAAAATTAATATCAATTAGAGTTCATCATGACATACAGGTTCTAAATAGCTATTACAAAAATATTACAGAATACTTTTAGAATGTTTATATATTCTATTCATTCTATTCAATTCATTTTCCCTGGATAATATCAATATTGTTACCTTGCATGTTATCATTTTGTAGCTCAAGAAAGTAATGCTTTATATTGTTCAGATAAAATAAACTATTGAATTTGTTCTTAAATATTTATTGAAAAGATTTATAAATAGTTGTATTATAAACAGCATAGTAGATATGAATATGAATAAAACATATCCCTAACATCAATGAACTAAATCTAGTAGGGCAGTGCAGGAACAAAATGAATACCATTTTATTATATGCCATGTTTTCATTTAATGTTAAACATATGAGATATTTATTCAATCATAGCTGAGAAAAATCAATCTCAGAGAAAGTACTTGACTTACTTAAAGATCCTGTGGAGTGAAAATATGAAAACAGAATTTGAATCCATGTGTATCTGGCTGTATGGCATATGTTTTTTGTTCTATATTACATGGCCATCCCCAAAGTCAAGGCCTATATCTCTATCAGCTAAAAACACATGACATCTAAACAGAAAGTGTAAAATGAGACAAAGAGGCACAAAGAAAAGCTTCCTGTCTTCAGAGAGAGAGAGAGCAAACTCGGTGCCATGATGACCGAGGAAGGCTTAAGAGCTGCCGATTGGCAAGATGAGCAATAAAGGATATTCAGATTTTTGATAGGTAGAACTGATAAGAAAGCCATTTCAAGAGGGGTGGGAAGTACATGGGAATGAAACATGCATTCCTTAGATATATTCTGGACATTTTCTGTGCAGAACATTTTAATAACAGGTTTTCTATGAGATGGTGCCTTAATGCTTATTTGAAAGTCATTTATCCTTTCTATGAGGGTACTGCCTGGGTAATATATAAATAATGCAATAATCAATGGGTGAATTTTGTACAACTCGTATTTCATGTAATTGCTAATCAGACAGAGAACTAATACCTGCCTGGTAGATTTACCTTCTAGTATCATCACCTTCCTCTGTTTCTTAAGCTTTAGAAGAAAATGGTTTAATTTCTACAACAATACCTTTTAAAGCCAGTTTGTGCAGTATTGATAGAGGTAGATAATCTAATTTTCAGATTTTGGATTTTAACATCCAGAAGAGTAGAGCAATCTGATTCAGTGTGCAATAGTGTATTGGTTTATTAGAGTTAAAGTAGTAGGCTTATATTAAATAAATTTTCCATACCTGAAATTCAGTACCAACTTTACAACTTAGTTTCCTCATTTGATAAAATATCATGGTTATTCTTCCAATAATTGATATAGAGCTTATTCATTTTAAAGTAGAAGTGTAGACTTTTGTATTACAAATGAATGACAATTAACTTAATTATTCTCCAACTGATAGACATTAATATTTATGTTTTTTTAAAAATTCCAAAATAATGATATAATAAATATTCCTTTCATCATATTCTTATATTTTGGATTGGAGTTGGGTTGTGAAAAAATAAATCTCCAGAAGAAAAATTGTGACTCAAAGCCTGCTTTATGTCTTAGGATTTAAAATCAGGAGTACCTGGGTGGCTCAGTGGTTATGTGTCTGCCTTTGGCTCAGGTAATGATCTCAGGGTCCTGTGATTAAGCCCTGCATCAGGCTCCCAGCTCAGCAAGGACCTGCTTTTCTCTCTTCTTCTGCCTTGCTGCTCCCCTTACTTGTGCTCTCTCTCAGTGTCAAATAAATAAATAAAATTTAAAAAAATAAATAGGGGCACCTGAGTGGCTCAGTGCGTTAAGCCTCTGCCTTCGGCCCAGGTCATGATCTCAGAGTCCTGGGATCGAGCCCTGCATCGGGCTCTCTGCTCAGCGGGGAGTCTGCTTCCTCCTCTCTCTGCCTGCCTCTCTGCCTACTTGTGATCTCTCTCTCTGTCAAATGAATAAATAAAATATATAAAAAAAAATATAAATAAATAAATAAATAAAAGCAAGGCTGAGATCCTTATAAAAAATAAAATCATATGATCATCTCAATAGATGCAGAAAAAAACATTTGACAAAATTCAACATCTTGTCGTGATAAAAACTCCAAAAAATTTGGTATAGAGGAACATATGTCAACATAATAAAGTCCATATATGACAAGTCCAAAGCGATCATCAGTCACAATGTTAAAAAGCTCAAAGCTTTTCCTTTCAGATCAAAATAAGTTCACTCACTATTACCAGTCCTATTTAACATAGTTCTGGAAGTCATAACTGTAGCAAATGGGCAAGAAAAAATAGAAGCTACCCAAATTAGAAAAGAAGAAATAAAATTGTCTATTTGCAGATAATATGGTATTATTTTATTTAATTAATTTTATTTATTTTCTATAAATTTAATTAATTAGCATCTAGTGTATTATAAGCTTCAGAGGTAGAGTTTAGTGATTCATCAGTTGAATATAACACCCAGTGCTCATTACCTCAAGTGCCATCCTTAATGCCCATCACCCAGTTACCCTACCCCACCCCGCCTCTCCTCCAGCAACTATATTTTGAAAATCCTAAACACTCCATCCAAAAACTGTTAAAATTAATACATGAATTCAGTAAAGTTTCAAGATACAAAACCAACATACATAAATTAGTAGGTTTCTAAATTGCAACAATGAATTATCAGAAAAAGAAATGAACAGAAAGTGTTGGTGAGGATATGGAGAAAAGGGTTCCCTTCTCTTGTTGGTGAGAATGTAAACTGGCACATCCACTACTGAAAAGAGTATGTGGGTTCTTCAAGAAATTAAAATTGATCCAGCAATCCAAATTCTGGGCATATATCTAAAGGTAATGGGACCACTATCTCAAAGAGTTATCTGTACTTCTAGGTTCATTGTGACATTATTCATAATAGCAAGGTCTGGAAACATCCTATGTCTTTGTTAATGGATTTATGGGTAAAGAAAATCTGATATATGTATTGACAATATAGGTATAGGCTAAATAGAAAATTTTCTAGGAAAATGTAAATTTCTAAAATTAATTCAAGGTGAATTGGCTACCTGCTGTAAAACACCAAATTTTAAAACAATTAAAGATATGAATTAGGAAATATATTTATAAAACCACCAAATTTTATAGTATGCTGTTCCAAAATATAAGAAATAGAAAAGTCTTGCTTTGTATAAAGACATTCTGAAACTAATATACATGGATTTTGGAATATTCTTTATACTAATTTATCTTTGAAAGAGTTATAGTACTCTAGAGTATGCTATTTTCAAATGTGTCCATTTTGAAATAATCATCTTGGACTTAAAAGTATTCAATTAGACTTGACAACAAATATAATAGGTTTAATTTGATTCAAAATGTGTGTTCATTATAAAAATTAGATATAATAGTAAACTATTGCTTGGTCCAAATTAGTCTATGTTTTATTCTCCAGTCATTTCTTTTTTAAGAACAAATATCTGAGACAGAAGAAGTAGCTTTCTTTGACAAACAGGATTTGGGTCCTCAAATAAGAGGACTTTGAAGCACTGACTGACTTTTACTAACCCTCTGGAGTATATTCTGTGAATTACTCTTAATGAGTCTGTATTTCATATTTGTGATTTTCCTTTCCCCAATTAGATTGATCAGTTCCTTGAAAAGACAGATCATGTTACATACCGCCATAATCTTCTGAGTAAGGCAGATAATTATCTGCTAAGTAAACAATATAGTGTTTGTTTGTTTGTTTGTTTGTTTGTTTTAATTTCACACAGAGAGAGAGAATCACAAGTAGGCAGAGAGGCAGGGAGAGAGAGAGGAGGAAGCAGGCTTCCTACTGAGCAGAGAGCCAGATGCGGGGCTTCATCCCAGGACCCTGAGATCATGACTTGAGCCCAAGGCAGAGGCTTTAACCCACTGAGTCACCCAGGCGCCCCATCAATGTAGTTTTTAAAGTGTCAGATTAAATTATTAGAACCAGTTTCTCAGTGTAATGACTTCCATGTTTGTAATCACCTTCAAGTAGTTTAAACTTTTTAAAATTCTAAAGTTTTAACACTGAAATTTTCTTCTGAATCAAATTGCCTTCTCTTTTCATTCAGATAAATACCTATGGGAGTACTTTTTTCACTGCTACCTTTGAATGTTGTCTTTGTTCGCATGAGCAATTTTGTTTGCCTTATTTCACAGCTTATACTTAATTTTTAGCCTTTTTCAGTGAGATGTTTATTTTTTAACTTCCATGATTACATTCCATCCAGTTTAGAACAGATGATTAACTTACTGATTGTTTTATTACCTTTTTTCCAAAGCTCCACTCAATTATCAGCAAAGAAAAAAGTTTAAAAAGCCCTCAGTTTGAAATAAAGTAGAAAATAGAGATAGACAAATGATGATAGATAGATAGATGAATTTTCAGTTTTTAAATCAAACAAGCTATTACCATGTTTTGTTTTTTTTTTTTAAAGATTTTACTTATTTATTTGAGAGAGAGAGAACATGAGAGGGGAGAAAGTCAGAGGGAGAAGCAGACTCCCCGCAGAGCTGGGAGCCCGATATGGGACTCGATCCTGGGACTCCGGGATCATGACCTGAGCCGAAGGCAGTTGCCTAACCAACTGAGCCACCCAGGCATCCCTATTACCATGTTTTTAAGGATAAGTACAGCTTTCCTTTCTCAAGAGAAAGATTGTTTTCTTTTTTCCCTGAAAATATTCCTCTTTAATGTGCAAACAAATCAAGAGATCTGGTTCAAATGCTTTGAATTTTGTTTTATTTTTCTATGTAAGTTAAACACATGATTATGATGTGGAAATACTAAGTTTCAGAGTGAATGGTGAGGAAAGAATTCTTGAGACGTCTTCAGTGCAAAAAAGATTTTATTAAAGCCAGGGACAGGACCCATGGTCAGAAAGAGCTGCACCAAGTCATGATGGGTAACTGATTATATACTTTCAAGTTCGGAGTTTAGGGACAGCTAAGTCTCTAAGGAATTTGGAAGCAGTGTTTCTAGGACCTTGTGGGGCTAGCTATTGTTAGGAAAATGTCGTTTATTACTGACTAATAAAAAACCTTAGTCATGAGACCCTTCAGATGTAGATCAGTGGGCCATATGCTTGGAGAATAATTGCTAACAAGTACCTTTGAGGGGTGGAGATAAAGGAAATTTCCAAAGGAATTTTTATATGTTAAAGGAGACTTAGGGGATCCTGGGGGTTGGGATAATGTTAAGCTAAATGGCCTTTTGCCCTCAGCAAATTATAAACATTTAGGCATCTGAGTTCTTAGAAGAAGGTCACTCTGCCTATCTCAAGGATTTGTCAATGGGCTATAATTATAAGGAAATTTTTTTTTTCTTTTGCTTTTGCTTCCCATGTCAATTATATGCTTACATGGTATAGTTTAAAGCTATGTTAATCAGAGTGTGGTTCTTGAGCCATTATCATTGTCATCTTCTGGGAACTTAGGAAAATACAGAATCTCCTTTACTTCTATAGAAAAAGTAAGTATTTCAAGCCTTCAATTAATGTCACTGGACTCATCATCAATCTGTCCAAAAAGTACTCTATTTTCTTTTTTCCATCTTATACATTTGTAATTGTATCAATTTAATTCATATACATTTCATTTTTTTCATAATTATCAAAAATGCTTCTAACTTGCTTACTTTTGACACTCAATCATTTGTGTCATATTCAGCTTCTATAATCATATCAACTCTTGCCCAATAAACTTTCGGTGATTATTGCTTACTGTACTGAATCAAGCTCCTTTTTTTCATAGCGAAGTCTTGTCATAACAGGCACCTCATAGCACCTTTCATAGCAAAGTCTTGTCATAACAGGCACCTCAGCTTTCCCTTTTAACATTATCTGTTACTCCTTATTCACATAGAGTCTACATTCTTGGTTATCTGACTGGTGTTTGTCCCTCAAACACGAATTATAATTTCCTAGCTTTTAGCTTCAATATTTATTCCATGAAAGAATAAAGGAATGATCCAACAGTGTAAAAAATTGTAAGAATACAAAGTAGCTTTAAAGTTAAAATTTGAAGTATGTCTCCTATTGCAGAAAAATATTGTGTCTCAAAGTAGTGGGATATCTCTCATATGAAAATGATTTTCATACAGCATAAGGAACTGTAAAAAATCAGAAATATATAGAAAGATAATAGGGAATAATTTCATTTTTAACTAGAGTCAAATATCTATGTGCAAATTATAGTCCACTTCTATCATATTTGAAGAAATAATAGCAAGGGGATGACAGATATAACATATACATCAGAATTAAATATTAATTTATAGAAGTTTCTAAATAGTAAACATGTACAGTGAATATAGAGGGCAAGAAAACATGGAGAGGAAAATGCATTTTAAACCATTTGGAATTATTTCTTCCATGGCATATTGTATTCTACCATTTAGTAATTTAGATTAACATTTCTTTCTTTATAAGTGTGAATACAATTTTCTCTATTTTAAGAGAGGAGATGAGCTTGTCTAGTAAAATATTCTTTATTTCCATCCTTCCAAAATTCACACAACGCTCATGCATTCCACCTTGGCGCCCCTTAGCTCCTTTCGGGTGCCAGATTCAGATTTTCATACCTCAGCTAGTGAAAGAATATTTTGAACCATTACATGAGGCTGCTGCCCGTTGGCTCTGAGAAATTAGTTTTGTCAAAGTCACCAACTTTGCGTATCAGTAAATGTGTGGTTTTGAATGATTTATTTTATTCTTGTCACACAACTTTATGAAAGAAGTGTAAAATAACAAAACAAAGTTCTAATGCCAGTTTTAAAAGCATGGTTTATTTATCTTTGTCACAGTAGAGCAAAATTGAAATTCACTTGTCATATCCGAAATTGTTAGCCTCAAATGGACAATTTTTGGAACCAGATTAGTTAGCTATTAATTCAACTGTGAAGAAAAGTAATGCAATTAAAGAAATGACATTGAATTCCATAGAGAGCATTAAAATAAATTCTAAAGCAGTTGGTATAATATGGAAGCTTATTGTTTGTTCCTATATTGCAAAATCTCTGGAAATAGAACCACACTTAGGATATGACTTTTTGTATAGTTGACATGCAATGTTGTTATATTAGTTTCAGGCCTACAACACAGTGATTTACCAATTCTATACCCTACTTAATGCTCACCACAGTAAGTGTAGTTATAATCTGTCACCATCACCATACAACATTATTACAATATTATTGACTATATTCCCTATGCTGTCCTTTTCAAGCCAGTGACTTATTTTATAACTGGAATTTTATACCTCTTAATCTTCTACACCTGTTTCACCCATCCCTGCATCCCTACCCCTCGTCAACTGCCAGTTTGCTCTCTAAGTCTTTTCTGTTTGTTCATTTTTTTTGTTGTTGTTTAGTTTTTTAAATTCACCTTAATATCTTGATTTATTCCATTTTTCTGGATTTATGATTTTGTGATTAAATAAAATTGGGGGTGTTGCTGTCTAAGTCTTACCTTTGTGGTAGGATTATTTTCTTTCAGGAGCTCCTGTAGCTTTTTAAGCATCAGTCCCTAGTTTCAGGCCAAGGTTGACAAGATTTCTATGTGGTTGTGAGAGTTCATTGTGGATTTACTCTTATGTCTAAGAAGAACCTCCCAGGACCATTTTAATCCACTTAATGGAAGTGACCATGGTCTTTTGTGTTTGTGGCACCCAAACCTGAGGACAGTTAATCTTTAATTTCATTGCAATGTAAGAAGTAACAAGGAGTATGATTTTCCAACAATTCCAGCAAAAACAAATACAGCAAATTCTGCATTTGTATTTCAAGTATTTATCTTTGTTTTCATGCTATATTAAACACAGGAGGGTAAATACAAAAAAAGCCCATAATTAAGAATATATGTGGGGTGCCTGACTCTCGATTTCACCTCAGGTCATTATCTCAGGGTGGTGAGATTGAACTCTATGTGGGTCTCTGTGCTCAACATGGAGTCTGCTTGAGGATTCCCTCTCTTCTGATACTGCCCCTCCCCCTCTCGTGCTCTCCCTAAGTAAATAAATAAATAAACAAATAAGTAAATTAAATATTAAAAAATAGAATACATGTGACACATGTATAAAATGAAAATGATAAATAAAAAATATATTATTTAAGAGACTAAATATTTTCAATAGGATTTCACCTAGGATTAAACTGATAACTCTTTTCAGAATATAGATACACTGTATATTTTTTTCCATGTCTATTCAGCAATGGCAAAGCAATCTGTTGTGCGTTGCACTCTGGAGATGTATATTTACACACACATATATATCTGGAAATACATATATATATTCATATTTATATTTTTATTTGGAGCTCTTGAATTTCCTAAAAACTTAGAATATATCATTAGCTTTAAGAATATGTGAAATAGGGGTATCTGGGAGTACACCTGGGAGCATAAAAATATTTCTTGAGCATCTGACTCTTGATTTTCACTCAGGTCATGATCTCAGGGTCATGAGATCGAGCCCCATATTGGGCTCCATGCTCAGTGGGGAGTCAGCTTGAGATTCTCTCTCCCTCACTTCCTCTGCCCCACCCCTCTGTGCTCACTCTTGTGCTCCTTCTCTCTCTGCAAAATAAATAAATGGGTATTAAAATATATATATATATATATATGGAAGAAAAATAACATGGAGGCATAATGAATTATTTGGAGAATATATTATTCCAGATACTAAAGACATTTCAGGGAGGATTCAAAATTACTAATTATTTGTATTACTCTATGTAATTGCTCATCTTTCCACTATATACTTCCAAAGTCCATTAGGTTATTTTGATAAAATTTTGCTTATATTATTTTAAGACTTGAGCCTTTGATATTTGAAGTAGTCCAAAAGCAATTTCCTGAGTAAATATTTCTGCATAGAATATAGCATTTTTCTGACTTTTATTTTTATCTTTGAATTTAGGGAAATCTAAATACTTTTTACTCGTGTTTTCCAATTTACTAAATGTCAATATAGCCAAGCTTTCAATCATGTTATGCTTTATACTTTCAAAAATCTTTATATAATCTAGTCAGTCATCTGAACATGCTGTTAATTTGTAGTCAAAGGCATTTTAATATTGGTGAGCACCCATAAGTATATATTTGCAAATGCTGAAAGTTCCTTATGACCTTTGTGAAAATTATAAAAGTGATTATAAATGTCTGAATAGCTAGACAAAACAAACAGTACTGGATTTTCCAGGAGTGCGATGTATAAGCCACAGAACATCTGTGCTATGAATATTTAAATACATATGAAATCAACCTTCGTGCAGCAAGCACCTAGTAAAACCAAAGATATAATGGTGGTTTTGTGAACTATTTTGGTTCTAATGCAAGCAAATTTTATCTTAATATAATAGAAATCAGAACAGATCTACAAAGCTCTGATAGGTGTATAATGGCATTCACGACAGAATGGTATATTTGACTTGTTAAGAGCCCTGTGTGATAATAATTGTGTCAAAAGCAAACAAAAAATGATCAATATATTTTTAAGTTATTTCAAGTAGTGTATTCTTAACTCACTTTAAAGAATCTTAAGTATATATATTTTTAATAATATCTGAAGTAGCCACCTTATTGGCTGTTTTTTTTAATCTTTACCCGTTTCTTGTAAATCACTTATTTGTATGCTTTAGCATGCTCAGAAATTAAGAGGAAAGCTCCTAGAAAGTAGACAATTTTTCTATGCCTCTCCTCCCTTGTCTTTTTTTACATGATTTAGTATATCTTAGATATCAGTTACATAGCATGATACACTGATACTTGACCTTAATATGAGGAAATGGTTTTACATATAAACAATTTTGTTAATGAAAGGAAATTATTTGGCTGCACAAAGTTCTGTATTTTGCAATGTTTTGTGTAAAAATTGCCTTAGATTTTCCAGTAGTGCCTGACTCTTTCTTGAGAGAAAAGTAGAATTGTGAGAATTGTGAGAATATGTGAACTAATAAGCATCATTATTTGGTAAGAGCTATTGGCTATATTCTTAAACAATATCCATATAAACATTAAAAAAGCTCATATAAGTACTAGCCATAGCTAGCAATAATCATTTCTGGATAAAAACACAAAGTTCTGTCCTCTAATTTCTCAAGAAAAAGTTAAAACTAGTGTTAATTCATTAATATATGCCAAGTCCGATGCTAAACCTATTACACTGTTCATGTCCATAACAAATTCTGAGAAGCAATTATTATCTCATTTTTCTACATCACAAAACCAGGACTTAAATAGGTAGGTAACTTGATGGAGGTGGCATAGCTAGAAAGTGGTCAGGCAGTCGTGGGACTCAGGTCATTTGACTGTAAATGTAAGGTTCTTACCTATGTTCTACTGAATATTAGAATAATACCAATTCTCAGAGACTACATTTCCCTTTTTCCTTCAACACGTTTTTATGCATAGAAAATGTGTTCCATTGTTCTCTGATTTTGAATGGAAGCATAAATAATACGGGAGAAATTTTCACACCATTTCCGATTGCACTTCTCACATAGAGACTGACAGAAGGAAGCCATTTTATCACATTATGATCACTCACACTTGCCAATGCCATTTGAAGTGTCAGAGTGAAATGTCTGCTCTTTCTGCTGTGCTCTTGGATGACTTATCTCTGTCATTTAATTTTAAAAAGCAATTATATTAACCTATACAAACATTTCTGTTTATAAATAAGCATAACAGAAAAAAACGTGAATCAACATCTTTCTTTATGTGATATAAATAATATTATCTTCAATTAAAATTATGAAATCTGCCACAGTGCAATGAACTTGTGTAATTTAGATCCTTTAATTAAATTTTATTGAGTGTAATGTTGTCTTTATCTGTATAAGGGAAATCAAAGGAAGAGGAGTCAGAAAAGGGTTCAAGAAAAGGGGCTTGAGGAGTAGGAAAAGGGTTCAAAAAAAGGAACTGTATCTCCATTTGATTTCCTGGTAAAGATATTTGGGCAATTTTTTCCCCATAGAACAGAATTTAAAATACATATATTCATGGGGTGCCTGGATAGATCAGTCACTAAAGTGTCCAACTCTTGGTTTCATCTAAGGTCATGATTTCAGGGTCCTGAGATTAAGCCCCAGTTTGGGCTCGAGGCTCAGTGGGGAGTCTACTTGAGATTTTTTCTCTCCCTTTGCCCCTCCCCCCTCAAATAAATAATTAAATAAATAAATAAATCTTTAAAAATACATATACTCAAAATATTAAATTACTTCAACAACACTGAGATTTACGATAGAAGGAAAAAATGTTTTATTACTACAAGTTCATGATCCTCAGCAATCTCATTAAGTTCCTATAGAAGTTTTAGGAACAAAGAATGGACAACTAGAATAGACAATAGTCCAAATTTCACTAATTCTAACTATACTTGTGTGTGCATATGCATATATATATTTGTCTGCTGAAAGCCTAGTAGTTTTGCTGAACTATATTCCTCTTTTTCATTCCAAGTGAGACGTAGAGTTATTTGGACTTCTTAATGGTCGTCATGATATTCTTGTGATGGCTAACAGTTTGCATTGGCACAGATAGTTGCCTTTGTCTTGTTTTTCATTTCTTAGGGAAAAAGGAAAAAAATAGGACTAGATCATTGCATTGGTCACTGAAACTATCTCCAAAATGTATTAGTTATTATCAACAAGGAGCTCTACCTTTAACTCACAATATTTATCATTCAATGTAATTCAGTTTAACAAATCTACAGAGTGTTTCTGGTGTTCAAAGAGAGACATAATTACAGCTTTGTTTTTGCCCACCTAAATAATGAACTCTAGGAAATATATCTGTCACCTTAATATTGTGTAAGTAATTATTTAAATGTAATGTATTGGATTATTTGATTTTTTTGAAATATAAAAGATGTCTTGTAATGGATTACAATTTTATGCTGTTATCAAGACTTTATATTCATTTTCTTCAATTTCTTAATTGTACTAAATTGGCTCCCTTGACATATTTTAATGATGTTTACCTAGAGAAAAAAACTTAAATTGGATATTGGAAGAAATTGATTTTTCCAGCTTTAGGGAAACTCATTCCTACTTTAGATCATTTTTACTTCCAAATTGTGGATGGCTTTAGGCTTGGGTCAAAGAGGCCACCACCTATTTTGCTTCATCAAAGAGGTTTCTTAAAAAAAAACTCAACATTTAATTCACTTTATACCTACCATATATACATATTTCTCTCTCAGACCCAAACATATGTCTTCATTTCTTATCTTTTTTTTTCTTTTTATTTCCATGTAAATTATGACTACCAAGTCATGGAGATCATTCTATTTAGATGTCAGGGACCAAAGGTAATTACTCAGAAACTGACTAATCCTTAGTGGGAAAAGTTTTCCCTTATATCTGTCTATATAGCCAGGCCCACCTGGAGAAGTCAATCATGACTCTGCAAGAGGTCAGAATATTCAAGGGAAAAGAGAGTTACTGAAAAATTAATGAAGATATAACAGAAAAAGTGAAGACAAGTATATCTGGTAGTGAAATGGAGCTATTGGGCAGAAAATATGAAGATACTACATCTAACCCTTGTTTCCAATAGCTGTTACTTTGGGCAATCCATAAAGCTCCTCTGAGATTACTACATATACAAACTTTTTGCATATATAAACTTTAATATCCTTCCCAATTCAGCAATTCTTAATATTTGATTTTCTAAATATATTTCTGCTTCTATTCTATCCTAAAAAATAATAACAAGGAAGGCAGAGAAAGGAGGAAATTATCCATCATTGATCCTGATTATACTGTAACTACCAGCATTGAATTTTAATAATAAAGACGAAAGAAATCACAACAGATGCTGTGACAGAAATAAAAGAGAGAAAAAAAGGAAAAGTTCCCTAACACTCAAACAGAAAACTTATTGCTTTACTCAAGTCACCACCAATAGCATCTTCCTTTTAAATGTTGTCATGGGGAGACTCTCATAGGTTTCTACTTTTCTACACAGCTGGAGATTATACGGAAAAGATTTATTTGGACAAAGTTAATTTGGCACATGTGATACCACCTGCTGTCTGTACTGTATATATATTTTTGCTTATTCTGAAATGGCTCTGATGTTACCATTGTGTCCACAGGTACAGAAGGAAATAAACTACCCCCCACCACTACTCTCTTGCATTTTCCATCCTTTTTGAAAAACACAGGGCCACAAAAAGATGATTTGCAAAACAGCGGTGAAAGATTAGAATGTTATTTTTATTATGATGTTAATAACGTGCTTGTAAGGTATGCACTGCCTGCTCTTATTATTCTTTGTTGTGTAGAGCCCAAGAACCAATGGTTGGCATTTGGCCCTTCATGAGATGATTCCTCTAATTGTTCATTACCCCTCTTCCACTACTGAAAACCATAGATATATCATAATCAGTGTTGATTAATTTTATTTCACCTTGAGTGAATTATGGGATCCCCAGATAGCAGTGTGTTTCTGGAAAAGACCAGCATTTGAATAAGTAGATTGAGTAAAGAGATCTTCCCTCACCGATGTGGGTATCATCCAATCTGTTGGGGGATGAATAAAACAAAAAGGAAGAGGAAGGATGAAATTTCTGTCTTCATTAGCTAGGACTTCTATCTTCTCCTGCTCTTGGCTATCAAAGCTCCTGGTTCTCTGACCCTCAGACTTCTGGATTTAAACCAGGAACCCCTAGTTCTTAAGCCATTGGACTTGGACTGATTTATACCATCATGCTTCCTAGTTCCAACCTTGCAGATGGCAGATTACGAGACTTCTTGAGATCCATAATTGCCTAAGCCAATTCCTGTAACAAATATATCTCTCTCAATCTTTCTCTTATGTACCTATATCTATGTCTATATTTATATCTACATCATCTATATCTATATCTATATCGCCTGTTGGTTCTATTTCTTCAGAGAAACCTGCCTAAAGCAATCAGATTATTAAGAAGCTCACATTTTAAAGTCACATAACCAGCTTCTTGATAATGGGATGTTGAAAATGGATAGCCTGTTCTCCAGGAGGGCATAGGGCATTTTCAGCTGCAAACATGAGTTCTGTTGTATTAAATTCTATGTTCTGTTATAAGTGTACTCAGAACCTCTAAAGTTTGCTTTCTATCAAGCTCTGGATTGACATTTATTATTGTGGGAGTAACATGCTTCCTTTTACTTTACAACCCAGGGATTCTTTCTAATAGGCTGTCCAGTTGCTAAGAAGAGAGATGCTCACCTCCAAACCAAGCAAGATGGACACTCTTTTTTTCTTTCTTTTCAAGTAATCTCCACCCAACATGGGGTTCGAACTCACAACCCTAAGATAAAAAGTTACATGCTCTATGACTGAGCCGGCCAGGCTCCCTAAGATAGACACTCTTGACTTTGGTCCCACTGAGACCAACGTTCTGTCCCTGTGAATACTGCTTCCCTTGACTCTGTTTATTGCTCTGTGAGAGTCCCAGCCTGTTCCCTGAATCCACTCATAGGTATTTATCTTCACCCTTTACTTTTTTTATACTACTATTTTTTATACTTTTTTTTTATACTACTATTGAATTTGGAGGACTTCATATTTTGTCTATAATTTTTTCCCCTCCACAGGGTGGCCATAAAAACGTGTCACTCAGATCCCGTGTGGAAAGGGGTGTGGTAGATTGACAGTAACAGCAGTCACCCCTGGGAATTCGGCACTGCATTTCTCTTGGCATCCCACTTCCCCAGATTATTGCCAGCCAATGCCTGGACATGCTCCCAGTTCTAGTGCTGGCCTGTTCCTATAGTCCACAGACCAGGAATGGTTCTAATAGGTGTCATGGGCTGCGGACTCCCCACTGTCCCAAAAGAAACTTTCATAAAACTATACTGAGATCCCATAACTGCATAATCCTCTTTCTCTGCCCTGTCACATCACAGGCCAGTCCTGTATTGCACTCTGCAGGCTCTCTCTGCGGATGCCTGCTTCCTCCTCCGCTCTCTCCTTCACAGCTATTTCCCCCAATATAAGTTCCTTTCATTTCTAATCCTGTCTTAGCATCTGCTTCTTGGTGAATTCAAACTGATGGATTTCCTAATCCTAAGAAGCAGTTGATATGGCTCATTAAAAAAAGGAAGAAAAACATAAACACATACAAAATCAGATTTAAAAAAGAAAATGTGAGAAACAGATCTGGAAGTAAAGGATCAAGGAAACTCTGGCTAATGTGCAATTACAAACCAAGTAAAATGTTTTAAATGGAAAACATGTAAAAAGACTATTTAAAAAAAAAGTTAATTTTATTTTTTTTTTCAAATTTCACTCTGAAATTCCCGACATCTGGGGAAAGATGAATAAATTATACAAATTACAGCATCAATGTAACTTATGTTGACAGTCTGCTTCAAATGTTTGGCTTCTGCTATAAACATTTATTTGCACCTCCTCTTCCTTACTTTGGGAAACTGCCTGTTCACAAACTTCTCCCTTCACAGTAGCCATGTTGTCTGAAGAGCAGCTGTCTTCTTGTTCATGATTCATTCCCTGGCTTCAGTGACAGGCTGATGTATAGACATATATATACCACTCTGGATAAAGTGAGGGGTTCTACTAGACATATGACTCAAGACTTGCCAACCAGTGGTCTTACCTGAGATCTTTCAATTAAGCTTGACAGGAAAGGGTCCTCTTTGTTCTTTTGCGGAAGCTCTATAGATATGCATGAAGATGCCAGGGGTCATAGACAATGATTTACTAAAATTGTAAAGTCAGTATCTTGAAAACAAGAGAAGTGAGAGATTGAGTGCAGATCGTACTAGAATCACTGATTGTAGTAATTCCTAAGGCTACATCCATCCCTGTTCTGGCTGTGGTTTGGCTATGCTATCCAATTAATTCAACATTTTGCTTCAGGCATCCCGAGTTGATGCTCTGTTGCTTATAAACCAAAAGCCTTGCCTAGTGTAGTTGTCATTCTTATTCCTTGATACTACATTCTTCATAGCATCTCTCTGACGGTGTGTGTGTTAAATCATAATAAGTACTCGCAGACATTTGACAGAATATGGCTCTTGCACTTTAGTAGAATACAAAATGAATTTATTGCATTGAGTTTAACCATTTTATCTTGCATTTTATTTTATGTATTATTTAAACATTTAATAAGCTTCATTTTTAAGAATGGTTTCAGATTTATAAAAATGTTACAAGAATTCTAGAGAAAATTGTTTATGTGTCACACCTCATTTCTCCCATTGTTAACATTACTTTGGTGCATTTGTCTCAATTAGTGAACTGATATTGATACACCCTTATTACCTAAAGTCAATACTTTATTCAGATTTCTTCAGTTTTTTCCCATGATGTCTTTGTGTGATCCAGAACCCCATCTAGGTTACTACATTACTTTTAGTAGCCACATCTCCTTAGGCTGGTTCCTCTTTAGTGTGACAATGTCTCAAATTTTCTTGGTTTTGATGACTTTGACAATTTTTAGGAATACTAGTCTGATATCTTATAGACTATCTGCAGCTTGGATTGATCTGATGCTTTTCTCATACTAAGACTATGGTTATGAGTTTTGGGGAAGAAGATCACAGAATTAAAATGCCATTCTCCTTACGTCATCTCTGTTTTCATGATATCTGAGTTCTCATAAATTTTATCTCCCATCTGCTAAATTTGCTTACAACAGGAAAGGCAAATATTACACTACTATTAAATAATTATTTACTGGCTTCCTTGGAAGAGGACCTTAGTAACTATGTAATATTACTTTTACACTTTCAACATTTGGCTTTTAAATATTTATTCAGGGTCACTTTCATTGCAAATGAGGGAGAGTCTGCATCTGATTGCGAGCATTTTATTTGTTTTCACTTGATTCAGTATCAATGTTTTTGAAACATTTGCCAGTGAGCATGATAGCCTCTTATCTATTATTTTCATTGGTATCTTCCTATTCAAAGTTTTTGTTACTTTAATCAGAGTAATTCATCATCTCACTTTCCTCTGATGTTCCTAGAGATTTGTATCTCTATATATAAGCATTACATCATTTTTGATTGATTTCCCTCCATGTTCAGTTTAAGTGTTATAATCTCTGTTGGTTTTGATCTAGCTAAATTCTATGTCTTAAATTGAATTTTTCATTATTTCTAGGAGAATTGAGATTTCACACTGATCAGTACTGCTGAGAGTGAAATCAAAGTAAAAAAAAAAAAAAACAGTTCCCAAAGAATTGTTATGATATGATATATGCATAGACTTTATTGAGTACTGAAAGAGTATTACAAATAAATTTTATTTTATTATTATGATGGATAGACCAACTTCCACCTTTGATGAAGAATAGCCATAATCCTGGATGTATCAATTATATGTGGCAGTTAATCTATATATGTGGGATGGGGGAGTATGTTAATGATGTCTTAAGAACATTGTTGAGATATACTTCCTAAAAGAGCAGGAAAAATGGTAGATTACCATGTAAATTTCAGGTGGTAAGGGTAGGTTAAACATATTTGGGAAACAGAGTGCAATATAGCAGAGGATCTGTCATGTAGTGCTCAACATCAAAGAATCTGAGACAAGTTAATGGTGTTCCATCAGGCAAGTAGAACATAAGGAGATATAGAAGTGCAGAAATGCTGTCATTTGCTCTTTATTTTGTTTTCCTACAGATAAATACAAGTTAGTGCTTGGGAATAAACTTCAATTTCTAGAGAATGAACTGGAGAGAATCAGTTCTGGGAAACGATTGGTGACCTGGACAGGTGACTAGAATCGGAATACAGAATCATGACACCACTGTGGACCAGGGCATGTGGAGGAGGTTTATTCAGTGTGATTTGGGTGAATGTACTTGGTTCTTACAATGCATATAATAAATTAATAGGGAAATCAGTACTAGAATTGGAATTCTTCATGCTGGTTCAGAGTTATGACAATGGCACTATTGGGTCCAACTACAAAAATCTGTAATTAGCCTCAGGATATGGCTTAGCTAATGAGCCAAACAAGGAATTTTGTTTAAGAACAGTCTCCCTTCATAGCACTAAAGTTCAATAATCACTGTTAATTGGATTACCTGATTTCTCTCCATTCTGACAATAAGGATAAAGAAGGTCCTTTGATTTCTAAAGCCTCAATGAGGAGCAGTTTATAATATGTTGGATTGGAATTGAGATCTGTTCTATTACAAAGAAAACATATTAAAAATAATTCCAATTAGCAATGGCCAAAACACTAGGAGAAGAATGCAGGGGGCGTTTATTACCTGTAAGCAGAATATATAGTCTGAGTGAAATTTTGTAGTAGTGTTTGAAGATAATGCAAATGATTTCCTGGCTCCGAAAAGACATTCATAATATAAGTAGATATTTCTACATGAATAACAATCCATTCTCAGATGCTTTTGATTTATTTCACATATTATATGGGCAACTACCATTTTCTTCCTTTTTTTTTTTAAGATTTTATTTGTTTATTTATTTGACAGAGAGAGAGAGATCACAGGTAGGCAGAGAGACAGGCAGAGAGAGGGAAGCCCGATACAGGGCTCGATCCCAGGACCCTGAGATCATGACCTGAGGTGAAGGCAGAGGCTTTAACTCACTGAGCCACCCAGGCGCCCCTAGGTTTGCAGTTTCTATGAACATCACCCTAGTATAGCCTGTTGACACTTGAAGTAAGTAGGCCTTTTTATAGCAGTAGTTGAATCCACATGAGAGTTTTCCTAAAACGTGCCACATCAGCTCATGGTAACTACCTCTTAGAAACCAACAACTGAGCAGCACCCCCTCCCACGGGGCGGTCCCCCCAGCTCAGATCTATCAGAACCTGGATAGCTACTCCTTTCTCTGGGTTCTTCCTCTCATCTCTGCAGACATCCTCTTCTAAGTTTTTAAGTTTTTATAATTCCTACGTATTTTCTTGGTTCCCCCAACCCCAGGAGTGATAGTTACTTTCCGCAGCTGCTACCTCCATGCTACATTGGAGTTTTCTGTTTACCTTTTAAAATGACTAACACCTAAGCAAAAATTGTATCAAATTCTCTCTGTTCCAGTAACCAGATGGATTCCACTGTCTGAGTGGACAATAGTTAATATAGAGGGGAGCATGTATGGAGGAAATAAATAGAGGATGAATATAGTTTGATAGAAGTGACTTGGCAATAAAGAGAAGAGAGACAGGCATGGCTTACAAGAATTGATGCAAGGCGTGTGAAAGCTCTGAGGATGTTTGGGGACACAGGGAGATGCTAGTGGAATGAGAAAGCTTGAGAACTGATGAGATGGAGGGAATGAATGAGTCTGAAGGTCCCAGAGGCAATAGAAGTTATTTAGTTTAATGGATAAAGGAGATGTGATTAGTCTGAAAACGGAGGAAAGTGACATCTTTTCTACAAGCAGGAAAAAAAAAGGAACAGGTAAAAAGCAGCTTAATGATATCGGGGGAGAAAAGAAAACACAGGGGTAAAAGAGAGATTGAAAAAATTAATTCTCATTGAAGAAGGTGGTGAACATTTGCCAAAATGAATAAAAGATATGGATTTGAAAGAGTAGTAAATTTGGACCACTGACTGGGACCATCGATAGACACAATTATAATAGTTTATAGTAGGCAGGACACTTTTGGTTTTAGGTAACAAAGGCCCAATTGGATCCAAAAATAATGATAAAAAATGAAGTAAATGGGTGTCTATCAGAGTAACTTGTAAAGTTAAAGGGGTAGTTAATCAGGTCTTGGCAATTTATGATCCAGGGAAAATCACAGGCCAACAAGGATTAGAACAAGAACGTAGACAATATCCATCTTCATATTCTTTGTGTCATTTATTTCTGCTTCTCTCTAGCTATTGACTCCATTTATTCTTTCTCTGTGATAGCCTTGTTCATCTAGCAGGAAACATGGCCACTATGTGGAAAAGAGACATCTATTTCATTGCAAAAAAATCCACATAAAAGATGCCAGGTATCCAGCCTGATTGAGGTATATGACCTCCCGTAATCACTCTGCCTCGGGATGAGTTTGAGCAATGGCCTACTGGGGGTCAATGGCCCATGATGTGGAAATGTACGAAAACTGCAATTCCTATTCAAAACACTCATTGAGAGTATATTTGTTTCTGATGATTGAGTAACAAAGTCCCACAAGCTGGGCCCTCAAAAAACACAATTTCATTATCTCACAGTCTCTGTAGGTCAGAAACCCAGGCACTGCATAGCTAGGGTCTCTGCTCAGGGTCTTCTAAGAGATTGAAAGCAAAGTGCCAGCTAACATGATAGTTAAGGGTAAATTTCTGCCTGGAGTTCAGGGTCCTCTTCCAATCTCTGTCTGTTTTCCGGAATGTAGTTTCTTGCATGTGTTGGAATGTTTTCTTTCTAACGACTTTTATTTTATTTAAAGATTTTATTTATTTATTTGACAGAGAGAGAGAGAGCACAAGTAGGGAGAGCAGCAGGCAGAGGCAGAGGGAGAGGCAGGCTCTCCGCTGAGCAGGGAACCCCAGGTGGGGCTCCATTGCAGGACCCTGGGATCATGACCTGAGCCAAAGGCAGCTGCTTAACTGACTGAGCCACCCAGGTGCTCCTTGCTAGCTAGTTTTAGCCAGGGGTTGCTCTTTATCTCTAGTGGCCACCATCAGGTCCTGGCTGTGTGGCCTCCCTCATAGACAGTTTATCATATGATCTTTTGCTTGTTTCCAGACTCACAGGAGAATATTTTGATGATGTTTACCTTCTTTCTAGGAGTTCAGCGGATTAAATTAAGACCTAGGTTAGTCTCCCATTTAATTACCTCAAGCTTAACTCTGCAGGGATCTTGATTATATCTAAACACACACACACAACACACACATGCACACACACACACTCACAAAACCCTTTTCCATATTCTATAGATTAATCACAGCAGTGATACACTGTAATGATCATTGGTGCTGCTCACAGTGAAAGAGAGTACATAACAGAACATGTACATTAGGGGTGGGAATCTTGGAGGTCATCCTAGAATTTTGCCTACCAGGGTCTATTTCCTGGTGCACAATGATTCATATCCCTGCCATAAAGTAAATTACATTCACCCACCCTGCGCTTCCAACACTCTCAAGAGTGTCATCCCATTCTAGCATCAGTTCAAAGCCTAAATTCTCATCACTTAAATCATCTAAATTAGATGTGGATGGGGCTTCTATGTGTAATTCATTAAGCACAGCTTCTGGGAACAATTCCTCTCCCTCTGTGGATATGTGAAACTAAACATGTCCTCAGTGCTCCCAATGAATCCTCAATGCTCCCAATGTTCAATAGTGGGACAGGCATAGATTAATAGTTATATACATTCTGGTTCAAAAAAAGGGGAAAAGGAAAGAAGGAAAGAACATTCATTCAAATCAGTTTAGAAATTCGGCCAGGTGACTCCAGCACTTTTATGGTTAGCTTCCAAGGCCTGGAACTAATTATCTATAGCTTTTGTCTTAACCCTCTGATTCTTGACTCCACCTTTCCTTCCTTTTCGTGGAAAGCAACACATGCTTGCACTGAGTAGTGTTATTAGCCTTCTTCCTGTCATTAGAATTTTGGGAGCCCCACAGCTTCTTTTTGTGTTATTGAGATGTATTGATGTGTGACATTGTTTAAGGTACACATTGTATTAATTTAATACATTTATCTATTACAATATGAGTACTCATTGGCTAAACCTCTAACATATCACATAGTTATCATTTTTTTTTGTGGTGAGAAAAACTAAAGTGTGTCTCTTAGCAACTTTGAAATTTATAATACAGCATTTTTTACTATGATCACTATACTGTGCATTAAATCTCCAGAATTTATTTATCTACTAGTTTCAAATGTGTACCCTAAAGTAGTATAACTCAATAACAACAAAATAAACAATCCAATTTAAAAATGGGCAAGGAAATGACATGGACATATTTATCTCTTTGGTTGGTTGTTTATTTTTAGAGAAAGAGACCGTGAGCAGGAGTGAGAGTGAGGAGAGGGAGGGGCAGAAGGAGAGGGAAAGAGAGAATCTCAAGTAGACTCCGTGCTGAACTTAGAGCCTCATAGAACATTCTATCTCAGGACCCTGAGGTCATGACCTGAGCCAAAATCAAGAGTTGGACACTTAACTGACTGAGCCACCCAGGTGCCCCTGAATTGACATTTTTCTAAAGAGGACAGCTAATGGCCAACATGTACATGAGAAATACAAATCAAAATCACAGTGAGATATCATCCCACACCTGTCAGAATGTCTGTCATCAAGAAGACAAGAGAGAACAAGTACTGCCAAGGATATGAAGAAGAACCCTGTGGAGTATTGATAGGAATCTAAATTAGTTCAGCCACTATGGAAAGAAAGAATAAAGGGTTCTCAAAAAATTAAAAATAGAACTACCATATGAACCAGCAATGCCATTTCTGGATATTTAACCAAAGGAAGTGAAAACAGGTTGTCTAAAATATTTGCATTCTCATGTTTATTGTAACATTATTCACAATAGCCAAGATATGGAAACGACCTAAGTGTCTGTCAACAGATGAATAGATAAAGATCTGGTAAATATATATGCAATACAATATTTTTCAGAAAACAGTTTACACTGTTTCTTCCAGTCTAAACTAGCATTGTTTATGCTGAAACAATTTTCTCAAGAACTTTCTGGATCTTGTGTGAATTTTCTAGGTTTTACTCCATTAGTTAAAGGCACACTTACAAGATTTTTGAGATAATTCCTTCTCTATCATTGACTTTTAGTGGGATAGCTGAGTGACAATGCTCTTAAGCTTCCGAGAGGCCCTCTAGTTTGATTGAAAGGATCAGTAAAGCTCACCCTTAATCTCTTGAAATGGTCTTTGTGTTATGAATACTTTGTTTTGATTTCTCTGAGATTTTGGCAACAAGTTATATAGGAATGCATCAGCTTCATCCCTATGCCAAGTTTTAGAATTTTAGAATCTTCTGCCATCCAAAGGGTTTAAATGTTTTCAAAATCATTCATTCCTGATTCTTGTTTGTTTAATAGCTCTGCCCTCAATTTATCTCTCTCCTTGAGGATTTTACTGTAAGTAGCAAGAAGAAGCCAGGTGATACCTTTAACAACTCCATTAGAAATCTCCTTATCTAAGTTCATTATTACAAAATTACACTTTCAACGTAAGTTTAGTTTTGCTAGGCTTTCTGCTACTACGTGATAAGGATCCCCTTTCTTCCAAATTCATTTCTTCCAAATGTTCTTGACTTCATTTTGAACTCTCTCAGGTAGCATCTTAAAAGCCCCAATTTGTACTAGCGTCTATTCAAGACAATCTAGGCTTGCTTTCTTATGCTCTTCAAAATTATTCCAACCTCCATCCATTGTCTGATTCCAAATTTTAGGTGTTTGTACCAGCAGCATCCAATTTCCAAGTACCAACATTTGCATTAATCTTCTTTTAATTCTATAACAAATAAACCACAAATTTATCAGCTTCAAATAGCACAGAATTATACCATAGTTTCCGTAGATCAGTTCAAAAATGACATAATTCTGTTGTGTCCTAAGGACCTTCCTAAATTAAAACCAAAGTGCCAGCTGGGGCACTTTTCTCATCTAAAGCTCAGGGTCCTCATCTATCTCATTCAGATGGTTGATAACACACTGTTTCTTATGGTTGTCAGACTGAGATCCCTATTTCCTTGCTGGCTTTTAGCTCCTAGAGATTTCTAGAGGCTTCCTTCACATCTAAGCTTTGTGTCCTCCTCCATAGGTAGTTTACAACATAGTCATTATTTACTTTTGTTCAGGCCCTCAGGAAAACTTTTCAGTGCTACTTCAATTTTTTTCAAAGATCCACCTGGTTATATCAGGGCCACCCTCAAAGTTAAATGCTTGGCAACCTAATCATGGAAGTGATATCTTGTAGTATTCATTGCTATTAACCCCCACTCCCCCACCCCCCACACTGAAAAAAAGGGAAATACATAGAGTGCGTGCATTGGAAATGGGAATTTTTCCTACCACAGGTGGATATAGCAGCAATTGTTAGCATCCTGCCTTCCAAGGGCGTTACTGTTCCCTTTGGTGGGAATCCTGCTATAAAGTCAATATTATATATGTATTGTCTATTCTCTACCCAAATTATTTTCAAAGAAGCAAATAGCACTATCCAACTTATTGGTCAATATAAAAACAAGTCATTCACAATCCCTCTCTTTTCCTCATATCCACTGTGTAAACAATTAACAGACCCTATGTTCAACCAACCCTTAATCCAACCAACATCATCTCTCATGACAACAGCAATAGCAGGCAGTTCCACCTCTTCAATTCTTGACTCTTTATAATCTACCACCATTATCTTCTGAAAATGCATTAGATATATCTTAAAATAGAATAAGATCATTAAATAAAGAAATTTCAGAAAATTTCCAGTGACGGACTGTTAAACCGAATAAAATTCAAGCTATCATGTTCTATAAGTTTCTACGTGGTCTGGTCCCTACTTACATTTTATCCAATATCATCTCTTATTACTTTCCCCACCCAACTCATTCACCCATTTCTAGTTCTCATTTTTGCATTAAGATTATTACACTTCCTTTTTATTTGAGACTTATCACCTTGTTGGTATGACTATTTCTTCATCCCAGTGTATGCCCTGACCATTTTACCTGAATCACTGAATCATAATCTCTTTCTTACCCAGCCGACCAACATTTATCTTGTTTACTTCAAAGAAAAAAAAATTCTTGTCTGTATGCCCTTAATGTCTAGATGTTGTCTCTGTTCCTACAGAAGGACTCAGTTTACTCCTGCACCCTTTACCCTATTATCCTGCCTCATTTTAAGGAACCAGTGTTTGCTTCCACTCTGGCTCTCAAGGCCTCAATCCATATTTAGACTATCCCTCTAACATGAGTTGAACAATCTAATCCCCTTATGGGGGAAAGGGGCAATGATGGAGGGTACTGCTGTGGCAATACTAAGATAAACCAGGAAAAAGTAGAAAATGAATTACAATGGAGTACTACTTTAAGATGCAAACTAAGCCTCAAGTAATTATATGAAAGTTGTCAATTCTCCCTGTAATTTCTATGATTTTGTGATCCTAAATTATTTTTATTTATAGCTTATATAACTGGTTGTCAAACTCATTTAATTTTGGGTCTGATTTTAGGCGACATTTATTTAAATACACATCTTTTATATACATTGCTACAATTGCTTTTAATCTAAGATAGCTTTACAATTTATCTAAATAAACATTTAGGTTTAAATTCAGTAAGCATGTTTACTTTTTGTACATGTTTACTAACTTTTTAATTAAGCAGTGTATTCAAAGGGATTAATCAAAAGAACTTACATTTATTTAAATATATATTGCAAGATAAGTTTTTATTCCAACAGAGAACACTAAGAAAATAGTTGATCCATATTTCATAAAACAAAGATTTTTTTTAGTGCATTTATGGAGATGCAGTTTGTATGTATAGAGGTGTGCATACATAAATATATAAATATAGGTCATAGTGGTTTAAAATATAGTCTGATTTGAAATGCTGTTTTTGACTACTAGTCACGGAGTTTGACAGCTTTGTTGCTTTTAGAAAGTTCCTTTCTTTTAGACTTCTGTTTTTCTCATCTGTTAAATGGAAATAATAATATCTAAAACATAGAATTTTGTGAAGATCAGACTTAAGTGATGTCCCTTACTAGCACTAGTCACATAGTAAATTTGTAATAAGCATATAATCAGACACATAATTAGAGCAGAGTAACATTTGGAAGTGATTAGTTTTCTGTTGATGCTAAGCCAGTTATCACACACTGAGCATCTTAAAACGAGACAAATTTATTATCTTGTATTTCTGTATATCAGAAACTCAACGCAGGTTCCTCTGGGCTACAATATGGATGTTTGGAAGTTTTTTTTCTTGAGGCTTTAGGGGAGAATCTGTTTCCCTACTTATTTGAGTTATTGGCAGAATTCAGTTCCTTCTTGTAATAGGTAGGAGGTCCCCATTTCTTTGTCACCTGAGGGCTGCTCTGTGCTTCTAGAAGTTGCGCACATTTCCTGGTTCATGGTCCTTTTCTCCATCCTCAAAGTCTGCAGCAAGGGTTAAGTCCTTCTCACACTTTGAATCTCCTGAATCTTCTGTGACATCTCTTGACCCACTCTCCTGCCTTCCTTTCCCACTTGTAAAGTCCTACATGATTACATTGGATCCACCTGGATAATCCACAATATTCTGTGTGTTTGTAAGGTCTGTAACCTTAATTCCACTTTCAATGTCCATTTTTTGTTATGCATATTAACATATTCTATGGTTCTGGGGATGAGACTGTAGACATCCTCTGCCTATCACAGACAACATTCTTTAAGAACGCTGTACAACTTTTACATAGAGAATTGGACAAAATATCAGTTTAGAATATTTTCTAACTTTCCATGTCTCTAATAGTATGCATTCTGCTTATTTTTATAGAACCAAGTACACAGAAGCATTACTGGCAATTGACTGCATTAACACTAAGCAATGAACAACATGTAATTTCGTATCAGAATACACACATACACACAAAGATGTACACACGTACAAACACACACATATTCACATCCATCTGTCTATGCCTAAAATTAATATGCAGATCTAAGTACAATGTGATTTTCATTTTAATCAGCTTCACCTGGGAATTGATGTTTCTCTTCTTGGAAGTTGTGATCAAGGGAAACTTCACAGGTCTATTCCCATCTGATGTTTATTGTTCTTTTGTTTCCTGATTCTAAATTTCGAAACATTTATTTATCTCAAACCAGTCTTTATGAGGAATCACTTCCTTTTTATAGGATTTTTTTTACCAAGCTTTCTCAATTTATTACTATAGTTACAAGAAATTCAAGTGTTAAGTATCAGTTCTTCATCATCTGATTTTCTAGAGCTCTGATGATATCCTTTTCTCCCCTATTATCTGCTGCACAATTTCATCCTATCTGGAAACTTACAGAGGATTGTTTCTCTCCTCCAGGTTTGATAAAACTATGCTTGTCACAGAAGGCATGAACAGACACTTCTCCAAAGAAGATATACAAATGTCTAACAGACACATGACAAAATGTTCATCATCTTTAGCCATCAGGGAGATTCAAATCAAAACCACACTGAGATACCACCTTACACCAGTTAGAATGGCCAAAATCAACAAGACAGTAAACAACGAATGCTGGAGAGGATGTGGAGAAAGGGGAACCCTCTTCCACTGTTGGTGGGAACGCAAATTGGTGTAGCCACATTGGAAAACAGTGTGGAGATTCCTCAAGAAATTAAAAATAGAGCTACCCTATGACCCTGCAATTGAACTACTGGGTATTTACCCCAAAGAAGCAGATGCAGTACAAAGAAGGTCCACATGTACCCCAATGTTCATAGCAGCAATGGCCAAAATGACCAAACTGTGGAAAGAACCAAGATGCCCTTCAACAGATGAATGGATAAAGAAGATATGGTCCATATATACAATGCAATATTATGCCTCCATCAGAAAGGATGAATACCCAACTTTTGTATCAATGTGGGCAGGACTGGAAGAGATTATGCAGAGTGAATTAAGTCAAGCAGAGAGAGTCATTTATCTTATGGTCTCACTTGTGGAGCATAAGGAAAAACATGGAGGGCATTGTGAGAAGGAAAGGAAGGTGAATGGGGGCAATTGGAGGGGGCAATGAACCATGAGAGATTGTGGACTCTGAGCAACAAACTGAGGGTTTTGGAGGGGCGGGGTGGGTGGTTGGGTGAGCCTGGTGGTGGGTATTGAGGAGGGCACGTATTGCATGGAGCACTGGGTGTGGTGTATGAACAATTAATCTTGTAACAGTGAAAAAATAAAATAAATGTATTTGGGGGGAAAAAAACCCCATGCCTGTCATAAATTGCCTTTGGCCTCAAAGGAAGGATTTCATCTTTATGCTCCAATGCCAGGGTAGGGGTTTGTGGATATAAAGATTGACCTAGATTTAGGGGAAGGAAAACAACATCTAGACTGAGTCATACCTGGAAAGTGTTTCCCAAACACTTTATTCTATCTAAAAATAGATAAAAAACATTTATTCTATCTATGCATAATTATTTTGTCCTAGAATCTGACACTACTGCTGACTCAGCCACGTGGATGTGGTTGTCTCACTATCCTGGGCACACTCTGTGTACTGCTGTCCATCATGGCTTTGTATTTTTATGAATATAATCCTGGCCTAGAGAGGCATACTATGTCCTATTTAACCCTATTTAACAGCTTCAATAGCTATAAACAACATGAGCCAAATGTTACAGTTTTTAAAAACTGACTATTCACAATTTATATACTGTATTTTATCACTTAAGGGACAGAGCACATAAATTCAAAGAAAGCACTACTCTAATATTTATTCATCTCAGTTTCTTATGAGTTTGTTATTAACTCATAGTTACTCATTTCTCCCTTCCTTTTGTAAATTCTGAAATTGGTATGTGTTTAAAAATTTAAAAAATAACAGTATTGAAAGATTTCCCTTAATCCTTAAATCTATTTCTTGTAAATGATATTTGATGATTTCTGTTCTTGTTTCTTCTGGTGGTTACCTCTATAGTTGCAAGCAGTAAGTTTACGCATTATTTCCAATTTATCAACATAAATCCTATCTTTTTACTCTCTACCATAAGAGCTGAGACAGATAGCTAAATCCTATAAAAATATTTGTTTTTTTCTACTTTCCCTTTCTTTCCAATCATTGTGAGATTTATTTTTGGTTTTGTTTTTCTTTTTTAATCATTCTTACAAATCCTAATTCTGTGTTGAAATGTAACTTTGATCCATCATATTTGGACAGTGTACTTTGACTTCTCTTTATACAAAATGATAAAATTAGTACTGCCTTATCTCTACCTCTCCTTCTCACTTCCTCTCTGCTCATCAGCCTCATCATTCTGTGTACATAAATATTTATCGCATTTGCATTTCATTATATAGCTATACTTTTTCATGCTCTTTGATCGATTCTGAAAAACAAAAAGTCATAAACACATTCTGTTACAGCATAATAATGCAAATATTACCTCCAGAACAACCATATTACTGAACCTGTAGAGGATGCAAAATCAGCTTACTCTAAAACTTACTCTTTCTCCAGACATAAATATAACAGAGAAGGGATTGGAATCAATCTTTTATACTGTATTAACTGCATAAAGTCATGTCACCTTTTAGTTTCCTTCATATTGGGACCATAAGTTACATAGTCAATTTTTTTTTTCGATAAAACTTTTCATTTCTATTGTTGTTGGAAGAGTATAACCCTTTCTTTGCCATATCTCTGAGATCATCAAATCTCATCATTCCATTCTACTAATTATTTAAACAGGGATTTTAGATCAGTTGCACTGCAGATCAGTTGCAAAATGCTATCCAGTGATTTATTGTGAAGACACTCCTGGGCAAGATCCATTGTTTCTTCAATGTTTCTTCAATGTAAATTGACAAAGAGAACTCTGTATAGGTTTATTTGGATGTGTGTTTACTTATTTTTAAAGTCGTTTTGTAAATTTGTTGTCTTTTACTTTTTCCCCTGGACAATTAGGCATGAGATAATGAAGGACTAGAAGATGGGCTGAATGTTAACTTTGAAAAGCTGAATGACAGATACCATGTGTGTTCTAGGATTCATCCTCAAATAAAAAGCTAGTTGTTCAAGGAGAATAACTCCACTGAGGGAGAAGGGGACCAGGGCATCTGAATAGACTGTGTGTAGGAGAGGACTGCCTACCCAGGATTGCCTTAGAAAGTGAGACCCTAAAAAAAAAAAAAAAGAAAAAAAAAAAAAAGAAAGTGAGACCCTTAGAGGTGATAAAATCTCTTTATAACTAGCTTTCTGAATAAAAGAATGGCAACAGTATTAAGGGTCAACATTTTAGGATTTAATATTTAAAATTTTGAGAATAGCTGTAGTCATTTCTGAGTATTGCTCAGAAAATTCTTGGGTTCTAACAATAGTTTTATTTATTGTTAAGGTAACTCTTTAATCTATTTCATGAAATACAGCTTTTCTCTGAGTTGTCATAGCTGTATTAGTGTTAATTTGTAAAAAAACTTGTTAAGGGCTGCTAACCACACACTAGGTCCCCATTTTTAAATATCTCTATTTTTTAAAATGTTTTTGATTTATAACAAATATGGCCCATATCTTCAAATTTCATGGGGATTATTATTCTCTGGTATGAGATAAATAGTTGTGGATGAAAGCTTTTATCATAAAAATTTCATAAGGCCAGTTGTGGCCCATCCTTCTAATGATAATATACAACTAGATAAGGTAGTACAGTGTTTTCTATGAAGGATATTTTTTGCTTTTATATTTCTACTTAAATTAAAAGTAAGAATATACCTAAGGCTAGTGCCTATTATTTAAAAAGAACTGCCAAAAAATGTTGTTAAAATTTACTTAATGCATGCAAAATGACATTTGAAATTTTCAACAATGATACTTGATTTGGGGACTTTATCGTGTATTTCTTATTGCATTTAAAATTTCCTAATTCTAGTTAAAATATTAAAAATAAGTTTAAAAAGTATAATCTCTACTAATTTGCTATGAAAGGATTAATTTCCTCCAATGCTTAGATTTTTCTAGATTGTATAAATATATCCTAAAACATACTCTGTTATATTGGACAGTATCTCCTTTCTGAAATAAAAATGTGAAACCTATGTTTCCTATTAGCTATGTCATATTGAGCAGAGGGAATAGAAATGAACATACAATGTTTATAATAAACGATTGTTTTTATTAATAGAAATTGAAAAAACATGTATAAAAGTGCCTAACAGAGGATCTGGAAAAGAATTGGTGCTTAATAAATGCCATTCTCTTACTTTATGCTACTGTAATGAAGAGAAGAAACAATTTTAATCAGAGCAGTAAAATTTTACACTAGGAAAATAATTTCATTTCATCCATTCCCAGTTTTTAGCCTCAGGCAAAGTAAACATAACAATAAATCTTTATTTAGTTCGTCTAACTGCAAAAGCATAGTATTGTGTACTTAATAGTTCTTAGGAGGAAATTCCTAATGATTTAACAGAATATGGCACGTTTTCTGGGCCAAATCCATAAGTAATAAATTGTGGGAACTTACAGCTTTGGAATTGCACACCAAAGTTTTCTCAAGATAAGAGTAAATTGAAAAGAACAGTGGTAACCTATCATTTATATTCTTCTATTTACAACCTAAATATTCTGTGCTACATTTGGTTGTTACACGTTATTCCTCTACTGATAGTCTTCACTTCAGTAGGTTACGATGGTTCTCCAAAACAAACTGAAGTGGGTTAATGAGTTTGTTATTTGTACCTCACAGCTCAATAGCTGTGGAATCAAAATAGGACAAAATTTTTTGTTTGCTTAGTGTAGATTTTTTTTTTTTAAAGATTTTATTTATTTATTTGGCAGACAGAGAGAGATCACAAGTAGGCAGAGAGAGAGGGAGAAGCAGGCTCCCTGCTGAGCAGAGAGCCCGATGCCGGACTCGATCCCAGGACCCTGAGATCATGACCTGAGCCGAAGGCAGAGGCTTTAACTCACTGAGCCACCCAGGCGCCCCCTTAGTGTAGATTTTTAAGAATATATATAAATGCTTTTGTGAAATTTAAGAAGACCATTTCTTTGAATTGCATGAATAAAAATACAATTTAAACGTAAATTTCCTTGAGGTAGATGAGCGGTATTTTTCCAAGCATGTAATGAGACTGCCTCTCTCTTCATTTTATGATTAATACATAAGTTGGTTTTTAAATATTTAAAGTAAATATACAAATTGCTTGTTTATGAACTAAACAGTTCAGTAGCTCTTTTTAAGTTTAAAGTGTTTTTCAAGTAACACATCTAAATGTTTCACAGAACTCAAAATCCGGATTGTGGAAGAAGCCTCATTTGAACTCAAAGAAAAAGAATTTTCGATTTATAAGCCAGATTATTCTTTTCAATTTTATTTCTGAAAAACAGAAAAAATAACTTTTTTGAAGCAAATGAATGCTTTAAACCAAGAAACTTTAGCTACAGGAAAGTTTAATCAATGAATATCTGTGAATACTTTTGTATATGCTGAAAAATACTCAATAATTTCACATGACAACGTGAAATAGTATATATTACAGCTCTTTGTCTTCAAAATTGATAGAATATAATAATTTTAAACATGAAGGCTTTTTAAAGTATAATATTATTATCAGACTTTAAACTGTAATTTTATAAATAGTATACACTGTGATACTTAAAGTGTTTGTTTTAAAGTTTTTTTAATAGACCGTAATTCATGAGTATGTAGAAAATAGAATAATAAAAGTGAATAAACAAAATATATAATGGCACTACATTGTTTATTTCCTTTTCTAAAAAAGTATGGGGACAGATCAAAATGAACCATGGTTTGGTTGTATTTCTTTCTTATAAACATTTCATTAGAAGTATATTTTCTACATGATGCAATTGGACACATTAAGTTGAGTTTTTGCCATTTAGAATTTATTTGGCCTGTTGAAATACTTTATCCCAATATTACACATATAAAGAAGAAAAAAGAAGTAAATTTTAGAAAATCCATCAATCATCTATCATTGTATATACTCTTTGAGCTCACTAAGTTTAGCTGTGTAAGCAAATTATTCTATAGAAATTGTTTTTAATCTTTTTTTCTCTTTTCATCAGTAAACTGATGAGATTAAATTATCTTCTCTAGACAACTGAGATGAGTCTAAAATCATAGACTTCTTAATTTATTACTGAGGTATACACTTCTATAGCTGTAAAGCAAACAGCCATCTAAAGGTAGTATGGTTATGGCATTTTATAGATTTTCCTTCATGTAGTAGTTATAATCTGTTAACGTTACATGAAAAGATTTTTTTTTTAAAGATTTTATTTATTTGACAGCGAGAAACACAGCGAGAGAGGGAACACAAGCAGAGGGAATGGTAGCGGGAGAAGCAGGCTTCCTGCAGAGCAGAGAGCCGGATGCGGGGCTCGATCCCAGACCCCTGGGATCTGACCTGGGCTAAAGGCAGCCGCTTAACGACTGAGCCACCCAGGCGCCCCACATGAAAAGATTTTGAACAGTCAAATCTCATTATTAATTTTCTAGAGGCTTTTTAAATTTTCATATGTGTGCGGCGCCCTCCTCTATTAATACTTACTTTTTTATTTTTTAAACAAACAGGTGTTAATTACTTACAGAAAGAGTGTGCAAGCTGGTGGAGGGGCAGGGGGAAGAGAGAGCATCTCAAGCAGACTCCGTGCTGAGAGCAGAGCCCAAGGTGGGGCTTGATGCGGGGCTTGACTGGGGGCTCCATCTCATGACCCTGAGATTATGACCTGAGCCATAATCAAGAGTTTGACCCTTCATTGATGGAGCCATCCAGGCACCCCAATACTACTTTTTAACAGTAGTAGCATTTTTCAAAACTTTACAGAAGTCGTACATATTAGCATTCACGTATATATTTTTCTGTAACCCTAGCTGTGTCCCAAATTTGGAAGATGTGCTATCAAAATTCTGTACATAATGTGCAAGTTTTCCGATGCTTTTAAACCCATGCTAGTTTTGTGATTCATTTAAATTTGTTAAAAATATCAGTTAGTGCAAAGAATCTGAAATGAGTACAAAACCAAATATTATGAAAGGTAAAAACAATGAAATATATTAATATTTCCTTACCTACTGTGACAATAGTAACACCTGCCTCCGTCTCCATAGTATTCTATCTCTCTGTAACAAATCTATGAAAATTGGATCCAACCAAAAGAAAATTATCTACTTAGCCACTTATATTGCAGTACCTTGTCATTATCTTGGATCAGTAATTAATGAACCAAACAGCAAGGCATAATAAAAGAGGATCGTTTAAAACATTAAAATAAAATAGGGAATCCTGGGTGGTGCAGTTGGTTAAATGTCGGACTCTTGGTTTCTGCTCAGGTCATGTTCTCAGGGTGGTGAGATGGAGCTTCGTGTCAGGCTCTGCTCTCAGTGAGCAGTCTGTGGGAGATTCTCTCCTTCTCCCTCTGCCCCTCCCAATTGTGTGCATGCTCTTTCTCTCTAAAATAAGTAATCTTTTTAAAAAGTTAAAATTTAAAAAAAATTAAAAAAAAAGTTAAAATTAATAAATACAAGGGAAAACACTATTAAATCTCTACATAATACTCTAATTTCTATACCTTTTTCACCAAGAAAAGCTGCTTGCAGAAGCAAAAATTCTTGGGGCACTGGGTGGCTCAGTTGGTTAAGTGGCTGGTTCTTGATTTTGGCTCAGGTCATGATTTCAGGGTCCTGGGATGGAGCCCTTCATGAGGCTCCGTGCTCAGCAGAGTCTGTTTCAGGATTCTCTCTCTCCTTCAGCTCCTCCCTTTATCTCTCTCTCTCTAAAATGAACACATTGACATGATGGCATAATGTATATAACAGAAGTGTGTTTCTGAAAGAACTAAATAATTTAAAGACATTAGTTGAAGGAAGGCTATAGAGTTTGAAGATTAAGGCTATAGAAAAATTATGACTGATTACTGCCTCCGCATGGTGAGATCATGGATGTTTTTATTTTTTTTCTTTTTGTCACTGTGTTTTCTAATATTTCTATAGTGACTGTGACCAAGCTGATTATGTGAAAAATAATTTGTTTTCATTTTGAGTTACCAACTTTCACTCGAAAAATACTGAATATCAGTAATCTTACACTACAGAAATCATGTTTCAATAGAGCTATACGCCTTTAGCAAAGCATCATTTTAGGAAGAAGGTCTTAAGGAAACAAATGAATAAAATAAATTGGTGAAGAAAATAATTTCAAACCTTTTGAAGGATATATGGCACATATTTTCCATTGAAAATTCTGAAACATTTCCCTACTTCAATCAAAAGGGAATTTATCTCTTTTGTCCATTGGACGGATGATACTAAAAAATTAAGTCTCGAGGCATTGTGGCCACTGGACTTAGCAAAATCAGGATTCAAATCCTATTCTCTTGAATAAATAAGTCTGAGATCTCAAATCGGTCATTTCATCTCTCTGAAACTCAGATTATTTTTTCTATAAAATCTATGCAGTGGTAGTAATTATTTTAAAGACAGTTTAGCTGTCTTGCGGATTAATTAAAATAGTGTATATAAAGCACCAGTGTGGGATAAATATTTTTGGAAGAAGTTTCTTTTCCTCCCCTTTGAGAAACAAAAATTTAAAAGGTAATGATACTCATCTCTCCCTATCTGGCTTTTTTCCTTCTCTGCTTACTTTTACAGACCCTTATATAATGTAAATAATTCCAGTATTTGAAATCGTCATTTTTGCCTAAATTCTCATGAGTATACTCATTGAATCAAATTATTTTCACACAGAAAGCTAAGGTATCAATTTCTAACTTTCTCATTAAGTGTGGTAAATGTGTAGAACTTGACCTCTGTATTAGAATTATTCTTTTGCTTTTAAGATAGTTGGTTTTAAAATGAAATGTATCCGGTTCTGGTAAAAACACAGAAGTTTTTATTGGAATGGCCCTCTCATAGTTAACAGACTCCAAACATGATGCAAAAATTATTGTTTGTCCCTGCAGAGGGACCACACACAGGAAAGAACTGAAGGACATTTAGCTCTTGGATGAATGGTTGCTCACGTGACCATACTGCAAGGTCATTGCAGGACTGGCTTGATAGCAAGAAGTACAAAAGACCTTGTTTAGGCCTGAAAACATGGCTAAGGAAAACAATTTCCTTATAATGTATTTGCAGTTTCCTCGTAAGTTTGAGATTATTTCGAAATAGAAATATAAAAGATGAAACAGTGTGAAGACACAGTTTGAAGATTAACTGATAGAGACAGACTTATGTAAAAAACTAAGCATAGGAAAGCTAGTGTGTCTTTATTAGGATATGGCAAATTAGATAAAAGTATTGTCAGTAATAGAGACATGTTAGTAGCTGATGCAAAGGAACATGCCTAATTTTCCTTAGTAAGGGAACTTTTGAAAGGTAGTTTTAGAAATGAATCACTATGCTTACTGAATAAAATTGTATGGTGTATAAATCTAACCAGAGGCATCAAGCTAAAAGCTTGGCATCAAATTCCATCAGCTATAAAATCATCTTGTTGCAGTTAATACTGTAACACTAGGGTTCTACTAGTAAATAAATAAATAAGCTCAGATTTTATCATAGAACTCTCTTTTTCTGTGATACAGTAGGGACGTAGAGTAAACATCCCTTTCTGACATGAATCACAGTGCTATAAAACCAATTTTAACTTAAAAAATCTACATAGGAAGTTTTTAAAGTTCAATCCAGAAAGGACACTTTCTCTGGTATGGTTTTATATATACAGCAAAACAGTGAATGGAGTTTGCCTAAGTTAGGGGGAAGTATAGAGTACCTTTTATATTAGACAAAAAATGGATCTGAAAAACTTACATTCTGATGGCAATGACTGAAATGGCACTGTCGTTCTATTCGTTCCCATTAGTGATCGCATAACTGGAAACGAGATAGAGCACAAAGTGTGACATTCTACAGTATACAGCATGTACTTTTAGATATACAGCATCCCCCCTTTTTCATATTCAAAATATGAATATTTTGAGTGAATATGCAAACCTGCCTTCTTTTAAGTTCCATTCTTAAAATACCAAAAAGGAAAATGCTCCTAAACGTTATGAATAGGGTCAAAATAACCCAGCATTATTGTTCATTTTTAAAAAAATGGTTTTAAGGAACCAGCACTCTATTATCTTGAACATGTCTCAGCCTCAGTTTCAGAGGAAGTGGGTATGAGGAAAAGACAAGGGACATTTCAGACAGTAAGCTCTCTCTCGATTTTCTTACCTCCAGCAGCCATTCACTATTAAAATTTTTTTTCTAACTTTTTGAGTATAAACCTTGACTTTTGCTCCTTGCAGGCACTTCCATTCACCTTCCTCCCTGACTCTCCCACTCCATACCACCCCACAGATCTCTGCTGAGGCAAGTACCTATCTGTTGTACGCAGAAATGGTAAAATGGTATCAGGTTTTACTAGAGTGTGGAAAATCTCAAGTCACAACCGTAGTTGCAGAGGTCAGCTCTGATCAGCTGAATCATTAACTTTTCTATCCGGCTTTCTGTGATATTTGAGTTGCTATCAATTTTCAGATGCTGTCAGACCCAATCCTTAATAGAGAACTCATCTTCTCACAGTTATGTCATTTTTTTTTTAGTGAAATACTTTCAAGTAAGGAGTAGAAGTTTCTGGAATGATAGTTTCTAGTAACCCAAGATTGTAGCAATATTCATTCTGTGTGCAGCAAAATTAAAGCATCTGAGCCTGTTTAAGTCTTTGTCCTCCTCTCAAGTCCTTCTTTATTTTCTTAAAATTCTCATTGTGATAATCTATGTCCATGTACATAAGCCTGGCTTTCAGCTACATCAAGTGCTTTTTAATATCTCTGACATATTCCCTAATATATGGAATATATTTTTTTGTTTTACATTATGAATTTAAATTGTATTCAATTTAGTCATATGAATAAACTATAGAACAAATCCCAAATATTTATTTTTGTAACACAAAAGATATATAGAATATAAACAATTGGAAGAATTTGCCAAATATCACTGAAAAATTTCCACAGATCTCTATCCTTGATAGTGTCCTTCACTAACATGACATCATAAGAATATTCTGGGCTTTCTCCATAAAGGTGCCCTCTATGCAGAGCTGGATGAACTCCAGGTAGTTTATATGCTGTTGTTGGCACAGTGTATAGATTTCTACATCGTTACTTATTTTGACAGTGTGCTGACATGGAGTGGAGCCAAGGTACAAATCTTGGGCTATGCATGTAGTTCTGCCTGTAAGGGGTTGGGACTCTATGCCATTGTATGTGTACTTCACAAAAGAAAAAAAATGCAATAGAGAAGACCAAAATGTTGTAAGATTTATTCAGGAATTTTTTACAGCAGACTAGAGATTTGATTGTATGTGAGTCTTCTATTTGAATAATGTGAGGTCAAGTCTGACTTCAGTATAATTCCTAGTGAGATGTATGTTCTGAATAACAGTCTTTCCTTCATCTCCCTCTCCTCCTCCCCTGGTTGGCTCACTTTGACTGCCTGCCCCATTTCAGCATCTTGCAGACTGGATGCTACTTCCCACAATAATCCACCTTAAATGCTCAGTTATTAAGCCAGAGAAAGATTGATTTAAAACTCTTAAGAAACATCTCACTTTTTGCTATGGTAATCCCAGCTTCCTAAAGAGTAGTAACATGTACCCCCCCCCAAAAAAAAAAGGGAAAAGGAAAAAGTAAATCATTTATAAAGTATTTTATGCAGAATGGTCTATAACAAATACATTTCACTCTCCTCTTAATGAGCTTTAAGAGGAAATTTTTAAAAAGGACAAAATTGCCAGTCTAACAATAAAGATTATTGGCAATGAAGATTAGCTTGGCAAAAACTAAAGGATTAAAGTCCTACTAACTGTATACACTTAGGTGTAATTATTGTCAAATTATTTTAAAATATGCTAGGATATGCACTATAAAATATATAATAAATATCTACTTTGAAAAGCATCATGCAAAGTGGCTTTATTTAATCTACTTTTTTTTTTTTAAAGATTCTATTCATTTATTTGACAGAGAGGAGAGAGATCACAAGTAGGCAGAGAGGCAGGCAGAGAGATATGGGGAAGTAGGCTCCCAGCCGAGCAGAGAGCCCAACGGGGCTCGATCCCAAGACCCCGAGATCATGACCTGAGCTGAAGGCAGAGGCCTCAACCCAAGCGCCACCTACTTTTTTTTTTTTTAAAGATTTTCTTTATTAATTTGACAGAGAGAGACACAGTGAGAGAGGGGACACAAGCAGAGGGAGTGAGAAAGGGAGAAGCAGGCTTTCTACAGAGCAGGGAACCCGATGTGGGCCTCTATTCCAGGACCCCAGGATCATGACCTGAGCCTAAGGCAGAGGCTTAAGACTGAGCCACCCAGGGACCCCTAATCTAACTACTTTTTAAAACAACTTCTTTTGACAATGTTTAATCTTATCAAAGTGATACGTTAATCCCTTCAGAATTGAATTCCATTTTAGAATGTGATTTTAAAAAGTTACTAAAGTGGCTACCATCATCCAAATCAAGAATTTCAGAATACAGGTTGATTATTATCTTTTTAAATAGGATAAATCTGCGTTCAATGACCCTGCATTCTGAAATACCTTAATTTTTAAGAACTGTGGTAGACTAAAAGTCAGATCTTAATTCTTATCTAGTGATTAGTTTACAGATAATGAAAATAGGCTTAATGACCTTGGGCAAGTTTATCCTAACCAAATGTAATCTGAATTCCCAGTATTGAGAGTTTGGATTATTCACAATATTTTTCACATATTCACAATTATTGTGAATAATTCACAATTATTATTCACAATAAATGAATTGTGACACGTGACCTTTTTTTTCATATCTGTTCTGTCTTGGTCAACTTTACATATTTGGCTGTCTTGATTAGAAGTATTAAATCCATGCAGTTGGCTGTGGAATAGTGTTTTCAACCTTGACACTCCTGATATTTTGAGTCAAACAATTCTCTGTTTTAGGGACTGTCCTGGACAGGGTAGGATGTTTAGCAGAACCCCTGGCCTCTTGTACCAGATTTCAGTAGCAGTGAAAACCAAAATGTATCAATCAAAAATGTATCCAGATATTGTCAAATGCTCCCTGAAGACAAAATCAACCTTGGTTGAGAATTGCTGAGATAGAAGGAAAGGAAGTGTTGTCACATTTAAATAGCTTAAATGTACTAATGCCACCTTTTTCTCTTTAAAGAGTATTTATTATTTGAAAGACATAGAGAGAGAGCATGCAAGAGCAATGGGGAGGCACAGAAGAGGAGGGACTAATAGACTTCCCACTGAGCAGGGAGCCCTTTGCAGGGCTTGATCTCAGGACTTTAAGATCATGACCTAAGCCAGAGTCAGGCACTTAACAGGCTGAAACACCCAGGACCCTCTAATATCAGTTTTTTCCCCCAATATATTTGTTCAATCTCTGATACCCCAATGCCATATTAGTTGGTAATGGAAAGGAAGTTAGATTTCCATAAATAATTATTTTACTTCAGAAGTATTAAATCATGTGGTTCTCTGACATTCAAAAGGAAATGTATATTAACTAATTATTAATATGTCTGTACACTAGTTATGAGTTCCAAATATTTTTGCTTAAATGCTTCTATTGATTATTATTTAGTATCTGGGAAGATACTACAGAATAATTTAAAAACTTTTTTGAAACTGCTTATGACAGGATATGATAAAAACTAAGCCTTAGCTCATCAGTCAGTAGTAATCATAAGATTCAAATAGAAAAAAATATATTTTAAGATTTTTCTTAAGTTTCAAAATCTCTTAAATTCCTTTCATTTACTGGATTGCATTTCTATAGCCTAAAAGAAATCAAAAAAAGTTTGTATTTTTGGGAAGAACCACCTTTTTTATACCTACCTTATTGTTGGGTATAGGTATCAAGATACTGATTATTGAATACTTCAATTTTTTAGGCAACATTGCTTTTGTTCTCCCATTAATTTCTTAAAATAAGGTTATTCAATTTAAAGAATGTTATTAATAGAAATGATGTACGTTCATTTTTCAGAAATAAGATATGAAAAATGTAAGTTGTGACTTGCATGTCTTCAAATGATTACCATTAGCCTAAAATATGACTTTTAACTTTCTTGCTGGAGTGTTGATTCCATTAATGTAGGAATCCAATCTAAAAACAAATTTGCTATGTTATAATTCAAAGGTGGCCAATGAATGATACCAAATACAAATTTATTGATTTATAATGAAAAAAGTAAATGAATCAATATATATGTTTGAAAAATAGCAAATCTAGGGTGGGGAACATTATTTTCCTAGATTATGATTTAAAAAAAAATGTACCCTTATAAGGTACAACATGGCATCTCTGCTTCTTACCAAGTAAATCTAATATGAAATTTTGGTGAATATTGAGTCGGATTAAAGAGAATTGGACAGTCCTAGTAAATACGTACAAGCTGACCATCCATGTACTCATTTATTATACAGAATTAACTAGGGATCTAAAATGTAGAAGGGATATTGTCTAATACTGAGAATATATTGATGAGAAGAAGAGTTTTTATGGATCCCCAAATGACTATTGGTTGATTAGGAAATTCTCTATCCCATATACTGTTAATGATTATGGTAAATTCTAAACATCTCAAAATTTAACAACCTTAAGTTATGATAATATAAAACATGGCATATTTTTATTTTGAAATAATTATAGATTCATAGGAAGTTGCAAAGATAGTACAGACAGGTCCTATGTACCATTAACTTAGTTTTTCCTTATATAACTATAGTTGACAAAGATTATCCTTGACCAAAATCTTGCCTGGCTCTTCTGAGCCCTCTTCTGAACTAGGCCTCAAACTTGCCCTTTATTTTATTTTATTTTTTTAAAGATTTTATTTATTTATTTGACAGAGAGAGAGAGATCACAAGTAGGCAGAGGGGCAGGCAGAGAGAGAGAGGGAAGCAGACTCCCTGCTGAGCAGAGAGCCCGATGCGGGGCTTGATCCCAGGACCCTGAGATCATGACCTGAGCCGAAGGCAGAGGCTTTAACCCACTGAGCCACCCAGGTGCCCCAAACTTGGCCTTTAAAGACTTGAACAAACACTAGCATAGTTTCTAACAGGTAAAGCCATCATCCCTAGGAGGAAGCTAGCTAGTGCCTGCCTGGGAAAACTCAAGGTTGCCAAAAGAATTTATTATTTGTTCCAGTCAAAGCCTGAAGATAGGGCCTTTGTCTCCTTGTGCTAGTGAGGATGGGAGTAGGAGCCTAACTTTGATAAATGCCTGCTTAGCAAACCCAGATGGGTTTATGATAAACCACACCTCCCCAGCTTTTTGTAATTTTTACTTTTCTGACTCTACTGAGCCCCTGTTTATCTCCGTCACTAATCTATTTTTCTTCTTTTAAAACACTTAGGCACCTCCGAAAAAACTGATGTTCAGTACAGTCATGCTGGACTCTTTCCCCCATTGCAATAGTACATAATAATTAAAATCTTACCTTACTATTTTAACTAGTGTCTGACTATCTTTGACATAGTCAATATCAAAGCCAGGATAATGACATTGGTACAAGCCATAGGCCTTATTCAGATTTTACCAGTTTATTGACCCGTGTGTGTGTGTGTGTGTGTGTGTGTGTGTGGTTTTATGTAATTTAATTACATCTAGAGCCACATAACCACTGCCACAAAAAAGATACCTAACTTTTCAATCACCATAAGATCCCTCTTGCTACCTCTATAGAGTTACACCTTTTTCCCATACCTCATGCCAACACCATCCCTGTCGTTTTGTCATTTAAAGAATGTAGGTAAATATTATTGTGTAGTGTTTTCTTTTGAGATGGGTTTTTTTCTTTCAGCATAATTCTCTTGAGATTAATTCAAATTGTTGCATTCATAAATAGTTTGTTACTGTCCATTTTTGAGCAGTGTTCCATGAAATGAATGCATCACACTTTGTTTAACCACTAACCTATTGAAGGGCATTTGGGTGTTTCTGATTGGAGACTATCACAAATAAAATATCACATGCATGTTTTTGTGTCAACATAAATTTCCTTTCCTCTGGGATATATGACCAGTAGTGAGACTGCTGAATCATATGGTAGGAGTATTTTTAGTTTCATTGTTGTTGTTTCCTATGAAACTGAAAACAACAAAACAAAACATTTTCCAGAGTCATTGTGTCTTTTTACATTCTCAGCACCAATTGATGAGAAATGATTTCTCTGTATCTGTGCCAACATTTGGTGACACATGGCAGTTTACGATGGAGTAATTAGCCTCATTCTGTGAATTAGGTAAAATTAACGGTACATTTACAAAATATTATTAGAGTTGATATTTATATAATAATAAATTTAAAATACAAAAATTTGTGAATAAAATATATTTTGAAGTGAAATAGAAGAATGTGTTAATTTTCAGATTATAATGTATTGCTGTGTATGCTTTTAACATAATTGACAATGCACAGACACATTTTGCAGAATTACATTAGAGCAAATAAAATTGCTGTTATTTGGAGAGTTTATAATTTAATAGTCTCAAAAATTGAAGAATATCAAGCTAGGAGCTAATACTAAAGTAAATTACAAATTTGATTGGTTAGGGGAGTTGTAGTGTTATCTAAACAACATAGAGGGAAGTAAACATTTAGCAATTATTCATCTTTGAAAATTTAAGAATTCTGTAACTAATAGTCAAAGCAGTTTAGGCAGTCCAGAGTATGGTTTCCCCAGTGATATTTTTCTCTTCTACTCTGACATTTGGAAGCTGTCAAGTCCCACTGTTGTTTAAATACTTAATTCAATTCAGCATTTTATGTTTTTAGGTATTATGAAATGCTGAAGAGTAACTGTATATTGGCCGATAATTTTTCATTTTTTTATGTGGAAGAAAATTAGTATGTTTGCATATTACATATTTGCATATATATGATAACATGCATGTCATGTCTTGTGTACACCAATATCTGCATGTATAATACACACACACATCCATTTGCATGTATATATATGTGCATTTTTTCCCCAATAAAAATATCCATGATGTATTGGGCAATTTGTATTTTCTAGTTATTGAATGGAATTATATAGCCCAATAGGTATATTATCTCATTAATTATCAAGCCATCATATACCATATTTTAAGATGAAGATTTAAAGTTAAGCTTGAATTGAGAAGCCATGTTATTATCTACCATATATACATATATATATATTTTTTTTAAGAATTTATTTATTTGACAGAGATAACACAAGTAGGCAGAGACACAGGCAGAGGGAGAGGGGGAAGTAGGCTCCCTGCTGAGCAGAAAGCCTGATGCAAGGCTCTATCCCAGGACCTCATAGACCATGACCTGAGACCATGACCTGAGATGAAGGCATAGGGTTAACCCACTGAGCCACCCAGGCGCCCCTCCGCTACCCTATAGTTTGTTAACTTCAATACAGAGAAAAAAAACATATTTGAATAAATTAATCACTAAGTTAAAACTCAGGTTGAATTGCGGCTCTGATAGACAGGTTGGCAACTCCTCTCACACCCACCCTACCCCTCAAACTCACACACAAACTCATACTCAAACTCACACATAAACACAGAACAATAATCTTTTAGAATCTAAAAGACTGCTTTTTGTACTTTTTGTACTTGAAAGTATTTACCCTTTGGTTTTTACATGTTGTTTATTATTATATATTTTGGTTATTTATAAAAATTCAATGATAAAAATCTACTGCCAAAAATTCCTTCTTTAAAGCAGTCTGAATTTCTATGCATAAATCCTAACTGGATGTACATTACCCAATTCTTTATTTTTCATTGAATCCATCTTAAAGCTTCAGTTTTTTCTTATTTGACTCTCCTGACTCTACTAATTATAAATTTTGTATTTACATTTAGTAATTTTTGTGAAAGACTAGTAGGCATTTTGTTTCTTTCATAATGGTGTCTAAGTCAGTCATTATTTTCAATGACCATTTTTACTATTTACACAAATAAAAATGTTAGCATATTACATCCAGAAAATAGTTTGCCAATTAATTTATCTAGAAGATCATACCCTAAACTGGAATCTCTGGCTTTCATTTAAAAAAAGATGGGTTTATAAAATATCATAGTTTACAGCTCATTAATTTTGTTTCTTCAACATTGTGGGAAGCCAATGTAACCAATCCAATAGCAGTTTAATACTAGAAAGGAAGAGATCAAGAAAATATTGAACGCAGTTAATATTACTATACTGTATACTTGAAATTTATTTAGAGTTCATCTTAAGTGTTCCCACCATCTGTGCGCGCGCGCACACACACACAAACGTTAATTAGGTTGATTTTAATAATCAGTTCGCAATGGATACATGTATGAAAGCATCACATGGCACACCTTACACATATACAAGTTTATTTATTGAGTATCCCTCAATAAGCTGGGGAAAACCCCCATATTCTATGACAAGCCTCCACGGGACTGACTGCCCAGGTTCCTGGTGTCTGCTGGGTTGTGTAAATCCGAGCCTGAGGATACAGTTTGCTTTCTTAGGCGGTATTTTCCCACCCTAACACTTCGCCTTCAGTGGCGGTTTGCATATATACCTATCGATTATTCTTTTTTTTTTTTACTTTATGTAAAGTTTTTGTACGCAATTCTCAATTTCTTAAGAGATGACAACAAATTTTGGGTGTCTGTGAGAACACGGGGCCCCACGACCCGTCACTGGGCGGAGAGGTTCCCCGCCCCCCGAGCCACGGTGTGAAGCACGATTGTCCCCATAGGCAGCGAGGGCCAAAGCGCGGGAGGGGTTGGGACTGGGCCTGCGCAGCCGCAGCAGCCTCTGCAGCCGCTGTTGTAGCGCGCGCGCGCGGGAGTCCGGGCACGTCGTCTGAGCAGCTGGCCCAGCGCGAGGCCACGTCTCCGTCTTTCTGGCCCATGCGTCGTCCCGGGAGCGTCTCAGCTCCACTTCGGGGCCAAGCTGTGTCTGCCAGGGCTGGCGGAGTCTGTGGTGGCGGAGGCTCACCGCGGGCTGAGGCCTGTTGTGGCCGCCAGCAGGGCGAGGCCTGGGAAGAGCGGTACCCCTTGGCCGCGCACGGGCCTGCTGCTCCTCAGGGTTCCGGCCCCGAAACCTGAGCCTGGCGGTTCCCCAGAAGGAGCCTTCCAGTCACAGCGAGGAGCCCTCCGACATGGGCTTGAAGTAGTTCATCAGGGCTGCCTGGCTCTCCTCTCTGCAAGGGGACGTACTCAGAGTGACGGACGCCACTCCCACGACGTGTGATATCATACGGGACTCCGTCACGCTAGCAGACGGCTCCCGGGAGATCTTTGTTGGCTCAGTGAAGCCGGTGACCAGGTTGGGAAAGACCATGCATCCGGGGACTGGGGACGGTCCTGAGGAACTACAGGAATCAAGCGGCCTCCAGGAGCTGAGAGTGGCCTCTAGTCAGTTGCCAGCAAGAAGCCGGGGCCCTCAGCCCACCAACTGCGAGGAAATAATTCTGCCAACAGTCTCTGTCCATGAGCCTGGGGGTGGACCCTGTCCAGTCAAGCCACAGTCACCTTGATGACAGCTTTGTGAGACCCTAAGCACAGGATAACAGGTCAGCCCTGCCCAGACTACTGACCCGCAGGAATGGTAAGACAATACATGTCTGCTGTTTGAAGTTGCTACATTTTCGGTAACCTTTATGCTGCAATAGAAAATTAATATAGACGACATCAGGCTAGAAATGACAGGATAACTGTCTAAAATATTTCGTAGTTAACATGCTTAATAACGGGTTTAAAAAAAGTAATCAACTGCTTAGTTTCTATCAAATTACTCTCGAATAAGAGAATCATGGAAGATAAACCTGGGAGAGATGACACATCTTCAGCCCCTCAAGGAGAAGAAACAGGAAGCAGATTTTAATAGCTAATTGACAAATAATGATTATTTATCCTGGTAAGGAGTTAGTTTTAGAGGAAAGAGAAATTTCTAAATTTCAAGGGAAACTAGAAGAGCTCTTAGGTAGCCCGTTAGGAATTTTAATGGGGGTTATCAGTTCAAATGCCCATTATGGCCTCGAGGTAATATAAATAAATGAGGTGTGGCCAGAATTAATGGTTATGCAATCATAATGATTCTGCTAACCAGGGGTGTGTGCCCTACTGAAGAAGGTAGCTTCTGCTTAGTCCACGGCTGCAGTTGCCATTTGGAATTGAGTTTGCTATGGACTGGGTTTTTCCTTTTTTTTTTAAGGAGATTTCAGAGGCGTGTGTTTGTAAATATCAAAGTATGTAATTTTAAAACATATTTAAAAATGTATACCTGGAGGACAGTTGTTTGTGTCTCCTGGTTTACCACAAGGTTGCTTTACAGAATAGTCGAAGGAACGTGAGGGGATAGTCCAACAAAAGTGAGTCACAAAGAAAATCTTTAACTAGAAAACGAGTGAATCATTTTCCTTATGCTGAGGATAGTAGATCAAAGATAGAAGTTTGGAGAAGGTACTACACCAAGATGACATAATCACCAAACATGGAGGGATGATGTTGGATCAATAATTTTGCAGTAAAACTCAGAGAAGTGTAAACTATCCTTCACCCATTTGGGAAACAGGGAAAGTAAAAACTATTAAGAATGCATTAGCACTTATATCAACTGTATTTAATTATTTAATCATATATATGTATATATATATATACTCTGTCATGTAATACACTGTTAAGGATGGAAAATATAAAATCAGCCTATTTATAGTCAACTGTTAACTCTGTAGCCATAGAATTTGTTTACTGTGTGCAGACAAAATTGACCGTAGAGATAAAACAACATCTACCAACTTGAAACCAGTGAAATAATTGCTTATTAAAGAGAGGGATTTATAAGCAAAATCGATAGATATAGGAATACTGGACAAATGTGTGTGGAGGGTAGGGTAAGGTGGAATCATCTGTGAATATACTTGCTGGCAGATTGCTTTGAAATTTTGATATCCATAGTCTTCCTTCCAGAGTATATTGCCACCATCTCCATAAACATTTTTGCTGCCCTTAATTTATTACTATGAGAGAGTAATTTTGAATATGTCAAACAGAATGTAATATAGGTATAGGACTTTTGACTTTGATCACAGTGCAGATTTGAGATACAGTACTGTAATCTCTTGGAAACTATTTATTGTATATATGATCAGATTGTGCACTAATTTAAGGGTGGATGATATGCAAGGTAAGCTTCTATTTGTTGGGTCTCATTACTAGCCACTATTTTAAGACTTTAATGTTTGTTTCTAAGTGTCACCTCTGTAAAATTAGATTTGCATTTAAGCCAGCTGGAAGTTATTCAGGAATAGATTTCAGACAGGCAAAGAACAGCTGGAATACTGTTCCTCCTGCATGGGGTGCCAGGGAAGATGTATGGTTGGGTGTCATACAAATTTAAGAGGTGTTCAATGGCAGATGCCTATTTTTTAAAAATAATATGATATAGCAGAATAATACTAATATGTTAAAACTGAACTTTACCTTCAAACATTGAAAGAGCATTCTAATGATGTCTACCTAACTATAGCCTGAATTTTTATGTTTTCAATGGAAGAACAAAATATATTACAATTTATAGAAATCTTAAGTGTGGAATTTATTTTTCCCAAGTAAACATGTCCATGCGGTCAACACAGTGATCAAGAACCCCAGGACATCAGTGGCAGCCCTCAGGGCCTGTCTCAGTCCTTTTCACACTCATCTCCAAAGGTAATCACTATCCTAATTTCTAGCACATGTGTTAGTTTTTACTGTTTTTGAAACTTACATAATTGAAATTTTACAGTATTTACTTTTTTTGGTCTGGCTTCTTTCAGGCAATATTATGTGTGTGTGATTCAACCACATTACTGTGTAGAACATGTTTTGTTTTCTTTTTTCCTTTGTATTATTATATAATATTGTATTGTGTCCTCATACCAAAGTGTATGTGCTCTATTATTGCAGGAGAGTTGCTCATATCCACCTTGGGGCTATAACAATGCTTCCATAAACATACATGTATATCATTTTGTCACATTTTTACTCATATATGATTTATACATGTCAGGGGGCAGATCTGCTGGTTCTAGAAGATACAGATCACCTAATTTAAAGATACTGCTGTGAAAATGAGTGAAGGAGACTTGATTTAAAATAGACTCAGGAAGCCATGAAGGGAGAGGTCTCATGCAGGTAACCTTTTTTTCAACTTACACGACCAGCAGGAAGAAGGAAGGTTTCTACATGCCTCAATAACAGCAAACTGCCCACCACCTGCAGCCAGTGAGAAACTGCCATAACCTCAAACTCCTGTTCTCCTCCCTTATGTTCAAAACAACCCTCAATACTTACCATGAAGAACCTAGTAAAATCTAGCTTCCCTTTTGTCTCATTGGACTTCTATGGTTTGCCATAGTTTGCTTGTCCTAAATTGCAATTCCTCTGCTATTCGTAAATAAACTCACCTTTAATTAAATTACCATTTGTTTTATTTAAGCTTGACACTGCTAAATAAATAGTTTTTCATAATGATTCTATAAATATAGAATCCCACCAGGTTTGGCGTAAGTAGTACAATTATTTCCATAACTTATTATTTGTTAGGCTTCTTAATTTTAGTAATTTCTCTTGGTGTGGTTTATCATTGGGATTTAAATTGAATTTTCCTAATGTCTAATGAGTTTGAGTAACTTTTTCATGTCTCAAGGATTTTTACATATTCTTTTTTTCTCAAATGCCAATTTTACATTGCCTTTGTCGCTGATGCTGTTGCTTCTTGGATTTCAAAATGTTTGGATTTCCATTTGAACTTTAGAATCTACATGCCAGGTTCCAAAACAAAACAAAATTCTGAGATCTTGAGAATGCCTTAAATCTATAGAGACATTTTGGGAGAATTGACACTTATAAACATTTAATATAACAATATATGAACATAGTGAAAGCACTTAGACTTCATTCATTTTCAGTATTTTGTAGTTTTCTGAGTTGAATGTTTGAATAATGTTCACTAGGTTTATTTCTAGGTATTGAAATTTTTTGACACTGTGGTAAATGGTTTCATTTATTTCATTTTTAATTATTTTTAATGATATATTGATTTATATTTGAATTTTGTGTGTTAATATTTCATTCAGCACACTTCACAATTCAGTTATTGATACTAATTGATTGGGGGAAATTATTTTGAAATCTTTATATATAGTCTATCTTGAGTCTACAAAAATGACATTTTTATTTCTTCCTCTTTAATCTTTGTGTTCATTTCTTAGTCTTGCATTATTGCATTCTATGACTTAGTTTTGAATAGAAGTTCTGAGAATGGACATTTACGTTTCCTTTCCAGTCTTTAGGAAGAAATACTTTACCATTGAGAATATTGAATGCTGACTGTTTTTGATAGTTACATGTGGTAAGCAGAATTTTAAAATGGCCTTAGGATTTCATTTCCTTAAATGGCCTTAGGGTCCATTTAAAATGGCCCCTGATATATATACGTCTCCCTTTTTTTTTTCTTTTAAGAGTTCTAACTTAGTTTTAGTTTAGTTTGCTAATTTTATTGCTAATGAGTGTTAAATTTTATCAAATTAATTTTCTTTATCTATTGAGATCTTTTTGTTTTGTTTTGTTTTCTGCTTATGTGGTGAATTAAATTATTTTGACTCTTGCATTCTCTTGGAATAAACTTCACTTGGTCATGGTACTTACATTATTCTTTTTGTATATAGCTTGTTTGAGTTTCCTGATTTATTGGCTAGGATTTTTTATTTGTGATTTTGATAGAGGCTGTCTGCTGACTGTCATTGTCTTGATATTCTTGTCAGATTTTGGAATCAAGAATTTGCTGGCCTCATAAAACCAGGTGGGAAAGAAATAAGTGTGTGTATATAATTTGGCAAAGCAGACATCTGGGATTTGATAATTTAGAAATACTTAGTTATGTATTTATATTTTAGTAGATATAGGACTATTCAGTTTTTCTGTTATTTAATCTGGCATCTGACTGGAATGTCCTTCCTTCCTTCCTTCCTTCCTTCCTTCCTTCTTTTTTTCTTTTTCTTTCTTTCTTTCTTTCTTTCTTTCTTTCTTTCTTTCTTTCTTTCTTTCTTTCTTTCTTTCTTTCTTTCGCTCTCTCTTTCTCTCTTTCTTTCTTTCGCTCTCTCTCTCTCTTTCTTCTTTCATTTTGTCTCCATAGCCTGTAATCTGGTAGCCAAAATTTGGGCTCAGCTTCTTAGTGCATTATCAGCTACCTTCTGCTGGATTTTCCAGCTCCTACTTAAATTTGGCAAATGCTTTGAAAGAATTCCTTTCATATTTTTTCTTGAGCTCCAAATGAAAAAAAATCCTGCCTTATGTTAAAAGGTGTATTCATTACAAAGGGCTTTTCAGTAGCAAATTTAGTTGGAATTGTCTATATTTTAATCTTGAACGTGTGTTGGCTTGAACCAATTTTGGCTGTTAAATTGTAGAGAATAGAGTAATTTTATATTTCATCCCCTACTCTGGTTTTATTCCTTAATCCTGGGAGAAGAGTGACTACCTGGACACATGCACCATGGTTAACTTTGCTACCAAGCATTTCTAAACTTTCTTACTGAAAAGTTGTTGATTCATAAGAATATTGCTCTCATTAGTCAAGGGAACCATAAATTTCAGTTGTGTGTAGTGATAACAGAAGATCAAATAAATGATGAATACATCCTAGTAGATGGCAACATGTATATATGCCAAGTAAAAAGGATTACCATGTTCACTCTTCATTGGTACCTTAACGCTATGGAAGATTCTAGGATTAAGTGGAACACTTGGGGAGAGAAAAGTTAGGCTAAATTGACTGATGAACACCTAAATTTATTGAGATTAAATTTATACCAACTGACAATTTAAGGATTAAATTAAATTATGGAAAAGTTTTAAGAGTTATATTTTTGTATACTGGAGTTTGAAGTAGTTATTTGTGTCCACACTATACACATGTGTATACACACACTGTTTTTCTTCTAAATATTGAATGAATATAGTATTTATATCATTTGTATTTTTTTCACTTAAATCATCATGTTTCCATTTCCATTTTAGTACATATAAATCTACATCATTCTTTTGAAATGCTTTTAAGTATTTTATAGCATAGATACAGTGTATTTTATCTAACAGTCTCCCTAGTGATGGGTATTAGGAGAATTTCCTATTTTTATTATCAAAATCAATATCATGAGATGCTTACTAACTGCTTTTATTTCTGTAGGAAAAGTGAATTACTGGTCAAAGGGAGTCTGCATTCATCACTATCATATAGTCTACTAGATTCAATAAACAACTGATGATTGTTTACCAAAATTTATTGAGAACATTCATTTTTAGTAATTTTTCTCTTTTTTTTTAAAGATTTTGTTTATTTATTTGACAGAGAGACACAGCAAGAGAGAGAACAAAGCAGGGGGAAGTGGGAGAGGGAGAAACTGTCTTCTCACCAAGCAAGGAGCCCAGTGTGGACTCGATCCCAGGACCCTGGGATCATGACCTGATCTGAAGGCAGACGCTTAATGACTGAGCCACCCAGTTGCCCCTTTTTTTACTAATTTTTCTGTAGTCAAAAATTACCTATTGAAATCTAAACCAAGTCATATATGGAGAAAATTATTTTTAATTTTCTATCAAATAAGGGAGATATTTATATTTTTACTCACTGTGCTCTGTTTTAATAGTTAATTTTTTGGTCTTTTTTAAAATTTTTGAGTTTTAAAATTAAGTCTACTAATAAGCCCATCAATAGAGAGAGTTTCCTAATAACAGATTTGTATTCACAATAGTCTTTCTTTCCTCCAGGCCATTTTACTATTTACATATATTTTTTTTTAATTTAAATCTGTAGCAGCCTAAATACTTTCTAAGGAGATTAACTGTGAACACCTTGAACAATAAGTTCTCAGCACAGTCATCTAATTTGACTGTAGTGAAAATTCACATTTTAAAGGAATACTATAATGGGCAACTATCTGATGTTTCAAATGTTTCTTCCTACATCAGTGTGAACATCAAACCTATGATAAACTCAAGCTTAACTAAATATTTGTAAGATAATGATGTATTTTACCCAAGCATAATTTCTACTTGTTACCAACTTTACAAGTAAATATTAGACCTAGAATGAACATCTGTTTATGGTAAAGTGGCTAATAAAAATGCCTGCGGTTAGAATGGAGGGAATATTTTCACATTTTTTCCATAATTTAATGAAAGTTTATATGAAGTAGGGCAATTTTCATGAGGATATTTACATTCAGTATTATAAAAGCTTGTTTTGAAATATTTTACTAAAATTTTTATCTTTTTTCTGCATTATCATTCATAACATAATTAAGCGATACGACTATGGTATTTTTGAGATCTAGTTGTGATATAAATGGAAATAATATTTCAAAAGATAATATATTTTTTGTTTCAATGCTGTTGAAGGATCACTTACAATAACTACAGTCACAATGACAGATAAAGAATGTGTTAGGATGAAACAGAAGCCAGGTGTCCTTTGAGCTCAGCAAATACAACTCACCAACGATAAAGAAATAAACCTGCTGTCATGCAACAATTTATGAGAATAAGAGTATATAATAATGATTAACAGTAAGTATAGGAAGTAAAAACAAAAGTTCTGACTGCTGTACCAAAGAGTTTATGACAAATTAATTTCTCTATCAGAGAAATGTGGTTCTATCAGTAAACAAGTGGAATAGGTCATATTCTTTTTTGAAAATTTTATTTATTTATTTGCGAGAGAGAGTGAGTGTGGGTAGGGGCAGAGGGAGAGAGAGAAGAAGACTCCCCACTGAGCAGGGATTCCCAGGACCCTGAGATCAAGACCTGAGCCAGAGGCAGACACTTAACTGACTGAGCCACGCAGGTGCCCTGGAATAGTTCATAATGTATGGGTGTCACATTCTCTTAACTTACATGGATGTTATGCAAAATTTTATGTATGATTTATCAAATAGTTAGTACTTGGATTTGAGGTTGAATTCAGAGAAAACATGGGACTATTTAGGATTGAGCCTATGGAGGTCCTGATTATGGCACCTGAGTAGAATTCCAACTAAGACTACATACTAAACTGTTTTTCATGTTAGCAGAGTACTACCTCTGTTTTCTAGAAGAGCCCGGTTTCAGATTGAAAGGAAAATAGAGTGAAGAAAATCTTTATTTTCTAAAGGGAAGGAAAGTGTTTAAAATATGTAAGTTGAACAGTGAAGGAAAGAAGGGACTTGAAAATTAAACCCAAGGACAGAAAGTACCAACACTCAAATTTATAAATGTTAAAAGCAGAACTTCTTGGTTCATTATCACCAGAAAAGGACAGACAGTACAGGCAGTAAACCAGAATATGCAAATAGGAGTGTCACAATGAACTCTTTTCTGTGGAAATGGCCACCACAAAATGTTTAGCTCATAGATGGAAGATTCTGAAAAAAATTAGCAAGTCAAGACTAAAGACCTGAAGGGAACAAAAACCTGAAGCTATCCTTTTACTCTTTTTCTTTATTCTTTCTTCAATTTTACCTCATTATCCCTTCACCTTTACAAAAATTACTTTGCTTTTCTCTCTGATTTAGAACACTAAGTATGTACAAATAGAATCATCAGGACTTGGGAATGCTTAAAGCCTCAAGACTCACAAAATAAATGTATAAAAATTAAACTTTTAAAAAGGTAATGGGAATGAGGTATCTGACATATTTAATTTTGACATCTAAACTTTGACATCTAAACTTTGACATCTAAACTTTGACATCTAAAATTGACATCTAAACTTTCTTTAATAGGGAAAAGAAATTAGCTAAGTGAACAAGGTTGAGATCTTGAAAAGAAAAGAAAAGAAAAGAAAAAAGAACAGAAAAGAAAAGAAAAGAAAGGGGGCTGGGGTTTTATAGAGGCAGATAAACAAGGGAGTTATCTTCAAATCTTATGGGAGTCCATGGACAGTAAGATTTCTAGAGAAGGGTGCTTTTTTTGAGATTACCTCTTTTTGGAACACAAAGGCGTGGGAGGGTTGTTCTTAACCATTGCTAATCTCTGAGAGTATAGAGCCCAAGTTAAATTAAATATTCACCACTTTATGTGACTACTAAATCTCTATGTAACTGCAAAAGTACTTTTAACTGCACTGTCTATTGTTTTGTTCAATATCCATTGAATAAGGTCCCAAGTGATAAATTTCTTTTAAGTCATTTCTAAAAAATAATACTAATTATCCTGAGGAATTGATTTTTGTCTTTTATTACACAATAAAAATTATATAAAGCCATTAACGTTTTATCTGTACCTAAATTGAGAGCTAAACTGCTCAATTACAGTGACTATATATATGTATGTGTGTGTGTATAGTATCATATATAGTATATATATATATATGACTCATATATATAATATTATCTGTGGTTCCCATTATTTACATAGTGGTATTTATAAACATTCTATATTAGCAGTTTTATTATTTGAACATATTTTTAAACGTTACTCAAGATCTTTTTGGAAGGAAGCAACATAGAAGCAATACATATAGCTCAATGAAAACAAGGATTAGTCAACTTCTTTTGTTGTTTCTTTAAAGCCTAGCTCATATTTGTTGAAATAATTTATGAACTAAAGAATTTTGAATTGAGTCTATAGGGATCATGGTTGCAGAACAAGGATTATATAACTATTGGTGAAAATGGTTATATAGGAATTATCAGATTGATAGGTATTTGGTAAAGGAATTACAAGATGAATTGTTAGGTATTAACAGGGAATAATTACAACAGCCATCTCATTTTAATGATATGCAAAATCAGTGCTTAGATCAAAAATTCTCAGAAATGTTTGTGAAGTCTCCTTTTGCATTGTTTTTTAGTCTAGGTTCTCATTACTTAATTAAGGGAGAGGGAATGCTAAATGTTAGAACTTGAAAATGTCTCAAAGACAACTCATTCAGGTAACTGGCATTCCTTCTAAAATTCTAGAATAGTGCCTTACACTTTTACATTTGTTCAGATGACAGCAACAAGCAACTATTATTGATGAGAAAAGTAACTGATACTTGATTGCCTGCCTACTGTATACCAAGTGACATTTATATAACTTACCTCATTATCTCTGTGAGATCACATTGTCCTTTACAGTGTTACTCAAATTGTGGCCTGAATTATTTTTGTAAACTAATTGAAAATGCATATTCTCAGGCCACATCCTGATTAAAAAAACAAAACAAAACACAAAACAAAACAATCTAAACCAAACAAAAACCAGAATCTCTGGAATAATGTGGCTTAACAAGTTATCCAGGTGAGTCTTTTAAACTAAAACTTGAGCAACACTGGTTTTTACCGTTAAGGGAAAAGGTCAGAAATACTAAGTAACTGACCCAGTTCCATGTAGCTAGTGAGTTGCAGAATGGGAGTGGTTACTGAAACCAGCAAACTTCCTCTTTTCATCAGAAACTCTTGTATCTTTAATTCACTAATTTATAGATTATTCCTTGGCCAGCCCATCTGCTGAATCCCTTTCACCTGTCCTTTGATCTTATCAGCCCCGTTAATATATATCAGTCTCTACTTTCTGCTTATTGAACAATGCTTCTAATGTCACTTTGTTCTCTAAAATGTTGAGACCCATGGTGAATCATTTCGATTGTTTTCTAATAACCTAAACTCACTTACATGATTTCCTTGTGTTATATCTCATTGGTGAAATTCCCAAATCATATGTACCTGGATATCAGCTACTATTATGATAGCACCTAGGCATCTTGACATTGGTGGAAGTAATTAATACTTCCATAATCATCACCAACCTCAACCAAATCTCAGAAATATCACATATTACTCTTATTTTTCCTTCTTGACTCATTATCATAGTTTTACAATATCTGTTTTAATTTTCTGTACTTGTCTCAAGCTGTGCTGACTCTACCTCCTTACTCTCAAGATATGACTTTGCCTTTTGTTTCTCAGATTAAATAGAAGCAATTATGTAGCAATTCCTCTAAGTCTCCAAATCTAAATATATCAACCTAAATTAATAAATAAAACGTCATCTCATAATCTCCTTTGTGAAGGTTGTCTGAGGTCAACTCTAGTCTATTTCACTCTTTACCCAGTTCCACACTAAAGGGAATGGCTTATTTCAACTTTTGTGCTACTTCAATATTTGATACTTGGCACATTTTGATACTATATACATGATTCCCTGGAATTATTTTTTTATTAAAAGTCAGTTTCCTTTAGTAATCTGTAAGATTTAAGAAGATAAGAAATCTGCCTTTTGTCTTTGAAAAGACAATTTATCTTTGAAAAGTGATTTGCTAACACTACAGCAAAATAATGAATGAATAATATAATGGTGCAAATAAACTAGTTTCTTGTACTTTTTCAAAAGAGAACTATCCAGATCTACCTTTTGTTAGAGAATAAAAATCTCCTTTATAAGATGATATACTAGTATAAAAATAAAAGTTAATCTAAAGTTTTTGAGGTCTTAAAAGTACTTTCCATCTGAAAACCATAATGATGAAAGTAGAACATTTATGGAGTTCAAAGTTGTATGCAATTGGTGTCAAACCATGACCAACAGCTTTTGGCTTAAATGGGTATAGTAAATGTTTCAATCACTATGGAATAGAAGACATCAAAGGAGATTTTATCTGGAAGTACTCTTTTCTAAACAGTACAGTCAAATGATTTATTTTTCTTTTTCAACAAAGTAGTATCAAATTACAGTGTAATGAGACCGCATAGAGACATCTCTGATGGTCAGTTTCACCAAGGTTGTGGAATCAGAAGTTTAAGAGCTAGTTGATGGTTTTGGTTGCCCCTAACCCACTTCTCTTAAAGATTGTGGAAAGAGTGAAAAGTATAAATGGATTTTACAGAAAATGAAATGTTTTCTGAGGCAGAATGACAGAGCATATTTGTGTTTTGTAGAAAGAAAGAAAGAAAGAAAGAAAGAAAGAAAGAAAGAAAGAAAGAGAAAGAAAGAAAAGAAAAAAGAAAAGAAAAGAAAGAAGGAAGGAAGAAAGAAAGAAAGAGAAAAGAAAGAAACTAGACTTTGTAACAAGTTGGCTTTTCACCATAAGTCTGACCGCTGTCCTGCACAAAGCACAGTTTGACGGTTTTGTTCTCTTTGTCCTTTTCTTTGTTATCTTTGCTGTATTTTCATCCTTACTAGCTTTCAGCAGGAGTGTGGGTTTTGCACACTTAGAAATTTATCAGACTGGTCAAAGATGAAATAAATATTATTTCAAATTACATCATCCTTTTATGGGGTACATTGCCTAAAACATTAGTATTGTAAGATTTCAGTATTTTGGGGGAAATTTTAAATAAAATTAAGCAGATTCCTTAATTTTTTTTTTTTAGCTTACTTAATATGATATGCTTTCCAAAGGAGAAAAGAATACAACTCCATTTTTCAATCGTATTTGATGAGGTGATTTTTCTTAAACAATTCCAGTCAAACATTTATAGAATGCAATAAGAAATAATATGCTACCTATATAATCTTGTTTTGAAACAAAAGCATCTCATATTTTAGTATATAATACTGTTTATGTCTTCTCATTGTTTGATCTTATATAATTTTTGAGAAATATAACTAGAAGGATAAATAAATGTGTAGTACTTTATACGCACAGATATGTTTTTCCATTATTCACCAGGTTATTACTAATTTTAGTGAGGCTAATTTTTCTGTAGATTTGCCCAAAGAATTTTGGAGTTGCTTTTCATGTGATCTGAGTAATGAACTCACAGTTGTTTAGTGATCAAATATAAATTTCATTTTGCTGAACATGGAAAATGCATATAAAAAAAGAAAAAAATGCATATGAATTTCTTTTTAATATAGATAGAAGATAGAAAAAATTAGAGGACAGATAATATTAATAACTTTTAATTTGTTGAGTGTTCATTTTGTTTTACTGTGACTCTTACTGTGACTTAATGCTAAGTGACTCACTTATAATCTTATTTATTATTGATAAGAACCCTAGGCTAAAATGCCACTATTACCTACATGTCATAGATAAGGAAATTTAAAATTCTATAGGTTAAGTGATTTGACTGTGGCTTCCTAGCAAGCAACAGAGCAGAACTGGGACTGATGTGAATTGACCCGGGAGCCCACATTTCCTGGTGAACAGTGGCTGTGTTGCCTCACACTAGCCCTGCTTAGAAGTTAGAAGTAATTGATTTAGGACCTCAGTAATGAGTTAGGTTTTAGAGAGGTTCAAGTCTAGTGGAAAACCATTGAAGAGATGAGAGAGGATGTCTATTGCCCAATTGACTGCCTCCATCCTTGATATAAGGAAAGGAAGCTCTCCTGAATTGCCAATTTGTTTCCATGTCTTGTCCATGAGGAATTCTTGTTATCTGGAATGGAGCTAGGGTAGAGATAAGATGAACATAGAGTCTGGTATTCTAGCCCATTCTATGAGATTTGGGGTGGCCTTTTAATAGCCTCAGCTCTCAGGGTATTGCCACAACTATGAACATTCTCATTTGTCCATCATTGGACAATGGACAATGTCCATCATTGTCCATCCCGTCTATAGGGCTACCCTAGTACACTCACAGAGACTTAAGGAGTACTTCTTCCAATCCTAAGAGTGAAGGGATAATGGTATGGCAGATATCCCAAGCAGTTCCAGGGTTCTGACGTGTGAACAAATCCTAAGAAAAAATCGAGCCTACATTCAAAATACTTTGTACATACTCTCCAACAAAAATATGCTAATTATCTAACCATTCCAGAAGAGAAGTTGGTTTCTGCACAAATTGCTTCTGTTTATAATATTTTTCTAGAACTTCAGACTTTAAAAAAAAAACTATAATGTCTTATTAGTTACAAATACTAAACATCTTCAAATTTGAAACTTAAAGTGTTATCTTTTGAAACCAGTATTTCTCCAATCCCTATTCTCTGTTTTAATTTGTTCACTGTCAAAATTCTTAAAATAGTACTGTTGCCTCCACTACCTTTTCTTCCAGTCTCAACTTACTCTTTGTTATTCTTTCTCCCATCAATTTGCTGAAACTACTGTCTTCAAGAGCTCAATTCACCAATGACGTACTAATTAATAAATTCAGTGGTCTTTTCTATGTCCTTACTCGACTAGACCTCTCCAAGGCAATCAAAAATCACAGACCACTTGTTCCTTCTTGAAAAGCTCTTATAACTGGAAGAAGAAAATGACTATTTCTTCCTCATAGAGAGATTTGGGAGAAAAATGGCCCTTGGCTAAGAATTTAATCAAGTACTTATAAGAAGTAATTTCAAAGGCTCTACCTGGTCTTGGTGTAGCAAAGGTAGGAGACTACAAGAGATATATGGGTCAGCATTAGCTCATTTAATATTCCACATAGACCTGAAATAGCACATTTAAAAAGAGAGATGGGTGGGAAGATGAAGGAAAGGGAGCATCATGGCACTGCATAATTATGAGACCATGCTAACTCCATTACAAGTTATGAGGTAAGTGGAAAATTGTTTATTTTTTTTTTTAGATTTGACACTGTTGTAGAAGACTATGCATGCATATAGGTCTATATGAGAGAGTTACACAGAGATTTTTCAATATATTACAATTGGAAAATTGGAAGAACAGAATGTGATGCTTTCTGACCTTTGGGAAACAATTGAAGGGTACAAGAAAGTGCTCAGGGCCGCTCCTGGGTTACATGAAGGGGCTCTGATAAATAGGCAATTCCTGAGTATTCCATTAAGGCTCACATGTTATTCTAGCCCAAATATGACTGGGGTAGTGACATTTAATCTGAGATGAGATCAATCTCTATAGATTGACTGTAGAAGGAGAAAATTTTGCTAAAACCAGTGTAAAAAACAATGCAGACATCAATAAAGATAGTAAGTATATTTAATTTAGGTGTTTGTCTCTTTTCTGTTTCAAATTTTTTAACTCTTAGATGCAGACGTTTTGCCTTAGTCTTTTTTTAACATCATTGTCTCTTCCAGGGAGGTCTGATATTGTTTATATGGTTAGTAATTGTTGAACTAAACATACAAGTATATGTAATGAATTAATCATTCACTAAATTTTATTTTAAGTTAGATAAATTTAATTATGTAAAATGAAATGTGAGGAGTAGATAGTGTGGAATTCATTAATACTAAACATACAAATTTATATAGTAACCTGATAAGGAGATAATGAGATAGTGTAAGTAACTATCTTTTTTTAGTAGATTTTTTAAATTCAATTTATTTAACTAAAACAAAAACAGGAACAGTTCACTCATTTCTCCAGCCCCTCACCCTCCACCTCTGTCAACCACTACTCCTTTCTCTGTATCTATGACTATGGCTATTTATTTATTTGCTTATTTATAGACCACACTTATGAGAGAAATCATAAAATTTAACTATCTCTCTGATTTATTTCACTAAGAATAATGTCCTCAAGGTACATCCATGTTGTCACAAATCATAAAATTTCTTTCTGGTTTTATGGCTGAATAATATTCCACTATGTATATATATGTGTGTGTGTGTGTGTGTGTAAGTGTAAGTGTGTAAGGAACACTTACAATATTTCTGTATCTTGACTATTGTAAATATTGCTGCAGTGAATATGGGGGTGCATAGATATTTTTGAGTTAGTGTTTTCATTTTCTTTAGATAAATACCCAGAAGTGGATTTGCTGGATCACATGGTAGTTTTATTTTTTTAATTTTTGAGAAATGTCCATACTGTTCATAGTGGCTGTGCCAATTTATATTTGCACCAACAGTGCACAAGTTTTCTTTTTTCTCCACATCCTCACCAAAACTTATATCTAGTCTTTTTGATAATAGTCATTCTATAGAACAGGTGTGGGTGATATCTCATTGTGACTGTTATCTGTATTTCATTGGTATTAATGACATAGAGTATCTTTTCATGTACTTATTGTCCATCTGTAGGTCTTCTTTGGAAAAATGTCTATTCAGATCTTTTGCTCATTTTTTAATCAGACAGTTTTGGAGTTTTTTGAGTTGTAATAAGTAGCTAATTTTGATGGTGGTAATGATAGTAGACAGAAAAAGTAGGGCCTACGCTAATGTTTAATAAGTACCTATAAAATGTCAGACACTTTATATACACCATTATATGAAATATAAATAAATGATCTAAGATAATAGCAGCATACTACTGAAGAATCCAGAATTTGAAAATGTTGAATAAGCAGCTTGGGGAGGACAAGTAAGTTTCAACTTTCTTGCAAATACCTATCAATTTATTCTGGCTGTAGAGAAATGATGGCTATATCTCTATTCAATAAGAGAGAATCCTTATGGATTAACAATATTTGCTTTAATCTCAGAAGGAAGATGAGGCTTTTCACTGCCAAGTATTGTTATTGCACAAATCCAAAGTTGGAATGGAAAAATGAAAGTATGTGGTTGTGTTTATTTGTGAATGTGGGGAGAGAGTTGAAAGAGAGGGATAGTTGAGATTTGAGCTCAGATATAATGCTATTTCCATGACACCATTAATTTAACTTTAAAATCTGAAAAAAATTAATGTATGTTTCTGATTAGTGTATTATTAATGCCAGATGCCACTAAAAGAGACTTTAAACAGTTTAAATTAAATCTTTTATATAAATAATACCAATTAAAATGTAATAACAGCAGGGCAGAAGTTGGAAAAGAGTCAATCCATGGCTTTCTTCATTCTCAAGACATAGTTTGCCATTTTCATATTTAAGGGTCTTTGTGAGCTTGAGGGATATATATATTCCTGAGTTCAGATAGTCTTTCTCTTTCAGGCAATAGTCATACTTTTAAAAATTAAAGTTATGTGTGAATTTCCCCAAAAGGTAAAAAAAAAAAAAAAAGTATTTGGTTCCTTTAAAATTTCTATCTATAAGCAAATGTTTTACAAAATAAAATATATTTACTACTAAGTTACTAAGGTAGGGTCTAAAAATTACCATATTAAATGAAATAAGAACTAAAAGATGAAATTAAATATGAATGAATTGAGGAAAGTGTGGAAGCAGGGTAATCTGTATTCTTCAAATTATAGTATCGTTTGGTTTTAAACCAACAATGCCACTGATGCTGTGATTCTGTCTTCCAAAGACTGGACATTTGGCATGGAGTACTAGTGATTTTCCAAACTGGAAATGGGCATTTTAGACCATTTATAGTTACTTAAGTGAATTCATAAAAATATAAAAGGCCAACTAGTCTTTTTCTTCAGGGTGAACCTTCAGATTGTGAACAATAGATAGATTACATGGTTGTTCTTTTTTACTTGCCTACCCCATCCACATTTGGTTTCCTCACCCACTTGAGAATCAGGGGTCAACCCCATGGAAAGTATTAATGGGAACCTAATGCTGGCTGGATTCTGATTAGGTTTAAGAACCTAATCTCGGAAGGAGTAGGGGACCCTATTTCAACTGGTCCCTTGAATTGAGCTAGATATCTATCAGACCACTCTGAACACCCATGAAATCAGCCTGAGATATAAGAGGATATATCTGGATCTATACCAACAGAATATCTCCAGCAGTTGGTTTTGAGGTATGAAGTGGGGAGCCATGATTCTGCAGGCAAATCCTGGAAGATAAGTGGAAGGGGGAGGGAGCCTCCAGGATCCTGTGTACCACCAGAGCTCAAAAGCCTTTCGTGCTGGTGACCAGGCACAGACTCACAGACTGGCAGTGATGGGGAAAGAACTTTAGGACAGCCCCATCCAGAGTGAAACCTGGGGCTGTGAGGGCACACATGTGAACTAGGGGTGGCTGGTGGTTTTAGAAGCATGAAGGGCAAAGATGTTCCTGGACCTGGAAGTGAGGCCTGGGAGTGCTGCTGTGGGCTACCCAACTCAGGACACTGTGGTTTTTAGCAGCACAGACAAAAATGGAGTCAGTGTGACTTAGAGGGCTTTCGGGAGGACAGACTGTGATCTCTCTGTTCTGAGACAGAAATTTGGATATGGTCACTTCTGCTCTGATTCTTGAAAGAGTTGCAGAAAGCCACCAGGGAAAGCCACCAGAGAAAAGCTCCCCAAAACCGGTTTTCATTGAGCCCATCCCCTACCCCCACAGTGGGGCAGGGCAACTCTGCCCAAACAGGGTGGCCTGAGTAACAGTGTGGCTGGTCCCTCCCCCAGGAGACAGGCTGAAAGAACCAGAGGCCAACAACTCTAAGGTCCCTGTAAAATAGGTGCACCTTGCTTGGGTTGTGTTCAGTAGTTTGGATTCTGTATAGTCCCTCAACCACCCCTCAACAGAATGACTTAAGAGGAGGAACCTCCAACATAGGAAGTATTTAGAGACTGTAAACTCTGCCCCAGAACTAATGGATATGGATATAAGATGTTGGAAATAGACTTCAGGGTAACAGTTATGCAGACAATAGCTAGTTTGGAGAAAACCATTAATGGCAAGATTGGCCCTTAGATTCTCTAAGGGCAGAAATGAGAGCTGAACTGGCAGAACTTACAAATGCTATTAATGAGAGCAAATCTAATCTAGATACTTTAACAGCTAGGTTAAATGAGGCAGAAGAACAAATTAGTGATCTAGAAGACAAATTGATAGAAAAGAAGGATCAGGAGGAGGCCTGGAACAAACAGCTTAGAATCCATGAAAACAGATTTAGAGAAATAAATGATGCTATGAAACGTTCTAATGTCAGAATTATTGGGATCCCTGAGGTCGTGGAGAGAGAGAGGACTAAAAGATATATTTGAACAAATCCTAGCTGAGAACTTCCCTAATCTGGGGGAATGAAACAAGTATTCCTGTCCTAGAGGCAGAGAGAATGTCTCCCAAGATCTAGAAGAATAAACCAACACACTGGTATGTAATAATAAAACTCATGATTCTTAAAATCAGGGAAACCATCCTATGGGCAGTTAGGGGGAAGAGATTCCTTACCTACAGAGGGAGGAACATCAAAATAATGTCAGATCTGTCCAAAGAGACATTCAGGCAAGACATATTCAGGATACTAAGTGAGAAGACCATGCAGCCAAGAATACTTTATTTGGCAAGACTGTCATTTAGAATGGATGAAGAGATGAAGAGCTTCTAGGACCGGTAAGACTGAAAGAATATGTGACCACTAAGCCAGCCCTGCAAGAAATAGTAAGGTGGGTTCTATAAAAGAAGAAAGACCCCCAAGAGTGATGTGGAACATACATTTACAGAGATAATCTATAGAAACAAGAACCTCACAGGCAGCATGATGACAATAAAAATCATATCTTTTAATAATCACTCTCAACGTGATTGGCTTATATGTTTCCATAAAAAAGCACAGGGTTGCCGATTGGATAAAAAGACAAGACCCATCCATATGCTGTCTACAGAATTATTTTGAACCTAAAAATACATCCAGACTGAAAGTGAAGGGATAGAGAATCATCTTTCATGCCAAAGGACCTCAAAATAAAGCTGGGGTAGCAATTCTCATATCAGACAAATTAGATTTTAAGCTAAAGACTGTAGTCAGAGATACAGAAGGACTCTATATCATTCTTAAAGTGTATAGCCAACAAGAAGATCTAACAATTAAAAATATCTATGCCCCCAATCTGAGAGCAGCCAAGTACAGAGGCTACTGTTAACCAAAACAGACATATTGATAATAATACATTAATTGTAGGAGACATTAACACTCTGTTCTCAGCAGTAGATCATCTAAGCAGAAAATCGACAAAGGAATAAGAGCTTTGAGTGACACATTGGACCAGATTGACCTCACAGATGTAACAGAATATTCCACCCTAAAACAACAGAATACTCAATCTTTTTGAGGGTACAACGAACTTTCTCCAGAATAGACCACATACTAGGTCACAAATCAGGTCTCAACTGATACCAAAAGATTGAGATTATTCCCTGCATATTCTCAGACTACAATGCTTTGAAATTGGAATGCAATCACAAAAAAAGTTTGGAAGAAATTTACACACTTGGAAGCTAAAGACTATCCTATTCAAGAATATTTGGGTCAACCAGGAAATCAAAGAACTTAAACAATTCATAGAAATCAGTGAGAATGAAAACACATTGGTCTAAAACCTATGGGATATGGCAAAGGTGGTTCTAGGGGGAAAATACATAGCCATCCAAGCCTTACTTAAAAAAAAAAAGTAGAAAAATCCTGAATACACAAACTCTCTTTACACCTTAAAGAACTGGAGAATCAACAATAAATTAAGCCTAGTCCATGCAAGAGAAGAGAAATAATTAAGATTAGAGCAGATATCAATGAATTAGGAACCAGAAATACAGTAGAATACATCAATGAAACTAGAGGCTAGTTTTTTTAAACCACTGGCCAGACTTATCCAAAAGAAAATAGAAAGGACCCAAATTAATAAAATTATGAATGAAAGCAGAGAGATCATGAGTAACACTAAGGAAATAGAAACAATAGTCAGAAATTATCATCAAGAGCTATATGTCAATAAGTTAAGCAACCTAGAAGAAATGGATGCATTCCTGGGAACCTATACACTTCCAAGATTGAAACAGGAAGAAATTGACAACCTGATTAGGCCAATATCTAGTAACAAGATTGAAACAATGATCAAAACCTCCCAAAAAATGAGTCTAGGACCTGATGGATTCCTTGGGGAATTCTACCAAACATTCAAAAAAGAAGTAATATCTATTATCCTGAGGCTATTTTAAAAAATAGAAATAGAAGGAAAACTTCCAGACTCTTTCTATGAGGCCAGCATTGCCTTGATCCCCCAACCAGGCAAAGACCCCATCAAAAAGGAGAATTTCAGACTGATGTCCCTGATGAATATGGATGCCATGATTCTCAACAAGATCTTAGCTAATAGGATCTAACAGTACATTAAAAAGATTATTCACCATGACTAGGTGGTATTTATCCCTGGGATGCAAGTTTGGTTCTACATTTGCAAATCAGTGTGATAGAATGAATCAATAAGAGAAGAGAGAAGAACCACATAGTCCTCTCAATTGATGCAGAAAAACATTTGACAAAATACAGCTTCCTTTCCTAATTAAAGCTCTTCAGAGTATAGGGGTAGAGGGAACATTCCTCAATTTCATAAGATCCATCTATGAAAAACCCGCAGGAAATATCATTCTCAATGGGGAAAAGCTGAGAGCCTTTCCCTTAAGATCAGGAACACAGCAAGGATGCCCACTCTCACCACTATTGTTCAACATAGTACTGGAAGTCCTAGCAACAGCAATCAGACAACAAAAAGAAATAAAAGGTATTCAGATTGGTCAAGAAGAAGTCAAATTCTCTCTCTTCACAAGTGACATGCTTTATGTGGAAAACCCAAAAGACTTCACCTCTAGGTTACTAGAACTCATACAGCAACTCAGTAATGTGGTAGGATACAAAATCAATGTACAGAAATCAGTTGCTTTCTCATACACTTAACAGTGAAACTGTAGAAACAGAAATGAGAGAATTTTATTCCATTTACAGACACATATCCAAAGGCAAAGGTAACAAAAGCAAAAATGAACTTTGGGACTTCATCAGGATAAAAAAAAGGCAAACAAAAAAACCCAAACCAAAACAAAAAAAAACACCCAAAAAACAAAACAAAAAAAACTTCTGCAAAGGAAACAGTCAACAAAACAAAGAGGCAACCCATGGAATGGGTGAAGATATTTGCAAATGACACTACAGACAAAGGGCTGGTATCCTAGATCTATAAAGAGCTTCTCATACTCAACACTCCAAAAAACAAATAAGTAAAAAAATGGGCAAAAGACATGAATAGACACTTCTCCAGTGAAGACATACAAATGGCTAACATACACATGAAAAAATTTCATCAAATAAGAAAACCACATTGAGATACCACCTTATACAATTTTAGAATGTCAAAGACTGACGAGGCAAGAAATAAATGTTGGAGAGGTTGTGGAGAAGAGAGAACCCTCTTACCCCATTGGTGGGAATGCAAGCTGGTACAGCTACTTTGGAAAACAGTATGGAGTTTCCTCAAAAAATTAAAAATAGAGCTACCCTATGACCCAGTTACTCTATGACCCTATTACTGGGTATTTACCCCAAAGATACAGACGTAGTGAAAAGAAGGGCCATATGCACCCCAATGTTCATAGGAGCAATAGCCAAACTGTGGAAAGAGCTGAGATGCTCTTCAACAGATGAATTCATAAAGATTTGATTCATATGCACAATGGAATATGACTGAGCCATCAGAAAGGATGAATACCCAGCTTTTGCATCAACATGGATGGGTTGGAAGGTATTATGCTGAGTGAAATAAGTCAAGCAGAGAAAGTCAATTATCATATGGTTTCACTTATTTGTGGAACAGAAGGAATAGCTTGGAGGATATTAGGAGAAGGAAGGGAAAAATGAAGGGGGAGAAATCAGGGGGGGAGAAGAACCATGAGAGACTATGGACTCTGAGAAACAAACTGAAGGTTTTAGAGGGGAAGGTGAAGGGGGGATAAGTTAGCCTGGTGATGAGTATTAAGGAGGGCACATATTGCATGGAGCACTGGGTGTTATATGCAGTGTATCTTGGAAGACTACATCAAAAACTAATGATGTATTTTATGGTGACTAGCATAACATTAAAAACAAACAAGCACTGTATGGTGACTAGCATAACATTAAAACAAAACAAAACAAAACCTAATCTCAAAAATCTCAGAAACATGAGGTGAGAGGGCAGGAGTAAAGAGAGATTCTCTATTCTCCTTTGCATTGGGGATGGATTTTTTTTTTTCCATAGCTGCTTCTCTTTACAATGAGGAACTGGATACTCCCTACTAGTTCAAGCAAGTATCACTGAGGAATTTAAAAATATTTCTTTTTTTCCCTTCCAGTATAGATAGTAATGGCTCCCTAAGATTACTAGTCTCTCGATGCCTCACTAAACCTTATTTGCTCCATTAGTCCTGATTACAAGTCCTCAGCAATCTCTTCATATTAGCCATATGGAACAAATTTTGTTTCCTTCTGGGAATGTCATCAGTCCAAATTATGTCCTTGTTTTGGTTGCACTGGTTTTTTTGTTTGTTTGTTTTTTGTATGCTTATAAATGTGTGTGTTTTAATGCCTTGGGTTTGCATCTCTAGTCCATACTCTATCCTTGGTTGTCAAGGACACCCTGTCTAGTTTGTCCTTCTTTATCTTTTCCTTCTTCCTTCTTCCACTTTAAAAGTGGCTTTCAAAAGAAATTATTTTAATCTTATCTGTTTTATTAATACACTGCAGAGTTAAATGAGTGACAATAGCTGATAATAGATCAAAGTACTCCTTCCCAGGTAATGGTCTCTCATTTCTACTGAGCAGTGGTAATGTTCTGGGAAGAGGCCTGCAGTTTAAAGAAGATCATCACCTGAGGTGAGCTCTGGCCTTAATTATTTCATATTGCAAAGATCTAGTAAATGCCTATTCTTTTACGTCAAGTACAGGCACTTATTGATTCAAGACATCAAAAATGATTAATCACCTTAATTCAGAGTATACTTTGAATGGATAATACATAGCAGAATAAGGTTATTGAGAAGATAAAGCAAATAGTTTCTAATCAGTAAAGAGAATTTTTAAAAAGTTCTAAAGTTTCAACAACAACAAAAACTGTTAGAACAATAAATGAATTCAGTAAAGTTGCAGGATACAAAATCAGCATATAAAAACTTGGTATTTTATATATAAACAATGAAGAATCTGAAAAGGCAAATAAAAATTATACTCACCATAACACCAGAAATAATAAAATATATAGAAACAAAATTAGTGGAAGTGAAAGACTTGTAACTGAAAATTATAAACACTAATGAAAGAATTAAAAAATATAGATAAATGGAAGACACCCTAAATTCATAGATTAGAAGAATTAACATTGTTAAAACATCTATACCACCTAAAAAATCTACAAATTCAGTGCAATCTCTATCAAAATCTCAATGGCATTATTTACAGAAATAGAGAAAACAATCCTAAAATTCACATAGAACCCTAAACAACTCTATATAGCCAAAGCAGTCTTGAGCAAGAAGAACAAAGTGGGAGGCATCACACTTCCTGATTTCAAAATATATTAAAAAGCTAAGTAATAAAAACAGCATGCTTTCTCATTCTCTGAGAAAGCAAAGCAGATATATAGACCAGTAGAACAGAATAGAGAGCCCAGAAATAAATCTATACATTTACTTTCAACTGATCTTCAAGATGTGTTTCAAGAACACACAACGGGGAAAGGCTAATTTCTTCAACTAATGGTGCTGGGAAAATTGAATATTCACATACAGAAGAATGAAATCCAATGTCATATGGATTAAATGGATTAATCAATGGATTAAAAATTTTAATGTAAGACCTGAAGTCATAACACTGCTAGGGGCTTTTTGACATTGGTCTGGGCAAACAAGTTTTTGGTTATGACCCCAAAAAACACAGGCAAGAAAAGCAAAAATAGACAAATGGGACCATATCAAACTAACAAATTTATGCTGAAAATCATCCTATGGAATGAGGGAAGATATTTGCAAACCATACATCTGAAAAGGGCATTATATCCGAAATATATAAGGAACCCACAAAACCCAATAGCAAAATGAAAAACTAACTCCATTAAAAAATGAACAGATATTTTTCAAAAGAAAACATACAGATGGCCAATAGGTATATGAAAAGATGCCCAATATTACTAACCATTAAGGAAATGCAAATCAAAATAATAATGGGATGTTACTGCATACAAGTTAGAATGGCTGTTATCAAAAAAAACAAGTGATAATAAGTGTTGGTAGGAATGTGGAGGAAAGGGAATCCTTGTATCCAATTGGTAATAATGTGGATAACCATTATGGAAAACAGTATGGAAGTTCCTCAAAAATTAATTAATTAATTAAAATTTAAATGGAAGTACCACATAATTGGGTAATTCCAGTTTTTGGTTTATACCCCAAGGGAATGAAATCAATACCTCAGATATTAGTACTCCCATTGTTCATTGCAGTATTATTCACGATAGCCAAGATATGGACCCAATCTAGATATTTGATGACAGATGAATTTATAAAAAAAAAACATGGAATACAATATATACATAATGAAGTGTTCTTCAGTATTAAAAGTTTTGCCATTTACAACAGCATGGATGAAACTGGAGGACATTATGCTAAGTAAAATAAGTCAAATACTGTATGATCTCACTTATATATAGGATCCAATATAGTCAAATTCATAGAAGCAGAGGCCAGAAAGGTGGTTACCAAGGTCTGGGGAGGGAGAGATGGGGGTTAAAGGTGTAGTGTTTTATTTATGTAAGATGAATATGTTTTGGAGATCTAATATATAGGGACAGGAACTATAGTTAATAATATTTTATTGTATACTTCACATTTGCTAAGAGGGAAGATGTTAAGTGCTCTTTCCACAGAGGGCAAAAATAACTATACAAGATAAATGTTAGTTTGTGGTATTCATTTCACAATGTATATGTGTATCAAAACATGAGATGCATACCTGGATATATACAATTTTTTTTTGTATAAAGAACAATAAATGGGGAGAAGAACATTTGTTTCATTCTCTTCCTTCTGTGTTAGGCTTTAATTTTTTTAAAAAAAAATTTTATTTATTTGAGAGAGATAGTGAGAGAGAGCATGAGCAGCGGGTGGGGTGGAGGATGGAGGGAGAAGCAGGCTCTCCAGTGAGCAGGGAGCCTGATGTGGGACTCTAACCCAGGATCCCGGGATCATGACCTGAGCTGAAGGCAGATGCTTAACTGACTGAGTGACCCAGGTGCCCTAGGATTTAATTTTTAAAAATACCTTTTTATTGCCATGCAGTGTTGTTTTTGTTTTTTTTTTTTTTAATTTTGAAGGGGTTAACTAACACAGGCACTGTAGTGCCTATTACTTAGTTGTTACCTAGAATGTGTGAAATTGAATTAAATTTTCTACAGCTTGTTTTCAGTAGAAGAACATATGTTCTAAATCTTTTCTAACATGAAATTCTCAGGACCAACTGTTTATTTGTAGCACTACTTAATATATTGATAGATTAATGCCGTATGTTCAAATGGTACTCCCTTTAGATAATACAATAAACCTTGTTAATATCACTGGAATTAACCAGGAATTTTGAGGAATACTGAAAGGTTCATTCATTTCAAATTTGTCTTCTATGCATCTAATGTTTGATCGAATTTTCAATATTTATTCAAAACCTTGAATCATACATAATAAATCTGTTTTGGAGGGCAGTGACTATACTTGGAAAATAAAGGATAAATTGTACAATGTTTTCATTTGACTCTTAAAAGTTAATGTAGCTTTTACATTCATATTACCTAATTTCTATGATAATTTTGTGCATTAGACATATTGCATTTTCTAATATCTCGAAATAATTTTGGAGGCAAGGAAATAAATTCATACAAATCCTAATGAGTTCATATAAGATGATGTTGTCTTATTAATACTGAAGAAAGTTTCATATGCTTCCTCAAACATAATTGAAGTATCTGACCATTAAAACAAGAGACTACTTTTTGTTGTTTGTTTATATTTGCTCAAATAACAATGTGTAATTGTTCTGTGTCAGACAGTATTTGTTATAAGATTCCATTGTTTTTGAATCAGTGGATTCTTTTTTAGATGGAAAGTTAATAACATTTTTACCTAGATTTTGTATTTCTTTGCTTCTCTCATCTATGAAAGTTGATAGTGAAATAGTTAAGTAAACATAAAGTTTCTAAGAAGAAGCACTGAAGTGCATATGATCTAACATAATGTGCTTCACAGAAACTAGAAATTGGATTAATACTGCTTGCTCATGCTTGAAGCACAGAAAATTGCTCAAAGGCAGATGGATGGAGAGTGAAAATCTAAAAATAAAATTCCCAGTGGAAATGAGGATTTTCACAGTTCAGATTGGTTTCTTCTAGGATATAAGTCTTGGGACACAGAAGAAAACCTTACAAGGAGGGCATTTAAAAATATTATAAAATGTATGTATGTATATGTGTGTGGATATGTATTTGTGTACATGTGTATGTATATAATTATATATGCATATTTATAATTGTCTATATGTGTCAGGAGAGAGGGAAGAAGGAAGGAAGGAGAGAGATACGGAAATTTGAAATATCATAAATTTAAAAACAGAATTAACAAAATTAGATCTGCTCTTTTTTTGTAGCAAAGTATTATTTATTCATCTTACCTATACTTTTGTAGGTTTCTGTTAGTAGTCTTTCAAAACTTAACCTATTTTAATTAAAAAACACAATGCATCTTGGCATCCTTTTAATTTTTGTTTTAAGAAAATCTAGATGGTGAGATAGTCTCCGTATGGTTTATAGTTATTGAGTTCTGAAAGGCTCAGTTGTCTAACTGATGTAATTATAATATTTATAGGTAAATCACCTCAAAGGTACATAATTTAATAAATTATACTAATTAGGAAAAATGAATTATGAATGAAAATTTATCTAAAAATACTGCATTGTGCATAGCATTGGAATAAACTACTAGCCAGAAAAAGTGTTAAGTAATCAGATTTAATACATATGTCTTAGCATAAGGAAAAAAATTAGTCTACCTTATTTTATTGCACTTCACTTTATTGTATTTCTCAGATATTGTGCTTTTTATAAATTGAAGGTTTGTACTATCCCTGTTTTAAGTAAGTATCAGCACTGTTTTTCTAACAGAATATGCTCATTTTCTCTTTGTGTCATGTTTTGTTAATTCTTGTAGTATTTCAGACTTTTTCATCATTATATTTTTCATGGTAATCTGTGATCAGTGATCTCTGACATTACTCTTGTAATTGTTTTGGGGCACCATTAACTGTGCCCGTATAACATAGCAAACTTAATCATACATGGACTGTTTGAACTGTTCCACTGACCAACCATTTTTCCATCTCTTTCCCTCTCCTTAGGCCTCTCAATTCCTTAAGACACAGAAATGTTGAAATTAAGACTTATTAATAACCCTACAAAGGCCTATAAGTATTCAAGTGAAAGGAATAGTTACATGTGTCTCACTTTAAATCAGAAGCTAGAAATGATTAAATTTAGTAAGGAAGGCATGTCAAAAAAAAAAAAAAAAAAAAGCTGAGATAAGCTTAAAGCCAGGCCACTTGCACCAAATAGTTATGAATCAAAGGCTAGTTCTTGACAGAGAGAAACACAGCCAGAGAGGGAACACAAGCAGAGGGAATGGTAGTGGGAGAAGCAGGCTCCCTGCCGAGCAAAGCCCGATGCGGGGCTCGATCCCAGGACCCTGGGATCAGGACCCCGGCTGAAGGCAGCCGCTTAACGACTGAGCCACCCAGGCGCCCCTCAAAGGCTAGTTCTTGAAGAAAATATAATATGCTACTCAATTGTACACATGAATGATAAATAAGTGAAGTAGTCTTATTGCTGATATGGAGAAAGTTTCAGTGGTCTGGGGAGAACAAAACAACCCTAATATTCCCTTAAGCCAAGCCAAATCCAGAACAATGCCCTCTTTTCAATTCTGTGGAGGCTGAGAGAGATGAGGAAGCTACAGAAGAAGTTTGAAGCTAGTTGGTTCATGAGTTTTAAGAAAAGAAACCCTCTCTGTAACATAACAGTGCAAGGCGAAGCAGCAGGTGCTGGTGTAGAAGCTGCAGCAAGTTATCCAGAAGATATAGCTAAGCTAATTAAAGTGGCTACATTAAACAACATGTTGTCTTCAATTTGAAGAATATGTCATCTAGGACTTTTATAACTGAAGAGAAGTGGATGGCTAGCTTCAAAATTTCAAAGGATAGACTGACTTTCTTATGAGGAGCTATGCAGTTGTTGACTTTTAAGTTGAAGCCAGTGCTCATTGACCACTTCAAAAATCCTAGGGCCCTTACAAATTATGCTAAATTTTCCCTGCCTGTGCAGTATACAGGGAAAAACAAAACCTGGATGACGACACATCTATTTACAATGTAGTTTACTGAATATTTTAAGCCCACTGTTGAAATCACCTCAGAAAAAAGATTCCTTCCAAAATATTACTGTTTATTGACAATGCATCTGGTCACCTGAGAGCAC
>CM053605.1:150821817-150847532 GCA_028646535.1 Procyon lotor | reverse complement strand
GTTCTTTTGCCCCACTTTTATATCCTTTATTTCCTTTTTTTTTAGTTGTTTATGCATTTCATGTTATTTTTGTAATTTGCTTTTGAGAATGACATTTCATATCTTTTTTTAGTGGCTGATATAGAAACTAAAGCATATTTCTTTAATTTGTCACAATCTACTGAGAGTTAATATTATACCACTCCAGGTTAAAATCTAAGAACTTTATTGCAATGCAATTCTCATGTACCCTTACTATATTTAATACTATTATTGTCACATATCTCACTTCTAAATACATACATAATGTATCCCACAGTACAACTTTTTTTAAAAAATGGTTCAGTTGCTTTTAATGAAGGAAAGAAAATGAAAAATTTATCCATATCTTTATAATTTGTGAAATTCTGCATTTTTCTTACAGATGTGAGTTTCCATCTAGTAAATTTTTCTCTTAAACTTCAAGAACTTTATTTAGCAATTCTGATAGTACAGAACTATTAGCTTTTCTTTTTTTTTCTTTAAGATTTTATTTATTTATTTGACAGAGAGAGAGAGATTACAAGTAGACAGAGGCAGGCAGAGAGAGGGGGAAGCAGGCTCCCCGCTGAGCAGAGAGCCCGATGTGGGGCTCAATCCCAGGACCCTGAGATCATGACCTGAGCCGAAGGCAGAGGCTTTAACCCATTATCGTAAAATGTCTATTTCACCCTTATTTTTGAAAGATTGATTGACTACATATAGTATTCTGAATAAATTACCTCCTTCATTCCTTCCCACGGCCCCCCAACTCCACTTATGAACTTTTAAAGTATCCTTTGTTTGCCTCTGTCATCCAAAGTTTCTTATAATTGTTTCCCTATGTGTGTAACCTGTTTTTAACGTCTCTGATTGCTCTTGAGAATTTGCCCCTAAGTTTGAGTGTGATTATGGTGTGCACAGTTTACATTTTCTTTGTATTTATCCTGTTGGGGGTAGCCTTAGCCTCTTGGATATGTAGGTCAAAGTTTTACAGAAAGTTTTCTAGGTCATTTATCCTGTGAAACTACTCATAATCTAATATTTCTGTCAGCATCTATCTAGCGATGTGAAATATTTCCTCTTTTCCTTATATACTCTATATATAGATACAGAGTTTAGATGAAACTATGGTATGCTTTTGGAGAGGAGTGAGAGTCAAGAATGCCAAATACTAAAAAAAAAGAATACCAGATACTTTATTCTGTCATACCTAATAGGAAGCCATTTTTATAAGATATCTGATGTTTATTACTTTCAAAAGCAAAACAGAAGTTTTCTTTCTACTGTGAAATATTGGGTATTTTCCAATTATAACTTGGCATAATTAATTTGATTTGACAATTTTGTTGCCTTTTCTTTACTTTTTTGTTGTCTTAGTTCAATGAAACTAAGGTATGCTTTTGGAGAGGAGTGAGAGTCCAGAATACTTTATATTTTAAAAAGCAAATAATGTTATTTTCTTTTACAATGTATTAAAATAGTAATTATTGTATAGATTCATTTCTTCATTGTGGTTACAAAATGGTTATGGCGTAATTCTGTCATGTTTTTTTCTTTTGTTAGCTGCACTACTTTTAAGAATTGAAATAGCTCACATCATCTGGTTCCATGAAATACAATTCATGAAAAGAAGACAGTGATATGCTAGATATTTTGACATTTACTTATTATCTTTCAAAATAACAAGGTGATTCCCTAGCATTCTCCAAGGTTGAACATTTTAAAGTATATTTAAGAACTCTTGGATCTAGACATACTTTAAGTATTTTAGTGTATGGAAACTAAAATCCTGTTTTCAAGCCAACAGAAGCCCAGTTGCCTTAGCGTTGTTTCCTCTTAAACAGATACTATTGCTATAGGGGTACAGTAAGTGCCAGTGGTTTTCATCATTTGCTCATGCTTTAGAGTTCATGGAGATACCTTGTTCTCTAGTTCAGTTGTAGATTTTACCTGTAGGTTTTGGTTGTACTATACTTGTTGAAGGGATATGGGGAATGCAGTTACTACCCTACTGGTTGTTGCCCTTAAAAATCTTCATTTGAGTTTTTTCAATAAATAAATGTTGGTGGTACTGTAATTGTTCCAATTGCTGCATGTTTTTGAAGTTATTTGCTATGTGAGCTAATATGAAAAATCAGGTGGTATGATAGTGACTTATAGGGCAGTAGTGTGCCCTAACTCCCATCATGGTGGTTTGTACCAAAATATGCTCTGCTGGAAATAATGACCTACCATACTGTCCAAGACTCTTTTGACATAAAGAGAGGTTGTATTTGAAAGAGATTGTGTTAAATAGTCTTTAGGGACTCTGGGTATTGTGTACACTTTTGGTCATACCTGATAGGAAGCCATTTTTATGAGAAATCCAATATTTATTACTTTCAAAAGCAAAACAGAAGTTTTCTTTCTGCTGTGAAATATTCTTGGGTATTTTCCAATTATAACTTGGCATAATTAATTTGACTTGACAATTTTGCTGCCTTTTCTAGCCTCTGTTAGTATTAAATAAAGAAGCACATGAAACAATGTACTAAATTACAAGAACCCTCTCAAGTAAACTTTAAAGCCTTTATGGCATTGTGATTAACATATAATCTCCCATTAGTAGTTTTCCTTGGAAAAAACTGTACTTGTTGAAAGATGAATTTGTTTCAGAGATCAGTCTGGTCATTTTATTTCAAAAAGATACTGACAATAACCAAGCCACATTATTCTAAAGAAGAAAGAAGCTAAACCATCCTCTTACCAAGGCCAGCTATTGACTGCTCTGATCTATTTCCACTCTTTAACCACTTAAGGCAATTCACTTTCATTTCTCACAGGAGGAGATTTGGGAGTGCATCAAAGACAAACTTGAAATTGGGTTAACCCCTTTGTTCTCAGTTTCTGCCAAATGGCATCAGCTAACTCTGAAAAGGAAGGATAAGCATGGAGTATCCCTGAAGACCTGATTTCAAAGAATATAACTGAAACTCCTGGGGAAATGTGTGATCTTTTTTATTGTCATTTCATGCAATTTATTTTATTTTTTTAAATTAATTAATGGAAACTGTTTTGCCTCTGTACTAAGAAAGTTCTTGTTACACCAATTCATTGGAAACATATTTTACTTTATATATTTTTTCACTTCAAAAAGAGCACTCATTTTAGTTCTATATCATTTGCTTTGCCATCCGCTTCTCCAATTTAATTTCAGATTCATTTAAATTATGTGAACGTGACCTGTTCAAATAAGAAAATTGATTTGTGAAGGACACTTTTTTCTTAGTTAAAAAAATGGAATATTGCTGTATACAACCTTAAAAACACAGTAAATTGGTCTTAACTAGGTCACAGCATCAATGGTAATAACAGATTGGATCACTCAACCTGTTCTTAACATCCGTTTAGTTGTAAATGGGATCTAGTTTCACTAATTAGATGGCTTTCCACAGAAGTTGGCTGTTACCCAGTTTTTTTGCTTGTTTTTTTGCTTGTTTTTTTTGTTTTTTTGACTTGTTTGAGCTTGAGAAAACATGTGAGAATTTTCTGTGCTTCTTAGGTGTGCAAAAACTATAGCAGCAATGGCAGAAGTAGTTACAGTGTCAACTTCTTTATTACAGCCTTTGAATCCTTGCATTGGAATTATGGTATCCATTCTTCAGATTCCTTGATGTCAAAAAGTAGTTGCTTTGACAGCTTTGGGAGTAGTGGTGACTTCTTGCTTCCAGTATATTACCAAGGGTAGACTAAAGCTGAACCAGTTCTCTATATTTTGAGAAATATCTTTGAGGCTCAGCCAAGGGTCTGGTCCTTCAAATATTTTATAATTTATAGAAGCACCAGACTCAACCTAATAAATCTCTTGCTGGTTAAAGTAATAAGAATCTTGTTTTGTCAACTGTATATTGATTGAGCCAGGTACTGAAAAAGAAATAGGATACACACACTTACATTCACATATTTTTCACTATCCATTTGCAATTTCTTTTTACCTTCAAATATCTAATTGAGGATTATTTTAATTTCTGATAGAGGGTTTTAATCAAGATAAAGTTCAATTTGCAAAAAGTCCCTATTACTTTAGGAATGGTGCTGTGCTCTTTCTATATTTTTCCCTACTTAAAAGTGTTTATAAAAATTAAACAGGAGAGCTAATATAAAAAATATAAAAATATTAAGACTGTTAGTCATCTATCTTTGTTTTAGTAAATTGGAAATGGCATTTCCATTCAGTGTGTAATAATTTGGTACTATTTTGTGACCTAAGACAAAGAATTTAATGTCCACTTGTCAAAATGCCCTGGAATAAAGCTCCCCTCCCACACCCCAGAGGGGAATCATAAAGAGAGTCTTTATTTACCGCCAGTAAGAGGGTCATTATGAAAGCAAGACTTCATTGCCTTCTGGCCATAAGCAAAGGTTGCATATGACTCAGGAAAGCAGGTTGATCTTGAGTAAAAGGTACAAGGAAATAAGAATATGTTGTGCCAGGCAAAGTAGTTCTCAAAAGTAAATGGCCTAAGGATAAGCAAGGCTGGGGAAGCATATTCTGCAGGTTAGATGGTTTAACAAGGAAAAATGAAACTTTAAACAAGTTTTGGTTTTAGCAAGAACTCTAGGTTAGTGGCAAATTGATGTAGGGGTTATACAAAAGATTCTAATTTTTACATAGACATGAAACAAGTTGCCAGTTTGTTTTCTGTATCTTAAACAGGTGCGTGTCTTTGTCAAAACTGAGGTACTGTATACTTAAGACCTGTGCTTTCAATTGTATATAAAACTTACATCAAAAGAAAAAATATTTTAAGTGAACTCTGATGATATGTATGCTATTAATGGAAAACTACAGTGGATATTTGACATTTAATTTGTAATAGATCAGAAATAGGATGGGAATAATGGGTGGTTGGATAGAAATATGGATATATATGTAATAAATGAAGTATAGTGAAATGTTAATGGTGGGATCTTGGTGGATATGTGGATGGACATGGTAAAATTCTTTTAACTTGGTTATATGTTGAAAATATCCATAAAATATCTGGGAAAAGAACATCATTTTTTTTTTAAAAAAGACAAAGTCTCATTAAGATTTTTGTAAATAATACCAAGTTTAAATTAAAAGTTATAAATGGGTGTTTATATTCCCTTATATGGCAGAATGAGCGGATGACCAGCATGCATAAGTATGGTATATAAAAAGACATTGACTCCATGATCAGGTTTGCCATTAGCCTTTAAATAACCTTGGTGAAATCAAATAAATGATAAAATGAAGGTAATAATATGTCCCTTGATTCTCAAAATTGCATTGTGAAGATTGATGTTCAAATTACTATGCAAATATAAACTTATATTATTAAAATTAAGAACTCCATTTAATAACACTCCAAGAACACACAAATCCAAAGCTTGCCTTTTACATACAGATTGGAAGGTCAGGAAGTAAAATTTTCTTCTCTAATCCTTGGGGGTTTCCTTCTCTTCTATTTTAGGCTGCCGTTAATTGCTGATAAATGGTGGCAATTTGTTAGAAGCAGACAGTATTGTATCTAGTCAGTGGAGCAGAGGAAAAGCATTGTGAAGCAAAAATTCTAAGATCTGATAGAGACCAGTTGTAAAAAAAAAGTTTTGAGGTTTAATATCCATTAGAAAAAGGAAGAAATGATATGCTATATCTAAAATGTGCTCCATTTTTAATCAATAAATATGGAAAGGAGGTACTCTACCAGCAGTTTCCATAGAGTTACTGACAGGAGTGAGGACCAAGTGAATTCATTTCCTGTTGTGGCATTACAGATTAATCACCACAAACATAGCAGCTTAGAACACACATTTGGTATCTGACATTTTCATGGGTTAGAATTCCAGATACAGGTTAGCTGGGACTTTTGTTCAGGGCCTTACCAGTTAAATACAGAGTGTTGTCAGAGACTACTACTTCCTCTGAAGTTCAGGGTCCACGTCTAAGTTCATGCAGTTTTTGACGGAGTTTAGTTCCCTTTTGTTGTATAACTGAGCTCCTCATTTTCTTGGTAGTTGTCAGTCAGGGTTGTTCTCAGCTCTGAGAGGTTTCCCTTGGGTCCTAGCCATGTACTTTTCTTGCAACATAGAAACATGCTTCTCCAAATCCAGCAGAAGAATCTCTAGTCTGTTATGATGGATAGGGTCTATATAATATAAGGTAATCACCTAGGTGATTATCCCATTGTATTTAGAGGTCCTGCCCACACTCAAGTAGAGGGAATCATACAGATTATGTACACCCAGTGACAGGAATCTTTTTTTTTTTTTTTAGATTTTTATTTATTTATTTGACAGAGAAAGACATAGCGAGAGAGGGAACACAAGCAGAGGGAGTAGGAGAGGGAGAAGCAGGCTTCCCACTGAGCAGGGAGCCCAATGCGGGGTTTGATTTCAGAACCCTGGGATCATGACCTGAGCCGAAGGCAGATGCTTAACAACTGAGCCACCCAGGTGCCCCAGGTGACAGGAATCTTAAGGGCCATCTTAGAATTCTGCTAATCATGGGGAGCTACAAAATTAATATTGCCTTGAGTGAGAAAATTTAGAAAATATCACATTCATCCAACATACCAAAGATGAATAGAAAGAATAATACTAATATATTAGAGCATTAATAATTCTTATAAAATTAGGCAGAATTTAAAGTGGATGAGATGGTAGGGGAGAATTGATACTGCAGAGAGAAAAATACATTAACAAATTGTAGCTCTGTAGTTTTACAATCTATACAGAATCCTTAACATTAAGTGTATACACTGAAATCAGAAGTAGTGGATCCTTTTTTTGTTTGTTTGTTTGTTTGTTTGTTTTAGAAGTAGTGGATCCTTTAGGGAAAAAAAGGCCTCATGATCCAAACACGTATCACTGGGACATGATGGATATCCTCACTAATTACCTGGAAAATTGGGATAAGAGCTCACTATGGAGGCACCTGGGTGGCTTAGTTGGTTAAGTATCTGCCTTTAGCTCAGGTCGTGGTCCCAGGGTCCTGGGATGAGGCCCTGCATCAGGATCCCGGCTTGGTGGGAAGCCTGTTTCTCCCTCTTCCACCCCCTGTGCTTGTGTTCCATCTCTCGTCGTGTCTCTCTTTGTCAAATAAATAAATAAATAAATAAATAAATAAATAAATAAATAGAATTTAAAATAAAAAAAGCTCACTATGATCTGAACAACATTAAAATTAATTTATTCATTTATTCATTCACTTAGTAAATGCATCTTGATTTGTGTCCACATGCCTAACACTGTCATCCTTCTGTGCTGTATAAATATCAGACAGTTCTCATTCTCAAGGAGCTCCCTTTCTACTACAGAAAATATTCAAGAAGAAAATGATAAAAATGTAGCGGTATAAGTTTTATGATGCTTATATGTATAGGATTCTTCAGGTGCATAAAAGAGAGGCACCCGACACACAATGACCCTCATTGATGGTTTGATATGTAATAGTATTGACAGTGATACTTTTGCTGCCATAAGTACAAGTTGAATTGGGCCAAGAAAAAAATCAATTGTTGCAAGTAGACTGAAGTATATATTCAAAAAAATGAAGTCATAGCAGGCTTTTTGGGGAAAGGAGACCTAGGTACTTTGTTTTGACTAGAATACAGGTGGTATGGCAGGCATTGGCAAGGATATAAAGAAATAGGGAAGACTCATACATGAAGGATAAATGATTAAAACCTGGGTAGAAGTCTTCACTCCATCAGTAAAAAAGGAGGTGACTTCCACCAATTAGTCAAGTTCAGGTTTCTCATCTTAGAATAGAGTAATGTATGTCACAGGATATTGTAGACCAGAAGAGATATAAAGGATATAAAACCTGTACATAGCAGCTATCATTAACTTGGTTATTACTTAAATGCCAGGCAAAGAAAACATTGGAAACAAACAAACAAAAAACAAACTTTTCTTACAAGATCTAATAAGGGGTCTAAATAACATGAAATTAGAGTGGGTGATAGCGATATGAGTTTTGCTTCTAGAAATAGTGCTCTGTCAAGAGATTAGACTATTGTTTGAAAGGGGTTGACATTGGAGGTAGTGAGACTACTTAGGGAAAAAGAATACGATTTTATGCTAAGGTTATGGCAGTAAAGACAGTGAACAGGGGATGGGTTTGAGAGATTTACAGACAGAATCACTAAGAATTGATGGTAAACTGAGAGGGAAGAAACTTGAATGACTCCTATGTCTCACAGTCAGTTGATTGAATTAATAGCAGTTATCACATACTGCAAACAAGGTGAGTTATAAAGAAAACAAAACAAAACAAAAGATGACATAGCACTTCTTGTTCTTCTACTTTCACTCCAAAATGTTGTGGTGGGGAGAATATGCAGAATTTCAGACTTGTATGATGTTAAAGAAAATGAGGGGCAGAACAAAGAAGGAACTGCTGACTAGGATAGAAGAGAGTCTTCAACAGTCAAAGTGGGAAGAAGACTATGATTTTAAATTTTATAGATTTAGGGTCTTTAAGTACATTCCTTTGCAAAGATTACATGAGATAGCCAGGAACTTGGAAAGGAATGGAAGCGGATTGTGCCCCAGGAAGGCTGATTAGATTGTATACTGCTTAATTTTTCAAAGCTCCTTGTATCCAGTTATAGCCCAGAAATAGCCAGTGCAACCACCTGCATAGAAACCTGAGGACTCAGACAATAAATATGTCTTCAGGGCACAGTGTGACTCGGAGGCTATAGGACTGAGCAAGAGTACTCTGAAAAATTCATTTTCTCTAAACTTTCTCAGGGCCCTAAAGAGTCCTCAGAAGGACTGAGAGGTACTGTTTTACACCCAGATAATAGATGTTATTTGATTTAGAAAAAATAATACATGTTTTCTTATAATAATTTACAAGGAAAAAGTGATATAAATGATTAAATTTCATAATAGTGGGCTGTGGAAGGTATATGAGAGGAAGATGTAAAGACTTTGAACCACATATGTGAATATTTTGTGGGAAGAGACATTTGGACAGAGATATAAATTTAGCAGTCATCAACATACAGGTGAGAAGTAAAACAGGCAGAAGTTAGAAAATCCAAGGTGAGAGAAATAGATGATACTTGAAAAAAGCCACAGACAAAAACCTCAGATATATCTTTTTTTGTAAATGTGAGAAGGAAAAACTACCAAAAATGTTATGAACTAAAAACTAAGGCTTTGCCATTACTCTGTAAATCACCTTGGTGAGAAAAAGAAAAACCAGAAAACAAACTTGCCTTACGTCACATAAGATGAGAGAGCCTTAAAAATGAAGGAAGGGCAATATTAAGAAAAAGTAAGAATTAATTGAGAGGTCAACTCAAACATGCTGGAAAATATTGATTGGATTTAGTAATTAGACATGAATTAGGTCTAATTTTTTAAACTTTTTTTTTTAACCATTTAAATTGTTGTTTAGATCATGTCAGTAATAAAACATTCCTTAAGATAACTACTCATATAAATTTCTTCCCAGTAACTTTAGAGAGTGGGGTATGCTTCTTTAAAATATTTATATTTCAGGCAATAAAGCCTTGGTGGAATATAATTTTCCAAGTATCTCATGAGTAGTAAGAAGCAGAGCTTGGATTTGAACCTATTTTAGTACGGCTCAATTGGTGAGAGGCCACTAGAGGGGTTCCAGACTGCTCTGAAATGTGTTCTGCTACTTGGGCCTTTTATGCAAGAGGTATCCAAGGATGATGGAGATGCTAAGTAGAGTCTCTTCCAGGCCAGTAAAGAAGTGTCAGGAAGAACATGTGTTGCCTTTTTTATGTATCAATCACTGATAGTAAATCTCTTTCTAAATATTTGTACCTATGCCTTTATCTATTCTGTTGCTTCCTTTATTCTGGAGAGCTCTGACTAATACAGAACCCTCGAGTTCTGTAGCAAAACTATGCTTTCCATGCAGAGAACCAACCAGTCTTAAAAACAGCTACTACTGTATAGGACAGTCTATGAATCAAGTGATGATTGGAGTTGTACACAATGAGCTGGGTTTTCACAGATCCACTGAATTATTCTTTTTAATGGAGTCTTTGTAAGGCTGCTATAACAAATTACCATGGACTGGATGGATTAAACAACAAACATTTATTTCTCACAGAACTAGAAGCTGGAAGTCCAAGATCAGGATGCCAGCATGCTAAGGTTCTGGTGAGAGCTCTCTTCCTGGTATACATGTGGCCATCTTATTATTGTGTTCTCACAGAGAGAAAAGATTCACTTTCTTTATTGTCTTACAGTGAAACTAATCTCATCATGAGGGTTCTATTTTCATGACTTAATTACTTTCCAATGGTCCCAACCTCATTTACCATCCTCTTGGAGGTTAGGCTCCACCAACATATAAATTTTTGGGGGGAGACAAATATGTGGTCCATAGTGGGTTAGAACAGCAATAATCTATTGTGTAATGGAAAAATACATCCAGATTAAGGGCCCCACAAGTCCAGAAGTAAAAAAATAAATTAGTGGACCAACTTCCCATAGCATCTATTTGTTGAGCTGATGCCTCTTCTCATCTCACTTATGGACACATTATGGTTTTCCTAGCACCAGTCATCAGAAGAGGAAAAAGTGAAGCTTGATTCACTCACCAAGAGATTAGGATGATATGCTGATTCTAGGGAGAGTCCTATTCAAGCACTACGCCTAAAATGTGGCTGCAAAGTGTATAGGCAGAGCTGGAGAGTGGTAAGAGTAGGTTTTTATTTTGAATTCATGGAGAAGTGTCCCAAGATTTAGTAAAAGAGAATCTTATACAGTAGCAAATATGTTGTCTGATTGATCAAGGGTTTCGAAGATGAACATAAAAAGAGACAAGAAAACTTTGGGAAAAATAGCATATATAGCCCTGAGTTTTAAGCCCTAAGTATACAGAGTTTTTGGTCTCCAGGAAATATTTACAAAAAAGGAGGCATGTAACACCTGAAAGAATAGGACTGGCTCTGCTGAATGTTAGCTAGCCCCTCGCTATAGTCTAGTCCTGACAAAAAAGGCTCATGAATGAAGTAGTCATGGCAGCTAGGTTTGCAGGAGAACCTAAACTAAGTCAAATAGCCTTTTTAAATGGTAGTGTCCTTTCCATAGGCCCGACCTGGAGGGGGAGGAATATAATCAGATGGTGGCTTCTCTGGCCTCACATTAAAATTAATTAGTATTTGTACTTCCTTACTCTCTCAAACCCTTATTAAGGTCTTACTCTAGGTCAAGAGTGAATTCAAGAATTTTGGATTTTCTTAAATGCTGCTGAGAACTCTTCTGCTTTTTAGAGGGAACTATGACTTGACAGTTGATGGACCTGAACCTATTATTTCTCTCTGTCTTGTCTCTTCTCTTCTCTCCTCTCCTCTCTCCTCCCCTTCCCTCCCCTCCCCTCTCCTCTCCTCTCCTTTCTTCTATTCTTTCCCCTTCCTCTTCTTTTCCTTCCTTCCTTCCTTCCTTCCTTCCTTCCTTCCTTCCTCCCTCCCTCCCTCCCTCCCTCCCTCCCTCCCTCCCTTCCTTCCTTCCTTCCTTCCTTCCTTTGTCTTTCCTCCCTCCCTCCCTCCCTCTCTCCCTCCAAAACAGGTAACAAATCCAGGCAACTTCACAGTTCTTATACTTGTCATAGCCCTCATGATGTCCAAGTGTCATAGATGTTGCATAACCCAAATTGATTTAAGAAAAAGACAGGGTCATGCATTGCTGATAAAAGGAATAAATAAAAAAGATTATTACAAATACTATAGTTGATAAGATTTTAAGAATAATTTCAAAACAACAGTTTTTTTTATTTTTCTTCTATAGATTTAAAAAAATATTAAGATATACAGCAAAATACATGCTTTTACAGTGTATAATTAAGTAACAACTCTATATAATCATGTAATCATGAATTATATGCAAAATAGAACAATTTTATCAGTCTCTGAAATTCTGTTTGTGCCCTCTCCTCAATCCTAGCCCCTCACAAACATCACCTTATAGTTTTATCTTTTCCAGAATGCCATAAATGCAGTCATGCAAGATGTAGTTTTTGAGTGCACATTCTTTCACTTAATAGTTGAGATTCATAATAGTTGAGATTCATGTTATTGCAAATATGTTTTATTCTTTTTTATTTGAGTACAATTCCATTGTATGAATATACCTCAGTTTATCAATTAACCAGTTGAGAAACGTTTGGGTTATCGCCACTTGTGTGACAGTAAGTTTTCCAGTTTACATGAAGTGGACTTGCTTCTTGAAAAATTCACTTGGTCAAAGGTAAAATTAAAATAGGAACATTTCAGGGGCACCTGGGTGGCTCAGTGGGTTAAAGCCTCTGCCTTCGGCTCAGATCATGATCTCAGGGTCCTGGGATAGAGCCCCACATAGGACTCTCTGCTCAGCAGGGAACCTGCTTCCCCCATCTCTATCTATGACTACCTCTCTGCCTACTTGTGATCTCTCTCTGTCAAATAAATAAATAAATAAAATCTTTAAAAAAAATGGGAACATTTCTGTATCATTTTAAAGAAAACTTGCAAGACAACTCCAGGCCCAAATATGGTCACTGGTATCTTTATCTAAAATAGTTAAAAAAAATACACCAATCTTATGTAGTTTTTCCAGGGAATAGAAAAGAGTATTTTTCCAGTTTATTTTATCAGACAGCAAAAAACAAACAAACAAACAAGCAAACATGATAGCACAAAAAGAAAGGACACTAAAATGCAAGAAAATTAGGAAAGTTCAAGTCCAGTATTGTTCATGAACAGAGGTGTAAAGAATCTTTTAAAATATTGAAACACAGGATATTAGCAAAATAAATCCATCAGTATGTAAAAGAAATAAGTGAAGTATCTAGGAATGTAAGATTGTTTGAACATTTGAAATTCAATGGTATGATTTACCTCATTAATACATATTAATATGTTAATACCAAATGCATTAATGTGTTTTAATGAAGTCCCAAATGTGTTAATGTGTTTTAAATGTATTAATGTATTAAAAACAAATGAAGGCCTTTGGTTGCTCTCAATAGATACAGAAAACATCACTTGACAAAATTCAACACCTGTTTTATGATTTTTTAAACTAACAATTAAAATAGAAAAAAGATTGTTTCTGTGCCCTTATTAGTTCAAAAACAAGGCACATATTACCACTTTTAATTAACATTATGCTAGCATTCCTGCCCAGTTCAATAAGGCAATAAAATAAAATGTATACATGTTAAAAGGGGAAAAACAAATATTATTTGTAGGGCTATGATAATATATATATGATATCCAAAAGAATCTACATTCAAAGGGTACACAGGGGGCCCAGCCTGTTAAACGACTAATTCTTGATTTCGGCTCAGGTCATGATCTTGGCTTGTGAGATCGAGCCCCAGGTCTGGCTCTGCAACCAGAGTCTGGTTGAGATTCTCTCCCCTTCCTGTTCCCCATCCCTCTCCTCTCATTCATGCACTCTCTCTCTCTCTCTCCCTCTCAAATAAGTCTAAAAAAAAAGAGAATCTACATTCAGAAATGATGTTAATTTATCATAGTTGTTGCTGGATATGAGCTCAGTATTTAAACATCAGTTTCTTTTTTTAAGAATTTATTTATTTATTTGAGAGAGTGAGAGTACAAGCACTGGGTGGGGGGATAAAGGGAGAGGGAGAAATAGACTCACCCCTGAGCAGGGAGCCCTATGCCTATGCTGGTGTGGAGACCCTGAGAAATTAAGAATTAAGAAGTGTTCTTTAAAAAGAAAAAGAAATTAATCAATGGGCTTGAATCCACAACATTAAAATGGTTTGCTATATATCTATACCCAGTGGAATAGAATATTAAAGACTAATTACCATACCATACCATTTGTGATATATCCTAAAAAGAGGCAGCATGTGATTTGAATCAGTGACTAATATATGCTTTTTTTATTCTCCCACTGTTATGCTGTGGCAAGTATGGGAAACAAGACATGGAAGTATTGAATTCTATTCCTTAATTTTTGAACTTTGTACATTGGCAGACTGGGCAGCGGTCATGGAGCACCAGGATCAGGATATAGGCAGGTGAGAATCAGACCAAGGAAAGCAGAGAGGTAGTGGGGAACAGTTTATGTATGAGCTGAGTATCCAAACCTCAGGGGTAGTCATCATTGTCCCATCCTATGTCACATGCAGAGCACATTTTAAAGATACATTTATTAAGAATTCCAAGATGGTAATCACAGAGCATTAAACTCCTAAGTGTGGTTTTGTGTGACTGCAATGGTGACACACCCATGAGGTAGGCTCTGTATAGTGGCAAAGTAAATGGAAACACTTTATTGTTCTTGTTACTATTTTTTTTTTAAAGACTTATTTATATGAGAGAGTGAGATAAAGAGCAGAGGAAGGAGCAGAGGGAGAGGGAAGGAATCCTTAACCAGACTCCACGCTGAGCACAGAGTCAGATGTCAGGCTCAATCCCAGGATCCCGAGATCATTATCTGAACTGAAATCAAGTCTGACACTTAACAGATTGAGCTACCCATTATTTATTTAAAAATGAAAACAAATTGCACACTTTCAAGGTCTGTGTCTTAAGGATGAGTGGATGAAGTTTGATTAACATTTTAATTGTTTCTATGTGCCTGTTTGTACTAGGTAATTTTCCCCAGAAGCAGCAGAATCATTTCCTCAAAATATCTGGCTCAATGGCTGAATTGCTCTATAAATTGCAAGTTTTTAATTTTTTTAAATTATAAGGATTTTATAAGTACATGATCCTACTCTACATAAGTTTGCATATGTATATATTGATAAATTTATTAGATGTTTGGGTATTTAACATAATTTCATATATTTTCTCTTTTCTTGAATATAGAACATATGGAATCACTTATCCCATGATAGATGGTAACTTTCTGTTTTCCATAATAACAAAATTCTTTAAAAATAGCATTGACTTACAGTTGAAGAAAGATGTAATACACGTAGTCTCTGATCCATTTCTCTCTCTCTCTTTTTTTTTTTTTTTGTTTTTTTTTGCTTGTGAGACCATTTTAATTGCAAGGTGTTAACATAAAACTTCAGTTATCATGGAAATATGTACTACAAAATTCAAAGATAACTGGTATTAGTGAAACCAAATCAGTATTTTGGAGACTTCAAAGTACTAGACGGAATTCTTCAAGAACACTGATCCATTCCTTTGTCTTTGATTACCCAAAGTAGGGTTGCTACCTGGAAGGGAAGAAGGCAGATGACAAACCTAATCTCTTCACAAACTTGCTAATGATTATCCTCCTGTAAATAGGCAAAAGATATATATTTTTTTTGGCAAAGATATTTTTTGAAATGCTTTGAAATATTTTTTGAAATGCTTTGAGCAGGATGTCCTTGGTTTAGCATTATTTATGTCTAAAAGCCTTAAGTCAATGAAATTATGACATATGGCTTTCTGTACAATATTACATAAGCTCTACAACATCTGGAATATAAATAGAGCTGTTTCATAACCTATCTGCTTCTTGCTGTGAAGTGAATAATCCATACACTTTGTTAGGGACCCCATTCATTATACTGGGCCAAAGATCATATGTCTGATATATGAAGGAAGGAACGTCTAGGCCTCTCACAAATTTCACTTGTGCCTCTTTATTGATTAGATCATTAAACTGTTAATAAATCTTTTTTAAATTTTATTTAAAATTTAATATATAATATATTATTAGCCTCAGAGGTAGAGCTAGTGATTCATTAGTTGCATATGAAACCCAGTGCTCAAAACTATTAATAAATCTTGATAATGGTCAAGTTCTCTGATTTTTGAGTCTGATTTGACAATCCAATCCTTTGCATTATTACAAAGACATTTGAGTTTAAACACAAATAGAAAATAAGTATCTGAAGCCCATATATTTTAAGGAACATGTCCAATCAAATTTATGAATTTTAAAACAATGCTGCTTGAGATTAAATCATTTACCTGGAAAAAGAAGAAGAAAAATTCTTGATGTTGATGTATGCAATTATATTTATTTAAAACATTTTAGAAGCTGTCAACTTCTCGGTCCATCAACCTTAGCAGCAACCCATATAAATGTTCTTGTTTTGTACATCTTTAATTTAGAAAGCAGAGGAGCATGATGTTCTGCAGCTTCCATAGCACCTGTCACTCACATCAGGGACATAAGTTTCATTTTCATAGTGCACTTTGCCTATATTGAAGTTTCTGTCACAAATCTTGATCTTTAATAAGTAAATTCATGAAGCTTATAATTGGCACAGTACACACAATTGTAACATTGATTTCACTTAATCTTTAACCTGACATATTGCAGGTTTTACAGTAGCAGTGCTCATATTGAGACTCCATCTGTTAATGGCAGGAAACAACAGTGCTGTACTCTAGGAGGCTGCCAAAACGTGTAAATGACTTGATATGCCGCTATCTGCAGAGTTCAAGTATACTCAACGATGCTCTTTTTGTATTTACTATTTACATGAGAATAACCTTTGAATGCAACAACTGATAAGAATCTCTGTAGATCAGACTTCTTAAGACAGGATAGAAACAATAATAAATTATATGTTTTACTTTCAATGTGCAAAAATTCCTGTAGCATCTCTCAGAGAAGTACCTCGGCATTCTGACAGAACTATTAAACCTATTAGTTCATATCAGTGAGCTAAGTTAAGGTGCCAAATGTTTTCTTGAGCCCTACCAGAAAATGCATCCTTTAAGTCACACTACCTTGATTATATTAGTTACAGGGCTTCAAATAATCCTTCCAGGCATGCCAAAATGGAATAATGTGTGCATTCAAAAGTAATTTATTTCTTGGAAAGTCTTTGAGAAAAGCAAAAGACACTTGCTCATAGTAAATAGTATAGTGTTCTTGACAAACACGGTCTTTTTCCAGTTTAGATTAATAAATGTTCTACTGTGTGCCAGAAAATTTGCCGAGTGCTTTGTCTACAGATAGTACAAAATATTTTTTTGTTCTCAAATAGCACACTGATTAAGTATTGAGAATGATACGTTAACATGTAACTAGAAAGCATTCCATTAAGCATAGATATAAAAATGGGGGGGCATGAAAGAGGGGCAGTGAGAAAGAGAGAAGAGGGAGGGAAGGAAGGAAGGAAGGTAGGTAACATGGCAGATTAGGATAATGAAAGGAGCAGAGAATTTTCAGTGAAACTAGTTTAAATAAAAACAGGCTTCTATATATAAGTAGTTGAATGATATTGAGAAAATTCTAGATTTGCTATAATTTTGTTTTCTACCTGTGAATTGGGATATATTTATACTTACAGAATAGATTTATTATAGGGATTAAATGAGATGTGCAAATTTATAAAATTTATAAAATTTATAAGATGTGCAAATTTATAAAATTACAAGAGAAGGAAATTTAATGAGCTCTTTAAAGTCAGAAAAAGCTTCAAGTGAAATACGATGGTTAACCTAGGTTTGAATACTAGTTATATTAGTTTGGGTGCTAAAACAAATTATCACAAACTGTACAACTTAAAAAACAAACATTTATTACTCACAGCTCTGAAGCTTGGAAGTCCAAGATCAAGGTGCCTGCAGACTCAGTGTCTGTTGAGGAACCACTTCCTGGTTTTCATACGGCCTTGTTTTCCTGGTATTCTCACATGGCAGGGAGAAAGAGCAAACTTTCACATCTCTTCTTATAAGGATCCCATTCATGAGGGCTTTCCCCTCATAATCGGTTATTATTTAAAAAGCGCCACCACCAATATCACACTGAAGTTAGGATTGCAACTTACAAAGTTTGAGGCAACACATTTCAGTTCGTAACACTAGGTGTGGTTTAACAGGTGGAATAGGAAGAAACCAATGTAAAAGATACACAGACTCCTAAAATAGCATTCTATTTCTGGAAAATTGAGAATACTATTCCATGTCTCAGTACTGGCATGGATCAGCCCTGAATTTTAAAAAGAATGGTGAGAATGCAAGTAGAAAAAGATCAACAAAATAGTAGTTCTATAAATTGTAGGTTATCTTTTCTATGGATATGGGCATTTCTTATTTTTTAAGGAATTAACCAAATCAGGTCAAAACCTTTGTTTTGATTCTGTAATAAAATGATCAGACATCAATGTTAAATTTTTTGGGAATACACTTACTATGAATATAAGGTTGGCTGTTTCTTCAAAGAGTGAATTCAGGTTAAAGAGGCATTTTGTCAATAACAGTGTAATGACACTACGAGATATCCCTCTCCTGCAGTTCATCCTATGAGGAAAATATGAATGGTCATATCATAGGTAGTATTTTTGAGTGGTAATGGCTTACAACATTGGAGGATAGGCTGGACAGATATAAGTACTGGTTTTCATCAAGCAAATAAATAAGGAAATGGATATAAATCATCTACCTGGTTAACTTTCCTGTAGTTATGAAATGGTCTCTTGAAAACAAAGTGGCTCTTGGGGGAAAATATACTTAGAATAAGAGCATAATTTGAAAAGAATTTGGACCACTATAAAAATGCAGAAAAAAGAACAAAAAGTCTCAACAGAAAAGAAGACTGAAATTGAAATAGTACTTCTAATATTTTGTGCTTATTCAAATACAGAGAAGTATGAAGTTTATGACCTATAACGTAAGATTTTATAGAACTCTTAAATTATTATTTATAATGTTGAAATTTAATACATTGATATTGATAAGTAAATAGAAAAAATACTAATCAGGTATGTAGGGATAATGATAAAGAACAAGGGAATTATGTGATTTTGTTGTTTCTGTTTGTGTAAAATGATTAATTGAATGCATTGGTGCTATTTTAAAAACCTGGAGAAATAAGGAATGATGATGAAGGAAGGCTTCATATTTTGACATTATTTCATCTTTTTTCAGAAAAAAAAGCAAAAATGAGATTTATAATAAAATTCAGGTAATTCAATATTTTTTATGACAGTAAAGATAATGGTAACTACAATAACAGGGTAAACATTTAATTGTGTGCTGTTAAATTTGAACTATTTAATTTTGATTTTTGCTAATTGACTTATTTTGAAAGTAAGGTTAAACTACGATGAAAATAAAAAGAGCCTAAATTTGTGAAATAAATTCTCCTAAAAATAGAATTCTCTGCAATGTCCAATTTGTATTAAGATTTATTCTTTCTAACATGTACCTTATAGGAAACACATTTTAATTTTTTTTTAATTTGGGTATAGTGGACACAATATTATGTTAGCTTCAGGTGCAAAGCATAGTGATTCAACTTCTCTATACACTATACTGTGCTCACTACAAGTGTATTTACAATCTGTCACCAGAAAATGTTATTACAGTATCATTGACAATATTCCCTATACTGTGATTTTTATTTCCATGGCTTATTACTATGATGATGATAATGATTATTATTTTTATGCAGGGCTTGAACTCATGACCCTGAGATCAAGACCTGAACAGAGATCAAGGGTCAGATGCTTAACCTACTGAGCCACCCAGCCACCTTTCCCATGACTCAGTTATTCCATAACTGGAAGCCTATATTTCCCTCACCTCCTCACCCATTTTGTCCATCCCCTGATCTTCCTCCCCCTTTCCCTGAAATCATCAATTTGTTTTCTGTAATTATATGTCTGATTCTGTTTTTGGCTTGTTTGTTTATTCATTTGTTTTGTTTTTTAGATTCCACATATGAGTGAAATCATATAGTATTGGTCTTTCTCAGTCTGACTTAATTCACTTAGTGTAATATCCTCTAGGTCCATCCATATTATGGCAGATGACAAGATCTCATCCTTTTTTATGTATGTATAAAATTCCACGATACACACACACACACACACACACATCCTCCTTATTCTTTCATCTTTTAATGGATATTTAGGTTGCTTCCATATCTTTGCTATTTTAAAGAATGCTACAATAAATATAAAGCATATGTATTCCTTTGAATTAGTGTTTTGTGTTCTTTGGATAAATACCCAGTAGTACAATTGCTGGATTATAGGGTAGTTATATGTTTAATTTTTTGTGAAACTTCCATGCTGTTTTGCACAGTGGCTGTGCCAATATATGTTCCTGCCAACAGTGCATGAGGGTTTCTTTTCTCTACATTCTTGGCAACACTTTTTATTTCTTATGTTTTTGATTTTACCCATTCTGACAGGAGTAAGTGGTTTTGTTTGCATTTCCCTGATGATTAATGATGTTGAGCATCTTTTTATGTGACTGTTGGACATCTGTATGTCTTTTGGAAAAAATGTCTATTCAGATATTCTGCCCATTTTTTAATTGGATTATTTGATTTTTTGTGTGTCAAGTTGTATAAGTTCTATATATATTTTGGATATTAAGCCCTTTTATGATATATCATTTGTATTCAATAATATGTTAGAGGAATCATTCACCACGATCAAGTGGCATTTATTTCTGGGATGCAAGGGTGGCTCAATATTTGCAAATCAATCAGTGCAATATACCACATCAATAAAGCAAAAGATAAAAATCATATATCAATAGATACAGAAAAAGCATTTGACAAAATTCAACATCTGTTCATCATAAAAATTCTCAACAAAGTAGGTTTAGAGGAAACATAACTCAATATAATAATGGCCATATATATATACACACAAGTTAATGTCATACTCAATGGTGAAAAACAGAACTTTTACTCTAAGATAAAGAACAAGACAAGGAAGTCAACTCTTACTACTTATATTCAACATAGTACTGAAAGTCATAGCCATAGCAATCAGACAAGAAAAAAGCATAAGAGGCATTATATTGGTAAGGAAGAAGTTAAACCTTCACTATCTACAGATTACATTAAACTATATATAGAAAACCCTAAAGACTCAATTAGAAAACTACTAAAAGTAATAAATGAATTCAGTAAATTTGTAGGATATGAAATACTGAGAAGTTGTAGCATTTCTATACACTAATAACAAAATAGCAGAAAGAGAAGAAAGTTATTCCATTTATAATTGCACCTAGAAGAATAAAATACACTTTGATAACATGTTAAAATTTGGGATTTAATAAAAACATATATGATCAGTATTTTAAATATACAAAGCACAAATTAATTTTACATAATCAATACATTCCATAAAGTTATTTTGGTTTAATTATAAATTTATGAATTCATAGATTTAGTTCTCTTTTAAAAGGCACCTTTAATTAATTGCTTTGAAAATGCTGTTCACTTTATAGAATAATTGAACTATCAAATTAATTTTACTGATTCAAACATTTGCAGCTTTCAGTTTTGCCAATAAGTGAAGACTTATAATTTATCTTGAATTTTAAATTCCATATAAAGTCTTGATATTTTTTTTTAAAGATTTTATTTATTTGACAGAGAGAAACACAGCGAGAGAGGGAACACAAGTACAGGGAATGGTAGCGGGAGAAGCAGGCTTCCTGCCAAGCAGGGAGCCTGATGCAGGGCTCCATCCCAGGACCCTGGGATCATAACCTGAGCCGAAGGCAGACGCTTAATGACTGAGCCACCCAGGCGCCCTTGATATATTTTTAATAACAAACTACATTCCAAAATTATTGTATTAAGTTCATTCAGCATTATATATCATATTACTTCAAATATATAAAAATTAGTGAATTGTTTCTTTAATTTTCTATACTTAATTGAAGACCTGTTTAACTCAAAGGACTACTGATTATAATGAGAGAGTACATTTCTAAAAGAACTGACCCTTATTAACTCACTCATGTCTTTCATTCACAAATAAAGACACAGCATTGAGGTGAAAAATACAGTCTCCCTGACTTCAGAAAAATATATGAATATATTATATACATTTATTTGGTTGTGTAACTTAAATGCTTTTAAGTATGTAAATCTTTATTCTTCTCACATTAAGAAGGTAAGACAATGTCACGGATTTATTCCCAAGATGTTCATGGCCTTCTACCTCTGCAACTTCCTTGTTTTTTGTATCCTTTGGACTCTGGCAGAAATGCTATTACTGTTTGGCACCATCTACTAGACATTCATATCTGAGTCTTATAGGTCCTTGTATGCTTCTTATCCACTAATTCTCCTCTGAACTTCTCTAGTTGAAACCCACAAATTCTTTTTTTTTTATTTTAAGATTTTATTTATTTGACAGAAACACAGCGAGAGAGGGAACACAAGCAGAGGGAATGGTAGCGGGAGAAGCAGGCTTCCTGCTAAGCAAGGAGCCCGATGCGGGGCTTGATCCCAGGATTTTAGGATCATGACCTGAGCTGAAGGCAGACACTTAGCGACTAAGCCACCCAGGCGCCCCGAAACCCACCAATTCTTGGCATCTATAAATTAAGTGCATTTGGTATTTGGACTACAATAGGCTTGCTTTTTACATTAATATCACAATTATAAAAGTTGAAATATATATCAAAAATAACATCTTGTCAATATAGAAGTAAAATAAATGAAATTTAAAGTCATTATTAGTTTTGAGTATAAGTTGAAAGTGTGTTTAGTTTTGTACGAAACCTCCAAACTGTCTTTCAAAGTAGCTGTATTATTTTGCATTCCAAATAACAATGAAAATTTTTGTTGCTCTTCATTTTTGTCTGCATTTGGTCAGTGTTTCCTATTTTGGCTCTTCTAATGGTGCATAGTAGCTATATAATTGTTGTTTTAATTTGCATTTTCCTGATGACCTATGATATGTAACATCTTTTCATATGATTATTTGTTATCTTTTTTGTTAGATTTCTAAGGTCTTTGACCCATTTTTTAAGTTGTTTGTTTTCTTACTGTTGAGTTTCTTAAAGTTCTTTAAAAGTTTGGGTAACATTCCTATGACATCATATGTATATTTTGCAAATATTTTCTCCCAGTCTGTGGCTTGTCTTTTTCTTTTGATATTGTCTTTCATAGAGTAGTTTTTAATTTTAATTAAGTCCAACTTATCAATTATTGCTTTTGTGAATCATGCCTTCAGTGTTATATATTTAGCCATTATCATACCCAGGGTCATGTAAGTTTTCTCTAATGTTATCTTCCAGGAATTTTTCACTTTACATTTAACAGAATTACAGAATTTTTAAAAAATATTTTATTTATTTATTTGACAGAGAGAGATCACAAGTAGGCAGAGAGGCAGGCAGAGAGAGAAAGAGGGAAGCAGGCTCCCCACTGAGCAGAGAGCCCAATGCGGGGCTTAATCCCAGGACCCTGAGATCATGACCTGAGGCGAAGGCAGAGGCTTTAACCCACTGAGCCACCCAGGCACCCCTCAGTTTATATTTAAAACTGTGATCCATTTTGAGTTAATTCTTGTAAAGGATATAAAGCTTTTATGTCTAGATTATTTTGGGTTTTTTTGTTTTGCATGTGGATATCCAATTGTTCTAGCACCATTTGCTTTTTGCTTTTTTTTAAGATTATTTATTTAGTGTGTGTGTGTGAGAGCGAGCAAGGGAGAGGTGCAGAGGGAGAGGAAGAAGATGACTCACCACTGAGCAGGGAGCCCAATGCAGGGCTGGATCCCAGGTTCCTGAGATCATGATCTGAGCTGAAGGGAGAAGCTTAACCAACTTTACCACCCAGGTGCCCCTCCAGCACCATTTATTGAAAAGACTGTCTTTGCCTTATTGTATTTCCTTCACCCCTTTGTCCAAGATCAGTTGACTATATTTATGAGGGTCTATTTCTAGTCTGCCTATTCTTTTTCACTGATCTATTTGTATACTGTTTCACCAATACCACACTATCTTGATTACTGTAGCTTTATATTAAGTCTTAAAATCAGGTAGTTTCAATTCTCCAACTTTCTTCTTCTCCTTCAATATTGTGTTGGTCATATTGATCCTTTTTCCTCTGCATATAAATTTTAGAATCAGTTTACTTATATTCATAAAAATGACTGCTGGGAGTTTGATTGAGATTGCATTGAATTTCAAAATCAATTTTGAAAAAACTGCGATCTTGACAATATTGAGTCTTCCTATTCATGAACATGGAATATTTCTCCATTTATTTAATTATTTGACTACATTAATCAGAAACATAGTTTTCCTCATATAGTTCCTATTACATATTTTTTTCTTTTTAAAATTTATTAACATATAATGTATTATTTGTTTCAGGGGTACAGGTCTGTGAATCCTCAGTCTTACACAGTTCACAGCACTCACCACAACACGTATCCTCCCCAGTGTCCATAACCCAGCCACCCTATCCTTCCCCCACTCCCCTCCAGTAACCCTCAGTTTGTTTCCTAAGGTTAAGAGTGACTTATAGTTTGTTTCCCTTCCCAGTCCCATCTTGTTTCATTTTTCCCTCTAAGGTTAAGTGTCACTTAAAGTTTGTGTCCCTCCCCAGTCTCATCTTGTTTCATTTTCTCTCCCTTCCCCCCACCCCTGCCCTGCCTCTTAAATTCCTCATATCAGAGAGATCATATGATAGTTGTCTTTCTCTGACTGACTTATTTCGCTTGGAATAATACCCTCCAGTTCCATCCACGTCATTGCATATGGCAAGATTTCAGGTTTTTATGATGGCTGCTTCGTATTCCATTGTGTAGGTGTGTATATGTATATATATATACATATATATACTTTAGGTGGAAAACCCAAAAGACTCCACTCCAAGACTGCTAGAACTCATATAAGAATTCAGTAATGTGTCAGGAGATAAAATCAACGCACAGAAATCAGTTGCATTTCCATACATATATATATATATATACATATACACACCACTCTTCTTTATCCATTCAGCTGTTGATGGACATCTAGGCTCTTTCCATAGTTTGGCTAGTGTGAATATTGCTGCTATAAACATTCTAGTGCACATGCCCCTTCGGATCTCTAAATTTGTATGTTTAAGGTAAATACCCAGCAGTGTCATTGCTGGGTCATTGGGTAGCTCTATTTTCAAATTTGAGGAACTTCCATACTGTTATCCAGAGTGGCTGCACCAGCTTGCATTCCTACCAACAGTGTAAAAGGGTTCCCCTTTCTGTGCATCCTCACCAACACCTGTCATTTCCTGACTACTTAATTTTAGCCATTCTGACTGGTGTGAGGTGGTATCTCACTGTGGTTTTTTGATTTGTATTTCTCTGATGCCGAGTGATGTTGAGCACTTTTTCATGTGTCTGTTGGCCATTTGGATGTCTTCTTTGCAGAAATGTCTGTTAATGTCTTCTGTCCATTTCTTGGTTGGATTATTTGTTCTTTGGATGTTGAGTTTGAGAAGTTCTTTATAGATTTTGAATACTAGCCCTTTATCTGATATGTCATTTGCAAATATCTTTTCCCTTTCTGTCAGTTGTCTTTTGGTTTTGTTGACTGTTTCTTTGGCTGTGCAAAAGCTTTTGATCTTGATGAAGTCCCAATAGTTCATTTTTGCCCTTGCTTCCCTTGCATTTGGTGATGTTTCTAGGAAGAAGTTGCTGTGGCTGAGGTCAAAGAGGTTGCTGCCTGTGTTCTCCTCAAGGATTTTTATGAATTCCTGTCTTACATTGAGGTCTTTGATCCATTTTGAGTCTATTTTTGTGTGCGGTGTAAGGAAATGGTCCAGTTTCATTATTCTGCATGTGGCTGTCCAATTTTCCCAACACCATTTGTTGAAGAGTCTGTATTTTTTCCACTGGAAATTCTTTCTTGCTTTGTCGAAGATTAGTTGACCATAGAGTTGAGGGTCCATTTCTGGGCTCTCTATTCTGTCCATTCGTCTATGTGTCTGTTTTTGTGCCAGTACCATACTATCTTGATGATTACAGCTTTGTAATAGAGCTTGAA
>CM053605.1:150765815-150821717 GCA_028646535.1 Procyon lotor | reverse complement strand
TATTTTTCCATTTCTTTGTGTCTTCCTCAATTTCTTTCATGAGCACTTTGTAGTTTTCTGAGTACAGATTCTTTGCCTCTTTGGTTAGGTTTATTCCTAGGTATCTTATGGTTTTGGGTGCAATGGTAAATGGGATTGACTCCTTAATTTCTTTCTTCTGTCTTGTTGTTGGTGTATGGAAATGCAACTGATTTCTGTGCATTAATTTTATCTCCTGACACATTACTGAATTCTTATATGAGTTCTAGCAGTCTTGGAGTGGAGTCTTTTGGGTTTTCCACCTAAAGTATCATATCATCTGCAAAGAGTGAGAGTTTGACTTCTTATTTGCCAATTCGGATGCTTTTATTTCTTTTTGTTGTCTGACTGCTGAGACTAGAACTTCTAGTACTATGTTGAATAGCAGTGGTGATAGTGGACAGCCCTGCCATGTTCCTGACCTTAGGGGAAAAGCTCTCAGTTTTTCTCCATTGTGAACAATATTTGCTGTGGGTTTTTCATAGATGGATTTTATGATATTGAGATATGTACCCTATATCCCTACACTGTGAAGAGTTTTGATCAAAAAAGGATGCCGTATTTTGTCAAATTCTTTTTCAGCATGTTACGAGTATTATATGGTTCTTGTTCTTTCTTTTATTAATGTATTGCATCACAATGATTGATTTGTGGATGTTGAACCAACCTTGCAGCCCAGGGATATATCCTGGTCGTGGTGAATAATCCTTTTAATGTATTGTTGGATCCTTGGCTAGTATTTTGGTGAGAATTTTTGCCGCCATGTTCATCAGGGATATTGGTCTGTAATTCTTTTGATGGGGTTTTTTTTCTGGTTTTACACTCAAGATAATGCTGGCCTCATTAAATGAGTTTGGAAGTTTTCCTTCCATTTCTACTTTTTGGAACAGTTTCAGGAAAATAAGTATTAATTCTTCTTTTAAGGTTTGGTAGAATTCCCTGGGAAACTGTCTGGCCCTGGGCTCTTGTTTGTTGGGAGATTTTTGATTACTACTTTAATCTCCTTACTGGTCATGGGTCTGTTCAAGTTTTCTATTGCTTCCTGGTTCATTCTTTAGGCATGCATCCATTTCTTCCAGATTGTCAATTTGCTGGTGTATAGGTGCTCGTAATATGTTCCTATAATTGTTTGTATTTCTTTGGTGTTGGTTGCAATCTGTCCTCTTTCATTCATGATTTTATTAATGTGGGTCCTTTCTTTTTTTTCTTTTTGATAAGTCTGGCCAAGGGTTTATCAGTCTTATTATTCTTTCAAAAAACCAGCTCCTAGTTTTGTTGATCAGCTCTACTGTTCTTTTGGTTTCTGTTTCATTGATTTCTGCTCTGATATTATTTCTCTTCTCCTGCTGGGTTTAAGCTTTATTTACTGTCATTTCTCCTGCTCCTTTAGGTGTAGGGTTAGGTTATGTATTTGAGACCTTTCTCTTTTCTTGAGAAAGGCTTGTATTGTGATATACTTTCCTCTCAGGACCGTCTTTGCTGTTTCCCAAAGATTTTGAACAGTTGTGTTTTCATTTTCATTTGTTCCCATGATTTTTTTTTAATTCTTCTTTAATTTTCTGGTTGACCCATTCACTCTTTAGTAGGATGATCTTTATCCTCCATGTACTTGGATTCTTTTCAATTCTCCTCTTGTGGTTGAGTTCTAGTTTCAAAGCATTATGGTTTGAAAATATGCAGGGGATAGTCCCAATCCTTTGTTACAGGTTGAGACCTGATTTGTGACCCAGGATGTGATCTATTCTGGAGAATGTTCCATGTACACTAGAGAAGGATGTGTATTCTGTTACTTTGGGATAGAATGTTCTGAATATATATGTGATGTCTATCTGGTCCAATGTGTCATTTAAAGCCTTTATTTCCTTGTTGATCTTTTTCTTAGATGATCTGTCCATTTCAGTGAGGGGGGTGCTAAAGTCCCCTACTATTATTATATTACTGTTGATATGTTTCTTTGATTTTGTTATTAATTGGTTTATATAATTGGCTGCTCCCATGTTAGGGGCATAGATATTTACAATTGCTATATCTTCTTATTGGGAAGTCCCTTTAAGTACAATATAGTGTCCTTCCTCATCTCTTATTATAGTCTTTGGCTTAAAATCTAATTTATCTGATATAAAGATTGCCACCCCAGGATCCTATACATATTTTGTTAGATTTATACCTAATTATTTTTTGTTGTTGTTGGTAATATAAATGGTGTTGGGTTCTTAATTTCACATTCTACTTGTTCATTGCTGGTTTAAGAAAGTGACTGATATTTTTATTCATCTTGTATCCTATAACCTTGCCATAATTGATAGTTCCAGAAGTTTTTTTTTTAATTCTTGCAGATTTTTCACATAGATGATCATGTCATCTGTGAATGGCATTATTTCTCCCTTCCTTATCTGTATATATTTTATTTCCTTTTTTTTATTTTTTAAAGATGTATTTATTTATTTGAGGGGGGGAGAGAGAACACAAACAGGGAGACAGAGCAGAGGGAGAGGGAGAAGCAGAGCCCCTATTGAGCAGGGAGTCTGATGGAGGGCTTGATCCTAGGACCCTGGCATCATGACCTGAACCAAAGGCAGACCTGAACCAACTGAGCCAATTGAGCCACCCTGGTGCTCCCCTTTTACTTTCTTGTGTTAGCTTTCAGTAGAATATTTAAAGGGAATGAGGGAGTGGTGAGTGGCATCCTTTTCTTTTACTTGATCTTTGTGGGAAAACTTCTGGTTGTCCCCCATTAAATGTGATGTTGGCTGTAGGCTTTTTATAGACAGATTTTTATCAATTTGAGGAAATTCTCTATTCTTAGTTTACTGAGAGTTTTTATCATAAATCCCAATTGGACTTTGTTAAATGCTTTTTCTGTATCTATTAATGATTATGCAATTTTTCTTCTTTAGCATGTTGATTGTCGGATTATGTTAATTGATTTTCAAATACTGAACCAACCTTGCATGTTTATTCCAGCATACCTGGGATAAGTCCCACTTGGTTATGGTGTATAAGTCTTTTCATATATTGTTGGATTCAATTTGCTAATATTTTATTTAAGACTTTTGCATTTATGATAGATATTGGTCTATAGTCTTTGCTTATAAAATCTTTGTCTGATTTGGAAATTAAGGTAGTACAGGCCTGAATGAATGAATTAGGAAGTATTCCCTCTGATTCTGCTTTCTGAAAGAGATTATAAAGAGTTGATATAATTTCAACCTTAAATATTTGGTAGAATTGACCAGTAAACAATCTGGGCATATTTTCAATTTTGGGAGGTTAATTGTTCAATTTCTTTCATAGATTTAGGTTTACAATTACAAAAATTGTTTTTTCATATGTGAGTCCTGGCAAATTGTTTTTTTCAAGGAATTGGTCAGTTTCATCTAGGTTATCAAATTTGTGGTCAGAGAGTAGCTAATAATATTTCTTTATTATCTTTTTAAAGTACATAGGGTATCTAGTGATGTCCCCCCTTTCATTTGTGCTGTTAGTAATTCATGTCCTCTATCTTTTTTTTCTTAGTCATCTTTGCTAAAGGCTTATCTAATTTATTGATCTTTTTAAGTATCAGCTTTTGGTTTCATTGATTGCTCTATTGATTTAATCTTTACATTTCATTGATTTCCACTCTAATTATTATTTGATTTCTTCTACTTACTTTGGATTTAATTTGCTCTTCTTTTTCTAGTTTCCCTGGGTGGCAACTCAGATAACTGATTTGGGGTCTTTCTTCTTTTCTAATATAAGTATTCAATACCATAAAATTCCTTCGAAGCACTAATTTCATTGCATCTCAGAAATTTTTATAACTTGTGTTTTAATTTTCATTTAGTTTACAATATATCTTAATTTCTCTTGAGATTTCTTCTTTGGCCTCTATATTATATAGAATTGTGTTGTTTAATCTCCATGTATTCAGGGGTTTTCCACTTATTATTCTGTTACTGATTTCTAGTTTAATTCCATGTGGTCTGAAAGCAGACATTATATGATTTCTATTTTTTAAAATTTGTTAAGGTGGGTTTTCATGGCCCAGAATGTGGCCTGTTTGGCAAATGTCCCATGTAAGTTTGAGAAGAATGCGCATTCTGTTCTTGTTGAATGGAGTAGCTAATAGTTGTTGAGTATATCCTGTTGATGGTATTATTGAGTTCATCAGTATCTTTACTGATTTTGTGCCTGCTGAATCTGTCCATTTATGATAAAGGGGTGTTGAAAGCTCCAAGTAAAATAGTGGATTCTTCTGTTTCTCTTTGCCTTTCTATTAGTTTTTGCTTCATGAGTTTGACTCTTTGTTGTTAAATGCATACAGTTTAAGGATTGTATGTCATCTTAGACAATTGACTCCCTTATCATTATGTAATGACCTATTTTATCCATGATAACTTTCTTTGCTTTGAAGTCTGCTTTCTCTGAAATTAATATAGCTACTTCTCCTTTTTTAGCTAGTATTAGCATGACATATTTTTCTCCATCAACTTAATCTATATATGTCTTTATATTTAAAATGTTTTTTTAATAGACAGCATACAGTTGCATTGTTTTTTATCCATTCTGACAATCTCTTTTAGTTGATGCGTTTAGATCATTGACAGAGCATTTCTGATATTGTTTAATATATAACTTATTTGTTACTGTTTTCAATTTATTGCCTTTACTTTTTATTCTTTTTTTTTTTTAAAGATTTTATTTATTTGACAGAGAGAAACACAGCGAGAGAGGGAACACAAGCAGAGGGAATGGTAGTGGGAGAAGCAGGCTTCCCACAGAGCAGGGAGCCCGATGCGGGGTTCAGTCCCAGGACTCCGGGATCATGACTTGAGCCGAAGGCAGCTGCTTAATGACTGAGCCACCCAGGTGCCCCCCCTGCCTTTGCTTTTTATTCTTATTTTTGTCTTCCAATCTCTCTGCCTTTTACAGTTTTAGTTGAACATTTTATATGATTCCATTTCTCACCTTTCTTAGCTTATTATAATTTGTTTACTTTTTTCATTATTGCCTAAGAGTTTGCAATATACATTTAAAACTAATCCAAGTCCATTTTCAAATAACACTATACTACTTCATACGTGGTGTGATTGCCTTATAGTTACAAATTAATCCTAATCCTCTCTCCTATCCCTCATATTATTCTTGTCATTCATCTCACTTATGTGTAAGTGCATATAAGCATATGTGTATGTTTGTGTATGTAGTATATGTATAAGCATAAATAATTAAATATATTGTTGGTATTAGTACTTTGAACAAGCTGTTATCTGTTAAATCAATTAAGAATCAGAAAAATGTAGGTTTTAATTTTACCTTCACTTGGCCCTTCTTCAGTGCTCTTCCTTTCTTTATGTAGATCTGAGTTTCTAACCTATATTTTTTATCTCTCTAAAGAACTTCTTTTTCACATTTTGTGCAAACCAGGTCTACTTGCAATAAATTCTAACAAATTTTGATTATCTGAAAAAGTATTTCTCCTTTGGTTTTGAAGGATAATATTGCAGGGTAAAGAATTCTGTGTTGGTATGTTTTTTTAATTTTCTTAACACTTTAAATATTTAATCATTTTTTGCTTGCAGGTTCTATGAAGAAGTCAGACGTAATTTTTATCTTTCCTTTAGAAGTGAGTTTATTCCCTCCTCCAGTTTCTTTCAAGATATTTTTAATCTTCGATTTTTTTTCTAATATGAAAAAAGTTCTTGGTATAGTTTTTTTTTTTCCTTTGACATTTTTTCTGCTATGTGTTCTCTGAGCTTTCCAGATTTATGGTTTGGTGTCTCACATTAACTTGGGGAAATTCTCAGTTATCATCATTTCAAATATTTCTTCTCTTTCTCTCTTTTCTTTCCAGTATTCCCATTTTATATATGTTTGTGCCTTTTGTAGTTATCCCACAGCTGTTCAGTATTTTTGCCTTTTTTAATTTTCAGTCTTTGTTCTATTTGTTTTTCAGTTTTTTGAAGTTTCTAATAAGGTATTCTTAAAATCAGAAATTTTTTTCTCAGCGATTTTTTCCTCAGTCAATTAATAAGCTTATCAAAGACATTTTTCATTACTGTTACTGTGTTGTTTAACTCTAGCACTTTTTTTGTTCTTTCCTAGGATTTCCATCTGTGTTTATATTGCCAATCTGTTCTTGTATGTGATCTGCTTTATCTATTAGAAGTTTAATATATTAATCATAATGGTTTTAAATTTCCATCAGATAATTCTAACATCTCTGCCATGTCTAGTTCTGATACTTTCTCTGTCTCTTCAAATTGTCCTTTGGTTTTTTGCTTCTAAGTATGCTTTTTAATTTTTTTCTTGAGAGCCAGAAATGATATACTCAGCAAAAGGAACTGTTGTAAATAAGCCTTCAGTAATATGGTGAGGGGTGTGGGGAGTGGAAGCTCTGTATAGGCCTATTACTAGGACTCAGTCTTCTGTGAACTTATGCCTCTGGACTTTGAACTTCACCAGTGTTTCTCAGTTTTGCCTCATCTGCCTGCCAGGTGGGATAGGATGGCTAAAGTTGGTATTTCCCCATTTCCCTGGTCACTTAGGCTCTGATTAACTGGTTTCTTCTAGAAGCAGGTATTGTTAAGAAGAACAGAATGCTCTGATATATTTCACAGTGGCTCCTTTTTCTCTCCCCATTCTGAGAATAAGAAGGGATTTCTCTCTGATATTTACCATTGGAGCCTAATAGAACTCCTGGAGGTAAATCTCATAAAATTGTGAGCAAACTAATGACTGGAACATCTCAGAGTTTTTAACTCTTTGGATTGTCTACCCTGAGCCTTCAGCAACTTGTAATTACAGTTCAGGTTATCATACCCCAGCACTGCTTCCCATAGTGGCTTTTGCCTTTTTATCTCTGCTCTAGTAGGTTGTGACTCACTTTATGCACCTGTCTCTTCAATCTTGGGGCAGTGGTTTGCTTTGTGTCCTCCTCTATTTGCAGGATATAAGAAGCATTGTTCATTTTTTAATCTGTTCAGCTTTTTACTTGTTGGGCTACCAGTATCTTTTAACACACAGAACCTCCTTATAGTGTTTTTATTCTTTATACTCTGGAAAATATACCACTTTTAGATGCCATGTTTTCTTCCTTTGTTTTTTTTCCTACCAGAATGTGTTCTCACATGAATTTTTCATTAAGCAAAATTATGAAAGAAGTATACTGTTTGAATCTGTGTATTTAAAAATGTTTTCATCTTATCTTTATAGTTGGTGGATATTTTGATGGAACTATAGTTGTAGACCCCAAACTTATTTTGTTCACAATTTGTAGCTATTATTTTATTTTCTTTGGTTAAATTGTATTACTGATGAAAAATTAGATATAATACAATTCTCATTATTTTTTCTGTTGTTTTGTTTTGTTTCTGTTGTTTTGCATGTGGTTATATGTTTTTCTTTTGAAACTTTACAATAATATGTGTTTTTCAGACTTTTGTCTTTGAATATTGGATTTACTCCTTCTTGTAACTATCAATTTAAACTAATAATTTTTATCTCCTCTCAAATTAATTGAAGGTACTTCCAATTTATCAGGCTTTGTGGTGTAGCCACACTTTTCTCTTCTTTTTACTGAACAATTTTATCCAACTCAAAGGAGTTACTTGATTCCAAACACTTAGATGGATTTTTAGTCTGAAGCATCTTAAAGCTTTTGATATCATGTATATTGATCATTCTCTTAATTTCATTCTCAACACAAGGATGAGTTTTAATCTTCTTTTATTGATCACAGGTTTTCTCAGTTTTATTTGTAAGTATTGAGGATGAAAATGATAAGAAAGTTGTCTCTTAAAGTTCTAAAACTTGGACATTCTCTTTCCTTTTTGTTTCTTGTTTGCAAAGTTGCCAGTTTTTTTCTGATTCTTCCCTTCAGTTGCCTTGACAAGCAGTACATTGAAGTAAAAAATATTTAGTGTACACATCAGTGTTTAGCTTTCCCTAGTTGCTTTAGCAAACACGTTTTATAACAATGGCTATTTGCAAGTAATAAGTAACAATATTTTTATGAGTTACCAAATGACTGATATAATTTATCTAAAATTTTCCATAAATAATAAATATCTATTTTTTAATCAACCAACATCATTGTCACTATTTTTAGTAACAGAACCTCTCTTTACTGTAGAGAATGCATTTTTTATAGTTTGGGAGGCAGTGCTCAACCTACATTTTTTTTTAAGATTTTATTTATTTGACATAGAGAGATACAGAGACAGAGGGAACACAAGCAGGGGTAGTGGGAGAGGGAGAAGTAGGCTCCCTGCCAAACAGGGAACCTGATATGGTGCTCCATCCCAGGACACCGGGATCATAACCTGAGCCAAAGGCAGATGCTTAACAACTGAGCTACCCAGGTGCCCCAACCTACTTCTTTTTATTAGAACAAAAGGCAGCCAGTGTTACCCTGAACTTGCCAAAGAATTGCATATCCCTGGCTCCAGTGATAAGTTCACTTGCAAAGAAACACCTAACATGGTCAAGGCATCCATGTGTGGAAGGAGAACAAAGTCTTATTATATGTTGATAACGTTTTTGATACTAAGTTAATTCTGGTCTTTCCAAGATACTAATACACTCTTTGAGAATTTAATAACAGTTTGTTGATGATTTAGCTTAATAAACTTGACATAACTGACAAAAAATTATTCACTCTATAAAATCATATCTATCTATTATGTTGTTATTGCTACTAAGTAAATATCTATTATCTTTGTATCACTTTATATACATTATACACTTTAAAATAATTATTTCTCGTTTTCTTCTGAAATATAAGATTATTTATCACAATTTTACTAATGGAATTTTTCAGGTAATTGCCCATATCTGCATAACTAATAATAGGCAGAAGTAGAGCTTTGAACCTGGGTTTATGAGCTATCAAATTATTTACTATACATAAGCATACTGTGTTTGCCTCATTGTTCTACTACATTTAGTATCTTCTCCATTTTACCTGAAAAAATAAGTTGCATATAGCTAGTAACCTCAAGTGTAGAGAAGTCTCACAACCTAATATCATATTTGGTAAAAGATGAATATATGCGTAAAGATTAACAATCTTTTTTTTTTTTTCAAAGACTTTATTTATTTGACAGTGAGAAACACAGTGAGAGAGGGAACACAAGCAGAGGGAATAGGAGTGGGAGAAGCAGGCTCCCTGCCAAACAGAGAGCCTGATGCGGGGCTCGATCCCAGGACCCTGGGATCACGACCTGAGCCGAAGGCAGGCGCTTAACGACTAAGCCACCCAGGCGCCCCAAGATTAACAATCTTAAAGAATCAAAAAGAGAACTCTATTCTTTACCCATAGATAACAATATTCTAGGACATGCAAAATACTAAGGAAGAAATACTGCACATTAAAACACAAGAAAACAAGATATGAATAAACTGTGAACTTTGTGAAAAAATTCTGAGAGTCAAGTTAAAATGGCTGATTTGAAATTTCACCAGTATAAAAGAATGCATAGACTTGGCTGAAATAGATATTATTTCTGTGACTTTTTATATATATATATATATGTCTGAGAAGTTAATCTTTCCTATCTTTGTATTAAAAAAGAATGGACAACTAATGAATCATTGAATACTACAAAACTAATGATGTACTATATGTTGGCTAATTGAATTTAAAGAAAAAATAGAAAATAAAAATGTTTATACACTAAAAAAGGAGTGGATATATTATAAGACATTTTGTATTTATTATTTCTCTCTATCCTTCATCTTTATCAGTGTATTTTCTTGCACAGCAGAACTGAAATATTTGTGAATAAAGATGAATGTTTCCCTAATAATAATTATGACTTACTGTGTGCCTTTTTCATGCTAGACACATGACATTTTATTATCTAATTATTTTCAACGTTTTAGTTAATTTAGTCTTCAAATCAGCTGTAATGTACATACTATGATCCCTTATTTACAATGGTAAAATGAGGCAGAGAGCATGAGTATTTATCCCATCTCAGAAATGGTAAGCACCAGAGATGGAATGGTAGCCACACAATATATCTCCAGATTCTAAATGCTTAACCACTATTCTCTATTTCCATGTCTTTAAAACTAATAGAGTGGTTTTAACATGATTCTTTTTATTGTTTTGAGAAAATTAAGACTTCTTGACATCAACATGCAAAGCAAAATGACTACAGGTAAAAGTAATGTTTAGCCATGTCACTCAGACTCACATAAAATTTCCTATGCTTTTTATATAGTGGGAGAAAAAGTATAGTGAAACACTGTATTTAAAACTAAAGACATGGGGCGCCTGGGTGGCTCAGTGGGTTAAAGCCCCTGCCTTCAGCTTAGGTCATGATTTCAGGGTCCTGGGATTGAGCTCCGCATTAGGCTCTCTACTCAGCAGGGAGCCTGCTTCCCCTCTCCTTCTGCCTGCCTCTCTGCCTACTTGTGAATAATCTAAAATGTATTCCATTAGATCAGATTTGCAAGTAAAACTAAGAAATTATATGTTATGGTGCTGGACCATCAGATTCAATTAATTTTTTCTATTCTAAGGAAATTGGGCACAGGTCTAGGGCTCAATCTATTTTTTCATCCATTGCATTAATCATGTAACCTCTGTATTAATTTTTAGTTTTCTTAGTGTAAAAAGAGAAAGCTAGATTTAAATATTTGGGAAAAAAAACTTTAAAGAAATAAACTTTCTGTGAAAAATAAACAAAACAACCTGTTTTAAGCAGACACATATAAGAGTTGGTGGCGTTACTAACAAGAGAAGTGGCAGACTTTATCACGATTTGTAAGATAACAGTGATGAATTCGTATAGTTACTTAAAATTTATGGAGCACATTCTCAAATATTATCTCATTTTACATAATCCTTACAACCTTCAGAGAGATCTGCCAAGCATGTTTTAACAATGAACTAGGGCAGTCTTTATAATAATTGGAACAATAGTTCTCTCTAGTTTTCCTGAACCAAAGTCTGTAAGACTAAGCAGGGTCTTGATCCCAAATAAAATTAAGAAAGGGTGGCTCTTCATAGTTAGGTGCCAAATTTACCAATATGAATCTTTTCATTTTGGAAATTTATGTTTTCTATGTACTCCATATTCTTTATTCTTCAGTTTCCATGGTGCTAGAGCAACCAGTTAAGCCTGCTGTTACTATGGAAACAATAGTGTCTCTCCATTTCATACATTTTGGTACATTCTTCAGATATTTTCTCCACTTGTACATTCATCTTTGTTTGACAAATATGTAATTAAAAATTGCAACAGTGCTTAAGAAGTTAGAACAATGGAGACAAACTACTTATACTTTTAGGATAATAGAGAATTAATAATGAAACATAATAAATATACATTAAGAGTAATCTTGGTATTTAATCCAAAATTATCAGCTTACTCCTTGTACATTCTTTGGAGACAGAATTTGTTTAATTGAAATATTTCATGAAAAATTATTACATTTTCTTCCTGGTGCTGCCAAAATAAAAAGAACAAAAATATACCTACTGGCAACACAAAAAGCAAAATATATTGCAATAATGCATGTGATATGTATTCTTTAGAACAAATAAACTATTTTAGTCACTGGGTCAGCTCCAAGCATTCTTTGTAACATGAGAAAGCTAATGATAAATAGGAATACATACATTTTCTACATATGATTTCATTATAGGGATTTCTGAAAAATATTTATTTTTTGCTATTTATTTTTTGCATTATGTTTTGAATTGTAACAGTTCCATACTCATATACTTCCCACTGCCCTCAACATACACATCAAAGGACATGCTCTTTCTGAAATAATAATCTTTTACCACTTCCAAAGAAATTTCATTTTGACTAGGGCAAAGCAGTTTTTTTTTTTTAAGGGAAAACTGAAACTAAAAATCTGTAGTTAAGTCCATTGTCTGATAAAATAATCCTTCTATTCATGCTTGTTATGTTTGGGAGGCTAGAATCAGTTTAAAAATATTTGCAGGTATTGACATGTTTGTAGATGGAATGATATTTTATTATTTTATAATCTAAAATGTGTTTTTATATATATTTCAAATTGTTCAAACAAGTATGTAACACTAAATATTTTACAGTTTACATTATATTTTATTACATAAAATTTATTTATTTATTTATTTATTTATTTTATTTATTTTTTTTTTTAGAGAATCTTTTTTTTTTTTTCTAAGATTTTATTTATTTGACAGAGAGAAACACAGCGAGAGAGGGAACACAAGCAGAAGGAATGGTAGCGGGAGAAGCAGGCTTCCTGCAGAGCAGAGAGCCCGATGCGGGGCTCGATCCCAGGACCCTGGGATCTGACCCGGGCCGAAGGCAGACGCTTAACGACTGAGCCACCCAGGCGCCCCACATAAAATTTATTTTTAAAAACACTTTATTTTAAAGAATTTTAGATTCATAGGAAAGTGTGAAGAAATTTAAGGGATCTTATGCACCCTTCACTTAACAACTTCCAGTGGTAGTGTCTTACATATGATTGTACAATTATCAAAGCCAGAAAATTTATCTTGGTATAAAATTTATTTAGAATGATTTAGATTTCACCATTTGTACATGTATTTCATGTCCATGGATATTTGTGTAGTTCTGTGTAACTTTATCACATGGGTAGCTTCCTGTAATTACCACAAAACTTAAGATACAGAAGAATTGCACCATTACTGTAAGATTTGGTCCTACTATCCCCTTATAGTCACACTGACTCTGCCCCTTTAAAACCCTAACACCTGAAAACCACTAATATGCTCTTCATTAGTAGAATTATGTTATTTACTGAAAAAGATATATAACTATGCAGGCTATGTCATTTTTGACATTGGCTTTTATTCAGCTTTTATGAATATCCATGTATAACTTTTGTCTGAAAATATGTTTTTATTTCTTTGGGATATGTGCCTAAAAGTAGAATGACTGAGTTGTACAGTATGTATTGTTCTAACTATAGGTTGTTTGTGATATAGAGAAAATATCTATTCTAGAATAGAAAATATCTATTCTAATATTCTGAAAGTATAATAAATGGATATTGATATAGTAAATTACATTTACTGCTTTTCAAGTATTAAATCAATCTTGCATATCAGAAATACAGCCAACTTAGCTATGTTGCACCGTTCTTTTTATACATTGCTGAACTCAACTGCTAAAATTTTGTTGAGAGTTTTTGAACCTAAATTTATGAGAGAGTGGTTTTATTTTATTCTACTGTCTTGTTTGATTTTGGTATAAAACTAATGCTGGCCTCATAAATTTGTTGTGATAAAACTGACTTTTAAGTCACTTGGTTTCCTTCTCTGAATCATCAAATGAGTAGATTGGACTTAATTCAAAATTGCTGCTCTTTTTGTATTTAACTTATCTTTTCATTTTATAGGAATTGTACATTTTATAACTTCATATTTTCCTAAAATTAAATATGGTGTATTTAATATATTTAACATACTACATTATTAACAAATATAGCTTTTATTCTACATTCTATACTCTGATGTGTACATAAAGTGATGACTATACTTTTACCTTGTGTAATTGTGAAGTGCTTTTGCATATGAGAGTAATTTCCATGGCCTCTATGTAGCAATATTATTTGCTGGAGTGAACCTGATCTGAATTGTGAGATTTCCTCTTTCTTGCCTTTTTTATATATATATTCTTCTGCCACTCATATCAGATTTTTTTTCAATATACAGATCTTCCTGGGTTTATAATACAGTTATATCCCAATAAATCCATAATTTGAGAATATCATCAGTCGAAATGCATTTTTTAATTAAATAAACTCTACCCCCAAAATGGAGTTCCATCTCACAGTCCCAATATCAAGAATCACATTCTCTACTAATTGAGCCAGCCAGGCACCCCCCAAATGCATTTAATATACCTATCCTACCAAACATTACAGCTTAGTCTTCCCTAACTTAAACATGCTCAAAACACTTACATTAGCCTAAAGTTGGACAAAATTATCTAACATAAAGCCCATTTTATAAAGAAGTGTTGACTATCTCATATAGTTACTGAATACTGCACTGAAAATAAGAAACAGAATAACTATATAGACACAGAATGATTGTAAGTATATTGGTTGTTTGCCCTCATGATCAGGAGGCTGCCTGGGAGCCCTGGCTCACTGCCACTGCCCAGCAGCTCAGGAGAGTACTAAATACTGTATCATTAGCCCAGGAAAAAAGCAAAATTCAAAATGGAATGTACAGGTTTTATTGAATGCATATTGCGTTTGAACCATTGTAAAGTTAAAAAATCTTAAGTTGGACTAGAATAGTTGGGGACTATCTGTATTAAAAGTCGTTGCAAGTTACGTTGATTAAAAAAATCAATATTACACTATATGTTAATTAACTAACTGGAATTTAAATAAAAACTTAAAAAAAATCAAGATGATTTTGGGTTTTTTCCCCCCAGTCTTTCAACATATTTTTAGAGTTAAAATAGTAGCAATAATAATTTTACCTGCATGTACACACTGCTGCATGCAAGAATACTCTCATATATAATAATTTATATATTGCCTGAATAAAACTATTAGAGGAATATGACTTTGAAGGAGTGAAAAATGTAAGAATATATTCCAGAAATTACACTATTTCTATACATTATTTACCAGTTATTTTATTTTAAAGCAATAACTCGGGCAGTGATATAGTAAATATATTTTAATAATATTATTTTAGGGGCACCTGGGTGGCTCAGTGGGTTAAAACCTCTGCCCTCAGCTCAGGTCATGATCTCAGGGTCTTGGGATTGAGCGCTGCATTGGGCTCTCTGCTCAGTGGGGAGCCTGCTTCTCATTCTCTCTCTGCCTGCCTCTCTGCCTACTTGTGATCTCTCTCTCTGTGTCAAATAAATAAAATCTTAAAAAATAATAATAATATTATTATTTTAGGGCCCACTTTTTTCTTTTTTTCTTTCATATTCTAATGTCTGGTCAAATTTGCAAATAAAATGGTTTCTGAAAGACTATATTTAAATAAGAGTAAGTATATCAGGTGAATTACATGTAATAACTGTTTCTCACATGAATATCTCAATGAACTTCAATAGATGAAATGTTAGGAATCTTTCCATTTTTTTCCTTAATTTTAATTTTTTGGCAATAAATTCAGAAGGGTGATGTATATTGTTAGTATTTCTCAACCCTTTTTCACCTCAAACCTTTTTTTGGGGCAGTTGTCACAGGATGCCATCAGTTTCTTTTCTGGGAAACTTGTCTGGATAATCTAGTTTTAGTTCCTGGAATTTGTTGAATGGTCTAGGTAGAAAACACTCTCTTACTTATTAAGATTTAGCCTAGTCATTTACAGACTTTTGGAGAAAATAGCTGGTAAATTACAGTCACTTATTTGTGGGTGACATCTCCGTCTTAAGCTTGAGTATCATGTCATTGAGGGTGATTTCTGATCTGAGATCCATCCAGTCCACACCATTTCCTCTGAAGCAGACCCTGAGGCACACCTAAGTTCTGCAAACTCCTAGTCTATGTTTATCTCACTATTATCCACACTGGCAAATCTCTGGCTGCTCACTTTGGCCCACTTGGCATCCCCCAAAACAAAGAGGTTTTCTGAAGCCAATCAGCTATCCTGCAGAGCACATCATCATATTTTCTTATCTGCCTACACCTTCATGGCAGCACCAGAGACATCACAGCATGGTCTGGGCTCACCTTGGCTCCTGATTCTCTTGCCTTCCTTCACTGATTCTTTCTTTATCCCAGCAAAAGAGAGTGGGAAGGAGGAAGAAAGGACACAACTTATTTTATAGTGAACTTTTTCCTTCTTTTCTTCCTTTCTCCCTCCCTCTCTCCCTCTCTTCTTTCCTCTCTTTGTGTTCCCTCCCTCCTTCCCTTCTTTCCTCTCTCCTCTCTTTTCTTCCCTTCCTCCTCTGCCTCCCTCTTTTCTTTCTTGTGTTCTTTTTAACTACAGTGCATTTGGGACATATACTCTGGAAAATTAAGAGCTTTTTCCTCCTGTTTTTTTTGGTGTTAACCTCTTTTACTGGTGTAATGGATGTTTCCTATCTAGAGGCACAAATCCAGTAAGGGGTGTGTGTGTGTGTGTGTGTGTGTGTGTGTGTGCGTGCACATGTGTGTGCATAAACATGTTGGGGTCACCCAATGAACCATAGACATTGGATTACCTACAATTAATTTTATAGGCATGCCTGATATACTGCTTCATATTCTCTTGTAGATAAAAATAGAGGTTATAAATAAATTCTTAATTGTGGTCTTGTCTTGGTATTTTTAATACAAATAATTAAAATGTTAACTCTGAAAGACTAAGCCTGTAAGATGAAATGACAACCATTCATAGATTAAACATCAATCTATACCGTAATTTTTGTTAGTTAACTTACTATTCCTCATTTTCACTATCTGTAAAATCTATATAGTGTAAAATCTATACCTACTTTATAACCTCCTGGTAAAAATATGTTAATGCATGTGAAATATCGTAAAATAAAATCTTAATATTTTGAAACTATTGTTATTATAGGGGGTATAAACCTGAAACCACAAACTGAGCTGTGCAGAAATGTCACTTTACCTTATATTCTTTAAGTCATGTTGAATCAAAATCTAAACCACTGTTTTGCCAGGAATATGAGAAATACAACCTTAGGCACTGAGGATTCTTCCTTCCCTCTGGAACTGTACAAAGATCTTTGGAAGAAGAATATTAGAGCAAAAAAAGAAACTGGTATCTCTGGTCTTTGGTGCACATTTTGACTATGGGAGTTGTGTGTTGCTCAATGTCACATAGTGCCTAGAGGATATCTGATCTCTTATTTCTGGTGTCATGGGATTATATGGCATTACTGGGCATCCTTCATTGAAGAGCTCTCTTGTATTTTTTGTTTGTTTTAAATTGGGTTTTCTAGGGGCACCTGGGTGGCTCAGTGGGTTAAAGCCTCTCTGCCTCAGGCTCAGGTCATGATCTCAGGATCTGGGATCAAGCCCCGCATCAGGGTCTCAGCTCAGCAGGGAGCCTGCTTCCCCCTCTCTCTGCCTGCCTCTCTGCCTACTTGTGATCTCTCTCTCTCTCTCTGTCAAAAGAAATAAATAAAATCTTTAAAAATAAATAAATAAATTGGGTCTTCTATTTGCCAACTGCGTTCCAGGTCCTGTCACTTACCTGGAGTACAATAAACTACTCAAGATCTAGTCATCATTTCTTACTGAGCCCCAGAACTGCATTTCCTATATAGTGTGGGGGAATCTTAACTTTCCCTTCTTTCTCTCTCTGCTTCTGTCTCTCTTCTCAAATGGGTGCCTGCCCCCCTTTTTTCCTCCCAGTATAAACTTTTTAGATAGTTTAGGGTTTGAGGCAGGGAAAAGCCAGTTTCAGGTGAATTATGCATCATGTCAATCAGAACTAACTCTTTCTGAGGCAATGAAGCCAACAGTTTTCATGGTGACTCAAATTAATAGGACAACGTTACAGAAATTAGGCATCAATTATTATCTTAAGAAATTAACTTTTACTGTTTTAATTGTCATAATTACATAATACAGAGAGGACTTTTGTTTTTGTTTTTGTTTTTACTTCTTCTTACAAAGGACTATGAAAGTAAATTGCACCAAAGTTAAACATTATGGAAGATTTTATGTGAGTCTATTGTAATAGGGAATAGAGACCAGACACAGTCTGAATTCAACTTTGCTGAAACAAAGAGAGTGGAAGAGTTTTTAAGAACTGGGATGCAGAGGGGTACTGGAGTGGCACAGTCAGTTAAGCATGTGACCCTTGGTTTTGGTGAGGTCGTGATCTCATGGTTGTAGGGTTGAGTCCTGCATCAAGGCTACCTGCTCAGCACACAGTCTGCCTGGGGCTCCTTCCTTCTCCGTCTGCCCCTCTGGCTCACTTGCTCTCTCTTTCTCTCTCATTCTCTTAAATAAATAAATATTTTTTAAAAAAAGAACTGGGGTGCAGTAGTCATAGACTATCTGCTTTTGCTAATTGGCTTTACCTGAAGAAAAAGCAACTTTCTTCTAACTTCATGACAGGAAGTAATATTATAAGTTGGAGATAGGTGCCCAGTAAAGATTGGGAGATAGTAGCTCCATCTTCCTTCATGTTTACATTTCAAAGAAATGACTCCCAGGCCTTTGAGAAAGACATTCTTGGGTTATAAAACTGGCAAGAGGCCTTTAAAAGGATTTATCTCTCAAAGGATCAGAGAAAGTACAATTACAAGTTTGCTAAAGAAAATGCACTAAGAAAAGGGAGATCAGGGCCTAGAGTCTGGAAGAAACCTGTCTAAATTTAGTCAAGCTCAGGGAAATATTCAGACTGTCTTGGTCAGGGCCTTGTGAAAATCTTGTCTCATGTGATTAAGAAAAATACCTCCTTTTGGTTTGCCCCGGACTGTCTTTTTCATCCACTTATTCTGCTTCTATTCTTTGTATACCCCATGAGATTCCTAACACAGGTCAAGAGCCTTTGTCATGCCAGTGTCATGTTGCAGAAAACTTACTGTTTGCTAAAACGTATTTATCTCTTCTCTGCAGTTGACTTTACTAAAAAGAAGAGTATTTTCTCAATTGGATTAGAAAAGGTTGCTTCCTCCAAAAATCACACTGTTGCTGGTTATTTATTACCCTGGGGGGTGACCTTTCCCTGGCTGTGCTTGAACTGCTGTAGTTCTCTATTCTGATCCACTGTCAGTGTTCTGTATCCTGGCCAGCTTCTCTCTGTTACCTGGGCTACACAAACACTCTTCTGTCTCTTTTGCTATGGGGGCTTTTAGCCTTCTAAAGAGATAATTCCAGATTAAGACCTGAGAAGAGAATGGATCATTGATGCTATATGATGGTTGAATAATTACTAGACCATTCTCCACTACTGAGGCAGTAGGTCTTCATATTTAGGCCACAATTGTCCACTGACATGTAGGCTATAGTTTTTTAGTAGGAAATGCCATTCAGAGAAGGGAGAAAGAACTCTTGAAAAGTGACTGTTAAAGTTCCAGAAACCCATGGCAGAGATGACATAACTTATTACTTAGAAGTAGAAAATGAAAGAAAGAAATACACAGAATCAGTACTTATTTCTCTTGTTCCCCATCAAAAGTTTCTTTTTCTTTTTGGCAACTAGACCAGTTTTGTAGTTTGATCTCTATGACCACAATTTTGTTAATTTTTCTCAAGACCTGAATCTTTGCTCTTCTTTCTTTCCTAGGCAAATCTCAATTTTTAAAGACTTGTTTCAGCTTATAATCTAATTGAAACCCACCTTTACCATTAACAATGTTTTTTCTCATGGACTACTAAGAACTGTTTAAAGAATACTCAATCTGCTTGGAAATATTCGTATAGATCTGAGATAGACTAACTGTAGCCTATGGGTGAAATCCAGCCAGATGCTTATATTAAAGTCTTATTGAAACACAGCCATACTTATTTTTTAATGTTATGTGTTAAAAAACTTCATTGGGGAATCATTGATATGTTAAAAAGTGGCACATATTCACTGTACATGACTGGATGAATTTGGGGATAAGTATGCACCTGTGAAACAATCACTATCAACAAGTCCATAGGGGCGCCTGGGTGGCTCAGTTGTTAAGCGTCTGCCTTCGGTTCAGGTCATGCTTCCAGGGTCCTGGGATCGAGCCCCGCATCAGGCTCCCTGCTCGGCAGGAAGCCTGCTTCTCCCGCTACCATTCCCTCTGCTTGTGTTCCCTCTCTTGCTGTGTTTCTCTCTGTCAAATAAATAAAATCTTTAAAAAAAAAAAACAAAAAACAAGTCCATAGACATATTCATCACATTCCAAAGTTCTCTCCTGCCACATTTACTATTATTATGTTTTATGTATGTGTGAGAAGAACAGTTAACATAACTTCTACCTTCCTAATTAAGGCCACACCTATTTCTGAAATATTGTCTATAGCTGCTTTTGTGGTACAGTAGCAGAAACAAGTAGTTGTAACAGAGACCATATGGCCCAAAGAGCCAAAAATACTTACTGGTTTTTTTTAAGCCTTTTAAGAAAACCCATAATATTGAGAACTATTTCAATTTTTCCTGTAAAGATACATATCCTGTGGTTAGGTGTGTAGGTGATAGTGCTTTATATTTCCCTGCATCTCGCTATAGCTCACGTAGCTCCTAGTGCTATGATCAGATAGTGTCTCAAGGAAATACATTTTTTGTACAAGTGTAAATTTACATGAAAAATGTAAATGTGATTTTCTACGTGTAAAAATGTAAAAATGATTAAAATATAAGAAAACTATAGCGTTCAAATTGATTTTTAGCATTAGAACTTGTACTATGGTAGTTTTATTTTGATTTTATAATATAATACAGAATTAAAGGAAACAAAAAATTAAATATAAAAATAACACAAAATTTCTGTTGTTAGAAGTTCCTTGAGCACAGAAGGGTAGGTTTATTCAGTGACACAATCTATATCAATCCTTGTCCCTTTAAATATGATAGATCCATTCATACTTCTCTTTGGGCTTTTTCAATTTTTTCACAATCCGACAGTCTAAATTTTAGTCAGAAAAATATTTATCAACTGTGTAGAAATACTATTATAATACTTTATAAAATGTTTCCCAATTAAGTAGAAAATTATTTTCTTATCATAGAAAATGTCCTCCTGAACTTTTCTTTAGTTCAAAAGTTTTATTTCAAATAAGTAGCTTTGGAGAAGGAGTTCCACATGATTTGGGGTAAAAATAAGTCTGTGATTGTTCAGGCTTCCATTTCTTTGAGACCTCTTCAAATAGGATATTTCTTCAATAGAATTTTGCTGAATTTTAGGACTTAACAGTCCATTGCTGTTATGGACATTGTATATGGTGCTTGTACTGAGGAAAATATCCCTAAAGATGTGTTATTTTCTTATAGCTGGACACTATTTAATGCAAAATTCCTCCAGCTGTCAAGGAGTCCTTGAGTTGCTTATCATTGGATACTTTTTTTAAACTTTTTTGAGGAAATAATTGATATCCACCATTGTATTAGTTTGAGATTCACAACATATTTTGATTTACATATATCGTGAAATGATTGGCACAAATGATCAGCTAACCCTCATCATCTCATATAGGTACAATAAAAAGAAAAAGAAATGAAGAAAAAAGAAAAAGAACAATTTCTCTTTGTAATGAGAACCCTTTTTTTTTTTTAAGATTTTATTTGTTTATTTGACAGAGAGAGACACAGAGGAGAGGGAACACAAGCAGGGGGAGTGGAGAGGGAGAAGTAGGCTTCCCACTGAGCAGGGAACCCGATGAGGGGGCTTGATCCCAGGCTTGATCCCAGGACCCTTGATCCTTGATCACTAATGAATGAGCCACCTAGGCACCCCATGTAATAAGAACTCTTAACATTTACTCTCTTAATAACTTCTTATTTCTCATGCAGGAGTTAGCAATAGTCATCATATTGTTCATTACATCCCTACTACTTACTTATCTTATAACTGAAAATTTGTATCTTTTTCTTTTAAAGAAATGTTTTTAGTTTTTTAAAGTAAAAATCTATCTCCAGTGTGGGACCTGAACTCACAACCCCAAGATCAAGAGTTGCATGCTCTACTGACTGAGCCAGACTGGAGCCCCTTCACTGGAAGTTTGTACTTTATGACCATCTTCCTTCAATTTCCCCTCCTCTACTCTATCATTGGTTAGACATTCTTGATGATAATGGCCAAACGAAATCTACTTTTTTTTTCTTTTAATATTCAACTGAGCTTCTCAATCACTCGCTCTGTGTTATCTTCCCGTGCCATCTATACCGTATCCCTATTATGATAATAGCCTAGCCTAGAGTGATAGCTCAGACACCGAATTCTTATAGCAGATATTATCTGTATAGTTCAAACGAAGCTGAAAGTACTTTTCCTTACAACTTCTTATCCACTGTGGTCTTCTGCTAGTATTTGAAATTTTGTTCTTTTTGTTTGTTTGTTTGTTTGGCTCTAATTCAATTAATCAGGTTTAATCTTTCAGGTAGAGTACATTCTAGTCTATTTGTTGTTCTTCTTTAGGCTCTTTTCAGCGCTTTTGCCTTGGGACTACACAGAAAATGTACTATATTTATTGATTGCATTTGATTTAATTTGAACAATATGCAGGAATTATCATAAATTTTACCACATTTCAGCTCTTTGAACTTATTACACATTTGAATATATATTTTGTAAATTTTCACTCAAGACATTTTATAGCCAATTATACTAAAATTTGTAATTCAAAACATTTTATATTGTTATAGCCATTAGATATTGATTAGGCTTTTCCATTAAATTTTAAATAAAAATCCAAAATTTTTCCATTAAATTTTAATAATAAGATTACTTATGCTCTCAATACTCATATACTTAAGTGAAATAATAATCAGATTAAATAGGAGGATAAAGTAATAGAGCTTTATTTTACTAGAGTTTTATAGTTAACTCTACTCATGATTACTCTATGATAGTATAGTGACTAGTATGAAATAATATATCTAGCACTTTACTTCTTTGAATTACGTAGTGAAAAACACTTTCATTTTAGTACCCAAACAAAATTTAAAATTCTATGAAATGAACATTCTAATGAGCCTTACCATATTATATTTTAGGTTATTTTTATTTCAATGTTTATCTTACTATAAATAACCATATTCTTGGCCCTGATGATTAACTTTTACCCTTAATCTGTGGTAGGTTGCTTTTATTTAACAATTTGGTGCATTAATGGCCAAAGCTATATAGGTTAGGCAAATGTCTTTAAAGATTCAAAAATCTGAAAAAACTAAATTTACAAAAACAAGACAAACCCTTCTATAGAAAGCATGCTCCCTTATTAATAGTTAATGGAATAAACGACTGAAAATTATTTGAGACGCTCTTCTCATTTGAAATCTTTTTGGAGACTGAGTTTTTATTTACTTTGCCTCTTTTGGGGGTACTTTCTCTACTCTGGGGAACCTATAAAGCACTAATTTCTTCAATAGAGATCATCATCATGGATCACCTCAGGAAGTAAGAAAAGCAATTCATACATTTCCTACACAAACAGATTCTTCTGGAGACCTCCTGTGGGCATAGCTCAGTTAAAATATGTTTAATTTCATCCTCAGGTGGTTTTAGCAGGAGACAGTTTCATTTCTAAGCAGAGCTCCAGAGCTATATCTGCATCTGAAAGATAAATTTACAAGGATAATCAGTCTTACATTGCAACATGTAGCCCTGTGTGTCTTTTAATTTCAGAATCTTACTAAACAAAGTAAACATTATTGCAAATATATTTAATCATAATTGAATTTTAATGATATATTAAGCAACTCTGTATAATATCAGGAAAACAAGTAGCCACACAGCTGCACATTTGGAATACTTCACTATAAATTCTTCTCATTTACAATCAACATTATTTATAAAAGTAACCGTTCCTTCTCTCTCTGCGTATGTACTTTTGAGAACTTTGCAGAATTTTAGAATTTTAATGAAGGAAAATGGCTGAAAGAATTCAACATTGACTATCCAGAATTTCATTTAATTCCCCTCTCCAGAAAATGCCCTCAGCTTTGCCTTGGATCTACCTTTTCTGAGTCCCTTTAATCCAGCTAATCCTGAAGAATTAACTTCTAATGTTTTGTCTGGGTGAGATAAGGTGGTTACCCAATTATGAGGAACAGGAATGGGATGTGGAGAATAAGTGTTTTATATATATATTTAGTTGTAGAAATCTATTAGAAACCCTGATTCATTATTCTCCTGCATGTGTTTGTGAACTACTCTTGAGAATCCAGAGGATTCTTATGAAAGGTATGAAATGTTGTCTTTTTAATTTTTATTTTTTAAATTTTAAAAATTGAAATATAATTGATATACAGTGTCTGCTTCTTAAACAAAGTTGCAGAAAAAAAATCTTTTTTATGTTCAGTGATCTTACCCCAATTTCCAAATACTGGTATTTTGCAAAAAATCAGCCTGTTACTTTATATTTCTGTGCCAAATTGATTAACATTTGTCAGTGTTCTTTCCAGTGTCTCTTTTAACTGCTTAACAGTTCTGTCTCATTTTTTGTGCTGTTCTGGTATTATTAGTTGAGTTTTTGGAGGAATTACAGCTATGTTCATTTTACCTGATTCTCTGTGCATCTTAATTTGAATGGATTGCTCAACCAACCATCTATCATGTCCTCTAAAATGAGAATTGCACATGCAAGTTCTTTTAGCATCATTAGCCTTAGAGAGGCAAATGGTGATTGGGCAAAACGTTTCCTTTTTTGTTGTTGTTCTTTGTTTGTTTCCATATTATGCTTTCTTTTGTTTTGTTTTGCTCCCAGTATCCTTTCTGGGCATTGTTTTTCCCTTCAGGCTGCCCTTAATTTTCATCTTTACCCTATGTGGACATATGTAAGATCCCCTTCTGTTTTCAGTTGTGAAGAACTCATTCATAGTAACTTGGCTCTTCCCTCAAGAAAATTACATCATAATAAAGGAGAAAGACCAAAATGATTGCAGTAGAGTATGATAAGAGAAAAACCAAAGAAACTAGATATAGTAAATTACACAAGAGCAAAGTGAAGTGGCGAATTAGAGAGGTTCTAAAATATAGCAGTATTGATAGGAAATTCAAATACTTTTTTGAATAATCAAAACATGAATATTCAATGTTATATGAATGAATTTTTAATATTTAGAAACAGAAGAGTGTCCTTTCTATGGGGATAATGAGGGCAAAGTTGGAAAATTCTATCTGTTAAATTGTATTGGCAGTTTTATCTGTTAAGAATTAGAAATTTCAAAGACAAAGGTAGAAGAATATCTTGGTCTACTCTAACATAATGACTAGGAATAGAAATTACATAGTTCCTTAAAAATTAATACCTTATATACTATATTTTCAGAAGTCCCTAAGATGAATACTACTCAGTGTATTTTTAAAACATATTTTATGTTTGTCATATAGTGTCTTTTGGATTTCTTAAACCATATAGGAGTAGGCAGTTTTTAATTTAATTAAAATGAAAATACCAACATGGGATGTCAGTTGTGTTAATTGGATCCAAAATCATATGCATTAAGTCTAGACCTGTTATCCTGGGATTCTGAACATTTACTAGTTTAGTGAAAATAACGGATATTATTGCCATGGTGGAGTCAGGAATTTAGGAGTCAGGAATTTCATAATCTCAGGTTGATTAATTGGAAAATTGTTGTGCTTACAAAAAAACTGTCCCCTAAACTTTCCAAGAAACAAGCAGATTAAAATGTATAAACTGAAGTAATAAAGCAAGATAGTTAATACTATAGAAGTAAATGATGAGATTATAAATACAGAAAATTAAGGAATGTTTTCTATGAAAATTATATATACCTGAAATTATATATTATATAGTATAATTATATATACAGTTATTAAAATCATTAAGAAAAGCAAACAAAAACCAAAGGAAAATATAAAAGACTAAGACACAATGTGTGCTCTGGTATTTTAATAATCATGAATACATTGTAATATTTTCTACCAGGAAAAACACAAATACACAAATAAGAACAACATAATTGCTTATATTTCAAAATCAGCAGAAAGCTTGAGGTAAATCAATGAAAACTGATTTTTCTTTTATTAGTTATTATGTTTTCTTCCAAGTATTATTATCTATTTTGTAATCATACCCTTACATTCTGTTTCTTACATGTGCTTTCTGAGTGTTGTGGACTTAATGTTTGTGCCCAGAATTCACATGTCGAAGCCTCAATCCCAGCTTATTTGGAGGTGGGATATTTGTGAGGTAATTAGGTTTAGAGTTCATGATGGTGGGGCCCTCCATAGTATTAGTATCTTTATAAAAGGAAGGGATAGCTCTCTCTGCCATGTGGGCACACAGCAGAACAAAATGCAACCATCTGCAAGCCAGGAAGCAGATTTTCACCAGGAATCAAATCTGTCAGTACTACCTTGTTCCTGAATGTCACAGCCTTCAGAACTGGGAAAAATAAATGTCTGGTTTTTTTAAGTCAGCAAGTCTATGGTATTTTGTTATAGCACCAAGTTGACTAAAACACCTAGGAAATGACCATTATGTAAAATTAATTACTCCCTAAATTTACTGTTTAACATATGAATTTTTATGCAAATGAAAATAGAGGACTTACCTTTATTCACTCCTAATCACTTGTCTCATGTTGGATTACCTTGATGAGGTATATTAGTATTCATTTAGGCAGAATTGTATTGAATTATAATGCTGGTTAACCATATACATTGGTAGCTCATACATTTCTTAAATTATATCCATGTAACACTGATGATCTTACTAGCAAAATAAGAAATGTTAATAAATGGTCTTTCTTCTCTTCCTTAAGAAGTCATTTCTTCTCAAAATATAAATTGTGTCACTTGATTATGACACTGATTCTTGATTTTTCATTGTGCTTTATTAGTAACAATTTGTTAGAAATGTAACTAAAATATGAACAACTACTATTTTTGATTTGTATTTTTTGTGTAAAAATGTACTTTTAAAATCTTTTCCATAATCTATTCAATAATTATTGGTTAAGTATAAGTTTGCTACTCCTGACCAAAAAAAAAAAACACATGGGACATTTCCGTTGTCTCTAACCATAGTTCCCAAAGCAAGTTATATGTATGTACCTAAAAGGCCCCACAAGACCCTCAAAGTAACTGTGGTTTAGCCAGAAAAAATGAATAAGCACTTATATTTATTATATTTTTCTGACACCTCTCCAGCTGTAGAAGTGAGGAGAGAGGATGTTACCTCATCACTTTTACAGAAGTCCAGGTTCCTCACTTGTCCTTAATTGACACCCAAGAGAGGAGGGCTCCTGTTACTGCTCAGCAGGGTCTGGAGTTCAGGTCCTCACATGGTCTCCTCTCTCAATGTGTTCTGCATGGCTTTATTCCAGCTGGGCAGTAGTAAAAGCTTCTCCACTAGCCTCGCCTCTCACACCACCCGAGCATTGTGTGGGAGTAGTATCTTTCTGCTAAATGAAGGTGGAATTCCATGCTCCCCTTGAGTTCTTATCACCTTATATAGGTGAAAATAAAAATCCTGGGTCCCTATTCAGGCTTTTCTGGGAGTAGGATGGCAGAGGTTTTGGATATCTTGTCACAATGTGGAGAGTGAAGTCTTATCTCCCTCATCAACTTTGCTGGTATACATATGAGAATGGGATGGGCAAGATTTTTCTGTGGTGTTTGGCTAGAGCAGATTGGTGGTTATTGAAATATTTCCTGTGTTTCTGGGCTGCTTCTTTTCTGGTCTTTTGAACAGAGAGAAAAGACTTTTGGTGGAGCTTTTATTATTTACAACTGTTGGAATTAACAATTTGCCAATTTCTTCAGCTCCAACCTTAGGATATATGAGGCAAACAGAAAACCCAAGGCATTTATCACTGTGTCAATCCCCAGATTCTAATGTCCCTAACTAAATTGACTTCTTTTTCTCTGACTTGCAGAGTCTTTTTATATTTGTCTTATATGTAATGTGACCATACATAGATTAGTGAGATAGAGAAAAGTACATCAACTATGTCTTCCCACATTTAAAAATGTGCATATTTAAACATTTTAGTTGCAACTTATTTCTGAAGTTTTATGTTTCATTAAACTGTTTCCTTTTTTTTTTTTAAGATTATTTGTTTAATTATTTTTGAAAGAGAGAGAAAATGAGCGGGGAGAATCTGAAGCAGGACTAATCCCAGGATCCTGGGATCATGACCCTTCCGGAAGGCAAACGCTTAACTGGCTGACTCACCCAGGCACCCCTCATTCACCTGTTTTCATACTGATCTTTTTCACAAATTTTTTTTTTTATTTTTTCACAACTGCACTCATTTTAAACATAATTAATTTATTATCTGTCAGTTAATTCCATTGTCTAGAGTTTTGGACTTTCTAATTTTTCAGTCGATTCTGTCTTCTGACTTTCATTTTTAAAGGATTATATTGAGTGTTTGCACTTTTTATTTTAAATTTATTTTTAAACTTAAGTAGTCCTTAACCAAGAAAAACCTTTGGAGTCTTATGTGACAATCTCTATGATGGCTTTAGGTTTACTTCTGTCAAATACCCATAGGTTATAACCCAATGTAATTATATTTTAGGTTAATATTTCTGAGTTTTATTGGAAAGTCCAGAGAATATATAGGCAAACCTCAAATGTAAAGGATGTTTGCTGTCTTGCTATGAATAGAATATAGAAACTTTTTACACTGGGTCTTAGAACTAGAGAGACAAATCTCCCATGCTTCTTTCTGTGCTAAGTAAATTTATTTTCTTAATCCAATCATTCATTGAGGTTGTAGCCCTTCAATGTACTTTTGCTATTATACTTAAACATGCAAGAGTGCCATGTTCAATTCTCACTTTATATGGGCCCAAATGATGTCATTTTTTTGTGGGCTATTAACTCAAGCTCTTTATCCACTCCAACAAGTTAACACTGTCACCATGTCAGTACTTTATTTTTCTCTATTCCACTGTTGTATTTCCTTTCCTTTTGTGTACTCACACACATATTTTTTTATCATCTCTTATTTCAGAAATACATTTTAAATTAAATACCTTTTAATGTTATTTGAGTAGGTCGCTTTCTTGATTATATAGTAGTAAATATTGATATAAATAGAACTCTTCCTTTCTTTTTTCCCTAGAATATCTCTTACACTTCAAATTTGCATTCATGGACATATTGTTATCCCGATTCTTCCTGATAAGAAAGGTACATTAATCAATCATTCTACTTAAGAATAACCTCTTTCAACATTTTTTACTTTTTATGATAAAATATATGTTAATTTATATCAGTACCTCATTAGAATGTGAACTTTTTGCTAATTGAGGATGTTAAGAAATCTAAATATTAATTAGAAGAGAAAGCAGTTACCATAATGATAATGACTGCTGTGATTCCCCATTAGAATATAAGTTTTTGAGAACAAGACGTTTTTTGGGGGGGTCAAATTTTATTTTGGGTCTCTACCATAATGCTTCTTACATAGTATTGGATGAATGACTTTAGAAGGAAGTAAATGAAGGAGAAAAGAAACAGAAGGGAAAATATAGACTGAAGGAATGTTTTTATTTCTGGTGACTTTTTGTATTTAATATCTGTAAATTTTTCATAGTTTTTGTTATTCTTTGTTTTATATTTATTAGGTTTTTCTAGTGAACTATGAGATTTGACAACATAGATGTTACTTTTATATTTCATTTGATACCCTATATTATTAATCACAGCAATGGGCCCGAAGATTAAATTTAATGAATAAATTTTATGTTCAACATCAGTATACTGCTTGGTTAATTTCATTTAATATTAAGCTTGATATTGTCCCATTGAAACTCTTAATCTGAATACTCTCCTCTATATTTTTTATATTCAACTGATGATTATAGACTGAGTCTTTGAGATAAAATTAAACTCTATTAAAAAGAAACTTCTCATGCAAAATTTGTCAATATTTCTAGTTGTTTTTGATCACACCAAAATCAAATTTTCATTTTTGGAAGTTATTTAGTTTGAATATTATGTTTTATTTTACATATCTCTTAATCAAAATGATTATACACATTTATTATTTTGTTTTTTATAAATACATTCTTCACTTCACATTCTTGTATTAAAGAATGTTCCAAGTTCTGTGTACTACATGAACTGACCTATGTGTTAGTTCAGATACTTTATTTTATTCTCATAATTATGAATAAAAACCTTGACTCCAAAAGAAAAAAAAATGTCTTGTGGTCTCAAGGAGATTTATTAAAAGTCTTGCCACTGTTTTGTATATGTAAAACTATTTCAACTGTGTCTCTACTATCATCCTGTTTCCATTGAAAAGAGGTGGTTTTGCTGATCTCATTATCTTCAGGATACATCCTTACATAGTTCATGATTAACATGTTCTGCTTTTCTCTTATTTTTTATAGGTGCTACATTTTATTTTCTATATTTTATCTCTTTTTTCTTGTCTTCCATGTTTGAGAGAAGTTTGAGGGAGAGAGACTAGAACTCTGAAATTATTCTAACATATTTGGCTTAGTTTTATGCCAAATTTATGTTTATGCTATGGGCTCAATCAACTCTTCCCAATATTAAGATGATGAATGAAGCCTAACCCCCTGCATATAATCTGAATGTAACTGTATTGGGAGACGGGGAGTCTTTAAATAAGTGATTAAATTGAAATGAGGCCATTAGAGCAGGCCCTAATGCAATCTGATTGGTGCCCTTTTAAGAGGAAGTTTGAAAATAAGAGAGGACACCAGGGATGCCAGAGCACAAAGAAAAGACCAACTGAAGATAAGAGGAGGAGACAGCTTTCTCAAGCCAAGGGGAGAGGCCTCAGGAGAAACCACACCTTGACAATTTCTCAATCTTCCAGCCTCTAGAACTGTGAGAAAATAAGTTTCTTTGATTTAAACCTCCTTGTCTCTAATATTTTGTCACGACAGCCTGAGTAGAGACTACAAGTTATTAAATCTGATGCAGTTCTACAATATGTACTTCTGAATTGGTAACTAAGTTGGTCACCCATTTTGGCAACATCACATATGGATCTACTTTCAGCAAATGCCAAGCTTTTTTGTTTTGTTTTGTTTTGTTTTTTATGGTTTTAACAGGCACTCTGTTCTGTGTCTGGAATCCTCTTTGCTTTAAGTTTAATAACTGAAACCCTTATGCACCCCTAATTATCTGTTTAAATATCAGACTGTCTTCCTTGATTTTTTACCTAACCATGCACCTTCTCCTAATATCTTTAAAACAAAATTTTCTTATTTTTTTTAAAATTTTCTTCTTTGTGGTACTTAGCCACAAACATTTGTAATATACATTTCTTTGTATGATTATTGCTTAGTATATATCCCTTCCTCTTAGACTATAAGTTCCATACTAGTATCTGTTATATTCCTTTGTACCCTCATCCAGCACTCTTCATATGTATTCAATACTTTTATTCAATGGATGTATTAATGAATAGATGAATTTTATATCATGAAATTGTATTCCCACAATGGCTAAAACTATGCATGCTAAATCCATAAAGGACTGGATTGCTCATAATGGATCACAAATATTTTACTAGTGAAGAAAGGATGCTGGGCAGAGGCACATAACATACCATAATTTTAGTCCAGTTTGTACTCAGGAGAAAGTTTATTGTTAATCAATTAAAATGTTAATGATTTGATATTTAAAAAAGTGTTAGAATTAAGAGCACATTTCTGAGATCATAATGAAACATCAAAGATATTACAAAAAAGGAAAAGTTTAGTTATTTCATATTTGATATTAATGGTTAGGTAAAATTTAAATGTTTTATTATATAACTTATAAATATGGTAAAATTAATAATGATTTTTTTTGTATCCCATATAAAGTCTGTAGTGCTTCAAGTGAAATGATTCTTAGAACAGTGATTAAAACTAGTAGTACGCATCATCTGCATATAATGTGAATTCATGTTTCTTGTTGTCCTATTCTGTCTGCTTGTTTGTGTCAATATACTTGTTTCAAAATACTTTGTCGAATTGTTTATATAGCTGGCTGAGGCTAATTTAAAGTTACAGTCTTGATCAGAGAATTGAACTTAGTGTTAATAAAAGTACAGAGCTTTGGAAAAGGGAGAACCAGATAGACAAAGCATAAGAAAACTGAAATGAATGCTCACTAATGCTTTCATACCTTAACTATTTTAAAACAGTTATTTAATTTTGGCCATTCTAACTGGTGAAAGGTATACCACCTTTCAGTGTGGTTTTGATTTGAATTTCTCTGATGGCTAATGATGATGAATGAACATTTATTCATGTGTCTGTTAACCATTTATATTTCTTCATTGGAGAAATGTCTGTTCATTTCTTCTGCCCATTTTTTGACATGATTACCTGTTTTGGGGTGTTGAGTTTGAGGAGTTCTTTATAGATCTTGGATATCAGCCCTTTATCTGTAGTGTCATTTGTGAATATCTTCTCTCATTCCATCCCAACTTTTGTATCAACATGGATGGAACTAGAGGAGATTATGCTGAGTGAAATAAGTCAAGCAGAGAAAGTCAATTATCATATGGTTTCACTTACTTGTGGAGTATAAGGAATAACATGGAAGACATTAGGAGAAGGAAAGGAAAAGTGAATTGGGATAAATCAGAGGGGGAGATGAACCATGAGAGAGTGTGGACTCTGAGAAACAAACTGAGGGTTTTGGAGGGGTGGAGGTTGGGAGGATGGGTGAGCATGGTGGTGGGTTTTAAGGAGGGCACATATTGCATAGAGTACTGGGTGTGGTGCATAAACAATGAATCTTGGAACATTGAAAAAATAAAATTAAGATGTTAAAAATATAAAATCTTTAAAAAAGCAGTTATCTAAAAAATCAGTAAAGAGATACTTTATACATTCTTATCAAAAAGGATGAAAAAACAATTGGCTAGTTAAAATTTAATTGATTGAGATTTTATGATTCTTTTTTTCTTTAAGTAACACATTTATTTTCAAAGCTGTATGTTGTGTTCCTGCTTAGATTTCAAGCTCAGTGAATTCTAGTTTTCTCTTAAACTTTGTTCTGATGAATAAGTGCTATTTAAAATAAATCATGTAATGCCCCATCTTGGTATAAACTAATGATTAGGTTGCTATTTTTTTTGAGAAATTATATTTAATCTTTAAAAGATCCTCCCAAGGAAATTGCATATGCTTTGAAATGCTAATTACATGGCATTAAATAATTCATATATTTTACCCGTTTTATGGCATCGCTACATACTGAGTGACTACTTACATATATGCTTGCATATTTTATATACATATGTATTAGGTATTTTCATATAGTTTTACTCATCTCTTCATTTAGAGAAATAAAACACAGCCCAGACTCTAAGATTATAATTTCTCAGACAGAATATCTGAGTTTTATTGAGATTAGTAAAAGATAATAGAATTTTTTAATAGAACCTAGTTTTGCGAGAGTTTGTGTGTGCTATAAATTTTTTTAAAAAAAAACAAATAATTTTCCCTGTATAGTTCCTCTTATTTTATTTTTTCAACTGTCAATGTTTCTTTTTATATTAATAACCTTTTCTTTGCTGATCAAAAAGTCAGTTGCATTCACTTCACCAAGACCCTCAGACTTCTATCGCATATTATTTTCAGCTGGTTCTGAGTTCCCCAAACTCTCATCCCATTAGATTCTGTAAATAGAAATTATATAGAAACATATAAAATACATAGAAATCAATAAAATAAACGAGTTTAAAAGAATAGTCCTTCTACTCAACTATCAATCCAGCTGTTCATCCATGAAACTACATATTTAAGTAGTCATCGTATTTGTTGAGCACTTTTTATCTACCCATTGCAGTCCAGGTGCTAAAGATACAACAGAAATAAAGTAGGCAGAAATCCCTACACCTTGAGGATTATATACTTAAGATTTTGTCTATGGAGAATAAACATCCAATTTCTGCTACATAAAAGGATTTTCCAAAGTTCTTTTTGTTACACAGGTTTACTTAATTTTCCAACCCATCATGAAGATATTTTTTAATTTTAATGTGAATTACTCTTCAGTTATTACTTAATTTCTCTATTGTCATGTCTCACAATAAGAAAAAAAAGTAAATTAGAGATTTACAGAAAACACATTGCTAGGTAGTATTCTTAAAAAACAATTTATCAGGGGCACCTAGGTGGCTTAGTTGGTTAAGCATCCAATTCTTGGTTTTGGCTTAGGTCATGATCTCAGGGTCCTGGGATCGAGTCCTACCTCAGGCTCTGCACTCAGCAGGGAATCTGCTTGAGGATTCTCTCCCTCTCCCTCTGACTTTCCCTCTCCACATTCAAAATAATTTAATAGTATTGTACTATTAGAATTATTCATATTTTTCCCTTTTACTTAAAATAATTAAGAAAAATAAAACTTCAATTTTTTAAATAATAATTTATTCTAAATGATAGTTTTTACAATGGTATTGAGTTAGCATGCTTTTGTGTGACTCAAGAAAGTGGTTTGAAAAATTGGCTGCTTTTCTAGAAATCTTTGGAAAGCTAAGAATAAAGATTCCAATAACTAGGGACATGCAAGAAACACAATAATAGAAATGTTGATAAGCCAATCAAGACCAAAAGCATGTTTTTTTAAAAATAATTTCATGATAAATTTAATTGATCTATTTTAATTTTCATTTAATTTACTAATATAGTATTTATTTAGAAAAAATTGCCATCATTGGATTTCTTTATTCTATGTAAGGGGGACTCCATGTGTGTATTAAAGGCCTACCAATGAAAAATCCAAACAAAATTGATAGAATATGGCAAAATGTCCATATTCTCATAAAAGAAGCTTTATTTATTTTTTAAGTTTCAGCTATTTAAAAAAAATCAAACTGCAGGTAGATATGGGAACTCATACATATTTTTGACATTTAGAGCAGAGGTTTGATAAAATTGTTGAAATTTATGAGTGATGTCTGATCTCCTTTACATAAGCACAGGCTCATCGCCATGCTTTAGAAGCATATGCTGAAGCCATGCTTCAGAAACATAAAACACTTTCTTATTTTTTTAAACACTTTCTCTTAACAATAATATACACAAAGTACATGATCAATGGGTATTTGTTTTGATATTCTTTCTGCACAATGCTATTTTGCAGGAAGGGTATAATATATAGATCATGAAACCTGCTGTGTTGTGCTGAATATAAAACAGTATATTTAGTGCACTACTGCTTCAGTGTCATTAATAGCACTCTAGAGTATATAAGATTTAAAGTATCTTCTTAAGTCCTTAACTTACTACCAGACAGTGCCTCGGGCCACTGAGAGATAAAAATCCCCTTGGTGTGATACTTCAGAGGTCACTAGGAACCATCATTTTGTAGGAAATCCATTACAAAGTTCCAGATCCTTAAGATGAAAATTATAAGAAAGAAAATCAAAGAAAGCAAATGAAATTGTTGAATGCCTTTGGCTGACCTTACATAATGCCTACTGTACAACAAAATATTTATTATTGGATAGTGTTGAAAATCAGAAGTGATAGATGATGAAGGGAAAATGAGATAGAACTGACAATAATGAATGCCATTAATGGCATTCATTGGAAATTTCAATGGAAAATGAGATAGAACTGACAATAATGAATGCCATTAAGACCAACCAACTGTGATGATTAAAATTGTGATGACAGAGGTGCCTGGGTAGCTGTAGTTAAGCTTCTGCCTTTAGCTCAGGTCATGATCCCAGGATCCTGGGATCAAGCCCACATTGGGCTCCCTGCCCAGTGGGAAACCTGCTTCTCCTTCTCTCAGTCCCCCTGGTTGTGCTCCCTCTTTCCCTGTCTCTCTCTCTCTCTCTCTCTCTCTGTCAAATAAATAAATAAATAAATAAATAAATAAATAAATAAATATCTTTAAATTTTTGATACAATTTGATCTTAGTATTTTAAAAACAAAGGCAAAAAAGCTAGCATTAATAGTTACATGATTTACCATGTTCATTAATTTCCTATTATTGCTATAACAAATTACCACAAACTTAATTGTTTAAAAAAACATAAATGTTTAGTGTCTTATAGCTATGAAGGTCAGAAGTCTGAAATGGGTTACACTAGTCCAAAACCAGTTTTGGTAGGACTGTATTCCTTTTGGAGGCTCTAAGGAGGAATCAGTTTCTTTGTCAATTCCAGCTTCTAGAACAGCAATCATTGCTCATGATCCCTTTCTTGGACATCTTTAAAGCTAAAAATGCAGCATCACCAAATCTCTGTGTTTCTTTGCTTCTGTGATCATTTCCCTTTCTCCTCTTCTGTGGCAAATTTCCCTCTGTCTCTCTTTCATAAGGTCACATATGATTACATTTAGGGTCCACTGGGATAATGCAGGATAATGTCTTCATCTCAAGATTTTTAAGCACATCTTCAAAATTCCCTCTGCCATATCAGGTAATATGTACAGGCTTTAGGAATTAGAATCTAGATATCTTTGGGAGCCATTTTTCACCCTATCTACCAAAACTCCAAAAGAAAAAAAATTATTTACTCAAGGGGGGAAAAAAAGATCTTAGTATTGAAATTAAGAACATTTTTGTCATTCCACAAAAGGAAGACATAATAGAAAATATACTGATATCTAACTTGGAAATCATCCAAAGAGTAAAATCCAAATGATGTCATTGACCTTTTTTCTAAAAGATCACCTTTTGGTACAATGACTATAGAATATCAAATAACAGTTTAGTTTTTTCAAAGTCATCCTAAAGGTTTCCATTTTGATACATTATTCTCTTCTCTTTTGGCTTAATTCAGAGATGGATTTTGATGGTATGAATTCTTCCCAAAAATAAATTTATGTCTGCTACAATAGAGATCTATATCTGCTGAAATAAGGGAGATCTAAAAGTGTTCTGTCTAGCTATGGCCACATACTTCTAACCCTGGAATGTATGTTTAGTCAAATCTAATTTAGTTATACTTACATTTTCTAATTACAAATATAATAGATATTATCACTCAGGTATATAAAAAGAAATTAGTACATTTATTATAACATTCTAAATGAGAAGGATTGTAGAAAAAAAGACAGAAACACTTATCTAATGAGCAAAAATATGATTACTATTATACATTATGAATGCATTATGAATGTAAAAATAATTTTTCTTCCTCTAAAACTCTGACCTCAATGCTCTGGTAAAGCATAAGTATGGAAAAATATGTCACATTGTATGTCATTGTGACAATGGTAGAATGTTCCCAAAGCCTGGGGAAAATAGGAAATATTTAAATCATTTATCATTCTGCTTTCATTTTATGTGGGATTCTTTGACTTTATATAAGCTATATTCTCCTGTAGTTGATGTGCTAACATGTGTTGGGAGTAATACATCCTAAGGTTAAGGTCTGTTTCCCAAAGAAACATCTATAATAATAATATACACACAATTCTGGATTTTTCAAGAACCTTATTGAGATGTATTGTCCACAGATATATTACTGTAGACTCTTTTTGCAGTCTCATTTCTCTGCCTTAAATAAAATTAAAACCCCAAATTTTAACTGTCACAATGTGGGTGATTTCCATACAAGAAAGATTATGCAGAACACCAGTAATTAAAGCCACACTTAAGGAAGAAAAGGACTGTGTCTTCCATACACAGATTGACAAAGGCGTGAAAAATTGTATAATTTCTTTCAATAGGTCATCAGTGTTCTAGCAACTTGTTATAAAAAGTGAAAATCATAGACAAAGATTCCCTTTCCCATTTCTGTAGCTTATATTTTACTCAGTGAGATAGAGGGAATAAGTAAAAAAGTAAATAATATTGCTATTAAAATAAATGCCATAAAAGAAAGGGGTCAAGGAATTAGACAAAGGATGAGGACTATGACTTCTGGGTTGAAAATTTAAACACTATGAACCCTGCTACTTCGGGTCATCCAGTTTTAAAATCATTCCTCTGCCTCTTTGCTCATTTACTTTCAGTTTCTAGAGGAAAAGGAGTTGTGTCCTAAACATTTTTGTATCCCCAACAAGTAGTATAGTGCCTGACAAAAAACAGACCTTCAATAAATAATAGTTGGTGGATGGAATGGAAGAAAATATAGAAACTTAATTACTAAAAAATCAAAATAAGTGATTTTTCAGTTAGCTATTCACCATGTTTCTTTAGTGAGAATAACTATATTCTGTATTCTACATTAAAGCAAAATCCATTATTATTTTTTTCATTGGAATGAAATTTATATAAACTTGAGATTACTTAAATGTGCTTAATTTATTGGAACAGTTCTGAAAAGGAAGGTGCAATTGGCTAGTACCCTAAGGGTTAGGTGATTATATTTTACATCAAAGTATTTTCTGCCATGTTTCGTCAAATTAAAAGCCAACTTTCAGTAACTCCTAGGAAAATGTGATCCCTTTCTGAATCTTATTTCTTTTGAAGTTTTGACAGATAAAATAGCATAATTCTTCTTTTACTCATTACCCAGTACCAATTCCATGACACTTGTGTTTAACAAATTTTTTTCATTTTATAAAATATATCAAATAAGATATTAGAAAAAAAAGAAATTACTCATATATATTCTACATTAAAGAAAACTTGAATGTTTCTCATCATTCTAGCTAGAATAACTTCCTACCAATAAATGAAACAGTAAAATATTTTATCTCACAATTGCCAGAAATTTAACCTTTTGTCATTCTTCTGCAAACTGCTCCAAACCTGAAATTACATATAATATACATTTTAGGTAGTACTGTATAATAAAAAGAACAAGTAATTTAAACTCAGAAAGCATATTATTCTAGTGTTTGCTCTGCTACTAATTTCTATTTGAAATTGGAGAATTTATTTAATAAGACTCTGTATTTCTTCAATGTAAAGTAACAATTATGATAATATATTGGGAAGTTTTGTAGACTAGGATGACAAACGTGTTTATCTACTATGTTTTAAACTATAATAATACATTTTCTAACTGTACTTCTATAAACTAGATCAATTTGGAAGCTACTTATATGAACTTGAATATCTTTTTTTTTAAATATTTCATTTATTTATTTGAGGGAGAGACAGAGCACGCACATACACACATGAGCGGGGGGCAGAGGGAGAAGCAGTCTCTCCATGAGCAGGGAGCCCACCTGGGGCGCAAACCCAGGATCCTGGGATCATAGCCCGAGCTGAAAGCAGATGCTTAACCAACTGAGGCACCCAGGAGCCCCTGAACTTCAATATCTTAATACACATTTAGTAATTCAGTTTTTCTGCATTGTTAAATTAAATAGTTAAATAAAAACTCATTAGCCATCCACCCAATTATTAGAAAAAAATTGCTATTATATTTTCTTCTTTTGTATTTTAACTAATCTTAACATGTCATTCAGATATAATGTTGCCCACAATAGATGATAATGTATTAGTTAGATAGATAATAGTGAGAATCACATACACATACAAATAAACAAATAACTTGCAAATATAGAACTAATGAAAATTAAAATTAAAAAAAGCACTTCTGGTCTCAGGTAACACATTTATTCTCCTGATCACTGATTTAATTAATTTATTTTTGGCTGGGGAATGGGAAAAACTGAGAAACTCTGTTACAAAATTTTATTTATTTATTTGACAGAGAGAGAGAGATCACAAGTAGGCAGAGAGGCAGGCAGAGAGTGGGGGGATGGGGGAGGGCGGTGGGGAAGCAGGCTCCCTGCTGAGCGGAGAGCCCTATGTGGGGCTCAATCCCAGGACCCTGAGATCATGGCCTGATCCAAAGGCAAGGGCTTTAACCCCCTGAGCCACCCAGGTGCCCCTACAAATTCAATTTGAGTAAGTATCCACTAATATATTTTATCAGAAATCATGTACATTCTTAGCAAAAGTTTGTCAAGTGCCTTCTATTTGTCAAATTCTAAACTAAACTCTGGAGATCAAGAGTATATGCAATGGATATGGCCTTCGTCCCCCCTAAGCTACAGATTATAGGCATAGTAATTGTCGAAGTGGATACTTTCAGTTCTAAGGTGGCACATGAGTGCTTGAAACTCAGATATGGGATGTGATAGAAAATTTCCAATATTAAAAAAAAAAGTTCATCTTGGAAGAAGTAGGAGAACCAGTTAAGGTAGGGCAATGGAGAAACATCCAGGTAGATATGGAGCATGTGCTATGAAAAAGCTGGGGGGCAAGATAAATACTATTGTGTTTAGGGGACTGGAAGTAGTTTAATTTTGCTTTTGCATTTGATAGTGAGTTTACGTATCAGTAAGTCTTAGTGGAAAATTAAGTCTGTGTGTGGCGAGCAGAATCTATGTTCTAAAGGGATTTTCAGTGCCTCAGATCAGGGTATGCAATGTGTCTGGATAATGGAAAATGATTGCCTTGTAGCAGATACAAAGGCACTGAGTAGGTAGAAAATACTCAGGTAGTGTGTTTTCTTTCACTTATCTGAGAAAATGTTAATAAGAATAATTTTAAGGGTATATTAATGGGATAATTCACATAACAGAAACTTCAAGTGATATTATGTTATAAATGCCAAGAAAAATAAGTCAAATAAGTCAGTATAATTTGTTTTATACTGATTTTTAACATGATAGTTACATATATGACTCTTTAACCTGTATTTAAGTATTTTTTTCTATACAATGTATGCATAATACATTTTCACCTGTGTTTTCTATAGCAATTAACCTATATATTTTCATTGGTAAGAGAATAAAAAAAATGTGTATTTTATTTTGCATTAACAACCAGCTAATAAAATGCCAAGGTTTAATAATTAACACAGAACTCATTGCTATATTTATATTCTTTTAAGTTTCTTTAGATAGTCTGTGTCTCTGCCTTTTTTCATTTATCTAATTCCATGTTATATTAAAACTTTACATTGACTTTGATGATTGTGACTTCCTTTAGGCCACAAGTCCTTTGTTAATCAGTATGTTTCCAAATTTTCTTTTTTACATTGTCTTCAGTTTCAAGTTTATTTAAGCTATCTAAAAACATACCTCTCAGGGTGCCTGGGTGGTTCAGTGGGTTAAAGCCTCTGCCTTCAGCTATGGTCATGATCTCGGGATCCTGGGATCGAGCCTCGCATGGGGCTCTCTGCTCAGCGGGGAGCCGGCTTCCCCCTCTCTCTCTTTGCCTGCCTCTCTGCCTACTTGTGATCTCTCTCTCTCTCTATGAAATAAATAAAATCTTTAAAAAAAATTTAAAAAATGAAAACATACCTCTCATTACTTTGCAATCACATCATAATACAAATAAAAATAATAGCAATTTCCAAAGCACCACTATTCCAAGTTTTTAAAACAACAAGGATTGTTCCATTGTTGCATTAATAATGAAATAGAAAAGCAGCAATGCCAAGAGAGTTGTCCAAATAACCTGATAGAAGAGCAGCTCAAAGGTCTCAAATTCCATGCTCTACCAAATATTTTAATTTCTGGTTTTAACTTGTGAATGAGCTGATGATATTTTTCTCTTTGTTTTCTCAAAAGTTAGATGTTCGCAACTATTGAAAACAGAAAATACGTTGCAAGTACTAAAACAGTCACTATTTGAGAAATAATATTGTGGAAATATAAAACATACTCTTGTATGTTCTAGTGATATTTAAAAAAATGAAAATAATAAATCAGTAGTTATAGCTTATTCCAAATTCATTTAAGTACATTGTTTCAATGCAGATGACTTGAAATGTCATATAAGTATTAAAGTGTATAAATTCAGTGAATGCTGTAAAACTACATCATAAATCAACAAGATGAGAATGTGTAAAATAGGAAAGAAAATTTCATCTTTAGGACATTTATTTTAGTAATTCTGAAATTTTTCAAAGTATAAATTATATAAGATAATCTATAAAATGATATTTGAGCACTCCTGAATCTCAAGTACTCAACTTACTCTGCTTTAAATTGAATAATTCCAATATTTTGAATTATGCTGATAATATATAAAAACTCCAATAATTTTTTAGGTAGATTGTGGTTGCCACTAACAAAAATAATCCTATACTGTATGATCAACAAGGACTCTGAAATATTGGGGCACCTGGGTGGCTCAGTGGGTTAAAGCATCTGCCTAAAGCTCAGGTCATGGTCTCAGGGTCCTGGGATTGAGCCCCACATTGGGCTCTCTGCTCAGCAGGGAGCCTGCTTCTTCCTCTCTCTCTGCCTGCCTCTCTGCCTACTGGTGATCTCTCTCTCTGTCAAATAAATAAATAAAATCTTTTAAAAAAATCTGAAATATGTTTTAATCTCCTGTAATTTGTAGAAGAGAAAATTCTCTTATGTTATGTTATATGTATATATAATAATGTAATATTTTGTACTTTTTAGATTGGAAACTATCACTGAATATAGTAAGGTATGTGTCTTGTCTACAATTATTTTAAAACTAAATTCTAGTTGCAACCAGAGACTAGCAATGGACTTCTAGGGGGATTTTCTTAATGATTCTGTCTGTTTCTAAAATCAGATTCTAGGGGCTCCTGGGTGGCTCAGTGGGTTAAAGCCTCTGCCTTCGGCTCAGGTCATGATCTCAGGGTCGGGATCAAGCCCCGCATCGGGCTCTCTGCTCAGCAGGGAACCTGCTTCCCCTTCTCTCTCTGCCTGCCTCTCTGCCTACTTGTGATCTCTTTCTGTCAAATAAATGGATAAAATATTTAAAATAAAATAAAATAAAATAAAATCATATTCTAAACTCAGGAAAAATGTCTTAACACAGTTTCTCTAAATATAAAAAAGAACAACTTTCCAATAACATTGATTCACACATAGATCCTTTTTCCTCAAAACCTCAAGCAAGTTTTTTATTATTAGATATTAATTTCAAATGCTAGAATATTTTTTAGGAAATCAAGGGAATAAGATTTTTTACTTCATAATTGAAAATTATCATCTTGTTCACTTACCTCACCATCTGTCCTTCTGTTTCCACCTACTTTGTTGGTCATTTGGGTTCTGTTGAGAATCCTTCAGAAGGCATCATAGTTGTATCCAGATGGGGGTCAGCATGAAAATCCCAACTGCAGCTGTGTTTAAACAGACCATGACATGTATCGTCGATAAATCCTTTCTTTTACAAATTCCATGACATTTTGATGATTCTGATTAGAGCAGCTGCTTTTTGGCTTATACTTTCATGAAAGTTTCACATTGTTATAAATGAAAAGTATTATTCCAAAGTTCTAAATGTTTTTAAAAAGCAGGCATTTTAATTTCTACACTGATGACTTCTAAAGTTTTTGTTTATTAAACATATGCATCTGTTTTATAAATCATTTGTTTTATAAATCTGATAGTTAACAAAACATGAAATGTTTTCATTATTATGGGAAATTCAAATCTAAGAAAATGGATCTCATTTGAAATATCCATTCAGTTTCTGAATATTTACTTAATATTTATTGATGACGTTCTTCTTTTGTGAAACTGATTCCAAAGAATAAACTATATTATTTCATTATCACTTAATTGTGATAATCCATCTACAAATATTTATTGAATGTTTCATAGCTATTTAGCATTATGTTAAATATATAGTTAAGTTAAAGGTCTCATTATATTATTTGTAACCTGTTTAGGGAGACAAGAGTAACAAGAATTAAACAAAGGAAAATAAGTCTAAGCTGTATTAAGTTCTAAATTATGTGGTACAAAGAGTAGAAGTAATAATAATGAGAAAGTATGATGATGTATCTTCTAAAAATTTCTTTCACATATATATCTTTTTAAACCTTGCCATATTTCATTATTTTTGGTTTAACAGTTTTTTTCCTTGAAAAATTATCCATTATTAAGATGGAACATTTCCTGTTTTGTTATGGCAAATGTCACAAATGATCCACAAGACCTGAGTGTACATCATGCCTTCAACTGCTTTATTAGAATTGTATAGGGTAATGGCTGAATGGCCATGGAAATGAGCATCAAAGAAAATAAGACACATGAAGAGTAAGGGGGCAGTCTCTCCAAAGTCTGAAAACAAAGAAGCAAACACAGACAGATTGGCCCTGAATGTTAAAGCAAGGATCAGACACTAACATAAATGGGGGAGTTACTATCACAAAAGTTAGAACGTATATATCCAAGATAGAGTCAAAATTAGAGCAGATCAAAAACATTAAGGTATTACATGAACACTTAAGAATGAAAAGCATGAAATTAATTTGTACTGTACCTAACCTCTGCTTTACTTCTTACCAGTATTTAGAAAACCAGTTGTCTTTTTGGACATATGTGTGGTCATTTCTAAATGTGATTAAAATATTCTTTATCAAATGATTTATTTTGAGGATTAACTATGAAATGAATGCAATTGACAAGGCACATAAACTAAATTTACAGAAGCATATAGTGCATGTTACCTAGAAATAAACAAGTAAATTGCTCACTGCAGTAGGCTAGAGGACACTTCCATGAAAGTCATTGAGAGTTAAAAAAGAAAGTCCTTGTGATCAACATGCCCATGAGGAATGCACTGAATAAACCAGTACATGACTGATGATGGTTGCTTAATAAATATTTGTTAAATAAGAGTTGAGCAAATGAATAATAGAGACTGATTGCCATAAGTGTTCATAAGAAATAGAACATTATTCTGCTTCATATCACTCCAGATTATTTGGGAATACCGAAAGTATTCAGAGGTTTATTTCTTTTGTTTTATTTGCTTTGTTTTGAATTATTCAGATATATAAATATGTCTTGGGCAGATTATTGAATGGAAAGCAGGGTACCCCAAATATCTCCTAGAACATATCTATCTCATTGCACTATATATTAGAGTTAATATGCCACAAGTAGTTTTCCAGTTCTTAACCAAATGCAGATTGGGTCTTCACATTATAGTTTCAGAATTTGATAAGGGATGCATGTGAAAAGTGATGTCTAGATAAGACATATGTAGTTTCAGTTTAACTGTTTGATTAAAAAAAATTAAAAAGAGCAGAAGATATATTTACCTTTTGTAGGCAAAAGTTTATTATTTCGCAAACCTGAAATGACTCTAGCAATTAGCATTCCTGTTCCCAGCTGGGTAGAAGATGTTGATTTGTAAGGCAAGAGATAGATGGATATCAAATCAAACTTGGAAGATCTCTATAGTACATAGATATGATTACATTATCCAGATATATATATCTAGATATATATATATTTTCTAAAAATGTGGCATGTCCAAGAGTGTGCTATATATATACATATACATATATATGCATATCAGGTATTGCATTGGTAAACTCTGAATTTAACAAAGACACAAAAACACCTAGACAGGAGGCCATATGATGACAGAGGCAGATATTGGAATGATGGAGCCATAATCCAAAGAATGCCAAGGATTGCTGGCAATGCTGACAGCTAAGAAAAAAGCATGAAACAGATTCTCACCTAGAACCTTCTGAGAGAGCATGGCCCTGCGGACACTTCAATTTCAGACTTTTAGCCTCCAAAATTATGAAAGACTAATTTTTTTTTTTACTTAAACCTCACAGTCAATTGTACTATGTTACAGCAACTCTAGTAAACTATCGTATGGGTATAGTATGGTATGGTATGGGTATCCCATACCAACTCCTAGTGTCTCTTACTGGACAACAAATTCCTTGCTGCTGGGTGAACTGTTCCCTTTCTAGTTCCCATTTAATTCACATTACATTCTCTACACCAGCACTATCCAGTAGAACCTTCTCCAATGATGAAAATATATGTATGCTGTCCAATGTGGTAGCCAACAACCCATATGGCTGTTGAACAGGTGAAAATGACTAGTGCAACTTTCTTGGCAAGTACAGTGGCTATTATCGGAAGAAGAAGAGTTCTAGATAATGTAATCATATCAAGAACTAAATTTAATTATCTCTTCTTATGCCATTTCATTCCATCTATTTTCTCTTCAGATAAAGAATAAAGCATTTAACATAACCAGTGAGACCCCTCAAGCGTTTCTTTCTTTTTTTTTTTTTTTAAGATTTTATTTAATTATTTGACAGAAAGAGACACAGCAAGAGAAGGAACACAAGAAGGGGGAGTGGGAGAGGGAGAAGCAGGCTTCCAGCTGAGCAGGAAGCACGATTCAGGACTCAATCCCAGCACAGGTCTAGATCCCAGGACAGGGCTTGATCCCAGAACCTGGGATCATGATCTAAGTTGAAGACAGACTCTTAATGACTGAGCTACCCAGGCACCCTTCTTCAAGTATTTCTTTTTTTTTTTTTTTAAGATTTTATTTATTTATTTGACAGAGAGAGATCACAAGTAGGCAGAGAGGCAGGCAGAGAGAGAGGGGAAAGCAGGCTTCCCACTGAGCAGAGAGCCTGATGCGGGGCTCGATCCCAGGACCTTGAGATCATGATGTGGGCCGAAGGCAGAGGCTTTAACCCACTGAGCCACCCAGGTGCCCCATCTTCAAGTATTTCTAACAGATATTTCTCCTTGCCAAGTATTATCTACTTTACTCTCTACCTAGCTGCACACCATGGTCCACTGCACCTCAAGACCTTTGCCCATCAATACTTGTAATTTTACATCTTCTTTGTGATAATTTGCTCTTGTTTAAACTTTGAATGTCAGTTCATTGTCCCTACCCTGAGATGACAAACTATAATATGCTACCACTTATAATATGCTACCATCCACCACCCTCTTTTGTTGTACTTTTCAGAGTTAAATTCGTGTTTGTGTGATTATATGTTGTCTGCTTCCTTAATAAATATCATGCCTCATGAAGCTGAAAACATTTATGGTTCTTGGTCCGCCATTAAAAATGACAACATTCCTGGCAGATGGTAGGCGTTTAAACTCTTATTGGAAGAATGAAAGATGAAGTCACCTTGACTTTGACGTGGATTTTTTTTTTTTTTAAAGATTTTTTATTTATTTGACAGAGAGAAACACAGCGAGAGAGGGAACACAAGCAGAGGGAATGGTACCGGGAGAAGCAGGCTTCCTGCAGAGCAGAGAGCCCGATGCGGGGCTCGATCCCAGGTCCCTGGGATCTGACCTGGGCTGAAGGCAGACGCTTAACGACTGAGCCACCCAGGCGCCCCTTGACGTGGATTTTTAATCAATAATTTGTACCACTTCACTGCATTATCCAACCTTTAAAATCTTGCTCAAGTTTGAAACAGAATCTAAGTCATCTACTCCTGACCCATCATTTAAAGAAGTCTATGCAAATATAGAAAAAACAAACACTCTCAATAGCATTGGAAGCTAAAAATCATAAGCAATTAATACCAAAATCTGGGATGGATTAATACTAATTAAAAAGCAGATGGAATGGGATTGAGATAAAACCAACCTAGGCTTTTGCTTTTGTCATACATAGGCTTTACTCTATGAAAGAGAGACCATATTAAATAGATAAGATGGTACTTCTTGCCTCTCCTACCATCTGTCCACTGACTCTGATATCCAGTTTATTATTTCCTATGTAGGAAACCTGGCCTTCTTCCTTACTTTGTGATGCAGAGAACTTCTTTCTTTACCACCTCAAATGCTACCAGAATATTTGATAATGAAATATTATATTGATAATGAATATAACTTCACTTACTCAGTTAATGCAAAACTGATTTAAACTGTATTAGGGTAATGTTTAGTAGTAAAAATTGCAGTGTGTGATTATAGGAATATTTTGAGGAAAGGACAGTTGGTGGCCTATAATATAAGAATTATAGAAGAGTAACTCAAGCAGCAGTAGAAGCTATGTATCAGTATTTTCTACATGTTCTGCTTATATAGAATAAAAATGACCCATGAAGTAAGGATAGAAAAAAAGGCATAAGTCAAAAAAAAAAATCCTAAGTCAATGGACCTATGGTTGACATAGCTATATAATAAACAGCAAACTAGGGGATATTAAAATCTGTCAAGGTGAGAATGTGATTTAAGTAAGATACCAAACATTGATCTAAGTTGTTCCTCCTGCATTGATTTAAATGTCCAAGTCACATAGAACCTGAATTTTATGATACAAAGTGTTTAGTAGTTTTCCTTTTCCTCATGCATCTTCTACCTTGCACACATTTGTCAACTTTTGTAATCCAGGCCTTACCTTATTGTCTTGCATTATATACCACATAATTCAGAATAGTCTGTGGTATAATCACTTGGACATATCTCACCACTTCCCAGAATTAGTAATGATGTTAGAAGAAAGTTAATTAGAAAGATATAATGCAACAAAAGAAAAAAAAAAGTAATACATAAAAGAGAAAAGTAAATGAATTTAGGAGACTCAGAAGAAACAGATACTTCTAAAGCAGAATCACTTGGATACAGGATCAAATTTCAGTAGACTGTCATAATTCAGATCACTATAAAAAATTTTGCCTCTGTAAAGAGATAATAAACTAAGAAAGCAAAATGAGGAAGGGATGAGGAAGACTTGCAAGTGAACTGATGCATAATAGTAAATGGAAACTCTAGAACTGAGAAAACTAGTCTTTGGGTAGAAGAGAACTGATTCCGCAGAAAAATCAGATCAGTAATATGGAAGGCAACTTGAAGAGCATTCCCAGAATACAGAAGTGAAGTGCAAAGAGTCAAACATGATGAGAAAGAAAATGATGTACAATAACAGAAAACAGAAAATCCAACATATAGAAAAATTTACATTTTGAGGGAGAACTAAAAAAAAAGTTAAATTCACAATATGCTTGGATTGAATCTTTTTTGTATAAAAATTGTATGCAAACTATGTGTCAGATCATTACCATTCAAGCAACAATAATAATCAAAAGACCAATAAAATAGATACACTCTAAAAATATGACTGGATTATAACTACAAAAAAATTCAGGTAGATAACATTACATACAGAGAGAAAAAATTCAGGTTAATCTGAGTGCTGCAATACCAAATTCTAGTAAAAATGGAATTTTGAGGGATTATTTACAGTTTTGAGAGCCAGTTTTGTGGATTCCTCAATTATTTTTGCTTATTCAATTATAAAAATGACTAAAATATATTTTTATTTATGAAAAGGCTTATAAAATAGACCTCCCCTGAAGCACTATTGACAAAAATGTTCTTAAAGATGGATTCCAACTAAATGAAATACCTATTATTTACTGCATAGTAAATGTTAATCACATTCTAAGAACTTTACATGTGTTAATGTAGTGCATATGACAGCTGTTAAGAGTAAGTTACTATACTTATCCTCATTTTATAGTTTAAGGAACAAAGACACAGTGATTTAAGTAGCTTTCCCAAGGTTACATGCCTGATAAATGATAAATATTGAATTTGAATTCAGACACTTTCAATCTAGAGCTGATGACATTAGTATCATGTTATTGTACTAAAATAAGATAAAGAGCTTGAAAGTGGGTGATTGGAAATATGAATAAAAAGAATGGGTGGTAAAAACTGAGACTAGTTGTATCTGAAATAATTCCCTATGTTTGTACAAATGTTTATTAGAACTGAATGCAAAAATAATGAATGTAAGATTCTTTTTAGTTGTGATCCCCTTTCAATATTGTCTAAGACTGAGGAGAATAGGCTCTACTCTTCCTAGTTTTTCTTTATATACCACAATCCCATTCTAGGAGGATGCTTTAAGCACCAAGTTGTTCGAGGGTTTTATGAGGTACTATGAGAAGAAGTAATAGATAATAGGTAAAAAACAAGTTAGGGGAAAGAAAAAATGTTTGAGGGCACTTTTTGGTTTTGTATATAAAAGGAGAGGTATGGGGCACCTGGGTGGCTCAGTCAGTTAAGCATCTGCCTTTGGCTCAGGCCATGATCTCAGAGTCCTGGGACTGAGCCTCACATTGGGCTCCCTGCTTAGCAGGGAGGCTGCTTCTCCCTCTCCCTCTGCCACTCCCCTTGTTGTGCTCTCTCACTCTCTGTCAAATAAATAAATAAAATCTTTACTTACTTAATTAATTAATTAAGAAAGAGAAAGAAAGGAAGAAAGAATGAATGAATGTGGTGGGGTAAAGAATGATGAGAAAAAAAGATAATTTTAATGATTGTTATGGGATATACATTTCTCCCTCACATTTTTTATATGATTATGCATGTGAAACAAATTAAATAACATGATTTATTTTATTATATTCTTGGTGTACAGAATATTTTTGGATGTGAGGTCTCCTGAGGATATATTATAAACCTCAGAGTAACCACTACAATAATACACATGCAAATTACAGATCTATTTAAGAAAATATTCAAATAGTGAAAAACAGACTGCAAAGGGAGGTCAGAGAAACAACAAAGAAAAAACAGGAGAAAATTTGAAAACGAACTAAATGGTAACCCAATCATATCAATAATTACATATATATATATGTATGCATTATTACATACATATAATAAACAAAGGCAGAAATTTCAGAATGGATAAATAACAAAGGCCAACTTTATGTGGTTATAAGAGATACACTTTAAATATAATTTCACTTTTGAATTCTTTTATTGCAAACTCCATTAGATTATTTGGAGAGTTTTCCATTTATTCTGTGCTCTGATTCTGCTTATATTACAATCTTAAACTTGGTAAAACTATATTATGTCTTTACATCATAATGATTACATGTAATAATATAAGTTTACACAATAAAGCTCCAAGCCAGTGTTATAATTTTAGTCTTAGTCAATTATATGTTTTATAAAAAATAAGAAAAATGTGTCAAAAAAGAAAAACGTTTTTGGACTTACACATATATTTCCCATTTTTTATGCTCTTTGTTCTATAATGGAAACTTAGGAAGCCATCTGGTATCATTTCCCTTTCAGCTAAAACAATTTTCTTTAACTTTCTTTAAGTTCAATTCTTCTGGCAATATTCTTTTTATTCTCTTTCTATCAAAAAGTCTTTATTTTTCCTTCAGTCATGATTTATATTATCACTGAAATTAGAATTTGGGGCTGATAATCTTTTTTCTCTTCATCAGTTTAGAAATGTCCACTCTTCTTGTCTCCATTATTTTCGATTCACTCATTAATTGGATTGTTGATTCATTGTATAATATATGTCATTTTCCTTTTGCTGCTGTCACAATTTGCTTTTTATCTCTGACTTTAAGTACTATGACTACAGGGTGTGTGGGTATGGCCTTAAGGCTTATTTGCATGTTTGGTTTTGTTTTTTAACATTTACCTACAAAACCTTTCCTAAGAATTTGGGAAACTTTCAGCCATGACATCTTTTAAGCAATTTTTTTTTACTGTCTTATCCTCTCTTTCTGTCATTCTAGTTCTATGCACGTTTGACCCCATGATGCCATTTAACATGTCCTTGAGGCTCCAGGTATTATTATTTGAAATATTGCTTCTTTTTGTTCTTTATGTTGGATTATTTATGTTTTTCTACCATCAAATTCACTTACTCTTCTGCCCTGTTTATTTGGCTAAGTCTACTTAGTAAATTTTTAATCTCAGAAAATCTATTTCTCACTTCTGGGAGTTCCATTTTTTCCTAGTATTATTAATGTTTGAGTAAAAGTATAGAGTACTTAATTTGATTCAAGGAGAGAAAATTCTGAATTTCAATATTCCTATTTTTCTTTAAAAAATGAAAGACATTGAAACACTCATTGAATTATGATTCCAGGGGAACCTGGGTGGCTCAGTTGGTTAAGGGCCTGCCTTTGGCTCAGGTGATGATCCCAGGTTACTGGGATCAAGCCCTGCATTGGGCTCCCTGCTCAGCAGGGTGTCTGCTTCTTCCTCTTCCCCTGCCCCTGCTTTCTTGCTTTCTCTCTCGCATGCATGTGCTTGCTCTGAGAAAGAAATAAAATTATAAAAAAGAAATATGATTCCATAAAAGATTATGAATGTGTCCTTTTATACATTGATTTTTAAAAGAATATTGGCAAGATAAGAAAGTCCTTATCTACGTGGTTTAGCTCACTAACAACTTAAGTATTAAATTTTTAATCTAAATTTTGTATCTAATTTTAATAAGGTATTTATTAATATACATTCATATCTTTAATCCAATTATGATTGTCTTCTATAATCTCTTTCAATACCAGCCTACCAAATATGTAATAAAGGTAGAATACATACAGTATTTAGTAAATCATCATAAGACAATTTCATATTTGAATTCAATGATTTGTAGAAATGTTATCCTTCAATAGAGCAGAAAATCATCATTTCATATTTTTGTTAATGGTTTCCTGCACGCACACACACACACACACACACACACACACACACACAATTTCTGAGGGTTGAAAACATAAAAAGTTCTTTACAGCAGGGCTACCAAGAGTTCTACATAAGTGATTATGAATTATATTTCTCAAACTTTATTGAGCAAGGAATTATTTTTCAGGAACATTTAATGGATCGTGTATTTATTAAAGCTTCCATTGAGGAAAATTAGTTTATAAACATTTCTCTTCTTGCTTATACTTAAAATTATATAAAACACATTTTAGGGATGCATGAATGCCTCAGTCAGTTAAGCCTCCACCTCTCGATTTCTGCTCAGGTCATGATCTCAGGGTCATGGGATCAAGCCCCATGTCAGCTCTGTGCTCAGCTGGGAATCTACTTGAGATTCTTTCAATTTCCCTCTTATCGTCCTCAATTGTGCTCTTGCTGAAATAAATAAATAAATCTTTTAAAAGAATTTTTATTCACTTTTTGAAAGACTACCAATGATTTACAAACAAATCTTTCAGTGATGATTGATATTTTATTGTTGTTGTTCTGGTTTTGTGGATATCTTAGCTCTTTGAAACATATGAATACTTAATTTTAGCTCATATTCTGAAAGCAAAACACTTGACATTCAATAGCTTTTAGAATCTAGGATAAGATAGCCTTTCAACATATTCCATGAAAAAACATTTGACATTTTAAAAGAACATTTAAAAAATGCCCTAGTTCAACTTTTAGACATTGCTTTGTGAGAGCATGATGCCTGACGTTGCAACCATCTTGTGATAATGAGGGTGGTAAGAATAGAGTGGTGAAGAGAAAGAGAGGGAGAGAGGGAGAGAAATAAAGGACAGATACAACTGTTCATTTTCTTATTCATAAATAATGTCAAGAGGCTTGTACATAACCAGAATTTCTTCCTCAGGGCTGTCGCAAATGCCTGATAATCTTAACATAGGACTCTTAAGGTGCTTTGTGTTTGTTTATTTGCAAAAATATCTGAGGTACTTCATTGTGCTGTGGGCAGTGGTGTCTAAATAATTGCCTCTCTAAACACATCAGCAAAAAAAAATTGGTTTCTGAAAAACAACTTTATGTTTTTATTATTATGAGAGTAAAATGGAGGGTTCCATGCCTTGCACTAGTGCATTTTACTATACTTAACTTCTGTATACTGAACAGTACAATGCTCTTATTTTCATTTTTTGTCTACTCTCTTTAACCACCTTAGTCATTTGCACAAGTAATATTATCAGCATTATTCTTTATTCACTTAGCATGTGGTTTATTTGATTTATGAAGATTATATATTTCTTATATTGTTATAGCCTTAAATGCACAATTAAAGGAAACCATATATGACTTATAGGTTTCTCAGTGTTCATATCTTGGACTGAGGATTTTTCATTATGTCAGTGTGATATTAATAGTACAGTCTTGTCCTTAATAAAATTGACAGTTTTTCTTTGTTTTTTTTTAATTAATTAATTTATTTTTTAAAAAAGATTTTATTTATTTATTTGACAGAGAGACAGATCACAAGTAGGCAGAGAGGCAGGCAGAGAGAGAGAGGGAAGCAGGCTCCCTGCTGAGCAGAGAGCCCAATGTGGGGCTCGATCCCAGGACCCTGAAATTATGACCTGAGCTGAAGGCAGAGGCTTTAACCCACTGAGCCACCCAGGCGCCCCTCTTTGTTTTTTAAAGTCTGAATCCTCATACACAGTATTGGCAAGGAAAAATGTGCAAGAATTACAATCCATATTCATTCAAACCATCTCTATTCTTAGATCTTTCTAGGTCAACATGGTATCCTGCAGGATTTGACATCTCAGTGGAGCAAATGACTGAATTCATTAGTAGGATGAGAATTCATCCTGTATTCGTCAGTAGGATATGAAAACTGGAAACTGTAATCAATAAATTACACTTTACTATAGTCAGCCACTTTGCAGTTTTAGAGGATTTGGATGATAATTTACAGGTTGGTAGACATAGCATTATGATAAAGCAGTGGATAATAACATTCATTGTTATGTGGAGAAGGCAGAAGGAATTACCACTTGCATTGGGAGCAAAATTCAAAATATGCAATGAGTTTCAGCTCACAGTTTATAGTTGTTTTTTTTCCTCATGAAGTATCTGTTCTTCTACATAGGAAAATCAAATATATATATATATATATGTTTTTAATTTCATATAATTAAACTGTTAAAAAAACATATTTGAAATGTTAAAATGTGGAAGAATACCAAAGCACAGTGAGAATTTTATCTGTTTACTTCAGACTTTGCTTTGGCATCTTGTGGGCATAAATTAACTAATCTGCTTTCAGGAAAATTACAAAAGGGTTAGATAATATTACATTCATGATACATACAAAATATAGTAGCTATAATGTTCAAACTCACTTAGTAACTGTTCCTTCCCATAATGTAGCATCAGCTTTTTCTAACATTTGATATGATCACTTGGAAAACTCCTTATTTCATTCCTTGGACTTAACACTCAGCATTATTTATTTGACTAAGAACCATATCTTTTTCTATGACTAAAATACAAAAGCCCTCCACTATTTTTTCTGAGAAACTGTTCTGACCGGGTATTAGAATGTCAGACTGGTATACATTAGGTTTGGGGAAATGGAGAAACTGCTAATCTAGTTGCCTTACCTTTGATGCTATGTGTAACTTAGAATACCCAGATTCAAGTTTTCCCAAGTCAGATTACATATTAAATTAAAGCCTTTATCAAGTGAACACCTTCAGTCATATTATTTTAAAATTATCTGTTTCATATAATGAAACATGTAATTATTAATTATGTTTGTACAATTTAAAAAGTTTTATGTTATATTTTCTTTTTGAGAGAGAGCACATAGGTGCATGCTTGCATGCACATGTGGGTAGTGGGGGTGGAGGACAGAGGGAGAGGGAGAGAGAGAATCCCAAGCAGGCTCCATGCCAAGTGCAGAGCCCAGTGCAGGGCTGGATCCCATGACCCTGGAGATCACAACCCCATCCTGAAATCAAGAGCTGGGTGCTTAACTGAGTGAGTCACCCAGGTGCCCCCAATTAAAAAAGTTTTAAAACACACAAAGTCATGCAACCATCAGAAAAATTATACATCATTGTAATTATACCATTTCCATCAAGTTAAAATGTTAACTCCTGCTTCTTTGCAGTCATGTCTCTCCTAATTCTGCCTCCTCACATCTGACATGGATACTGCCTTTCCCAGGTCATAAAAATCCAATTAAATGACTTGGAGTCTTTTGTATTTAAATTATTTTACTTATCTTAATGCTTTTGAGATTCATCCATGTACCCAGAGTTCATTCTTTTTTATTGCTGAGTACTATGCCAGTGAGTGGAGAAACCACAGTCTTTCTGTCCATTCATCAAGTGTTAGACATTGGTTTAGTCCAGATTCTGGATATTATAAACAACATTTTAATTCATATTATGAAATATCATGCTATAGTTTTTGTTTGGTTTTCTTGATGATGTCTTTCTGCACATGATGTGTTACTTTGTCAGGGTAATATCAAGGCAATATTACTTTCATAGAAAGATTTGGGAATTCTACCTCATCTATTTCCAGGAATAATTTTACAGAACTGGTATTATTTCTTTCTTAAATAGTTAGTAGATTCAATTGTTGAGGTCATCTACACATACAGTTTTATTTACAGAAAAGATTTTAGGTGTGGATTAAATTTCTTTAATTGGTATTAAGAATATGCACATCTATTTTTTCTTGATTGAATTTGGGTGACTTCTTTACAGAGAATAAAATTCTATGTTGCTATTTCATAAATATATAGCAGGTAGTGTTTGGGCCTTTGACGTGCTACATTTGTTTATTATTTTTCTTAAGGTACAGAGTGTCTGCCATACATCAGTAATCAGATTTCTTTCTTTTTTTTTTTAAGATTTTATTTGAGAGAAAGAGATGGGGAGAGAGAGCAAGCACGCATGAGTAGTAGTAGGGGGGAACAGAGGGAGAGGGAGAAGCAGACTCCTTGCTGAGCAGGGAGCCCCACATGGGACTCAATCCTGGGACCCCAAGATCATGACCTGAGCCAAAGGCAGACGCTCAACTGACTGAGCCACCCAGGTGCCCCAGCAATCAGATTTCTTAACCACACACAATAGAGCTGATTCTTTTGGAGTAGGCGCAAACGTACGCTGTCTGGGTATCTAAGTTCAAAGTATCATTTCCCTTAAACCAGATAATAACTATAAATTGTTT
>CM053605.1:150723454-150765315 GCA_028646535.1 Procyon lotor | reverse complement strand
GTTTTACATACCAGGCACTCTGTTAGGTAAAGGTAACATAATGCTGAATAAGACATTTCTTTTTTTTTTTTTAAAGATTTTATTTATTTGACAGAGAGAAACACAGCGAGAGAGGGAACACAAGCAGAGGGAATGGCAGCGGGAGAAGCAGGCTTCCTGCTGAGCAGAGAGCCCGATGCGGGCCTTGATCCCAGGACCCTGGGATCATGACCTGAGCCAAAGGCAGACCCCCAACAACTGAGCCACCCAGGCGCCCCATGAATAAGACATTTCTTAATAATTGGTAGAAGACTGGCATTATTTGTATGAGTGTGTGCATGTGTATATATACACTATATATAGAGTTCATATATAGAGAGAGTAATAAATACACTCAACATATTCTCTTTCTCTTTCTCCATATATATGTGTCTTCATTTTTATATATTAGTCATCCTTGGAAATTTGTAGATAGGAACACAGGGTCAGTCTACAGACTGATGGTAACATCTTGTTACCATTGCAATGTCACAGTCACAACCTTATCTATGGCATCATGGAAAATAAATCCATTCTTCTTCATGCTATACATTCTTCAGGCTCTATACCTTGTCATCTCGGTTCAGCATTTTAAACTCACAGACTTAATTTTGTGGCGCACTAGTGGTATCCTTGGTGGGTGGATGGAATTTGACAAATTGCACATTGACTTTTAAAATCTCACTTCTTAAGGTGTTTTGAAGTGCTTGAAACAATTAGATATATTAAATTTATAATTGTAGTCTGAAGTGTCATGAGAATTTAATGAAGTTTATAAATGGTGTTAGATGGTTAGGAAAATTTAATCTATCAAAATTAAAAGTTAATTGAGCATAAACCAGAGAACAGGGAAAAACTTAAGTGTTTTTAATTCTAGCAAAAAACTTATTTCTTTGGGGTGCCTGGGTGGCTCAGTGGGTTAAAGCCTCTGCCTTTGGCTCAGGTCATGATCTCAGGGTCCTGGGATTGAGCCCCACATCGGGCTCTCTGCTCAGTGGGGAGCCTGCTTGCCCCTCTCTCTCTGCCTGCCTCTCTGCCTACTTGTGATCTCTCTCTCTGTGTCAAATAAATAAATAAAATCTTAAAAAAAAAACAAAACAAAACTTATTTCATTGAAGACCTGTTTTAGCCCCAACCAGGTGATTGGACTCTCAAGCAACTTGCAGGGAGTAGGAAGGGCATTTGCTTGCATCCAGGAAGCCCTAAGCAGAGGGTTGCTGTATGCAGAGGATGTGCTGTCTGGAACAGTGTCAGCTGACAATACTGTGGGCTGCTTCTTGATGAATCTGGTTAACCAAGTACCCAAGATAGTTCTCCATGACTTGGAGAATGTGCTCAACAGCAACATCAGTGACCCACTGATGGATGACCTACCTGGCTAATCTCATGCAATCTTAGATTGCCCTTAATGAGAAACTTCTAAATCTGTGAATGGGCCCCAAGCAGAACTCCTGTCAGTCTGGGCTACCCTAGGACTCAGAATGGAGTGAAGTGGAATGGTTTCCTTGTGGTTTGAGTCGCACTTAGTTAACTGCTTGTGACTCTGAATAAACATAGCCTACCTTTTGTAAATGAATGAATGAATGAATAACTAAATAAGTAATAAATAAAATGAGATTTGTAGGTAAAATATAAAGCTTAAGAAATATCTATTAATAGTAACCATGAGAAATTAAATATTAAATTATAAGTAAGCAGCAACATTATTTTCCTTACACAATAATAAGCCTCATAGGTTTTTGGGTTTTTTTTTAATATCTGTTTGCACAAGTATCTCTAAACTCCAGGAGGGAACATTTGGAGACAAACGTGAGAATATCTTTATATCCAAGAAATAATAGTGCAACTGAGCTAGAAATGTATATAAAACAGCAGTCTTTCTATTGCTCTGTCTCCACACTGAGGTCACATTCAGCATATGGTCGTATACCTCAAAACAGACATTACAACTTTATTAAAGATCTCCTGGGGACACAGAAGAGAGCATTCTAATAGCATACACCAAAGCAGAAAATCAGTTTACTACCCATTATATATATCTTTTTAAAATCTCAATGTCTCATTTTTTCTAACCTATAACATTTCTTCTCTTTTTCCAACAGACTATAAATTTTCACTCTTTTCAGGAAAATGTAATGTTCTCTTTTATTTAAGATAATCTCTCTTTCAAAACTAAAGCCAGTACCTGACAGGACATTGAATAGCTATTTTTTATTAAACATGGTCTTAAGAGAGACTTGTCCTCATGTCATTAAGCTGATCAAAGCATTTACCTTATAAAACACCACATTCCCTGTGAGGAGGGAGGATTTGGCAGCTAATAAAAGATAATTTTTCTATATCAGGAGAATTTGAGCACTCACTTCCACAGAGTGATGGGCCTTAATGTCGGGCTTTGATAAAATATTTTTAAGAAATACTTGCTTTCATCCCAAATATAAATCTAGAATGCTTTGAATTAGTTCATGAAATGCATATTAAGTTGATAGTAGCTATTAGATACCACATTAGCTGAAGATAGGAGCTGATAAGGAATCTGGAGATCACTGATGAAGTTCAGAAAAAATACTGCTGTTAAGAAAGACCACGAGGGGGGCGCCTGGGTGGCTCAGTCGTTAAGCGGTTGCCTTCGGCTCAGGTCATGATCCCAGAGTCCTGGGATCGAGCCCTGCATCGGGCTTCTTGCTCAGCAGGAAGCCTGCTTCTCCCGCTACCATTCCCTCTGCTTGTGTTCCCTCTCTCGCTGTGTTTCTCTCTGTCAAATAAATAAAATCTTTAAAAAAAAAAAAAAAAAGAAAGAAAGACCACGAAGAGGGGTGCCTGGCTGGCTCCGTGGGTTAAAGATTCTGCCTTAGGCTCAGGTCATCATGATCTCAGGGTCCTGGGATCAAGCCCTTCAGTGGACTCTCTGCTCAACAGGGAGCCTGCTTCCCCTTCTCTCTCTGCCTGCTTCTCTGCTGACCTGTGACCTGTGATCTCTTTCTCTCTCTGTCAAATAAATAAAATCTTAAAAAGAAAAAAAGAGAGACGACGAAGAGTAGACACAAATAAAAATAAAATTTGTTTACCACCTACAGATGTTTTGAAAAACATTTCTATAAAAAGTGAATGGTACGAAGTCTAAATGAAGTATCACTGGTCAGAAAAATTAACTGTAGTACAGATTTTGAGTTGTAGATTACTCAGACATTGAAGGTTACATGTACCCAAATTATATCATATGATAGAATAGTTCTTATGAAGATAAGACACTAATATATGTGGTACGGTATGACAACACTATTTAATTTATTTACCTGTACAATTCTCTAGTACCCAAAAGTATTTGTAAAAGTATTTACAGGGTGCCTGGGTGGCTCAGTGGGTTAAGCTTCTTCCCTCGGCTCAGGTCATGATCTCAGGGTCCTGGGATGGAGCTCCACATGGGGCTCTCTGCTCAGCAGGGAGCCTGCTTCCCCCTCTTTCTCTGCCTGCCTCTCTACCCACTTGTGATCTCTCCCTCTCTGTCAAATAAATAAATAAAATCTTTAAAAAAATTATTCACAAATTGTTTATAGTATATTCATAGCTTATAAACATATCTATATGTGCATATGGCAACATTATATGTATAATGTAACAAATCAAAAATAAAATACATGGCAAAAACAGGTTGAAGGGGAAAAATGAGAGAAAGTAAAACACAGAAAATGTAAATCCATAAAAGGCATGGAAATTCTATCATCTAATGAAAATGAAATAAGAATGATTTGGATAAAATATTTTCCTTGTCCTTAAGTCTTACAGTTCATTCCAGGGCAAACTGGAACATGAAGCACGCCTTAATGAGTCATTTGCATAAATATAATTGGAGCAAGTCATGTGAATGGATTTTATAAAGGGGCAAATAATGTTATCCAAATATTCAGCTCATCGATGGCACAGCTTGATTCAGGGTTAATATTTAGTGTCAGGAGAAAGGAGTAAATTGAGTGTACAACTCTACTTAAAATAACCCCACATTATGTCTCCTAAATAAAAAAAAAAATAGTAATAAATTAAAGGCAATAAACTAGACTTTTGATGCAGTATGAGTATTTAGATGGATGCATAATGAGTGTTCTCAGAGCTGAGTTTTTAACCATTTGGTGTAACTGAGATAAAGGAAGTATTTTTATTAAATAATTTGCTATCCTTGAGTATACATCATAAAACACCAGATATATTGATAATTTATAAAAATGATTTTTTAAATAATGAATGGAGAATTTTTATGGCAGGAATTGATAACTTAGCTACTTGTCAATTAGACCTCTCAGATCTTATCATCTGTGTGTAAGCCTATTAGGTAGCAGAGAGTGGTACATAAAAACCCAGCTTGGGGGGCGCCTGGGTGGCTCAGTCGTTAAGCGTCTGCCTTCGGCCCAGGTCAGATCCCAGGGACCTGGGATCGAGCCCCACATCGGGCTCTCTGCTCTGCAGGAAGCCTGCTTCTCCCGCTACCTTTCCCTCTGCTTGTGTTCCCTCTCTCACTGTGTTTCTCTCTGTCAAATAAATAAAATCTTTAAAAAAAAAAAAAAAAAAACCCAGCTGGGAGGCTATTGCCTCAGTCTCACCACTTAATAGCAAAATGATTTTCTAAAACATAAATTCCCTCAATGTCTTGGTTCCTTTTTCTTTAATATTAGTTCCTTTATTTTTAAGAACCTTATAACAAATAAAAGGTTTATTATAGTGATTAAGTCAATGCTTGTAAAGCTAGTGGATTAGTATGTAATATATAGTAGGCAGCAGTGTGTTCATATTAATTATGATCTAAAGATGATATTAAATTAATGAAGAATATGCTTATTTTATCCCTAAAGTATCTTCATTATTTTCATGAAATAAATTTTGTTATACTAAGTTAGTAAAAAAGAACAAATACAACAGTATAAAAAAAACAATGCATCTTAACAACATCTTTAAGGGCACATACAAATTAGTCCTATTTTAAAAATATTTTTAACTAATATCCATTAAAACCTGATTAATGGTTATAGCTGAAGAATAGAATTAGAATGGGTTTGGGGATACACTAGTTTTTTTCACCTCCTAATGTGTAATTCAAAAAAGCATTTATTTTTCATTATTTTTAACTTATATTTGTGTCTTTTCCTACATTTTTCCTTGTCAAAACTGTTATATACACTGTGTGTGTGTGTGTGTGTGTGTGTGTGTGTGTGTCTATGTTTAGAGAGAAAGAGAGAAAGAGAGAGAATATCAAATCTTGTGCTAGATATTAGGAAAACTGTAACTAAAGACACTGTATCAAATGTCCTGTCTTGAAGTCATAAAAACCCAATTATGTAGAACTGAGATGCTTTGCAGCAATTTTCTTTTCTTTTTGCACACACACACACACACACACACACACACACACACACCCCATAACGTAGATAGTTCTATTTGGATCTACACACAGTGCTTCCCTTATTCTGTTAACAAGTCTTCATTTGCTAAACTCAGGAATTTTTGCCAGGGGTTTACTTCAATATTCTTTCAGACGTATGGCTCCCTAATCTGAGGAAGTATTAGAAGAAATGTTTTACTGGCTGATAATGTGTTCAGGTGCTGCTCTCCCACAGACAGCACTGTACCCATAACCTGGCTTTCAATCGCTGGGGCAGCATCCGCACAGAATCATTCCCTGAAGGAAGTCTGCATTTCTTTCTGTCCCTGAAAACATATTGCCTAGCTGGGCTGAATAATGTTTATCTCCAAGGAAGCTCACAATTAAAATGATTAAGTGACATGCTCAATGTCTTACCAAGATTGGAGTCAGGAAGAGAAGGCAGATAGTCTGAAATGTAGCTCAGTATTGAAGGTCAGTTTGCCATGACAGCAGTTTTTATGCAAGTGAGGAACAGTTATTTTCTCATTCATAGTTTCAGGGGTTCTGAGTGTTAGGAGGAAAGCTACAGGCCCCAAACGTCACTTAAGGCCCCACATCAGCAAACTAAGACTTAATTCCTAACTTAATTGCACTTTCAACTGCCTTCCACCCACGAATGTCTTCTTTAACCAGTCAACATGGAATTTCCCAGTCAACACTAGCAAATTGACTGGTAGACCCCTTCTACGTCCCTTAGGAAGGCGACCTTGCCTAAGACAATGCATTCTTTGCCATTAATTTCCTCTTTTCTGTTTCCTCTCTGTCTTTAAAAACCCTTTCTTTTCTGCAGGTTGATGGAGCTCCTTTCTATTTGCAAGATGGGATGCTGCCCGAATCATGAATCATTTATTTAAGCCAATTTTATCTTTTAAGTTATTGGAATTTACATTTTGTGTTAGTTAATAGATTTAGAGGCAGAGGCAGAACTGAAGGAGAGGGCTTCAGGGACAGTGAGAAACACAGGCAGGGTAACTGTAGAGCCCTTATCAGTTCACTGTTTTTCTCACCATTTCTGAAGTCTGTGGGTGGGTTCCCTCTCTGTTTTGAGCTCTGCTTTCTTTATATTGAGCTACAGATTTAAGATCTAATTGGCTTCCAGTCCCGGGCTAATAGATCAGTCTAGGATGACTGGAGGCTCTAATAGAATGCCAGTCAGCCTTTGGTTCAGTCTGCAATTCCGCACTGGAATCTCTTCTTCATTTCCAGTCCACATCCCCATTCATTAGAATTTTCTGACTTAGTCCTTTCCCCGGGTCCATTCTGCCATCTCCAATGGAGTCTGCTGGTTTCATCCACATTAGGGATTGTTGATGGTGCGTGCAGGCCTTCTGTTGGCCTTCTGTCTTCTGTAATTTCTAAACCCTGGCAGTTGGTTCTGTTCTCAGATTCTATGTTGGGAACCTTTGGTAGAAGTTGCAATTCTCCATTTATTTTGAATTAGTCCACAGTCCCCATTCTCTGAGGTCTGCTGGTTCAATCCTTTCCCTAATCCCTAGTTCTTTTGTTATTGCTACTGTCCACAGTTCTGTTTCCTTAGTTACTGTTGGTTTCAGTTAATATGCACATGAGCTAAAAGCTAATTGCTTACTAATTGGGATCTCAAAGGCCAAAAAGCTGCAAAAATTGGCTGGTATAGGTTGAACATTTAAAAGCTGTCAGAGTGCTATTAATACCTAACCCAAAGGCTTCTATGTTAGAAAAAGTTGGTCGAGGACTGGGTAAGATAGACACCAAGTCACCTACCAACCTCAAAATTCCTGTATAATATGGTACACTGTGAAACACCACAGAAACCCGATTCTGCAGCACATCTCTCTTAGATACTAATCTGGCTCCAAGAAATCCAAAGGCTTAGCTAAAAACAACAACAAAAATAAACACTAATAAAGATGAGAACCTTAATTTCTAGAGTCAAGCACACCACCTTCCAATACACATGCTTATTTTATATCTAAGAACTCTGGTCTCAGAAGCAATAAACAACTACAGAAATGGCATGACCTAATTAAGCTTTTTTTGTATCCTAAGAGAATTTGGATTGGTAACCCTCATGCTGGGGGCCCCAAAATAAGGCAGGACAGAAATATGAGTTATACCCCATTTGTGGTTTTATATGCCAGGACAGAAATGTGAGTTAAACTCTGTAGCCAGGGTTCTACCAAACTGCTGCCAGCCCTTAGTGGAATTTAACCTAAAATTACAATGGCCATTATGTGGAATCTTTCAATTAGACAGGATTACTTAGGTAATGCACTTAAAAGAAAGATTCAAAATTCCAAAAATAGCTTCATTAAAAGTTTTGTTGCAAGAAGCTGATAAAAATTTAAAAACACACAAAAGTCACCTAATACAAAAGACTATAAGCCTGATGAAAGTTTTACTGCTTTCCTCCATCCCCTTTTATTTAAATACTTCTTCTATTTCTCTTCTATCTGAATTGCTTTTATAATGACTGTAAACAAAAGTCCAGAGACTCGGGTATTTTCTGGTGAAGCACTATGCTACTCCTTAAAACAGCCAAGGGAAAACTAAAATTTAAAAACAAAACAAAAAACTTGCTGAATTCTAGTGAATATCACAGCAACATTCCATTTTAAACCCCTCTCCAAACCTCCAGATGGGATCCTAGAAAAAAATGGTATAAGCTGACCAAGTCCTTCTCTAAACTAAATTTACCCAGAGGGAAAGAAAGACATTCTAACATAGGTCGATGGGTATGTTAGTCTTTCAAAACATCCAGGCTACAATCCAATTCTTTGAGGAATTCAAAGCAACTGTCCTCATCTTAGAAATCTTTACAAAACTAGAAAGGCCGCATTAGAGGCAATTCACAGTTTACCTATTGCTTTTACCAATCCTAAAACCTCCCCCGTTTATCTCAAAAGTCTTGTAAATTATTGGCCTTAGGAATCCAAAGTTCTTCTTGGAGAAACTTGCGATCTTTCCCTGTGCCCTCGAGATAAAAAGATTTGAGATTAAAAACCTCAGGGCGGTACCTCTCATCAGAAGTAGAACTAAAGAGGTAAAGGTCATTTGAAACTTAGACAAAAAATCCGGTGTCTTCTCCACAAATATTAGTAGAATAAAATTTAGCCATCTGAGCTAACCTTATTAAGTTAAGGTTAATGCCAGAAAAAAACAGTTTGAATCCAACTGTTCTTTTATAAACTAGTGAGTTTTGCATTATCATAACTGTCTGATGACTAAACATTTTAAAACAATATCTATAAGGTCTCTTATGTATTTATGTGAGGTTATGTAGAAGTGTGGCATTTTCTACCTATGAATGGTATTTCTTTAAAAAAGTGTAAAAAGCTATATTTAATTGGTTTAAAAAATAGCTGCTCGAAAATTTTGTTAATATCGTAGGGTACTCTGTCATGAAGGCTGTTTCCATGTGAGAAACAGTACTGTTTCTCAACAGTACTCAAATAGTACTCAACAGTACATTTTGAGTACTACAGTACTCAAAATCCCTGAAACTCAATCATAGTTTCAGGGATTTTGAGTGTTAAAAAGAAACCACAGGCCCCAAATAAAACCACTTATGTCACTTAAGGCCCCACATCAGGAAACTTAAGATTTCATACTTAACCTAACTGCAGTTTCAACCCCCTTTCACCCATGAATGTCTTTGTTAACCAGTCAACTTGGAATTTCCTGGTCAGTTCTAGCAAATTTACTGGTAGACCCCTTCTGGTCCCTTTAGGAAGATGACCTTGCCTGACACAATGCATTCTTTGCTAATAATTTCCTCTTTTCTATTTCCTCTGTGTCTTTAAAACTTTTTCCTCTCTGCAGCTTGATGGAGCTCCTTTCTATTTTCAAGATGGGATGATGCCCAATTCCTAAATCATTCAATAAAGCCAGTTGGATCTTTTAAATTACTCAGCTGGATTTTTGTTGTTTAACATGAGTATTTGAACTAGAAGAAATACATATAACTTATGCATATGTTTGGTTTGGGGTTTGGGTTTGGGTTTTTGGAGCAAGCACTTCTTTATCTAGACCTTTTGTAAAGAATATTCTCACTTGAATAAATCATATTCTGTCAAGTTCTCATAGCCAAACTGGAAAACTAGAATAAGAAAAAAAACAACTTATTATTTAAAGAAAACTCTTTTGGAGATTTTCCTATGTTTTGAAATAAAATATTATGGTAGAATTCATCACTTAGTGTTAACAGATTTTACACTTTTAATGAAGTTTTTACTCATAATTAGTTTCTACTTGTTTAAATCTATTGGACAATATCAAGAAAAGACATGTATTTGTTCAGAGATTCATGTAATAATCTTTACAAGGGATGTCCACCGAACTCAGAACTTTCAAATTATTTTGACAACAAACAAAGAATCTGTAAAAGAAATCTAACACAGAATGAAAACCCACTTCTGGAAAATAATTATTTCTATTCCTTGATTTTACATTATTGAATGCAGGACAGTAGGAAGGACAATGCATTCCAGAGTATTTATTGGAAAGTATCAGAAAGTATTTAATTTTTCCACATTTCAGACAACAATAATATACGTTTAATATTTGGTATTACAAAGATGAATGACAAACACCATGGACTCCAGGTTTTTCATTTATTTATAATGTAGTGCAATTCTCAATCTTCTCAATGTATCTCAACATTCTTTATTTTACATTTGTGTATACAGGAGGATGATCATTTTCTATGTTCCTATTCTAGTTCTTTATTTACAAAGAAAAAAAGCACAGGACTCTGTCTAATAGAAAAAATTCAATATCTAGTTGCTATTGCTTCTGGTGATTTTTATTTCTTTTCTTTACACTGTAACATGAAATCCCAAAGTCTACAAACTGAACAGGAAATTATGACTTTCAGATTATTAGTTTTGATATAATATTATATTTCCTTTTTTACTGACATAACTATATTTCAAAATACTAGCAAACTGAACTTATTATGTTCTATTGTTTATCCTGTTTTAATTTATTACTTTATTTCCTTCAAGATATGTGTTGTGGCCTCTGGTCTTTTATGTAATATTTTCTTTTGAAATGAGGTATTTTGCAATTTTATACAACTCACAGTTATAATTATTTTTCAAGTATGAAATGTCTGTAATAGGAACCAATTCTTAGCTGAATTTTAATTTCCCTGATCTTTCAACAATATATTATCATTAACCCTTACTTTTGTTTTCCATTATGTCTCACTAAACCACAGAAATATTTGGCCCACTGGCCAATATTCTTTCCTAAAATGTGCATACAGGCTTAGCTCCTGGAGTGATCAATTAAACAGTAAAATAAGGTCACATCAATGCTTTCAAATATTTCAATTATGCTCCATTGTTTCTCTATAAAATCCCAAATCCTACAGGTTATATAAAGTCTCTGCCAAACTCTGGGTCATGTTTCTTTATAAACTTGGCTTTGCTCCAGAAATAATTAAATGCTTGCAACTTTCAACAAACAAACAATCTACATCATTTTTAAGAGCTTTGCTCTTAGGGCGCCTGGGTGGCTCAGTGGGTTAAAGCCTCTGCTTTTGGCTCAGATCATGATCTCAGGGTCCTGGGATCCAGCCTGCTTGGGGCTTTCTACTCAGCAGGGAGCCTACTTCCTTTTCTCTCTTTGCCTGCCTCTCTGCCTACTTGTCATCTCTCTCTCTCTCTCTCTCTGTCAAATAAATAAATAAATAAAATCTTTAAAAAAAAAGAGCTTTGTTCTTACTTCTGTCCTTACTACCTTTCCACACCACTGTGTTACTATGCTGCCAAATTTAGTGGATATTAGTTTCTCATAAAACTTCTTTGTTAGTTACCAATTGCTGTATAACAAATCATCCTCAAACTAATTAGGTTAAATCAACCACTATTTACAATTGCTAATAATGTAGTGGGTTGGCAATTTGAGCAAACGTCAGTTGGGTACTACTTCTGCTAGTCTTCTCTGAAATCACTTGTGAGGATGAACTCAGGTGGTACCTTGAGATTTCAGTTTGATGGTCCAAAATGCTCTCACTCATATGCTGGAAGTGGCACTGGCTGTTGGCCTGAGAAACTCAGTTTTTTTCCATCAGCCTCATATCCTCCTAGTAGCCTACACTGTACTTCTTTATATGACCACTTCTGGATTGTGCTGCAAGAAGGCAAAAATGGAACATGCAAAGCTTCTTGAGGCCTGGGCTTTGGACTCATAAAACCTCACCTTTTCCATACTCTATTGGTCAAGACAAGTTGTAATGCCAGTATAGAATACAAAGGGTAAGAAATAGTCTCCACCATTTACAAGAGGAGCAGACAAATCACAGAAGTATGCACAGAAACATTTTTTTTTAAAGATTTTATTTATTTATTTGACCGAGAGAGAGAGAGAGAGAGAGATCACAACCAGGCAGACAGGCAGGCAGAGAGAGGGGGAAGCAGGCTCCCCATTGAGCAGAGAGCCCAATGTGGGGCTCGATCCCAGGATCCTGAGATCATAACCTGAGCTGAAGGCAGAGGCTTTAACCCACTGAGCCATCCAGGCATGCCCAGAAACATTTTTGCAAACAATCTTTAATGTTTTAAAGTATGCACAGAAACATTTTTGCAAACAATCCTTACTGTTTTAAAGTTACGGATAGTTTTTCTTTAATAACTGAAATTTAACATTGCTTCATAAAAATTATAAGTACATTTTCCTATATATATTTTGTGGATTCTGATAACTAGGTTTCATGAGAAAATATATTTATGCATGATATAATATATGATCATTTCAATAGTTGCAAAAAAAAAACAACATTTGACAGAGTACAGTACAAATCCGTTCATGATAAAAACCCTCAACAAAGTAGGTTTTGAGGAGATTTACCTCAGCATAATAAAGTTCTTCTGTGAAAAAGCCACAGTGAATGAACATCATACCCAATGGCCAGAAACAGCACAAGGATGTCCACTCTCACTACTTTTTATCTCACATAGTACTGAAAGTCCTAGCTATAGCAGTCAGACATGGTAAATAAATAAATAAATAAATAAACAAACAAACAAACAAACAAATAAATAAATAAATAACATCCAAATTGGTAAGGAAGAAGTAAAACTTCCACTATTTCCAGATGACTTGATATAGAAAACCCAAAAGATTCTACCAAAAAACTACTAGAACTGATAAATTCAGTAAAAATTACAGGGTATAAAATCAATGTACAAAATGTCTGTTTCATTTCAATACACTAATACACTAATGAAGTAGCAGAAGGAGAAATTAAGAAGACAATCCCCTTCACAATTACATCAAAAATAATAAAATATCTAAAAATAAACTTAACCAATGAGGTGAAAGACCTTTACTCTGAAAAATATAAAACATTGATAAAATAAATTGAAGGTAACACAAAGAAATGCAAAGACATTTCATATTCATGGATTAGAAGAACAAATATTGTTAAAATGTCTATACTACTCAAAGCAATCCCTACCAAAATACCAATAGCATTTTCCCCAGAGCTAGAATAAATAATCCTAAAATTTGTATGGACCCACAAAAGACTCTGAATAGCCAAAGCAACATTGAAAAAGAAAAACAAAACTAAAGGTATCACAATTCCAGACTTCAAGTTATATTATAAAACTGTGGTAACAGTAAGGGACTGGCACAAAAACAGACATACAGATCAACAAAGCAAAATGGAAAACCCAGAAATAAACCCACAATTGTATGGTCAATTAATCTTGATGAAAGAGGAAATAATATCTAATGGGAAAAAAAAATACAGTCTCTTCAAGAAATGCTTTTGGGGAAACTGGACAGCTACTTACAAAACAGTTAAACTGGACCATTCTCTGTCATCATACACAAAAATAAACTCAAAATGGATTAAAGACCTAACTGTGAGACCTGAAGCCATATAAATTCTAGAAGAGAGCACATGCAGTAATGACTCTGATATTAGCCATAACAACATTTTTCTAGATAAAAATCCTGTAGCAAGGGAAATCATAGCAAAAATAAACTATCGAGACTACATCAAAATAAAAATCTTCTACACAGTGAAGGAAACAATCATCAAAACTAACAGGTAACCTATGGAATGGGAAAAGATGTTGCCAAATGATAGATCTGATAAAAGCTTAGTATCCAAAAATATGTAAAAAACAGATACAACCCAATACCCAAAAAAACAATCCAATTAAAAATGGGCAGAAGACATGAACAGACACTTCTCCAAAGAAGACATACAGATAACAGAGACATGAAAAGATGCTCAACATCACTTATCATCAGGGAAATGCAAATCAAAACTATAATGAGATACCACCTCCCACCTTCCAGAATGGCTAAAATCACAAAGACAAGAAACAGTAAGTGTTGGCAAGGAGAAAAAGGAACCTTTGTGTATTGTTGGTGGGAATGCAAATGGGGGCAGCCACCCTGGAAAAACAGTATGGAGGTTCCTCAAAAAGTTAAAAAAAAAAGCTACCTTACAATCCAGTAATAGTACTATTGGATATTTACCAAAAAAAATCCACATTCACTAATTCATGCACTCCTATGTTTATTGCATTTACAATAACCAAATTATTGAAGCAGCACAAATGTCACTGATAGATGAATGGATAACAAAGAAGTGGCATGTATATCATTCAGCCATAAAATAACAATGAAATTTGTCATTTGCAGCAACATGGATTGAATTAGGGAACACAGTGCTAAATGAAGTAAGCCAATTAGAGAAAGACAAATACCATATGATCTCACTCATATGTGGAAACTAAGAAACAAAACCAATAAGCAAAGGCAGAAAAGAGAGAGAGAAAGAAAGAGAGTCAGACCAAGAAACAAACTTAACTATAGAGAACAAACTGATGGTTACCAGAGGGGAAGTGGGTGGGAGGATAAGTGAAATAGGTGATGGAGATTAAAGCGTACACTTACCATGATGAGCACTGAGTAAGGTACAAAATTGCTGAATCACTACAGTATACACCTGAAATGAATATAATAATGTACATTAATTATATAGAAATTTTAAAAACTTAATTAGAAAAAGATTTATTTCAGGTACATAGCATTAATACCAAATTGTAGTATCATTATATTTGTCTACTCATTATATGGATTTAAAAATATACGACTCAATAAATAAAATGTATTCTTATTTAATAATATATGCAATATGACTTTAATCATGGAATACTTATTTCCATTTTTGTACTTAAAATGACATTCAATTCTTGATTTAAAAAACTTTACTATGACAATTTTTTGTTCGTTTCTTCGTGGGTAACTTTTTTTGTGTTTTGTTTTGTTTGCTTCTCTGTGGGTTTTTTGCCTTATAATATAGTTTGGTCAATTAACCCAATTCCTTGAAACTCATTTTATGTGAACAGTGAAACCTGTCATTGATGTTATGAGGCAAACTTAAGTTAATGTTCAAGAAGATGCTTTATAACACCCTTATTAAGTGAAAGATGCAGACATTTGATATTTCATTGTTAGAATTTTAGTAATAAAAATATAAAAATATTACATTTTGAATATTTACTTAAGTTGAAATTTGTGCGCTTTTGTTTTGTAACAGACATTTGACTGGAATGTGCAAAGTGCTATGCTAAGCATAGGAGATTCAAGGCCATTACAATGTTCCTATTCACAAAATATCTGCAATTTACTGAACGACTACTATTTTTTCACTTTGTTCTGCCTTCTTAAAAGTACTCTAATACATTTCAAGAATGAAAACATCTTGAGCACTCAGTGAAGCAAAGTACATTATGGCTGTGTTGAGCACATCTGGCAGCAAGACCATTAAAATCATTTATAGCCGCTAAATCAAACTGTGATAATCAGTCCGCATGCAATTGCCTATTGTATGTTATTTATGGATTCTTCTGTTAAGAAAATGTGCATTTCTGAGTTGTTTTACTGAAAGTTCTGTCTGGGATAGAGTGCTATATATTAAGTGGACATAGCCTGTATTATCACCAAATGAACAATTATACTTCTAATTATCAGCCTATTTACTGAATGAATGTTGTGCTGAGAAAGGGGAAGTGATATAACTAGTTTTACCCATTATGTACTACACAACATAAAGAAATGAATGACTTGCTGCTGTTTTTTGTCGCCCTGTGGAAAGTGGAATTTTCTGGTGTTATATTTTAGATAGATGGGTATTACATTTATCTTCAAATTTTTATATTTAAAAAAATAATATTACATCTACTCAAACTATTCATGACACCAGAAAATCATTATTATTAGCATTTTTTTTTGGAAAAAACTTTAGATTCCTCTTAATGTAAAATGTTTTTGTTTTTAAAAATATTTTTGGTAATAGATTTATAAAATGTTTATCATTATAAATACAATATGACTTTTTAAAAATGTTATTTATTTATTTGACAGAGAGAGAGCACAAGCAAGGGGAGTGGGAGAGGGAGAAGTAGGCTGCCTATTGAGCAGAGAGCCTGATGTGGGGCTCAATCCCAGGACCCTGGGATGATGACCTGAGCTAAAAGCAAACACTTAACCAACTGCCCCCAATATGACTTTTAAAATACACTATTTTCCTTTTTTTGTAGTTCAAACATTTTCTATGCAATTCAACTTGAAAAATTTACCTAAAAGATATCCCAGGCTAGATAGTCCTTTTTTGCACATGGTTGTAGGATACATTTAGCACAATCCTGGCCCCTACCAATTAGATGCCAATAACACTGCCCCATTTAGTGTGACATCCACAGCTGTCTCTAGATATTGTCAAATATCCCTGGGGGTGAAGATTAAGGTGTAAAATCACCCCTTGTTGAAACCATTCCTTTGGGTCATACACAGGATTTTCCTTCAATGTCCATAGAACTTTTCTCTGTAACTTTATTAAGGTATTGTGCATTTATATAAGTGGTGGAAGGTATTGGAGTTTTAACAGACAAAACGGGAGAAGCCTTGTAGAACACCCCATGCACCTATTGAGACCCCATAAAGGCCATATATTATAAGACTACATTTGCCCTAAAGTAATGATTATGCCATACTTACCTTAGCAAGCTTAAACTCAAGTCTCAAGATGATAAACCAATCTGCCAATGTATTAGCTATCTGCTACACTAAAATTCAAAATTTTTAAAAGACATCCAAAGCCAGACACATAACATCCACAACATGAAACTTATAATGAAAATTAATAGAAATATAAATAAATAGGAGAATGAACATATAACTAGGAAATAAAGAGTTTAAAAAAAAAAAGACTGGAGAGGGGACAGCTGTCAGAATTATCAAACAAAGATTTAAAATAGCTACTCTGGTTGTGTTCAAAAATTTAAAGAAATAAGCATAATGAATGAGGACTCAAGAAAATCATTAAAAAGAGCAAACTGGGAATTTAAGAACTGAATATTACAGTGTATGAATTAAAGATCTACTGAATAGGCTCAATATTACACTGGACACCACAGAATAGAGGGGATAGGAGAAAGGACTGAAAAAACAGGCAGTTTCAGTAAGTTGTGAGATAATAACAAGGGGTCAACATATGCGTATGACAGTCTTAGAATAAGATAAAAGAAAGGGGAGTGTCGGGGCAGGAAAAAATAGTTTGAATAAAGAATGATTAAAATTTCCCAGTTTTATCAAAAATATCAAGCTACAAATAAAAGGCCTTTTACAAACTACAATGCAATAAGTAGTCACAAACACTCAAATAACTGAAAACCATAAAGAAAAATAATTATTGGGGCACCTGGGTGGCTGGCTCAGTGGGTTAAAGCCTCTGCCTTGGGCTCAGGTATGATCTCAGGGTCCCAGGATTGAGCCCCCACATCTGGCTCTCTGCTCAGCAGGGAGCCTGCTTCCCCCTTTCTCTCTTCCCGCCTCTCTACTTGCTTGTGATCTCTCTCTTTCTCTCTGTCAGATAAATAAATAAAAATCTTTAAAAAAAAAGAAAGAAAAATAATTATTCAGTACATCAGAAAGAGATGATGCATTATATTCTTTATATTTAGAAAAGATTGTAAGATTGGTGATAATAATGATGTCTGGCTTCTCATCAGAAAAAATGGAGATTAAAGAAATCATATTGCTATCTAGGCAAGAGTCAGGCACAACCTGAAAAGGGGACCCAGGGTTCATTCTAGGGAGATAAAAATATTATATTCTTTAATTACAGTGGTAGATTTGTCAAAATTCATTGACTTATACATACTAAATCTATGCATTTTACTGGAAATAAATTCTACTTCAAAATTTATAAAATAATAAAAATATGATTAAAATATATATAGATTAATGGGAGTCATAGAATTATTAATAATAGGGGATTGCCAAGTTTGAATTATTATTAGGCACGGTTTCAAAATCAATTCTGTATTGATCCATATAGAAAGAAGAGAATTTTTACTTTTCAAAGAAATGTAGAAATTTAATTTAATGAATGGAATTTATGAATGGTTTCTCAAGGAAAAACAAAAGAACAAAACTGGAAACTATGAATGGAAAATTTAGATACTTTCAGCCATGTAAAATTTTAAACATTCAATCCATCTAATAATTATACAAAGTGTAAGCCATGAATTCAGAATAATATTTGCAACCTATATAAATTGCTAATAAATATATAAATAAATTCTAAATATAAATTTAAAATGAAAGAGAAATTTATAAAAATCCTAATAGAAAAAAATGAGAAAATGATATGAAGGCAATTCACATAATAGTAATCAATACTGACTAACAGCCCATAAAAATATATTCAACATAATTTGTAATCTGGAAAATACAAATTCAAACACACTGAGAAAAGTCTACATCATCGTGCTTTTAGAAATTAACAAATGTGACAATATTAAGTATTTAACAAAATATAAAGCAACTAGAAGTAGAAATTCCATGCATCCACAGTGACTCAAGTGCCAAACACCTATGGAGATTTTTAATTTTAATTATTAAACTATTTAACATTTAATTTTAAACTAAAAAATTGTAATTCAAAACATTTTTTAATTTTTTAAGGAAATCTTCAATATCTTTAATATTACACTCGTTTACAAATTTCATTGACAAGAATAATGACCATGTTTCAATACATTGGTACCTACAGACTTTTAAAAAGAAAAGTAAAAATTAAAAAAGTATGGTACTGGCACAAATATAGACACAGAGATCAATAGAAGACCAGAAATAAACCCACACTTATATGGCCAATTAATCTATGACAAATGAGGCAAGAATATACAATGGAGACAAGAATCTTCAATAAATGATGCTGGGAAAACTGGAGAGCTGAATTCAAAAGCATGAAACTAGACCACTTTCTTACACCATAAACAAAAATAAACTCAAAATGGATTAAAAAACTAAATGTGAGACCCGAAACTGTAAAACTCCTAGAAGAAAACAGACAGTAATCCTTTGACATCAGTTTTACTATAATTTTTCTACACAGGTCTTCTCAGGCAAGGAAAACAAAAGCAAGAATAAACCATTGGGACTACACCAAAATAAAAAGCTTTCTCACAGTGAAAGAAACCGTTAACAATACAAAAAGGCAACTTCCTGAATGGGAGAAGATATTTGCAAATAACATACATGATGAAGGGCCAAAATCAAAATATAGAATGAATTCACACAATTCAACACAAAAAAAAACCAAATAATTCAACTGAAAAAATGGTCAGAAGACCTGAACAGACATTTTCCCTATTTGGTAACAGACACATGAAAAGAAGGTCAACATCACTAATCATCAGGGAAATACAAATCTAGACCACAATGAGATATTTCCTCACACCTGTCACATCAGCTAAAGTAAAAAAGACAAGAAATAACAAGTATAGCGAGGATGTGGGGATAAAGGAACCCTCATGCACTATTGATGAGTATGTAAATTGGTGCCCCCACTGTGGAAAACCATGGGACTTCCTCAAAAAATTAAAAATGGAAACACCACATGACCCTATAATTCCACTACTGGATTTTTCCCAAAGTAAAGAAAAACACTATTTGAAAAGATATACTCACCTCTATGTTTCTTGTAACATTATTTACAATCATCAAGATATGGAAGCAAGACAAGTGTCCTTTGATAGATGAATAGATCTCTCACACACACACACACACACACACACACACACACACACACACACACCTACACAAGTCTTAGAATACTATACAGCCATAAAAAATGAGATCTTGTCATTTGTGACAACATGGGTGAAACTAGAGGGTATAATGCTAAGTGAAATAAGTCAGACACAGAAAGACAGATCCATATAATTTTACTATGTGTAGAAACCGAAAAAAAAAAAAAAAAGAAATAAACCCATAAATACAGAAAACAAACTGATGGTTGCCAGAGACGAGGAGAGTAGGGGATGGGTAAAATGGGTGAAAGGGAGTGGGAGATATAGACTTCCAGTTATGGAATGAATAAACCACAGGGATAAAAGAGATAAAAGTATAGAGAATAGTCAATGGTATTGTAATAGTGTTGTATGGTGACAGATGGTAACTACACTCGTGATTAGCATAGCACAACATACAGAGTTGTCAAATCACTATGTCATACACATGAAGGTAATGTATCATTTGTGTCAACTATATAAAAAATGAAAAGAGATAGAAATAAAAGTATTATCCATTTAATATTGTAGATTTCATATTCGGTATTAAAAATAAAATGAAAAACTTTCTATATTTTAAAATGTATATCATTTATCTAGTTCTAATTTCCACAGTTACTTCTAATTACTTAGAATTACTATCTAATTATTTAGAATTACTATATATCAAGGTATAACTTGTCTACAAATGTCCTTCCTAAATTGATTCCACTAAAGACCACCTAACTGATGTTCAAACAGCCTAGGCATTGTCTTTGAGGTTTCTTTGTTTTAGCTCCCACATCCAGTATTCTAGCATGTCCTATGAAGGCTACTGTCGATTTCTAACCTGAGCCAATGACTTTCTCCTTTCCTGCCTTGACCATAATAATCCCCTCTTTCTTTTACTTAGGCTTCTGATACAGCTTCATCATTTGCACATAGGTTCCCCATAATAGTTTTATGAGGCAGCCAAGGGATATATAAAATATTAATCAAATCATTCCATTTATTCTACAGTAATAATTTTCCAAATATTTTTCACAGAATACTATTCCCTTGAGATTTCTGTGAATAACCCTGTCCCATATTCAGGTAAATTTAAAATCTCTTCACTTCACATTAACTATTCAAAATGTATGTCTCAATTTTTTAAACTTTGTTATTCTACATTAACTATTCTTTTTTTTCCACTTAACATCTATCAATATGTGATGGTAAATGGTTTTAGGAAATATTGCCCATCTGTGCAGTCATCTACTCTAGAGGACTTTTAAATTATGGAAAAATACAGAACTGGTGTTATAAAATATGGTACTTCTGTGCATTTATATATGTATGTCAAAGTATATACATATGTGTATGTGTATACATATAAATATATTTCTTCCTATGTTAGTTTAAATAAATGAGGAATATTTTATTCATATATAGTTGATGGAGATCCTTTTTTTGTTTATTCTTATGAAAATGAGAATAGTTAATGGTGTAAAATGCAGCCCCGATTTTAAAATATGTAAAGTATCAATACATTTTATAAAATATTATTTAAAAATGCTTTGCATCTATCAGCTTTAATAATATTTGTGTTGCATAAAGAGTATACTTAGGATTGATAAAACTTACTTAAATCATATAGTTTCATATTTAAAAATCTTGGTTCCCCTATATTTTTGGTAACTTGTGAGACCACGTGAATTAATGTATCATGAGAAATTGGAAATTTTAACCTCCAATGTACTCTTTAATGATATTTATCTGATTATAACTTATATTGTTAGGTACACTGACAAACATAACTTTATTATTACTGTAAATAATTAATTGTAGTGCCAACCTGCAGCAATGATATTACATGAACCAGATGGTAATGAATAGCAGCAATTCATCTGTTCAATTAACAACTATTAAGCCCTTATTCAAATGTCATACTCTATCCAAAATTCTCAGATTACATATCTATTGTTACTAATGATTATAATCTGTAAGTATGATGACTATTACGTAGTGGAAGAGGAATCATTTAAAAAAAAGTGAATTTAACACAGTGAATCAATTACAGTCTTGGAGAAATGTTAATTGAGGGACTGAAAAGAGATACTCAAAAAGCAGAAACTGCTGGAGCCTGGATCACTCTCAGGGGGCCACTCTCACCAGCCACTGCTATTGCCATTGCTACTTGCATGGCCATTTAAGTAGAGTACATTTTTTTTTTTTTTCTGAAAATGACTTTTCATAGCCTCTTGCCCTCCATTCTGCCACAGCTCTTCCCCTTGAAAGAACATAGGATATTGAATCTGAGAAAGGTAGTTTGTAGTCCTCTTGCTTCAGAGTTAGGGGAAAATGTATAATAATGCAGATATGGAGCTGAGAGACACCTGGCACCTTCTAGCACAGTAATAACACAGTAATAACACTGACCTCTTCTCGAGAATTTAATGTGCCTTTAAGTTGACTACTGGAAATCTCAGCATATACTATGAATGTTTCATTCCATGCTTTTGTTTATGTAACAACAAAATTAGTCTAAGCTGTATAAAAATAGACCAACTACATGACAATATGTTGTCCATTTAATTAGCATTATAAATGCAAAGAAGGGCTAATCTTCTCCAAATCACCTAATCTCTTTTAGTTTTTATTCTCTCACTTATATTATGGATAAAAAATCATTCAACATGGAAATTAGAGAATTTTATTGGGAAAATTTAGCATTATGTTAGCTGTTGGCATGTACTGAGCTCTCACTGTATGGCAGGAATAGTGCATTCTCTCTTTGAATTCTAGGACAATCTAGCACAAAGTGGGCATGATAAAGTTAATAGCTTCCCCAAACCCACATAACTGTTAAGAAAGAGAGTCAGTGTTTGGACCCTAACACAAACAAAGAGATCAAGTTCATTAAACATCATATCGCATTGCTTCTACACCTAATCAATGCACAAATACAGAACCTAACAGTTCTCTTGGTTATTTTTCCTTATACCTAGATCTTAGCTGACTCTTTCTTTCCACATATCAGTGTTCATACCCCAGCCAGGGAAGTAAGTCTGACCTGAAGTGCCATCTATTTGCTTTAATTTAGTCTCCTTTATGCAGTCTATTTATAAGTGTGTTCTTACACCAAATATAATGCTTTTATTGCATTTTATATACCAAAAGCAATAACTAACCAATTTTCAAAGGAATAGAAATTAATTCTACATGTATTCTTTGGAAATGAAATCTGTGTTAAATTTTGATTTAAAACAAAGTAGAGTGGTGCCCCCTTATCTGCAGGGGATCTGTTCCAAGATCCCTCCAGTGAATGCTTGAGACCTATATATACATGTTTTTTTTTCCTGTACATACATATATACTTATGATAAAGTTTAATATATAAATTAGGCACATAAGAGATTAACAACAACTAATAGTAAAATATAACAATTCTAATAATATCCTATATTAAAAGTTATGTGAATGTGGTCTTTCTCTCTCAGAATATCCCACTGTACTGTGTTCAGCTTTTTTCTTCTTGTGATGATGTGAGATGATCAAATTTTATGTGATAAAGTGAGATGATGACATAGGCATTGTGACATAGACTTAGGCAACTACTGACCTTCCAACTCTATGCCCGAAGGAGGATCATCTGATTTCAGACCTTGGATAACTAAAACCATGCAAAGTGAAACCACAGATTAAGTGGGATTACTATACTGAATAGACTTGAAAAGAGAAAAATAATGAAAAGAGAATGCACATGTTGAGCAGAGTATCATGCACCAGTTACCAATTGCAAGGGAAGATTAAACACTTTCTGTCTATTGCATCTTGGTATGGGAGTCTCCAAAGAAAACATAACACAGTTAAGCAGTGGATAGAACATTGCTTTACTCAGCAAGATGAGTTTCAATAGTAAGTATTGCTCCCTCATGACAAGGGAGTCTCTTCTTCCTGCAGACCACACAGGGCAATTCATCCATGCACACATTTCTTGTGCCACAGGGGAAGACCTCAACTTCACCTCACAGGACAGATGTAACAGTGGGATTGCTAGGTACCACATGATGCACCTGCTTCAAGCAGAGACAAAAAGCATTCTTTGAGACTGAAACAGGAAAAGTACTCCCACATAAGGGAATCATAAGGTGATAAACTCAGCACTGGCTGTGTGGGCCTTTCATCTCTTGATAAGGAGATGTTCCAGGTTCAAGACCCATTCTTTTGCTGCCCAGTGAGAGGGTCAAAAAATGAAAGCATGTTTTAATAAATTAATTTTAATTTTAACAAATATATATGTTCCTTAGATTCATATTATCTTTTCCTTAAATCATTACATGTTGAAAAAGGAAGCTAATTTTTTTCTTAATTCCAGACACCATTTTTTGTCTTCCCTTTCCTTGATGTCTTTTCCTATTTTGCATTCTTTCTTTCAGTGCCATAAGTGAGAGAAATAAAACATTCTCAAATTCATAGGTTTCTAAACATTTATAGGGAGTTGGTTTACTTTTTCTTTTGATTCAACCAAATGAAGAGAGCTTCTAACACAAAACTAAAAGCTTCTCAAGTAATTTATTTTTTTAAAATTTTTTATTTTATTATTTATTTATTTAATTTTTTTTTTTTTTTGGTCTGTCATGGTAAGCATCTTCTTAAATCAACTTTAGATATTATCAACAAAGCTCTTTGATTTTCTGGAAAAATAAAATTGAAAATGACCATCTGTTCAAACTTCTGTTACCAGAGTTGTTTCCTAGTTGTCTGTCTGTAACATATTTTCAGAAGTGCAGGGGGAAGAAGTGACTAATAGAAAAATATATTTGTTGGTATAACCTGCAAGAGTTAGAAATACATAAAACTAAAATAAGAATAATCATTAATTAGGTAAAATTTTAGTTTGAACAACTTCTACAGTATTTATATTCCTAATCTTCAAGTAAACATTTTAAAAAAGAAGAGCCATTTTAATATCAGGTACCATCATCTACAATATGCTTCCTTTTACCGTTCAAACCCTCACAAGAATGAGAAATAACAGGATATATAAATAAACCTTTCAGTAACTCAGGGCCTTCAAGATGAGTATAGCTAACGTACAAAAAATAACTTGTGGCTTGCATTTTTTTTTCATTACCCTCTTAATAATGTCTTATAATTTTGGTGCATATATAAAAACTAAGTAGAATTAAATACAACTAAAAGTTAATTTGACCTCTCTAATATATAAACAAATAAATTCTAGAATTTAAGGAATATAAAATCTTAAGAGTTGTTTCAATGTTAAATAAACCAAAGCAACACAAAAAATACATTAATTGTCCTTATAGTTGTAAATGAGAACAGTAGTAGAAAATTTGATTAGAACAAAATTAAGATAGTAATTTAATGCAGCTGTTCTGTACGGTAGTCTTACAATATGAAATGATTTATTATTTGTTGTAATGCATTTAATAAGCATCAATCTTAAAAAATATTTTTGAAATATCAGTATGAATCATTCCCCTAAAAATGAATGATCTCTTTAAAAAGCATGTGGACATTTTTGAAAATGTACCAAATATCTTTTTTTTTAAATTTCACATTTGTTTATTTCTTTTTCTTGACTACTTATATTTTATTTTTCATTATATTCATAGCAGACAAAAGTATACTAGAAAAAAAAAAGACTAGCCCAAATTTCTCCATCTATTTCTCATATTTTTATCTAACAAGGATATTGCCCTAGGATATTGTGTCTTAATCCATATATATTTATTTAAATTCAATTAGCCAACATCTAGTACATTATTAGTTTCAGATGTAGTGTTCAATAATTCACCAGTTGCACGTAACACCCAATGCTCATCACATCATATCTCCTCCTTAATGAGCATCATCTAGTTGCCCCATCCCATCACCCATCTCCCTTCCCACAACTATCAACTTGTTTCCCAGAGTCAAGAGTCTCTCATGGTTTTTCTCTCTCTCTGATTTCTTCGCATTCAGTTTCCCTCCCTTCCCCCATGGTCCTCTGCACTATTCCTTATATTCCACATATGAGTGAAACCATGTGATGATTGTTTTTATTTGCCTGACTTATTTCACTTAACATAATACCCCCCAGTTCCATCCACATCATTGTAAATGGTAGGTAGTCATCCTTTCTGATGGCTGAGTAATAATCCATTGTGTATATAACCACTTCTCTTTTACTCATCCATCTGACAGACATCTTGGCCATTTCCACAGTTTGGCTATTGTGGACATTGCTGCTATGAACATTGGGGTGCAGGTGCCTCTTTGTTTCATTACATCTGTATCTTTGGGGTAAATACATAATAGTGAAGTTCCTGGGTCATAGGATAGCTCTATTTTTAACACCTTGAGGAACCTCCCTCCATACTGTTTTCCAGAGTGGCTGTACCAGCTTGCATTCCCACCAACAGTGTAAGAGTGTTCTCCTTTTACACATCTTTGTCAACACTTACTGTTTCCTGTCTTGTTAATTTTAGCCATTCTAACTGGTGTAAAGTGGTATCTCACTGTGGTTTTGATTTGTATATCCCTGATGCTGAGTGATGTGGAGCATTTTGTCATGTGTCTGTTGGCCATTTGTATGTCTTCTTTGGAGATGTGTTTTCTTCCATTTCTTGACTGGATTATTTGTTTTTTGGGTGTTGAGTTTGATAAGTTCTTTATAGATCTTGGATACCAGCCCTTTATATGATATGTCATTTGCAAATATCTTCTCCCCACATTTCCATAGGTTGCCTTTCAGTTTTGTTGACTATTTCCTTTGCTCTGCAGAAGTTTTTAATCTTAAAGAAGTCCCAATAGTTCATTTTTGCTTTTGTTTCCCTTGCTTATAGAGGCATGTCTTTTTTTTTTTAAATATTTTATTTATTTATTTGACAGAGAGAGATCACAAGTAGGCAGAGAGGCAGGCAGAGAGAGAGGGGGAAGCAGGCTCCCTGTTGAGCAGAGAGCCCAATGTGGGGCTCAATCCCAGGACCCTGCGATCATGATCTGAGCCAAAGGCAGAGGCTTTAACCCACTGAGCCACCCAGGCGCCCCGGCATGTCTTGCAAGAAGTTGCTTTGGCAAAGGTAGAAGAGGTAGAAGAGGTTGCTGCGTATGTTTTCCTCTAGGATTGTGATGGATTCTGTCTCATATTGAACTGTTTCATCCATTTTGAGTTTATCTTTGTGTATGGTGTAAGAGAAGGGTCCAGTTTCATTCCTCTGCATGTGGCTGTCCAATTTTTCCAGCACCATTTATTAAAGTCTGTACCTTTTTTCCATTGGATATTCTTTCTTGCTTTGTTGAAGATTAGTTGACCATAGAGTTGGGAATCCATTTCTGGGGTCTCTATTCTGTTCCACTGATCTGTTTTTGTGACAGTACCACGCTGTCTTGATAATTACAGCTTTGTAATATGGCTTGAAGTCAGGCATTCTGATGCTTCCAGCTTTTTTTCCCCCCCAATATTCCTCTGGCTATTCAGGGTCTTTCTGTTTCCATGTAAATTTTAGGATTGTCTTCTCCAGCTCTGTGAAAAAATATCAATAGTTTGATAGGGATTGCATTGAAAGTGTAGATTGTTCTGGGCAGCATAGCTATTTTAACAATATTTATTCTTCTGATCCATGAGCATGGAATGTTTTTCCATCTCTTTGTGTTTTCCTTAATTTCTTTCATAAATTTTCTATAGTTTTCAAGTACAGATCCTTTACCTCTTTTTGTTAGGTTTATTCCCTGGTATTTTATGGTTTTTGGTACAATTGTAAATGGGATCAATTTCTTAATTTTCTTTCTTCAGTCTCATTGATAGTGTATAGAAATGCAACTGAGTTCTGGTGCACTGATTTTGTATCCTGCCACATTGCTGAGTTGCTATATGATTTCAATTTGGGGGTGCAGTCTTTTGGGTGTTCCACATAAAGTATCATGTCATCTGCCAAGAGTGAGAGTTTGACTTCTTCTTTGCCAATTTCTCTCTTTTTTTTAAGATTTTATTTATTTATTTGACAGAGAGATCACAAGTAGGCAGAGAGGCAGGCAGAGAAAGAGGGGGAAGCAGGCTCCGTGCTGAGCAGAGGGGCTTGGTCCCAGGACCCTGAGATCATGACCTGAGCTGAAGGCAGAGGCTTTTAACCCACTGAGCCACCCAGCTGCCCCCTACTTTGCCAATTTGAATGCCTTTTTTTCCTTTTTGTTTTCTGATTGCTGAGGCTATACCTTCTAGTACTATGTTGAATAAGAGTGATGAGAATGGACATCCCTGTCATGTTCCTGACCTTAGGGGAAAAGCTCTCAGTTTTTCCCCATTGAAAATGATATTTGCTGTGGGATTTTTGGAGATGGCTTTTTTGGTATTGAGGTATGTTCCCTCCATCCCTACATTGTGAAGAGTTTTAATCAAGAAAGGATGCTGTATTTTATTAAATATTTTTTCTGCATCAATTGAGATATACAGAACATTCCATCCTAAAACAACAGAATACACATTCTTCTTGAGTGTACATGGAACTTTTTCCAGAATAGATTGAATACCAGGTCACAAATCAGGTTTCAACTGATACCAAAAGATTGGGATTATTCCTTGCATATTTTCAGACCATAACACTGAAATTTGAACTCAATCACAAGAGGAAATTTGGAAGGAACTCAAACATTTGAAGCTAAATAACATCCTACTAAAGAATTAATGGATCAACCAGGAAATTAAAGAAGAATTTTTAAAAATTCATGGAAACTAATGAGAATGAAAACATATCTGTTCAAAACCTTTGGGATACAGCAAAGGAGATCCTAAGAGGGAAGTACATTGCAATACAAGCCTGTCTCAAAAAATCAGAGAAAAAAAATCACAAATACACAAGCTAACCTTACATCTAAAGGAGCTGGATAAAGAAAGCAAATAAAGCCTAAACCAAGTAACAGAAGAGAAATAATAAATATTAGAGCAGAAACCAGTAAAACAGAAAACAGAAGAACATTAGATAAACTACACTAGAAGCTGCTTCTTTGAAAGAATTAATAAGACTGATAAGCCTCTAGCTGGACTTAACAAAAAGAAAAGAGAAAGGACCCAAATTAATAAAATCATGAATGAAAGGGAGAGATCATGACCAACACCAAGGAAATACAAACAATTTTAAGAACATATTAGGAGCAACTATGTGCCAACAAATTAGGCAATCTGAACAAAATGAATGCATTCCTGGAAACTTATAAACTACCAAAACTGAAACAGGAAGAAATAGGAAAACTGAACAGAGCAAAAACCAGCAAGGAAATTGAAGCAGTAATCAAAAACCTCCCAAAAACAAGAGTCCAAGGCCAGATGACTTCCCAGGGGAATTCTACCAAACATTTGAAGAAGAAATAATACCTATTTTACTGAAACTGTTTTAAAAAAATAGATATGGAAGGAAAACTTTCAAACCTGTTCTATAGAAACCAGCATTATCTTCATCCCAAACCAGAAAAAGATCCCATTGAGGATAATTACAGACCAATATCCCTGTATACTCACCAAGATACTACCCAATAGGATCCAACAGTACATTAAAAGAATTATTCAACACAACCAAATGGGATTTATTCCTGGAATGCAAGGGTGGTTCAACAAATCAGTCAGTGTGATAGGTCACATTAATCCAGAATTTTAAAAGAGTGATAAGAAAGTCACCCTTGCAAGATGTCATTAAACCAATCATCCATCAGGGATGGTTGGGAGGAGTTAGAAAAAACTAAATCTGAAACTTTATCTTCTGCTTAAAACATATAGATACAAGCAGGTCACATTTTCATAGGGCTGAAGTTATTGGTACATCATGAGCATTCTCCAATTGGTATATGTGATGCTTAAATGGCAATTATTCATAGATTTTTTTTTTGCCTAGTCAGCTATACTTAGCACATCATGTGATCTATTCCTTGAATTTGTGTGAAGAGTCACTTAGTTTCACAATATCAAATGATGATTCCAGGGGCACCTGGGTGGCTCAGTAGGTTAAAACCTCTGCTTTTGGCTCAGGTCATGATCTCAGGGTCCTGTGATCAAGCCCCACATCGGGCTCTCTGCTCAGCAGGGAGCCTTCTTCCACCTCTCTCTCTGCCTGTCTCTCTGCCTACTTGTGATCTCTCTCTCTGTCAAATAAAATCTTTATAAAAAAATGATGATTCCAATGGAAAGCATTTAAATTATTTCCCTGTTTGTATATACTTTCAAATATAGTTATTAATGTTTCACTGGATTAGTGTATATCTTGTCATTTGTCTATAAAATATTGAAAGAGATTTTTATTTTCTATATTGCCTGCATGATTTTTCTTTTGAGAAGTAAATAGGATTTCTGTTTCACATGTGTCCATTCATTCCATTTATTACTACCATGCTCAGTAATTCTTTGCAATAAAACAGCTTTAATTCTTGAATTTCATTTTGTGTATTCAGATTTCATTTATGGTACATTGACCATGAATAAATTTAAGTAGTAAAACCTGTGATTTTTTTTTAAAAGGAATTTTTTGGTGAATTTTCAAAAAATTATACTGGGAAATTCTAAATTGTATTTATTGATTTTCTCTATCAAAATGGATATTTTTCCTAAATAATTTATTTCATCTTTATTAATTCCTCTGTTAGCATAAAATTCAATGGGTATTTAGATTTTTTTATATTTATTTTAGTTTGCTATCAAATCTTCCCTTAAAAATATTAACACTTAATACATGATGTGTTTATATGCTTTGAGTAATTCCTAAACTTTTGTGATTATCTACTCTGCTCAAGTGAAAAATGGACCTTTCATTAGAACAGGTTACATATTATGTTCTTTTTACCTTCAAAATCATCACATGATGGGGAGCTGCCTTTTTAATGAAATCAAATTTCAGGAAGTCCCAAGTCACATAGATAGATGCTGAGAGTTCAGTTCAGGCCTTTCTGATTCCTAAACACACTCCTATGTTGCCTTCTTGGGAGTGGTCCCTTGACACATAGTATATCATTTGAAAAGTGTGCCTTTTTGCCTGAAATCTTCTTAAATTTCATCATGACAGTATACCCCTCACACATAGCACTCTTACCATCAAAAGGCTATAGAAATTTAGCAGTGAGATTCACTGCTTTCTACTGATTTTCTTTTCAAATGTACACATTCAGGGGCACCTGGGTGGCTCAGTCATTAAGCGGCTGCCTTCGGCTCAGGTCATGATCCTGGGGTCCTGGGATCGAGCCTCACATTGGGCTCTTTGCTCAGCAGGGAGCCTGCTTCTCCTGCTACCATTCCCTCTGCTTGTGTTCCCTCTCTAGCTGTGTTTCTCTCTGTCAAATAAATAAAATCTTTAAAAAAAAAAATGTACACATTCAGATATAGAGATTACAGAAGGTAAGAATTAGAGAGAGTGCAAGAATTTATCACAGTAATAACAGATCCACAATGCTATAGTCTCATTATATTATTATAACCCGAGTTCCTCACTTAAGTTTGGCTTCATATGAGGTATGGATATATAAATTCTACACATCAGACATTCTTCCATTGTTGAAAGACCCCTTTCTTTCTCTATTAATAATCTTGTCCTACCTACTTTGTAACTTCTAGGAACTTGTCATTGATGGAACCCATGTTCATTTTAAGGTGCTATTATTTCATTCCTTTTCTATAGGATTTATTATCTCCTTTTGTTATGTCAAAAGTCATCTGAGAATGAAGGAGAGTGCTGTCAGATTCCCATTTTAAACTAGAAACCTTTTGTAATCTTTAAGATATTCCTTGTGGGTTTTTTCTCTTTTTCCTTAATCTTAGGTGATTCATAACGGAGTATGAGTGGAACATTTAGATTTAAGGAAAAACTGCTACAACAGATGTGAATGTTTCAGTGGTTACATAGAGTTAAATTTAGCAATAAATAAATAAATAAATAAATAAATAAATAAATAAATAAATAAAATAAAACCCCTCAGGCTGCTGTGTGGGATGGAGGCTGAGGCAGATGGTGCAGATGATGGTAGCAGGACCATAGTGGTAGGCATGGAGGTGATGAGAGGCTGTGTGGCCTGTGATGCATTTTAGAAATAGAACTAACAGGAATTGCTAATAGCCCATACAGGTAGACAAAAATGTCTTTAAGGAGCGCCTGGGTGGCTCAGTGGGTTAAAGTCGCTGCCTTTGGCTCAGGTCATGATCTCAGGGTCCTGGGATGGAGCCCCACGTCTGGCTCTCTGCTCAGCAGGGAGCCTGCTTCCCTCTCTCTCTCTCTCTGCCTGCCTCTCTGCCTACTTGTGATCTCTCTCTGTCAAATAAATAAAAATAAAATCTTTTAATAAATGTCTTTAAGACCCTGTTTTTAACTATTTGGCTATATAATCAGAAGTGACATTGCTGGATATTATGGTAATCCTATTTTTTTAACTTTCTTGAGACCCTCCATATGTTTTCCATAATAGCTGCACCATTTTACATTTTCATTAAAAGTGACAAGATTTCCAATTCTGTACATCATTTTCAACACTTGTTATTTTCTGTTTGTTTTGGTTTTCTTGATAATAGCCACCCTAACGGGTATTAGATGATACCTTATTGTAGTTTTGATTTGCATTTCTTGAATGAATAGGGATGTTAAGCTTGTGAATATGTATATACTTCTTAGCCATTTGTGTATCTTCTCTGAAGAATATCTATTCAAGTCCCTTGCCCTTTTAAAAATGTGGTTATTTGCTTTTTTTCACAGTTTTTGCATTTAAGAGTTATTTAAATATTCAGGATATTATCCCTTGATTAGGTATATGACCCATAAATATTTTCTCCCATTCCATAGGTTGCCTTTTCATTCCACTGAATGTGTCACTTGATGCACTGAAGTTTTAAAATTTGATGTCACACTTGTTTATTTTTGCTTTATTACCTGTGTTTCTGATGTCATATCCAAGAAATCATTGCCAAATCCAATGTACCTCTGTTTTCTTCTAAGAAGTTTATAGTTTGAGGTCTCATAGTTAGATCTTTAATTCATTTTGAGCAAATCTTTGTATATAGTGTAAGGTTAGGGTATATTCTTTGGATGCCTAGATAGTTTTCCCAGTGCCTTTGTTAAAGAGATTGTCTTTTCCCTACTTTGTGGTCTTGGCACCCTTGTCAAAGATCATGTGACCATTATATAGAGGCTTATTTCTGGGTTCTATACAATGTTTTTAAATTATCTATTTAATGTTACTTCACATTTCTGAGGCTCTGTTCATTTTATTCTTCCTGTTTTTAGATTAAAAAATCTCTACAGATCTATCTTTAAGTCACTGATTACTTCTGTCAACTCAAATCTACTGTTGAGTCCTTAGAGTGCACTTGTTACTTCAGTTACAAAATTTTCAACTCCCAAATTTCCAGTTAGTTTTTATAGTGATTCAACAGTTCTATTCATTACTAAGTGCTCATCATGATAAGTGTTTTCTTAATCTCTTCACCTATTTCACCCATCTCCCCACCCACTTCCCTTCTGGTAACCATCAGTTCATTCTCCATATTTAAGAGTCTGGTTTTTTATTTGTCTCTTTTTTTCCTTTGTTCATTTGTTTTGTTTTTTTAAATTCTATATGAGTGAAGTCATGATATTTGAGAAGACACACCTTAACCACACTTAACAGAGTGGAGTGAGAATTGATTTATTCTTATAAACCAATTATTTGATTTATCTCCACCCCTATTTGTCCATGTAAGAGATATTCCTTAAAATTTTAATGGTTCCTTTTACATCTAGTAAAATAATTTTTCATATTGGTAATTGGAGAAATTACAGTTATATATATTTATATTACAAAGTTAGTAATGATATTGATAACAATAATTTAAAATGACAATAGGAAATGTTTTAAAATTTTACTCCTGAAACTCACTATACGTTAAAACTGGAATTTAAATAAAAACTTGAAAAAAAGAAAGAAAATGTTTATAGAGTGATTATAACATAGAAAACTCAGATCTATAATTCAATTAGTGCATTTCATCCTTATAGCAATTCTATGATATATATTCTGTAAGAATTAATATAATTTTAATTTACATTAAAAAGCATTGAAGTATAAGGACTTTAAGTAACTTACTCATAGCCTTGTATACACTAGGTCAGAGCAGGGCTTTTATACCTGCAGTTTGTCTTCAGACCAGGTGACATTAATCACTGCAATGTTGCTTCTATAATAATGAACATTTACTTTATGCCAAGTACTATTCTAGGCACTTTACTTGTAGTATCATATTTAACTTTCACAACACTTCAAGAAGCTAGATATTATTGTTATCTTCAAATAGAGATGAGAAAAAAATTCTGGAGGTTTGAAATACGGTTAGTACACAACATGCAAATTTTTTTTGACCAAAATGATAAACTCTAACTCTAATTTTATTTCATTGCTTTTGTGCTAAATGGGATCACCATGCTCTGGATTGCATTTTCATATCCAAAAGGCTTGGATGAGGACTAAAGTCAACAAATAAGGGGCATGTGCTAGATAAGTCTAGAGAAGTAGTTATAATCTAGAAGGTCTGGGGCTTTACAACATAAGCCTTTATTTTAAGAGTAAATAAACATCAGATATTAATGCCAGAATCTGACCCACCCCTTTCCCTCTCAAATAAAAAAAGCAAAAATAAAACAAAAAAACCCCACCATGACTGCATCATGAAGAATGATTGTGACACATAATGTACAAGTGTGCAGATCAGTTAGACCTCTCTATCCAAGGAAAGGTATGATAGAAAGTTAAAGTCATACTCAAAGGGATGCAGAGGAGTAGACTGATTCAAGAAAAAATAAAGTCATTATGTTTCAGTAAAATATTGGATTTGAAAGTATATAGGATAAAGAAGAAAAAATTGTGAAGGATTTTGGCATCCAAAATATAATGAATGGTTTTTCCATTTCTGAGAGAGGAAACAATAGAAAGGGTATTGGTTTGAAGGAAAGTTCAAAGTGCTTAGTACATACTAGACATCGATAGAAATTAATCCCATTTCATAACTTTATGTAGATTTTTTTCTTAGGAGTGTTGTTTGAAAGAAGAGAAAAATAGGTATTTCTTCTCAAAGTCTTAAAAGAAATTCTAACTTATGGAATAGAAAAAACCGATTTCATAGATTTTTTAACAAAATGTATCATAAAGAAGATTTATGCTACCTAAATGTTTTACATTATTCTTTGGAACTCTTTGTTTCATAAACAAAATTTCTTATGACAACAAAAACATTTCCTGTTTATTTGGTCTTCCATTTTATGCTGTCTGTTGTATTATTATGGCTTATATACAACGTATGACATATTCCATTCAGAGTCAATCTTGACATTTCCAGGATTTATTCTCCACAAAGCATTTCATCAAAACATACCTATTTTCATTTACAATTCTTTTTCAACCTTGAAATATATTTTTTTACCTTAGAGTTCAGGTGATCTCCAGTCCAGACAGATTTGGAATTCTGTATTGTGTCTATCATATGTAAACTGAGACATCAATGGGTTGTTTCATAAATTAGTACTCATTTAATTGACAAGTTATGTCCACAAAGCTCACTTAATTTTTATGATTCCCTAACGTATTTTGGCAAATATCAATATTTTATAATTAAGCTTCTACTTTGCTAGAAAAGAGACAGAGGAAAAAAAAGAGTGAGAGAGAGAGAGAAACGGCAAAAGAGAAAGAAAATTCATTGCATTGTTAGGCAAATAATCTTGGATATATTGCAAAACAAAGTTTGTATGTATATATTACTTCTGAAAACCTAGAAAAACTTTTTTTCTGGAAGATTATTGCTAATCTTTGTCACGGAAAAAGCACAAAATCTTTAATAATATATATCACAAAGAGTAAGCTTTAATAATGTAAATCTATCTTTGATTACAATCCATTATTCCTACTGCATTATCCAGACAATTTCAAAGTATTGCATGGTGATACTATGACAGAGCCTGTGAAAATATATCTGCAGCATTATCCTTAAATCTATGTATCCAGTTCGACAAATCATTTTTATCACTTACTAGTGAAATAGAACTCAGTCTTTATATTCTTAAAAATGATTATGACATTTAAAATAATAAATAAAGATAGTTTATTTTTCCTGTTTAGAAATAATACAAATTAACTTAGATTCTCTTCAACACAATTAGGGATAATGTATCACAGCTAGATGAAAATATGGTCCACATATAAATAAATTGTAATATTACAAACTAAGTCAGTTTTTATTTGTTTTTGTTTTGCTTTTCCATGGAAATATTTTTTTATAAAGATTTTATTTATTTATTTGACAGAGAGAAATCACAAGTAGGCAGAGAGGCAGGCAGAGAGAGAGAGAGGGAAGCAAGCTCCCTGCTGAGCAGAGAGCCCAATGTGGGCCTCAAACCCAGGACCCTGAGATCATGACCTGAGCCAAAGGCAGAGGTTTTAACCCACTGAGCCACCCAGGCACCCCAATATTTTTTTAATAATTGACATTTTAGTAACTGTACTTCATATACCAACATAAACCAAAAGTCATGTCAATCTCATATTTCAGATTCTCCAATACAGAAACAAAGTAAATAATCAGGCACAAGCATTCGCAGGAAATTCTCAAATGCAGTTTTGTAAGGCATTTAATGGTGGGATCTGAATTTTTAGTATTTCCAGAACTTGCATTGACAACTTCACTCTTGCAAATCACTGAGATTCTGGAAATATGTGCATGGAAACTACAGTTTAATGTATAAATTATTATCTTTAGAGGGGTATTACAAATACAGCTAGTACATAATACAGGAGTTAATCAAGTATAGATAATCAGAGAATTAAAAAAATACTAAATTATTTTAAAATGTTGATTAATACAAAAAGAATTTAGTCAACACTGTGTAGACATATTCACTTATCCACTCCTGAACGAAAAGCTGAATATGACCTTAGTGTGGACTTGTTAGTAATACCAAAAACATGGATAATGTCAATAAATATAGCTAAGGAATATTAAAAGTTTACAATGTGTAGGGTGTTATCTTAATAGCTAACATGGATTTTCATATTTGATTCTTACCACAATGCACTGAGTCAGGCATTACTGCTAACCACATATTAAAGATAAGGAGACAGAAAGAAAGAAAGAAAGAAAGAAAGAAAGAAAGAAAGAAAGAAAGAAAGAAAGAACGAAAAGAAAGAAAGAAAGAAAGAAAGAAAGAAAGAAAGAAAGAACGAAAAGAAAGACTAAAGAATAAGAGATCAAATAAATTCCTTCCAGTACAGGAAGATCTGATGTGAAGGCACAATCTGCTCCAGAGTCTGTCCTTTTACCTATGATATAAGCCTTGAGTAGGTATATATGGCTATACTGAAATGGGTCTGTAGTGTTACTTTTAACAAACAAAAATGGAGAAAGTTCTTCAGAAATAATCTAAAAACTAGCAATGATAGTACATTGTGAAAAGGGAAGTCTAGAGTCTGCTGGAAAATTTCTGAGATCCAGCCTTAAATCATGTTCAAAGATTTGTGGATTTTCTCAGAACTCCATTACAATATAGAACATTACCAAATATGGAAAAGCTGTTATTAAAAATGACAGGAAATGAGCAGCTTAATGCTATACTGAAGATATCCAAGATTCCACAAATGTTTATGTTTATTTTTGTGATTGTTTTAATTTTCTAAGTGAAATGTAATATAATGGCATCAGCTGGAAACATAGGTGGAAGACAGAAGTTTGGAAATGTGAAGAGAAAGTAGAAAGTATGTTAATGTTTCTAAGGCAGAACATAAATCAGTGATCTAGGGAAATACAGTACAAATAGGAAAATTTTATAAATTTCCCAAAAAATTCTATGTGGTATTATCTCCTCTGATGTCTGTTTCTTGAATTAATTTTTCTCTTTCCTGGGTATATATGTTAAGCTAAACAATGCCCAACAGCCCCAACATTAACAAATGAACAGTATAACCAACAAGAATAACACCTTCCAAATTAGCCTCATTTATAATAATTACTAACCTCATACTCATACAGACTAGAAAACAAAATACTCATCATATGTGTCTGTGGTTTTCAAAACTTAGGCTCTTAGGGGGGAAATGTAACTTGGTAAATACTTCAGGCATTAATGAAATATTTGAGAAAAAAACAAAACAACACAAAACCAATGATCATGGAAAAAAACACTTTGATGCATATTTCTTATAAGAACAATATTGCCATTGCTAAGAGGAGAAAAACAAAGTGGTAAATAAGGAACAAGAGAAGTTATTAATTTCCATGATTAGGAGAATTCTGCTCACTGGAGCCAATAACACCTTAGACTATGTGGATGCAGAGTAAGTCTAGGAAGATAACCTAGCATGGATTTATATGTTTCCATGAATACAGAAGCAGAAGACAAGTTCTCATGCCCACAGTGTGGCAGAGAAAGAGAAGATAGATTTGGCACAAAGAAAGGATAAAATCAACAGATAATAACAAATGATTTATTAACAGATACCCACATGAACGGATAACAAGAGCAGATAGGATGGTGGATCTCTCCATGACACCTAAAAGGAGAGATGACTTGAAAGTCCAAATGTGTCACCTTAGGTATATAAGCTTTCCTGAAAATATGATGAAGCTCTAGGAAAAGACAGGGTATATTTGAATTGATGGAAATTTGGTCTCTGCCACCAGGGAGAAGAAAATGCATAAGATATTAAAATGAGTAATGGAAAAACACAATTAGAATTAATTTTTGTACCATCAGAGTGTGGACTGAGAGTTAAAGCTGATGGAACTTTAGAGAACTGAAATTTGCAAGTGCTGTGCCAGGTAAATAGCATGTATTGCACTGTATGGTAATTTTACTTAATATAGAATGTGAAGACAAAAATTGTAATGAGATGGAAATTTAGTTGCTGAACTAAAATAAAAAATAATAACTAGTTTTGCTTAAATAATGGATTATTGAAAAAATCTTATGCAAACTCAATTATGTGAATATAGTTCACTGATAAATACTTCTATAGAAGTTCTTCCTCATTTCATTTCTGTATGTTAACCCTAAAACTGCAACTTAAATTCAACTTGTCAAAACCTGAAGCCATATTTTGAGATAAATATATATTTTTGTCAGTTTCAAATTATTCTGCTCTTTCGTTTTTCTCAAATCTTTTTTCAATTCTTATATTCTGGTAAAATATGGATAGTAACTTTCTACTTCTGAACCAAGAGGTTTGATACAAACAGAGATTATATATAAGTAGATTTTATCAACAGAAAGATCAAATGTAGATATTTGCCAATAACCATATTTTAATAAAGATTTAAAGTAAATATATTTTATGCTGCTATTTAACATGGGTGAATTAATCTAGAGATTCAATAGATTATAAATTATTGATAAACAACTAATGGAAAAATGTCAGAAAACAATTTCAGAGGTGCCTGGGTTGCTCAGTCGTTAAGCGTCTGCCTTTGACTCAGGTCATGATCCCAGGGTCCTCAGATAGATCCCCATATCTGGCTCCCTGCTCAGCGGGAAGCCTGCTTCTCCCGCTACCGTTCCTTCTGCTTGTGTTTCCTCTCTCGCTGTGTTTCTCTCTGTCAAATAAATAAAATCTTAAAAAAAAAAAAAAAAACAATTTCAATTATTTTTTACTCTTTTGTATAATGGTGAGGGGTGAAAAATATAACATATTATTTTTCAGAATGATGATTATTTATTTTACTATTTTTCCAACTTTTTATTTAAATTATAGTTAGTCAACATACAGTGTAACATTAGTTTCAGGTGTAGAACTTAGTGATTCAACGTTCAAATACAATATTCCGTGCTCATCATACCAAGTGCCATTCTTAATCCCATCCCCTAGTTTATCCATCCCCTGCCAACCTCCCCTCTATAACAGAATTCCTTAACATACCTTTTTAATATTTTAGTATTATAAAGACTAAGTCTAAGTTATTTTCACTGATTAAGCTAGATGTCTTAATTATCTTAAATATGGTTGTGGTAAGGGGTTGGAGTCAATTCATTTATTTTGGAGATACTAAATCATCATATGCCCTACATGTACCTTTTGTTTTTCTTCCAAAATTTCAATCAAATTCTGTAGTCAATTAAAATATAACTCCACTTAATATAAAATTAAAAAAAACTGTATGATAAATACTCTATGTTAAAAAGTGCTTAAAATTCCTCTATTGATTTAATTGATGTATTTTTTATTTCAGACATTTCACTGAAAATACATACAAATTATATACTTTAAAAAAATTCTTCTTTAAATCCAACCTCGACAATAATTTAATAGAACTATGCATTTAACAAAAAAGAGTATTATATAATAGAGGTTTTTTACTTAATACAATTTGAATTATTTTATGTCCAATTTAAGCACAATAAAAATTTTGCATAGTTGAGATATATTGATAATTTGAGTTAACAAAATCTGTAATATATATTATCCAGTTTATTTATTTTCTAGCCATTCTTACTGCTTTTCAAGTCTATTTTATAAAGACTTTTTAATGCATTTCAAGTAAATAACTGAACATTTACCATGAAAAGCCATGCTATAAGGTTATGCTTCCTTATTTAAAGCAATATGTTTACTAGGATTTAGGCTTGGCTTCTCTTAAGAAGAAAAAAAATCTCTGGATTATTAAATATATTATTGACATTAAAAAGTATTTTTTTTTCAGTTTCAAAAATAAGAACATTTGACACCTAAGGATATATTTTATTTTTTTAAGAACAGACATTCAACCTAGGGCATAGTGGTGGTAGCCATAGCAACAACAACCTTTAGACCTACTCCAATTTCTAAACCTAGATTATCTCAAACACCTACAATAAAGCCCTATCAGAAGGAAAGCCATGACCATTGTGGGGCATAAAAGCTTTTCAACTCATCTCTACTGTCCTGACAGGATGCCTGGATTCAAGAAAATTGCAAGGCATATGAAAAGGCAAAGAAAGACCCACTCTGAAGAAATGAGGCAATCATTAGAACCACACTTAATTTATGACAAAGTTATAGTAATTGTGTGATAAAAACTATAAAATAGCTATTTTCAATATTGTATTACTATTATTAATACTGTGTTAAATGCTCTATTGGAAAAGGTGGTTCAATATGCAAACTTAAATGGACAATTTCACCAGGCAGATACAAATTGTAAGAAACAATGAAATGGAAATGCTAAAAATAATATACAGAGTAAAAGAAACAAGAAATGCTTTTGATGTGTGCATCTGTATTCTAAACACAGCTGAGGAAAGATTCAGTGAACTTGAAGATAAGTCAATATAAATTATTTAAACAGAAACACAAGAGAAAAGTGAATGAAAAAATACAGAAAGAGATTACTCAAAAGTCATGGGCTATTATCAACCCATCTAATATGTGTGTACACATATTTTACATATATATGTATATACATATATATTAGAGAGAGAGAATGGGGTCCAAAACACATTTGAGAAAACAATGACTACAAGTTCCTTAAATTAATGACATATATCACACCACATATCCAAAGAGATCAGAGAACCCCAGTAGAATGGATATACTAACCAGACATACATTCATTGGAATATTGCTCAGAAATTAAAAAAAAAAGTATGCTAACAATTGATGCAATAGCAGGTATGAATACTAAATACATTTTTCCTTTTTTTTTTTTTTTAAAGATTTTATTTATTTATTTGACAGAGATAGAGAGAGCACAAGCAGAGGGAACAGAATAGGGAGAGAAAAGAAGGCTCCCCGCTGGGCCGGGAGCCCAACTTGGGGCTTGATCCCAGGACCCTGGGATCATAACCTGAGCTAAGGCAGAGGATTAACTGATAGCGCCACCCAGGCGCCCCATAAATGCATTTTTCTAAGTGAAAATTTCTAAGATATTTCTAACTAGTTCTCCTAGATCCAAAGGCTAAAACTATATGCTTCCTTTATCTAACACTCTTGTAACTGCAAAACTATAGGGGGCAAAAAAAGATTAGTTCTTGTCAGAATTTGGGAGAGAAGGAAGATGACTTTAATATAAAGGGGTACAATGAGACAATTTTATCATTAATATTACATTTTGTATGGAACCATGATTGTATATAAGCGACTACTTGCATTTTTTTAAACCTTAGACCTGTATAGCACAAAATGTAAGTTTTACTGAATGGAAACATTTTAAAAAATCTACCAGGATATTGGAAGGGGAAGGAAATGTAAATTGTAATAAATGAATCTAACTATATTACAAATGAATCACATAACCACACTGAAAGAGATGGGGAAGACAGGAACTGGCTTGGGTAAATATTATAAGTCTAAAGACAAAAAGAATTTTATAAACACATTGTATTTCATGCAAGAGAATACTAAAACAAACAAAAAAATAAAAAAAA
>CM053605.1:150702319-150722954 GCA_028646535.1 Procyon lotor | reverse complement strand
TTTTTTTTAATTACCTCCTTTTAATAGCTATTTTTCTTTTTTTGGCTTAGTGAATTTCTTTTCTTTCTGGTGTCAGAAAACCCCATTTCTTGCCAGTTCCCCATCTCAGCAATTGACATGTAATTAAGAGTTTTTTCCTAGTGGTGTGAATCCTGAGCACAGACAGTATAATACAGTGATGTTCATTCACTTGATGCCACTGTCTTAGTGCCGTGCTTCCTAATGGTAAAGCTTCTGCTCTCCTATCAACAAATAAATTGTGAGAACATACCCCATATACATGTACATTTATTTGTAAATTATATACACTTTTATCTGTTCATAAAATATATATGCATTTTTAAATATTTGTAAAATATGTTCTTTATTAGCTAAAAGTAATTGTAACTAAAAGTATTTATTTGGCCATTTTGTTTCTGTTGGGGACACAAGCACTTGTTGATCATCAATCACACTGATTTTTGTTTCTTACAGTCTGTCTTTGAGCTAGTCCATTGTTTATTTGTTAAACTCCAATTATTCCAATAAATATTACTATCTTCATTAGTCAGTTACTGTTATTTATGAGCAGAGAAAAATAATAAAGTAATAAAGGATGCAAAGTAAGAAAGAATTTGTATTACAGTATACAGATAAGATACCCTTGGGTATATATGTAGTATTAGGCTAAGATACAGAAAATCCAGAGGTTTCTACTATCATAGACATAGTCCAAAGTTCTGAGGAATGCTTGGAACTTAACAAAAGAAAACTCACTCTAAATGCATTAGAAAACTTAAGGAAAGGATTGGGTGCAGTCTGGCACTCACTAAATATTACTATACTGTCTTGTTATTACATTTACCCATTATGTTTCATGAAAAACTTTACTTATAGCAAATAAATAAAAAAGCATGTAAGGACATTTGTGTTTTTGTGTATTTCTTTCTAGCAGTACACTCAGTTAACACAGCCCTGTAGGAAATAATTTGTAGGTTTTTATTTTTCTAAAACAACCTCATTTTCCAAGGAATTGTAATGTAAAATTGACCCAGTTTCATCAATTTTCCCAATTTTGCCTTATGTCAGGTTTATTTATGTCTATTTATAAACAAGGCCAATTTATTAGCTGTAAAAATCCATGCAGAATTGATCCTCCTGTGGCTGGAGTTGCTGGAATTTAAATAATTTCAGATGCAACCTAAATCTTTCATAAATTTTTTCTTTATCTCCTTATCTGTTACCAAGCCATGCTGTGCATTATTGAAATAAACTACCATGCACCTTGATAGACATTTTGAATATTTCATAATTCTTATATTCTGATCATTTTAACATGTGTTATTTTCAGAATAATTTCAAAATTTTATGTAAGATACTTGGAAAAAATTTGTAGTGAATATATTTGTGTCTCTATGAAGTACTTACAAATTTGTTCTTTCTTTTAAATTCCACAAAACTATCAGATATATATTATTTCCATTGCTACTTGATGTAAAACTAGATTGAATTATAGGCATCTGTTGTTTTAAGTATCAGTCATTTATAGAACTACATAAATTGTAACTTCTGTGTCTTGCCAACGTACATTTTGCATATTTCAAACACCTCATCCTTGTCTTTTTTGTTATGGCATTGGTTTAAACAGTATGTGCTTAAATTTGTCGCTAGATACTGAATTCATTTTGTTTCCCATCAAATTAATTCCCCCCTCTATGCACCGAAATATACCAAAGATAGGAACAATGTGTACCTATTTCTCAAACTGAGCTCATTTTTTGTGGATGTTATTTCTCATCCAGTTTTAGTTAGTCATAATTCTATGCAAATTATTAAAGAAATTCTGTTTCACTCAATCATATTGAAGTAGGCAGGCTAGGTCCAAGGACCCACAGGTGGAGTCCTGCTTGAGTAGCCAAGGTGGTCCACAGGAGAGTTCATGGAGGATAGAAATCAAATGCAAGCCAGGAAGAAGTGCGAGTAGAATTTATTGAATAGCATCAATGATGAAGTATAGCAGACAGAATGTCTGGCAGATTCAGAAAAGGAGAAGTTTGAATCTCTTCATCCCTTGTGGTGAAGTTTATACTAGAAGTGGGTCCAGAGTTGTGTTCCCTTAGGAATCCAGGGTAGGGTCCAATCAAAGGCAAGTGACAAATGAAAAATAAATATTATTCCATAAATCACCAAAGGTAGGGCATATTGATACCAGTGTGAACCAAGATTTTGAAGCTATTGTCCTAAAACATTCTCAGGATATGGTTCTTCTTAGATGTTATCAGGTATATGGGGATCTGGGACAAAACTCAGAGAATGATTAACTTTCTCGCTTCCCCCTTGGAGTGGGAACAAAACTTCTTTGGTTGACTCAGATGCAAGGTGAAATATAGAACACGAGTTAATAGGGCCTACCAGAGAAACAGTAGAGAGGACCCAGTCCTTTCAATTTCGCTCAATATTATTGTTTAGGATATTGAAATGATATGTTAATGAAAGATACCTTACTCTCCCATGACCGAGAGATAAAAACAAATAAAAATCATTTAGAAAAGTGTGGACTTATATATATCAGATATTAAAAATGTAACAAAATATGTCATATGACAATTAGCTTCATTTATTTATTTAACTAATAATGTCTAAAGACCAAATGTCAGTTTTGTTTTGTTTTGTCAGAAATAATTTTCCTATTTCCTGGTCTTTCCCACTACTACATTTAATTCCCCTTGCTGATCTTTTATGTTAAACTTATTTCTTTGTTTCTTCAATCTTTGTGTGAGATTTCCCCTTGCCTACCAAGCATACGTTTTGGAACAGATGAAAATAATTTAAGATAAATGAATAAACTGAGTTCAATCTTCATTTTTTAAAATCCTGAATAAATTATTAAAACATAAAATAACACCTTCAAATTTTATCAGGTCACTTTTTTTCTTTTTAAAACTATTCTTCAAGACTGTTTGGTTATGGATTTGATGTAGTAGTTTGATTTGATGTAGTAGTTTGAGGCAGATTATTATTAATCTCAATGAGAAATTGGAAAGCCTGATAAATACAAACAGGTATATCTATCTGTATCTATAGATCTATATTTATATCCGTATCTGTATCTACAAGCTTTGAAAAGAATTGCTAAAGTGATCAGGACTTGAGGGAACAAAATTCCAGAATGAGGAATCAATAATTTACAACTGCTTGCTTGTTCATGGTGTTTAGATATGGAGTAAAGGAACTTGCCAGAGAATCCATACTTAGGATAACCCTAAGAAGTAGAAATGTGAACAATTAGGCAATCTCTTGCAGGTTAGAGGGACTAAAAATCATATTCTTGAAGCACTACGATCCAGATAAGAAGAAAAAGGAGAATATGGGAATGACCCACTCAGCCAATTATTCTCCTCAGGACATTTTCCTATACTGTACATCAGCCCCGGGTAACATGTTACCAGGGTATATAAAATCATTGCTGTTCAGAGTCTTCTAATTCTGAAGAGGCAAAGATCACATTGGAAGTAATTATTCACCAGAGGTGCTCAGTTTAAAACCCTGGAGGGCTCCTTGGAATCACTGCAAGTATGCCTAGAGTCTGCTTAGTGTCTGATTAAAGAGATTACTCTCCATTAGATCTCCCTAGCCAAGGAGATGGTCAAACTATTTCAGAAGAAGGTATTACCCAAACTCTACACTATTCCACTTCACAATTTCTAGATTCTGTTAAAAAGAACAGCCATGCAGAGAAACAAGAATAAATGACCATGAACCAAGAAAAAATAAGACACAACAGATTGGTCTGAGAAGTAATCTAGTTATTTAAATTACTGAGAAGGTTACTCAGCAAAGAGAAAGCAGGAAATAACACCATTTGCAACAAAATGGATGGATCATCCATGAACATAATAAGGGCATTATGCTAAGCAAGATAATATAGAGAGAAAGACAAATACCGTATGATATCACTTATAGGTGGGATTTAAAAAAACCAACTTGTGGAAATGGAGTAGAATGGTTATTACTAGGGTCTGGAGGTGAGTTAGGGCAATTGAGGAGATGTGGGGCAGAAAGCATAAACTCCTAGTTAAAAAATGAATAAGAAGTTTATGTCTTTGCCTCTCTCTCTCCTGCTCTCCCTGCTTGTGCTCTCTCTCTGTCAAATAAATAAATTAAATCTTCAGAAATAAATAAATAAAATTTTTTTAAAAGATGAATAAGTTCTGCAGACCTAATGCATAGCATTGTGATTATGTTCAACGTTACTGTTACACACTTCAAAGCTACCAACGTCTGGATCTTAAATGTTCTTACCACAAAAAAGAAATGATAATTATAAGACGTGATAGAGGTGTTAGCTAATGCTATGGTGGTGGTAATTATATTGTCATATATAAATGTATCAAATCAATGCCCTGTACCCTGGAAACTTACACAACGTTATATGTCAATTTTATGTCAACTTTTTAAATTGCTGGAAAGCTATTACATTCAAGCATATATGTTTGGACACTTTTGTGAGTATTTAGAATCCACATAATAATAAAATGGGTATTATGCAATAGAAGCCACATTATAAGAAAATATCCATATTATAGCGCAGTGGGGGAAATGATGAAAACTAAAAAAAAAACTAATAACATGGGTGAAAGTTCATTATATATACAATTAATTGAAATAATATACACTTACATTGAAGTACACGGAATGAAGAGAAAATGTATAAAGATGTGAAGTCCTACCTAATCCAAGCAAGTTGAATTCCAGTAAAAATTATACCAATTATACCAAGGTTTAATAGAGTAAAAATACTGAAAACCAACAACAAAGACAGGGAAACAAATCCATTTATTTTAGATGTTTTCTTTTGTGTGTGTATATATATACATATATATGTACACTTAAGTACTTCATTTTTGTGCTGCTATTGTAAATGATGTTTGTCTTTAACAAATTCCAGTTGTTCGTGGCTGGCATATAGGAAAGTAATTGATTTTTGCATTTTAATTTATATCTTGTAATATTGCTGTACTTACTAATCCTAGCAGGGAATTTTTTTTTGGAGGGTTGGTAGTTTCTTTTTTTTAAATAGATAATTACATCATCAATAAGTAAAGACAATTTTATTTCTTCATTTTCAGTCCAAATACCCTTTTTCCTTGTATTTTGCACTGGCTAGGGCATCCACTATGGTGTTGAATAAGAGGTGGTGAGATATTGTATTTTTTTTTTATCTTTGGGGGAAATTTTCTGGTGACGTACTGTTAAACATGATGTTAACTAAAGGTGTTTTGTAGATTTGTTTTAAGTCAACTTGAGGAACTTGCCCTGTATTGCTAGTTTTCTAAGTTTTCACTATGAATGAACATTGGATTTTTGTCAAAATTATTTTTCTACATCAATATATTGATGGGATGATGAGATTTTTCTTCTTAGTACTTGTTGCAACATTTTCAATATATTTTCCAAAGCCTTTGTCTCATATTGACTATGCTTTTTTTTCTCACTTGAATACAATAGGAAAGCTGGAGGATGTTGAATTGGAGAGCAATTTGTTTTGCAACTATACTCTGGCAAGACCTTTTTTTTTTCCTGAAGGGTACCCTTTCTTAAGGTGAAGGCTCTGGGCATGTTGCACAATGGTTGTTATTCTTCTCCAACCTCTGTCAGAATCATGATGGAATCTTTCTCTGATCTTCTCTGTAAAAACCTGGTGAGTTTCCTGAAGGGAACCTCCAAGAACTGCAGTCCACAGGAATTTCTCATTCTCTTGACAGTTCAGGCACAATTTCCAGCAATTTATCAAAATCGTCATTTGACTGCTCCTTGTACTTTATGGCTCCAGCCCCAGATCTTAGTTGCTGTATCTGTGTTGATGCACCCATCTCTGCACAGGTTTCAAGGTAAAAGTTTTCCTTGTGACTTCAGTTTTCTGATGAGTCCAAGAAAAGTCACTGATTTGCAATTGGTGTAGGTTTTTTCTAGTAAGGACGAAAGTTAGGACTTTCAAGATCTTTACATGTAGGAGCAGACATTGGAAGCCAGGTGGTTTTTAGAAAGTAAATCTTTTGGGAATTTTTCATGCTAGGGAGTAGATGGAAGCAAAATACAACCAGCAGTTCATACTTGATCCATCATTTATTTTCATAAATACAATTTTGGGTGAATATAGTCACACCTATTATTTTCGTATTGTTTGTGATTATTTATCAGTATTGAGTTATTGGAATGGCTGTTTATCATCTTTTTCAGAAAAATTTGCTGATCTGTGCTATCGAATAATATTTGTCATCCATTGGAAAGTATAGCATGTATAAATAATCTTTGGAGCAGCAAAATATAATTTTAAGGAAAGTTTGTATTCTTCATGATAATGTAATATTTCTAATCAAATATTTGTAAATGTTTAGTTACATAAAAGGGTCCACTTTATTGAAAAAGTCTTCATTTGTTTTGAAGATAAAAATACATTTATCAGATAAATAAAAATACCTATATTGCAAAACTAATAAATGAAAAGAATGGTGAGTGGTAGAAACAATAAAAAAGTAATTAAAATCTGGAAATGAATGAATCCTTCCAGGATGACCTGAGAATTTCTTATCGTTTACTTTCCTGGGGATGTTTCTTAATGTTGTACACACTCAGTGCAAAAGGTCTCTACTGTAGGAAAGATAAACCAGCAGAACTTTCAAATTTTTATGAGGCGGCCATTACAAATGGGAAAATAGAGAAGCCCAAAATGCATAGTTGGTCTTTCCCAAAGGCTATTTGCTGAATTCTTGGAAGAGACAGGAGGCTGGGAGTTGGGGGGGAAATCTCAGCAGAAAGGTTCAGTGATGTTTCCCAGCATTTCACAGGTAGAGACGAGAACCTGTTAGGAGCAAGCAGTGTACTATAAGCTTATGATGCCCTCCTTTGAAAATTTTATTTGCCAGATTTTGAATGAGGCAGAGAATAAGAACTAAGCAAAAAAATTCTGAAAGGGAGAGCAAAATTTTTCAGTCTTTCAGGGCTGAGGGGAGAAAAAAGAGAAAGAGAAAGAGATTGAGAGGGGGTATCAATGCACAAGAATCAGACATATTTGGTAACACTAAAGCTATAGGCCAGCCCAGTGCCAGCTCAATTCTTAAGGGATTAATGAGATCAGCCCTCATTTACCCTCCATCCCTGATTTCCCCAGAATTCTATTACATGCAATGTTCAGAATAAGAGAAAACAGTTAATAAAAACATGAAAAGGCAGAAAATTGTTACTGATAATTAAGTGAGAAAAGCTCAAACAAACCATAGAAGAAAAATCACAGTTAATCAAGATATTGAAGTTAGCTGACAAGACTTTTATTAACTAATCCGACAAATAATGCAAAGAAAAAGATGAACAATATGGGTGAGATGGGAAATTTCAACAGAGAATTTTAATCTCTAAAAGAATTAAATTCATATCTAAAACGCAGTCATCTGAAGCACTAAAAAGACATCAGATGTGTGTAACTAGACTGATGTCACTAGTGAAATCTTGCAAACATTAATGTAGGAAAAACCAATCTTAAAAGACTCAGATAAAAGAAGAAAAGAAGAAAAAGCATATTTCCCCACTCTTCATAAAATAATTGCATAATCTTTTTACAAATATCTGACAAGAACTTTACAATGAAGGAAAACTGTAAGCCAATATCTCTTAAATGCACAGACACAGAAATCCGAACCAAAATAACAAGTAGAATCCAATGATTTATAAAATGAGTATATATTCTGAGTAAGTGGAACTTATTTAGGAAATGCAAATATAGCTGTAAAGTTAAAAATCAGCCAACATAATGCATAAACTTAACAAGGGAAAGCATTTGCTAAAATTCAATACATGTTCATGATAAAAAAAAAAAAAAAAAAATTCAACAAAATAGGAATTAAAAGGAAGAGAGAGTATGTCCTTAAAATCGATCAGGGGTTTCCTCTGCCTCCTCCCCCTCCTCCTCTCTTCCTCTTCCTCTTCTTTTTCCTCTTCCTCAACCCCTCCCCCTCCTCTCTTCCCTCTCCCTCTTCGTTTATCTCTCCTTCTTGCCTCTTGCTTGGTGTGTCTCAGCTGATAGCTGACGAGACCTAGTTTGAATTGGATTAGAGCTGAGGACCTGTGCAAAAGACCCCCTGAGTTGTCTGAAGTTACTTTTAGCTCATTATAATACTAAGATCTCCTCCTGTGGGCAGAGTTTTTTGCCATTTTTTAGAGTAGATGATGTATGTACTAGCATGTTGACATGTGTAATTGAACCAAAAATGCCTTGCAAGCTCCCTGTTTCTGCCCCCAAATAAACTGAATAAAAGCTCCCTGTACTAACCTCATGGGGAGATGGTGCTTTGAGAGCTGTTTCACTGTCTTTTTACTTAAAAGAAGTAATAAAAACTGTTTATTTTCAGTGCTGCCTTGGGTTGCGTTCAATTGGATACATCCCAAGTGTCGAACCCCTTCAGTTACACTAACAAATGCAATCTAGTAATAAAAAGATATTTTAAAGGTTAGAAAAGAAAAACTTTCACTATTCATATATATGATGTCTTTTAGTATCTAGAGACACATTAATCATTAAAACAACTGATTAAACTTAGTAAGTATATTTAGTGGGTTCACTGAATTTAATTTCAACACACACACACACACACACACACACACACACACTCACACACACAATAACCATTTTTTAGATACAAAGGTATAAATCTTCTAACCTGAATTCTCCTTCCTGTTTCTCTTGACTATTATGTTCCTTGCAGTATTTTCATAAGCATTTGAAAATATTCATTTACGCACACACACACTTATGAAATTTTGATTGGGATAGCAGCAAAGCTACAGACAATTTAATTGGCATCTTAACAATATGTTGTCTTCCAAGCCATGAATATTACATACCCATTCCTTTGTTCGATATTTTGTTTTCCATATAAAGATGCTGATTGTTTCAACAAATGATGGTGTTGGATCAGTTTGGTGTTTGTATGGGTAAAAATGAATGTCATCCCATATTTTACGCTACATACAAAAACTTGACCTCTATCCATCTTAGGTTTTCAGTTGAAACTCTGTAACAAAAAGACAGATTAACAACAACAACAAAAACAGTTCAGTAATGTATACAGCACACCATGATGTGGGAAAAACCTAAACAAAAAGTCATGTGGCTTAGAATTTTAGCATCTTCAACAAAAAACTGTAAATTAGTAAAGAAATGACAAAGGAAAGCAGTTCCAGTCTTTCTACTGCTGCAAACTGGAAAAGTAAATATGTGGGAGAAAACTAAAGGAGTAAGATTTGTTTTCGGATTCCTCTGGTGCCATCTTTGGCCTACGAGTCTACCTCCAGTAAAAAGAAAATTTATGTTCTGCTTTTAGGCAGAAAAGGGGGAATTTTTCTGTGTTTTTTGTTTCTTAACTGCTTCAGCTTAAAATAATTTTACAAAATGTCAAAGAGGCATATTTTGGGGTGACATATTCTGGTTTCCTTTAAGAAAATGGGCAACTTTAATGCTAGAAATGATAACAATTCAAGGGCTCTTTATTTCAAAAATGTTATGCAGGAAATACTCTGGTGATTATTGTTAACCTAATATTCTCCAATGTTGTATCAAATGTGACTTAATTGGCATATGAAATGGATTGTAAAAACAGATTCATTTTCATGATATAGAGACAAAACTTGACCTTTGACTTTGCCAGATCTTGGCTATTATTGTCAATCCACGGAATAATAATTTCAATTTCTGTTTTCAAAATTTTACACATATTTCATGTAGTAAGATTAGGCATGCTAAATAAAAATCGAATAATATTTCTATAGGGACTGATTATGCAAACTTTCATAAATATTACACATAAGCTTATTATTTAAAATATATATATATACTTTTTTGATATCTTAAATATGGAAACTACATCTGTGTTTTAGTTAAAGTTCTCCAGAAAAACCGAATCAATTATGTATATACATATATAATATTTTATAATACATAACTTATATAATATATATATTATACGGTTTTGTCTCATGTGATTATGGAAGTAGGAAAGTCCTGCAATCTGTCATCCACAAGCTGGAGACCAAGGGAAACCTGTGTTTAAAAGCCTAAGCCAAAGAGCTGATGGTATAGATTCTAGTCTGGTTCTGAAGGCCTGAGAAACAGGAGTACCAAGGGCAGAAGACCAATATCTTAGTCTAAGCATTCAGGTAGAGTTAATTCAATCTTTCTCTGTCATTTTGTGGGTAAATTTGTTTTCCAAAAATTACATAATTCAGTATAAAAACTTCTCATAATAAGTAAAAGCAAATGTTTTTGGCTGCATTGTTGTATCCAACAAAATACGGCTAAATCATTTGGAATAGTTTTTTGTTCCTACAAGTAGAGCAAGTATAGATCTTAAATCGTAAGACCATACAACTCAAATGACTCTGGAAAAGCTAAAATCTTTTAAATTAATATTTTTATGATATTTATTTATAGATGACATGTATAACATGTAGTTAATGTTCTAAAATGTTAGCCCTTGAAAGTAAGGAAGAAAGTTGAGATTCTTAAACCCAAAAATATTTTTTGTTCAGTTAATGTTATGGACATATTTGGTTTTGTATTTATTTTTCTCTAACTGCTCCTAGAATATTATACTTGCTAATGAACATATATATCTTAGAATCATATAACTGTTTCTGATATATATGGATAGAATTTCATAGCTGATCCAGATTATTATGACATAGCTTAACTTTCCTCAAAAATATGTGATTGACAGGATTCTTTTCTCTAATCTATATTTTATCATTTTTTACAAAAAAATTAATTTATTTAAATTCAATTAATTAACATATAGTGTATTACTAATTTCAAAGGTAGAGTTTAGTAATTCATCAGTCTTATAGAACACCCAGTGCTCATCACATCATGTGCCCTCCTTAATGCCCATCACCTAGTTATCCCATCCTCCGAGTCTACCCTCCCCTCCAGCAATCCTGTTTGTTTCCTATAGTTAAGTCTCTTAAGATTTGTCTCCCTCTATGAATTAACTTCATAATTATTTTAAAGATTTTATTTATTTATTTGACAGAGAGAGAGGTCACAAGTAGGCAGACAGGCAGGCAGAGAGAGAGAGAGAAGCAGACTCCCCACTAAGCAGAGAGCCTCATGCAGGGCTTGATCCCAGGACCCTGAGATCATGACCTGAGCTAAGGGCAGAGGCTTAACCCACTGAGCCACCCAGGCGCCCCTAACTTTATAATTGTCAATTGACTCTGAAATAGGTAGAATTTTCTTTCCCAAATTGTATTTATAATTTAATGCTTATTAATATTTATATTATATAAAATCATTTAAACTTAACACTTGCTTAATCAAAGCATTTTGTAAAATACTCTGATAGAACAGAATAGAGAGGGGCACCTGGGTGGCTCAGTGGGTTAAAGCCTCTGCCTTTGGCTCAGCTCATGATCTCAGGGTCCTGGGATCGAGCCCCATATCAGGCTCTCTGCTTAGCGGGAAGCCTGCTTCTCCCTCTCTCCTGCCTCTCTGCCTACTTGTGATCTCTCTGTCAAACAAATAAACAAAATCTTAAAAAAAAAAAAAAAGAACAGAATAGAAACAGAATAGAGAGAAGCCCAAATGACACTGTAAATATATATTTTTAAGAGAAAAGTGATGCCTTTATTTAACTGTCACAAGGTATTAATAAAAATATGTGTAAAGATACAATCGGAAAGATTATCAACAGAAACAATATTAACCTTCCTGCTACAATTCCTTGACACTAACAGTCCTTATACCTACAGAGTAAACACCTAAAGGATATGGGCCATTAAAGATGCAATAGATTACTTAGCAGGAATAACCATCCAGCAAGAAGGAGGAGGGATATGTTAACAAGAGAAGGGACAAGCACGCGTACCTAACCTTCACGTATCTATAAAGAAAAAGTGAGATCAGAACATAAGCCATATTATCTATGATACTTATTTATTCCTCTTAAAGTTTTATTTGTTTTTGAAATCCTGCAACTCCAACAATTGGTTCTTTATCGTATAATCTCATGGGTCATTTTCTACTATTTCCTGTAAATATATATCTTTGCTTCGTAAGTAAATTGTGAACTTCTGAAATAACGGGGCAATATTCTTTCATTTTTCCACCTTACTTTGTGCAGTGTTTGATGACTTATTGGATAAATAGATAGTCTAATAACTTAGATTTCTGTATTTTATATGCCATGTATATATGTGCAGGTAAATATGTGTACTTGAAACTCTTCATCTCTGGAGAATGGCAATAAAAAGAAAAAGTATCTTATTGTTGACAAGATTTCTACTGCTATTGTCTGCCCCATCATCCCATACACTCAGAAGTCTTCATATATATCAGCAATGAAGACGTCTTCTAATTTCAAATCAAATTAATCTAAGTTCACAAACAAGAAGCAAAGTTGACAGTCATGTAGGTTCTTTAAATTATTCATGATTAAACATGCATTTCCTGAATGCTTGTGCACCATGTTTTTGTTTTTGTGCTAGATAAAGCTTATTAATTTTTTCTAGCGGCAACAAATACAAAACAAGAAATAAGTATTGATGTGTTTCCAAAAAAGAGTTAAGATAAATAGTAGAATAAGGCATGTTATTTCAAAATAACTATTTGGACAACAAATGAATAAAAAAATAAATATGTACATCAGCTTGCAAATACATTATATATCTTGTAAATATAGAGAAGTCCAAGATGTATATAGAAGAGGATAATGAATTTGGATCAGAATATTATGATATATATATAATGTAGTCACTGCTTGTGCCCATGTAATTACTCTCTGTACTTTTTTTTAAAAAGATTTTATTTATTTATTTGACAGACAGAGAGATCACAAGTAGGCAGAGAGGCAGGCAGAGAGAGAGGGGTAAGCAGACTCCCTGCTGAGCAGAGTCCAATGCAGGGCTTGATCCCAGGACCCTGAGATCATAACCTGAGCTGAAGGCAGAGGCCTTAAGCCACTGAGCCACCCAGGCGCCCTCCCTATACTTCAGTCTTTACCTAGATGATGAAATGTGCTACCCATGATTGTCTACTTTTAGCATTTAAATCAATTGTGCCACTCTTTGAAAGGGATGGTCAAGTATAGCACATCCAAATACTGTGATGGCATAATATATATTTACATACAGCTCTGAAGTGCAAGAAAATGGAGCTACTTTGTTTTGTTTATAATTTATTTGTCTTCCTTCAAAATTCATTAACAACCAGAAAGCAGTTTCATTCATTGTAGTTCATCAATGCAATTATGTTTAAAGTCCCTAAAGTAACACTCAATATCTCTAAGTAAAAATGCTCAGTTTCTCAGAGTTTCATCCACACCACTGTCCACAGCTCTTCTCTGTGGAGCTTGATGGAGACAGGGTAAATGAGAACTCGGATTGCTTCATGATTTGAAAAGGTTTCTTTGGATCTACGTGGAGTCATGTAATTCTACAGGGTCTGTCTTTTGAATCCTCTGTTTTTCTGGTGTTGACAAGATAAGAGGCTCTCAAGGAAGTTAATAGTAGGGTCACCCACATACCCTGGTCTCACTCTACTTGGTTGGAGCCCAGTACTACTTTCTGGCTGACCCAGCTTGACTGCTATTAGGTTTGGGCCATTGACCTCCTGAGACACACTGTTGTCCCAGACCCAGGGTCACAATTTCTTTTTTTCCCCTTTGCTAAGTGTTACCTCTGTGTCTCCATGCTTTTACAGTTTGAAATTTAAAAAGTGGGACTTTCAGCTATTCTGGGGGTCCATACAAAACGCAGAAATAGAAAGCAGTTCAGGAAAGCTAAACAGCGGGCCTCTCTCTGCTTTAAGCTGTCCTGGAATTTATTTGACATGACCAAAAACTTGTTCGGACAGGGCACTCTCTTACCCCTCCAAATAAAAAATAATTAATTCAAAGGATTTGAACATTATCACTTGTGTATATGTCACACACACACACACATACATTTAAATCTTAAACATTAGGTCTTGTCCCACATTTATACAAAGAAAAAGAAAGGTTAAGTAGGTGGGAAATAAAAAAAAGCAAAACTAAACAAAGACCTAGAATTTGAGTGATAACCATATATCCATATTTAAAATAGTACTTGTTCTTTGATTAACAATAAAAGCATTTAGAGGCACCTAGGTGGTTTAGTCAGTTAAGTGTCTGCCTTTGGCTCAGATCGTGATCCCAGGGAACATGACCTGAACCATGCATAGGGCTCCCTGCTCATCGAAGAGCCTGCTGCTCTGCTTAAGTGCTTTCTCTCTCTGTCTGTCAAATAAATAAATAAATAAAATCTTAAAAAACAAAACAAAACAATAAAAGCATTTAGAAAAAGTAAAGCCCAGAAAAATTTTTAGTAGCTCGTAATGTAATCTATTTAATTGAATTTATAATAATAATTGAAAATACATGACTACATTGTTTTTCTGTCTCTAGGTCCACTTTAAGATAAAGATCCCTTGGTCTATTTACTGTATTTCACTAATAAAGGAATTTAAAATTTCACAGTTTCTCTTTATGTATTCATTCCTTCTAAAGGGATGGTTTAACATAGTGTAGTCCTATTCAATTCAAAACAGTTTCAAAACAAGTTGATACATTCTAAATATATTTTATTTAATTTATTTTTTTAAAGATTTTTTATTTATTTATATGCCAGAGAGAGAGAGAGAGAGAGCCCAAGCAGGGGGAGCAGCAGGCAGAGGGAGAAGCAGGCTCCCTGCTGAGCAAGGAGCCCAATGAGGGACTGTATCCCAGGACCCTGGCTGGGGCCACGACCTAAGCCAAGAGCAAATGCTTAACCAATGGAGCTACCCAAATGTCCTCAAACATATTTTAAATAAGCAAACACTGAAGCATTCTTGAAAACAGAAAGGGGTACCTGGGTGGCTTAGTTGGTTAAGTGTTGGACTCTTGATTTTGGCTTGGGTCATGATATCAGGGTTGTGAGATTGAACCCTGCCTTGGGCTCCACGCTCACCATAGAGTCTGTTTGAGATTTGCTCCCTCTACCCCTTCCTCCAATCATGCTCTCTCTCTCTCAATAAATAAATAAATAAATAAATCTTTTAAAGAAAGAAAACAGTAAATAATTTTCTTCAAATATCTGAGTGTGTTTTTCATTAAATATACATTATAGTTTAGTTGGTAATTAATAGTTTTTAATAGTAATAGAATTAATATATTAATAATATATATTAATAGATATATATCTATCATTAAATATATATTTGAACATATTTTAATTTGACTATTTATACCATGATTTAAAAGGGAACAAGTGAGATATTTGGAGGTTGGAAACACTTAACCAAATTGGTCTCATCATCAAATTAATAATTAAGTGTATTATGTGATTTGAGGGAAAATTTTATAACTCCTACCTTGAAAATGGTTTTTTCTTCTAATTTCCATAGTTATGACTATCAGTAAGATTCCAGGTTTCATTTTAAATGTAGATATCACAAGAAGAGTGAAGTGTAAAATCTTTATAATTGACTGTGCAGCTCATTGTGTACCAACTTAAAATATATTTTCCAACTCTGGCATAGTGGGAAGTTGAGATAAGGCACATGGGCAAAATATAAATGGTATTTGTTAGGCAATAACTTGTATGACCAGTAGAGAAAATAAGAGCTCCAAATCAAGATAGTTATGTTTGTTGTTTGAAAATTTTTATAGAACACAGTATAAACCTTACAACTTTGTTTTATATAGGGTTTTGTTGTTTTGTCATTGATTTATAAAATATTCATAAACAGTTTTAATATAACGGAAGCATAATCAGTAACCATTAAGATAACCATTATTAACCAATAAGATAAGATAAAGTAATACTGCACCAAAAATATAAGAATAAATCATTATTCCAAAGTTCAAGAACAGTGAATATCTGGCATCATATTTAGAAGTGTGAATTAGATTACTTTTTATTAATACCCTCTTTGATCCTGGCTCAGGTTTGAAATTATCAGCAGGGTCTTATCCATTTGGTCCGGGTTGTTCCTTGTACTTAAATTCCTTCTAACAGTTGAAATCTTAATATTCATTATGCAAATTAAAGTTCTCCACATTCTAAAACAATGGGAATAATGACATGCTACTCTATCCTGCTGCATATTACCACACATAGTCTGCATGTATTTCTCTAAAGAAACTAGGAGAACAAAAAGCAAATTATTAACACGGCTTTTCAAAAAAGGCAATTGTATTATCTTAAAATAAAAAATTTGAAGAATAGTATCTACTTACGTTTTGTTAGAAAAAAATAGTATTCATATGATTATCTTTTGTTGGCCCTTTTTTCAAGGTCAAATGTGATTTGTAATAATCCATGAGTAATTATGCCAACAATAGATTATGTTAAATAGTTACAGTTAAATCCATTTAAATGGTTTTGTATTTCTATTATTAAACAGAAATCCTTATTAAATAAGTGAATGAAGGCAATAAGCAGAAAAAAACTAGTACAGTTAGCACATAATTTATCTTATAAACTTTGCCAGATTACAGCATCCTTCCATTATTTATAAGGATTGTTTCACAGTTGGGAAAAACAAGCAGTCATAAATTTCAGGAAACAAGCTTTCATGAAAGCCATGTCTTGAATCTTGTATATTTATTATATTTGCATAATCGTAGCATATCGTGTTATAATTACAAATGCAATAATGGATTGGAAAGTAACTGCATTAATTCACTTCTTCATACACTCAATCATTCATTCCAGTTATGATGGTAACTGATTCTTAGAAGCTCAACAATGTTGCTTTCAGAGTGAAAGTAGGAATTAATGCAGAGCATACAGCCATTTGGGGGACATAAATTATCATTAAAGATTAGATGATTTATATATCTTTTCATTTTAGAGCTCTGTCATATTTGCCCTTAATTCTGAAGACCCCAAGACTTCACCTGAGTATGATTCATTAACACGGTTTTATATCAAGTCTAATAAATCACCTTAAGTGGGACCTTGAATAATATGTTTTATCATGGAACTGTATAAATTATGTTCTAACTGGAGAGCCCTTATCTGTGTTAACCAAAACAGTCCAGACAGAGCTCAGTTTATTTTCAAAAGGGCAACTGTGCATTTCTTCCGATTATAAATCTATTCCTTTGTTGGTTTCATGTTCAAAAATTACTTTCTTTTCAACTAAAAACTAAGAATCCATTCCTATAATAGATTATTTGGAAACAAGTTAACTTTCAGTCCCTTACTAAAAATTATTTTCTGTTATTTCAAAAAATCTAAGAAAGTAAATTACAACAATTTAATTTTTTAAGCATCGTCATTTTCCATACAGACTGTGTATCTACAACCAGGGTATTGTACATTACAGTTAATCCTTGAACAATTGGAGGGTTAAGGACACTGACCCCTGTGCATTCAGAAATCTGTGTATACCACTTTTGATTTCTCCAAAACTTAACTACTAATAGCCTACTGTTGACCAAAGAAGCTTTACTGATGATAAGAACAGTTGATAAATGCATATTTTGTATATTATTATATACTGTATTTTTATAATAAAATAAGTTAGATAAAGGAAAATGTTTTTAAGAAAATCATAAGAAAGAGAAATTACATTTACAATACTACACCGTATTTATCAAAAAAATTCTACATGTGAGTAGACCCACACAGCTCAAACCCATGTTTTTCAAGGGTCAAATGTGTATTAATTTCCACTAATTTCTATAATTTCTGATGATGAACATATACTGAGAAACATTTAAACACACAGAAATCATATAGATAATTATGACAGCAATTTAACCAGAAACTCACCAACCAGGCTTAAATATACAAGCAAAGATATTCTGTAAAATATATTAGAGAATACATGTGTGCATGTAAATCACATATAATAAAAATGTGAAATGATAGCTTAATATCACTTTCTTCCTTATATTCATAAATAACCTCTTTATATCTCAAATGTCTATTCACATAAATCACCATCAGGAATCCAGGGTTCTCAAGTCGTTCTGTACCAAACTCCATACTTCCATGTAGCTCTGTACACCCACTTTTCCAATTCCATGTTCCAGCCGCCTTTAGCCACTAAAACCTTCTCCATGTTCTCTCTAAAAGTAACCATTGGTTGACAGATATATCCTTTAACTTTTTCAATGCTCCATCTTTTTTTGCTCTGACACCAGTATTTTTCCCTAAAATGCTGCATTGCTTGCAGATATCTCAAGTGGTAACTGATTTATCCCAACTAGACCTCTTCTTATAACACCCAGATCATTCTCTCTCCTTTGCTCTAAAAAACACACAGCACTGAATCGCATCGGGCTTTACTGCTAGGTAGCACCCACTCTAATTCCTTAAAGAACCTAGTTCTTGGCTTCAGTGTCACGATGTACAAGAGTTAGTCCTGTCAAAATTATTGCTGGATTTAATAATTGTTTAATTAATTTTTGTAAAACTCCGATATCCTACTCTTTCATCTCTTTTTTCAGGAATATGGTCTTCCACTTCATCACAATCATTGATTTTCCATTGCCATCTTCCCTAGTTCTTGTCATTTCTCAAAGGAGCAGCTCCTCCGCAATCCTAATTTAATTACTCATTTGCTGATATCACTTTATTTCAATCCTATTTCTACTTGAATAATTCTGCTCCTTCACTGAGACCCAGATTTTTAACATATTTTCAGTGTATCTCATGCTCTCTGTACTTTAAAAGTTACCACAAACTAGGGGCTTGAAAAACAGAACTTTTTTTTCTCAGTGGTCTGGAGGCTAGAAGTCCAAGATCAAAGGGTTCTTTCTAAGGGCTTGAGGGAAGGATCTACTCCAGGCCTCTCTTCTTAGTAGATGGCCATGCTCTTCATAATCTACACATCATCTTCTTTTTGTGTGTATTTTTGTCCAAATTTCCTCCTCTTGTAAGAACACCAATCACATGAGATGAGGGTCTAACTTAATAACTCACTTTAACTTAATTACCTCCGTGAAGACCCTATCTCCAAATAAGATTACATGCTGAGGTACTGGGGGTTAGGACCTCAACATATGAATTGTGGTGGGGGAGCCCAATTCAACCATTAACAACTCTCATTATCTCACTTCTTTTTTTTTTTTTCTCATTTTAGATTCTAATGAGTCTTTTTTTTTAAAAGATTTTATTTATTTTATGTCATATTTACCCTTAATTTTGAAGACCCCAAGTCTTCACCTGAAGAGAAATATCAGAGAGAGAGATCACAAGTTGGCAGAGAGGCAGGCAGAGAGAGTGGGGGAAGCAGGCTCCCTGCTGAGCAGAGAGCCTGATTCGGGGCTTGATCCCAGAACCCTGAGATCATGATCTGAGCCAAAGGCAGAGGCTTTAACCCACTGAGCCACCCAGGCACCCCCAGAAAATATATCTTTAAACTATAAGTTATATTGTATTATATTTCTGCTCAATAACTATCCAGTGTTTTCCATGTCACTCAGAGTCTATGTCCTCAATATCCTTATCTTTTGTTTCTGATCATGGTCTTTTGAATTTGTGAAACTTTGCTTTGGGATTTTTGTTTTATTAATTCATGAAAATCCATTTGGCCACAACTTTATTTGCTCTGCAGTAAATTTTTCTGGTGAAGTTCTTTTATTTCTTTCTTACTCTTCTACTTTCCTTTCTCATTTTTTTTTTTTTTAATGTAGTATCCTTGTGTAGCTCCCAAGTGAGTTTCTCTTTTATTGTTATTCATCCAAAACTGATGTTTGTTTAATTTGAACACCTATTTTCAGAAAGTATTCAGCATGAAATTTCAAACCATGATCCAGACTAACAGGAATCCAGAGTACAGAGTTTTGTATGTTAGTGAATTATTCTAACAGAAAAAAATTAGAATGGAATAGATCCTGCAAGCAGAATTTCTGTTTCTTTTTCTGTTGTAAAGAAGAAATTCCTATTTTTCCTTATAGGGTGTCGCTTACCTAAGAGCACTGTTTTTTGCAATATGTGCCTATCTATGCTCTGCAGTCTTTGATGTTATTTCTGAGAGCCACCATATATGTTACATGAACTTTCCCCCAGTTGACACTACTGTCTCTTAAAAGTCATTCAGTCTCAGATAGTTTCTCTGTTAATTACATGTAGAACTTGGATTCCTGTTTTACACTTTTCCTGATATAGTCACATGTTTTCTAAGAAGAGATAGAAGCAAGCATTTTTACTATATCATTTAGAATATAAAGTTTAAAAATTACATTTAAATGGCTTCTTAATGGAAGAAAATTCCTCATAGAAGCTGATTACTATAAATTTCAGTTACTGTTTACTGATGCTTTATAATTACCAATGGTTATGCATTTAATAACATAAGAAACATTTCCTAATTTTTATGTATAGAAGAGTTATATTTGTGTTTCTAAATATGTTATTAAAATTGCATTTTGTATATGCTCTCTAGCTATTCAAGTATAAAGGTATAAACTTTATTTTTTTATATTTTATTTTATTTTGTTTTGTTTTTTAAAGATTTTTATTTATTTATTTGACAGAGAGAGATTACAAGTAGGCAGAGAGGCAGGCAGAGAGAGAGGAGGAAGCAGGCTCCCTGCTGAGCAGAGAGCCCGATGTGGGGCTTGATCCCAGAACCCTGACACCATGACCTGGG
>CM053605.1:150651035-150701819 GCA_028646535.1 Procyon lotor | reverse complement strand
AAGATTTAATATTCACCATGATTCTATGTGACACAGCTTATCCTTACTGAACCCCTTATTTTGATTGTTCATTTATGTGACTAGATATTAACCCTACTAACCCTTTTGGTTTGTTAACTTAATTCAAGGGTAGAAGAACTAGAAGAAAACTAATAGGCTAGTAGTTAAATGCACAACAGTGAACATATTATAATTATAGTTCCAAAGTGAGCTTTTAGCATCAGGTACTAATAAAGGGTCCTGCCACTAAACATTTTTGATTTGCAAATATATAGCTCACTTTTTACACAATAGGAATCATAAGGGAGACTCAGCTTAGAATGACATCTGTTTTCTTCTATAGATATGGGGAAAGAGGCACACACAGGTCATCAGTACCTCAACAGCAACCAAAGGAGCACATCCCAAAACTGAAAAAATAAGTTAAACCAGCTTTTTCCAAGAAATTGTTCTGATAAGAAATCAAAGTATTTGGAATTTAAGGCAATGTTAAATGTTAACACATAACCCACAGTAAACAGAAGCAAGAAAATAACAAATCAATGCAATTGAAAATAGAAAAATACTAGCATCATATGTAAAGGTGAAAGACTGAAGGCCTTACCATTTTGTTTGAATAAAGGTGAAGCTTGTCTTCTGTTAGCACTTCACCGTACTTGAATAAGCCATCCAATTCATCATATTTTTGTTATAGCAACACAAGAGGACTAAGATAGTGGGTAAGACAAAATAAATTTGTTTCTACTTACAGATAGCACAACTGTCAATATAAGCATACTAAAAAAAGTTATAATAATATTCTATAAAACCCAATAAACGTGTTTAGAAGTATCACTAAGAACAAAACCTACATACTCACATCATCGCATTTTAAAAATTGTGTCAAAAACACGTAACATTAGATCTATACTCTTAACAGACTTTTAAGGGTGGAGTATAATATTAACTACAAACACAATATTGAACAGCAGATGTCTAGAGCTTTTTCAACATGTATAACTAAAACTCTGTACCTACTGAACAACAACTGCCCACTTCCTGCTCCCCTCAGCCCTGGAAACTACCACTCTACTTTCTGCTTACATGAGTCTGACTACTTTACATGCCTCATGTAAGTAGCATCATACAGCTTTGTCTTTGTGTGACTGTCTTATTCATTTAGTATAATTGCCTCAAGTTTCATTCATTTTGTAGTATATGACAGGATTTCCTTCTTTTTTATAACTGAGTAATATTCTATATATGCATATGCCATATTTTCTCCATTCATTATCAATGGGCACTTAGATTGTTTCTAAATACGTACTTGGGTATTGTTTAATGCCATAATAAATGTGGAATTGCAAATGTCTCTTTTGAGATCCTGTTCTCAATTCTTTTGGATAGATACCCAGAGGTACGGCTGCTGGATAATATGGTAATTCTACTTTTAATTTTTTGAGAAATGTCCACCAACAGTGCACAAGAGTTCCAATTTGTTCACATCCTTACCAACACTTGTTGTTTTTTGTCTTTTAATTAATAGTATTGTTTCGAGTTTAATTTCTTAGTTTTGACAGATTAACACAGGCATAGCTTGGTGAAGGACATACAGGAACTCTGTACTATTCTTATGCAACTCTTTTCTAAGTCTAATATTGTTTTTTAAGTAACTATTAAAGCTGCTGACTTTGGGGAATAGAATAAATATACTCTAAATATCTTAGCTCCATACTCTCTAGATTGTATCATTTAACCTTTACTTTGCAAAGGGATCCTTAATATTTTTTTAAAGAAATTTAGCCTTAAGTATAAGAGTAGAAATTACTTTTAGTTTTTTTTTTTCTAATGATTGTAGTTTTATAACATTTTAGAAGAGTAGCTGATCTTGTCAGGAAAAGATAAGAACCGAGCCATTGATGAAACTAATGCTTTTCTCTTCCAATTTCTCTCCAGCTACCTTATAAGCCTATGTAAACTAACAAAATCCCACAGGATGCAAGGAAATAGATACTGGCTTCAATAATTGGGGCCAGATGAACAAGAGCTGTCCCATAGCTAATTGCGAATGGGTCATCGTGATTTTTCTATCCTATCATTTATAAGGTATTTAATTTCCTGGTCAAGCTTATAATGTCACTCAGCTCAGCTTATGGAATCTATGGCAATCTTCATTCACACCACACTAGTTGGGTTCTCACAAATAATCAGTAAGGATCGTTGAAAAATAATACTATCTTGACATTTTTCCTGAGGTGCAATTAGTTTTCAATTTAATTACAGTGTTTCTATTTAATCTAAGTTTGACACCTACAAAATAACACAGGTAATGTCAACATGATTGGGAGAGTTGGAGCCTCTCAGACAGAATAGTTTATTCTTAATGTGGCAGTTCCTTTTGTCACCCTGGCATTTTCCATTGCAGAAGATTTGGCAGCGAGAGAGGAAAGTTTGAATCTGATCTGGCTCTGCCTTTCTTAATAATGTGCTTAAAAATGACATGAAACGTTTCAAGTTTGAAAAAAATAACCATTAAAAAAAACAGTAAAAGAGCTTTTTTTCTCCCTCACTGAGTGTTTTAAACTTCCCTGTGGTGGGAAAATGTTATGTTTAGAGGAAAAAAAAAAAATCCCTGCATTATTGAAAATGCATCAGTTTCCCAGGACTTCATTGTCAGTTTCCACTGTTGTATATTGAGAGACAGTCCTGTCAGATTTGAGTCTTGTGGTTATCTGGTAGAGATGATGTAATTGAAAATGCCATTTTGATGGAGAATAGGTAGATTTAATGTTTTCCTATTTAAAGGAAGTCAAGCTAAGCCACCAAGGTGTTACCAATGTTATCTATTTATAAGTTCAGATAAATTATTAGGGTTGTGAATATGACATTATTATTTTTCTCAAAACACAGTTATATTTAATCAGGTAAGGAATGCTTAACTGCATGTTTATGAAATTGTTTTCCTTTTTCCTAATGAAGACGCCAAAATATACCCTAAATAATTATTTGAAAAGGTTGAAATATATGGTAGATTAACAGAATACTTAGTGTTCGCCAACGTATTTAATCTAGCCTAAGCTTTTAGGTAGTCTCTTATACTGATTCTGGACTTGCTCAAGTGACTTGTTGTGACCAATGGAGTGATAGCTAGCATGATGCAAACAGAAAGGTAAACCATGTTTGCACAGTGGAACTTTACCTCCCTTAGAAACCTTCAATTACTACCACGTAAAGAAGCCCAAGCTTGTGTGTATGATGGAAAACATACATGGTTCTTTTTTCCGTCATCATCCTCACTAAGGGCCCAACTCCGAAATCCTAGGTGGGTGGATACATGAGCCATTCCAGTCAAAACTGTAAGGAGAGATGCCCAACTTAGCCCTGTTCAAATGATTAATCCCCTTAATTATAAGCTAGACAAATGCTACTATTTTAAGCCATTAAATTTGGGATTTTTTTTTTATGCTGCCAAATCAAGTAGATACAGTATGAAATACTTAGTAATCACTTGCAAAGTATTTTTTCAGAATGATGCATCAGTCTGAGGGATGCAGAAGGGTAAATATAGTGTGATTAGCATTGCATTGATTAGCATTGCATGGGCAACACAGTATATAGCCAAACCTTCTGTGCTTGAATCATGCAAAAGGGAAGTTGTTTAGGTCCTAGGAAAGATAGCCAAGAGTGCAAAGGGCCATGTTTATTAGCCTATGACGCAGTGAACTACTGGTGCATTTCACAGATCGTGATGCCAACAGAGGCAGTGTTGGTTGTATAGCTTAGCTGGACTATTTTAGACCAATCTCCAATAATTTTAATACATAACAGCGTAAAGCAATAACATTATGAGCATATCTCATTTGAATCTTAATTAGAACAAACTGTTCATACTTTTTAGTTGATCAGAAAAATATTGAAATAGAATAGCCAGTAATGATATTAATTTTTTATTAAGTGTGATACTAATGAAATAGTCATTGTCTAATAAAAATGTGTAGTGAGGCATTTAATAGTGAAGTTATTTGATGTCTTGAATTTACTTTAAAATATTCTAGCTAACTCACTCTTCCAAAAAAAGGGAAGATAAATAAGCCTAGTAAACTGCTGGTGATGGTTAAAATGGAACTATGGGTACACCGATGCTCATTATGCTATTCTTTTTACTTTTAATGTGTGTTAAAAATGTTCACATTTCAAAAAGCGAAAATAATAAAACATTATGATTTTCTAATTCTTTTTCAAAATCCATGGCATTATCAACCTGATGAAGCTTCCATTTTCTTTCACTTAGAGGTAGAAACCAGATTCTGATACTTCTTTGAATATTATAAGCCCCTAGCATTCCTGAGATATTTTGAAGACTTTATAGCCCCAAAGGGATGTTATATTTCCTTTTAATGGAGCAGGTGGAAGCTCAACCAATTAACGGGGAGGGGAAAATGATACTAAAATATTTTTACCTGATGTGTCAAACAGTTCAAGTTGGTTATATTTCATCATAAACTTCTTTTGCTCTTTGAAATATTTCTCCTAAAAATACTTGATGTCATTTTATAATATTAAATCGAGATTGATATTTTGCCTTTGTACTCAATAGCTCTACATCACAGAATTCATCTAATATCTTTACACGACAACAATGCAATGGAGTGTGAAAGAGAAACTAGCAAACTGAAAACAATTTTGATGAGAAAACTCTAAAAAATATATATTTAAATGAAGTGATATCTGTTAGTCCTCATTCACCTACTAGGACTAAATAACACACTACATAGTAGCAACAAATATGGGTTCCAAAAATTTGACAGTCTAGAAAACAGGCAAAGTGCCAGACATCATAGTTTGGTCTATCATGGAACAGATATTAAACCATAAAAATGGCACATGGACATGCAAAACAGAGGGACTAGTTTTGGTGGTTTGTTTTTGTTGTTGTTTTGGTTTGGGGTTTTTTGTGTTTTTTTGTACTTAATGAATGAGATTTTTATCAGAGTAGCTACAATGTAAAGCTTATAAAGTCCTTGTAAACCACGATGTGTGAGAATTCAGAAATCAATAATGAATATTAAAAGGGAAGTGATTAGGTTATTTTTATATTTTTAAATTATACTCTGTCTGCAGCCAGTATGTGATAAAAATAAAACATGACATAATGATAGATATGATGGCAAGGTAATATTAATGAGAGGAAGAATATAGTTAAGAAATATGAAGTTGTAAATGTATACAGTTTTTATGTTTAAAGTACTTAATTAGATTTAACCTGTTATAGAAACTTAAAATATCATAGTTGTAGGAATCCTAAAATGTTATGAAAGGCATGGGTATTTGATTCACTTAGATTAAAGATAAATGTCTCCTAATTATGAGACTAATAATCCTTAACTCTTGCAATTACATCAAAAGTTTATAATATCTGGTATAACTCAATGATATTTCCAATATCCATACATTTTGATTAAACTCTTACTTCAGAAATATTGTATAATACCATTTATTTATTTCATAATATAATTAGATATATATTTAAATTATATAATTAGTGGTTAGAGTATTAAAAAATCTCAAAGCTGATAACAATAAACATTCCAAATATAAATAGATTTGTTTTTTATTTTTTAAAGATTTTATTTATTTATTTGTCAGAGAGAGAGAGAGCACAAGCAGGGGGAGTGGCAGGCAGGGGGAGGAGCAGGTTCCCCTCTGAGCAAGGAGTCTGATGCAAGGCTCTATCCAAGGATCCTGTGATCATGACCTGAGCCAAAAGTAGACACTTAACTGACTGAGCCACCCAGGCATCCCATAATATAATTAGATATAACCTGCAAAATTTATTGTTTTGAAAATGTGTGATCAGTATATTAGTTAACTTTCAAATCCTCAGAGTTGAAAAATATATTTTAATATTTTGAAAATTCAGATTAACTCAATTTTTGCCAAATATTTTTAGAAACCTATTCAAAAATCATCTTTTAAAAATCACTACTCTATACATTTTGAATAGTAACATTGTGACTATTCATCACCATAAAATAATCTAATAATACAAAATTCTTACGTAGTATTCCAAATTCACATAAAGTGATGAACTCTTGTTTCAGCATCAGGCCTCTTGATGACAGAAGCTTGTAGGCATTAGACATTATTGAGAGAACAGATGAGAAATTCACTGCATAACATAACCCAAGAAAAATATCTGCAATATGAGTAATGTAATATTAGCAGATAGGAACTATGAAAACTTCAGTCATATCGGATGTTAAATTCAGCTGCCAGTCAAGACAGAGAAAGAATATATGATTCAAAATTCATGGCAACAGAGAATAAAGGCCTCTTAAAATCTGCTCTTTCATAAAAAGCAATAATGAACACTTGTGACATTTTCCTTGCCCTATTGCCTTCCAAATTCATTTGGAAACTTCCTTTATCTCTAAGCCCCCCCAGAATACATGATGGTAATCATCCCCAGAATATATGGCCCACCGATATACATCTGAAGGGTCTCAGGACTAAAGTTTTATTAGATAGTAATAAATGAGCTTTTACCAACAATAGCTAGCACCCTCAAGGTCCTGGAAACATTGCTTCCAAGATTCCTTAGAGACTTAACTATCATTAAACCCCCTCTGAACTTGAAAGTATATAATAGGTCCATGACTCCAGTGCAGCTCTTTCTGCCATAGGTTTTGTCCCCGTGCTTTAATAAAATCAACTTTTTGCATCAAAGACATCTCAAGAATTCTTTCTTGGCCATTGGCTTTGAACTCTAACATTCTTTCTTACATTAAAGTCAAATAAAGGCAAACCCTATAAATGGAGCTTTTCCAGAAGGTTTCCAGACATGTTAAATAGAGAAAATTCTCTGGGCATGGGACTTTTAGGAAACTCCAAACTCTGTCAACTCCCTCCAATAGTTGATTTTCATAGTGTCTGGTTTAAGGCAGTTGGATACTAAGGCAATGGTGGATTTGGAATGAGAGGCAAGGCAATAGGGCAAGGAAAATGTCACAAATTAAGCTATTCTTATAAAGTTCAGCCATTTTTCCTGAATAAATGCTTATCCCACTATTGCAGGCCTTTGGTTATTCCTCGAGTTAAGGAAAGGTTGATTTTTTTTTGTGATAATATCACATCTGAATATCATAAGAAGCTAAATTCATATCTAGATAATGAAGTTTTATTATCATTTTTAAAGGAAATCTAGATATTCTCAAGAATAAAAGACATACAGGTTTCAGTGTTAAATATCCATTGAAATACATTTGATACACTTTTCTATAGACATACTTTTGACTCATTTAAATCATGATATGCATTTTTTCTGTACAGAAACCTTTCTCAGCTTTACATGTTGCACAGTTTCTCACTATTATGCTTCTAATTAAAATTATGATGCTTCATTAATTGTAACCACAATATTATTAAATATTAAAGCAACTCAATGAAGGTACTTGATATTCATGGACAAATCCAACTTACTCCTAACATCAAAATCTCACTATTTTTAAATCTGGAGAATAAAGCACTTCTAAGCAAGGAATTGAAGATGTATTGATCCTTTAGACAGATATTTTCAAATGTTCTGTGCTCCTTTGTGTGTTTCCCTTTAAGTATTTTAATATGCTACACATTTTAAAAGTGAAAAATAATTCTGATTGGCAAACAAAATTCTCGTCTTTGGGAATTGATAGATAATAGAAAAACAAAGAGATGATCCAATAATGCTTTAGATTTCCAGTGGAATTTTTATTTTGGCTGAAAATGTCACCAACTGAATTGCCAAAAATTACAGTCATAGGTGTAGCAATGCAAAAGACTAAAGGAATGCATGGTGAGAAAGATAGGAAGTCTTCTGTGAGAGACAAAGAGAGGATATCACAATGTCACGTAAAAAGCAAATTTCAGCGTATAACTTGTTAATTTGTTGCCATCTTATCCTTGTCAAATCACAGCCACCAACTACCATCACTCACTGAATCCTTCTCTATTTGATAGTATAACTATTTCTATCAATCTGCTCTTGGAAAGAACCCTCATTTAACCCCTCTTCACTAGCTAACTCCTTTTTCCACCATTATTCTTTACTCTGAACACTTCTGAAAGAAAATGAACTGTGTTAGAAGGGAATATCTCATTTTTGGCACATGTAGAGGGTGAATTACTTTGAAACAAGGTTCTCTTTTTCTCCTTTCTTTGTCGATGGTCTTGTGCATTTTGTACTGTAAATATCAGTTCCTCTATGTTATTTCTTGTATTTTTAAATTTTCTCCATTTATTTTCAAACTTTTTATTTTGCAATGACTTTATGTCTAATATCTTCAAAGTGGTAAAAATCATTGAAATCAGAGTTGTTTTTCTCAATCTGTAAAAGAAATATGTGTTTACAAAAACTAATAAGATAATAATGTGGGGTTTTTCATGGTTAATTTTATATATGATAAAGTTTTTGGAACATGGAAATTCAGATGAAAAGGAAACATTTTTTTTGAAAAATAAAATATGTCACTTTAAGTAGAAAAATAGTAAGTTGTACTTAAAACCTGTTTGAAGTCTTAAATTTTCCTTAAATTGATACAATAAAATTTAATTTCATTAAAGTTTCAAAAATAACACTCAGATGTAACCAAATAATTGCAGTTTCTTTTTGTGATATAATTGAGTTACTTTTTTTTATAAGTTCCTAATTTTTTAAGATTTATTTATCTATTTGAAAGAGAGAAAGAGAGAGCAAGCAAGCTGGTGGAGGGACAAAGTGGAGGGAGAGAATCTCAAACAGACTCCCTCCTGAATGTGGAACCTCATTCAGGGCTTGATTTCATGACCCTGAGATCATGACCTGAGCTGAAACCAAGAGTCAGACACTCAATGGACTGAGGCACCCAGATCCCCCTACAGCTTGCATTTAACATATGGGTAAATTAACATAGGATGAATCTCTAGTCTTTTAGACTTCCTGGCTCTGTCTGATCTCTACTTTTCTAGCATGGCATCTGGAAATTGAGAGGGATATACATTATGGGATGTTGTTGCAGAAGACGACCCTGAGATATATCTGCAAATGCTTTTTTTTTTTTAAGTCCTTTAGGGTATCCTTTCTTTGCTTTGTTTTTGAATGCCCAGTTCTCAATAGAGAGATCCCACTCAATGGATTGACGTGGTCCCATCTGATTTCTCAGTGGCTCTGTGTCTGTGCTGAGCTAGCTTCATGGATGTGCATAGTCACACAGGGCCAGTTCACAGGGGTGGTACTTTGAATTTAATGTTCTGCTAGAACCACCTTGAAATGCTTTTGAAAATTTTTAAAGCATCATATTTTAATTTTGTACTTAGCCCCACGAATATGTCGCCTGTTCTGTGTATGAGTTTGCGTTCTATCAATGACTTGTTTTTCAGATAGAGCAAGTTGTTCTTGAGTCCCCAGTCACAGAACACTTCAGGTTCTCCCTCAAACAGCTTACTCCTAACACACTGGTAGCACCTTAAGGAATCTGTAGTCTTTTTCTCTCCACAAAGAGAATGATCTGTCTGGGAACTTTTCAAGCCACAAGAGAATTGGGTTTGGTTCAGAAGCGCCTGTTTGAGCAGTCTTCCTAGCTACACGTACCATCAGTGATCCTCAGTGTTCCCTTCAATCTCTTCCGAGCTTTCCATTTTGATATTTCAGTGATTGTGCAGGATTCTCGTCTGGCAATTAGTTCCTCTCCCTTCTTTCTTCTGTCCACAATTCTGCAGTTCTGAAAGAATAGGCTTTCTATATCATCTGTATTATTTTTATTTTTTGTCCACTTCAGTGTAGAAGCTACACTCTGATTTAATTGACTCTGCATTCCTTTTAGTATACAGGAACTAATAGCATTTGAATATAATTGTTCTCCCATAATAAGGGGATATTTTCAGAATATGGAAGTTGCTTAAATATGTTAAATATGTTAGTGATGAAAAGATAAGTACTAACGTTTCCAATCTCTATATATTCATACTTCAATGATCCAAAAGCACCTGCCTTCTATCTCCATGCATCCATCCATGCAAACAGTTGCTAGAGTAAGCTGGAGAGATTATTTTAATTGAAATGTACAAGACAAGAAAATGATATTTATGTCATTTTGTAGTATGGTTATTTTATGTAGTGAACTAAGCACGTTTTGAAACCTTATGAATAAAGTCATTAAAATATTTCATTTTTAGAATTAAAATCTAGGCTATTAAGAGCTTACATTTCAGGTTTAGGACAAAGATTATGTTGCTTGATGATATAACATTATCTTACAAAAATACTGTCTTTTGTATATATAATAAATATATTTATAAGTATAAATTTATAAGAATAAATTTATAAGCATATATTTAAAAGTATAAACATATTTATTAATATAAATTCTCATACACAAACCAGTAAAAATAAAGTTTTCTTCTCCTTTTATACTTTAAGAAGTGACTCCACAAAATAAAATGGTTTTAATATTCTACTTCTAATTGTCTTCAATTCCTAGTAGCCAATTTGCTATGCTGCTTATGAACCATTAGGCTCCTCACATTTCTCAAATGTCCTATTGAAATGTGTTAGGTAATTGAAAAATGTAAGTGGTAATGATAGAGCACCAAGTGTATCAGGATTAGAGCAAATAAAAGCCACAAATTAACAACAAAATAGCTTATCCAATTACAATTTAATACTACTTAAACTTTTCAAATTTTTCACATTCAAGTTACTTGGTTGAAATGCTTTATTTTTCAGCTTGACAGAATTGATTTTCATAAGCACAATTCTTTAATTAGTGATGAAAAATTATTAATTTACTAATCTTTATTTAAGATTTTATTATGTTCTTTTAAAAAGCTTTACTAATACTTTATTATATATTATATTATGTTATATTATATTATATTATTATTATATTATATTATATATTGATATATATCTCCCCTCAGTAAAATAAAGTAGAAATTAAAACAAATCAAATGAAAAATTTTGATAGTCAAGTTGTAGATTAAATCTACTGGAAAAATAAGTAAAATGAAGGTTGCTTATGTAAGAACAAACACTGATGAATCAGAAAAATAAAAAGCCAAAAAATAGTGATTAAATATGAAGAGGAGAGATATTAAGTTAAAAAGTATTTCCAGAACAAATATATGTCTAACTACATAGTGCTTATAAATATAACATACTATATTTATCATAATCAAGTAAATAAATTCACCAAAACTTATCGAGCTCATATGAATCAAATGCAATTTCCTCTATTATTGTGTAAAATGCCATTAATTTATACATACCTCATAGCACCAAGATATTTTGACTTTTCACTACTGACAGAACTGAATACTTTTCTTCCCCACTACACCACTATGTCTTGCAAAAATAAGCTAGAAAAGCTGATGTCAGGCTACAAAGGTGCTGCTTTTGTGTTTTTAAATTTTTACAATAGTTCCATTTTTTTCTACTCCAAGAATCTGAAATAAATATCAATACTACAACTAATTGTTATCTTCTCATCATACATTTTGATGTGACTATAAATATCACAAAGATTCATGTGAACAACTTTATGTTCTCTTTTTTCTTCTCTTGTCTTGAAAGTTTGTTATTTTCCTTGAATAATTTTCTCTTTCCTGCAGGTTATAGAACCCTACTGTTTGAACTTTTAGATATCTGAACTTGTCTTTTTTGTTCTTCTCCAAAGGGGGGCATATAATTCTTAGCTGACGATCAATTTTCCTGCAAATATCTTAAATGATGTTGAAATGTCTACTAGTTTCTAGTGTTGAAAATAAAAAGGCCAAAACTTATTAGTCAGTCTTTTCTAGATAAGCTTTTTAAAAATATATTATTGTTTTGGATTTTCTATTTCTTTTTTTCTTTTTTTTAAAGATTTTATTTATTTGACAGAGAGAGAGAGAGCACAAGTAGGCAGAAAGGCAGGCAGAGAGAGGAAGCAGCAAGCTCCCTACCGAGCAGAGAGCCCGATGCGGGGCTCGATCCCAGGACCCTGAGATCATGACCTGAGCTGAAGGCAGACGCTTAACCATCTGAGCCATCCAGGCTCCCCGGATTTTTTATTTCTTATTTTGATTCATAAATGTCACTAGAGTTCATCTGGACATATATCTTTTCTATGTAAAGTGCCAAGAATTCAAGCTACATTTCAATTGTAACACTCAAATATTTATTTCATTAAGAGATATTTTTCTATTAGTTATTAGGATGTCTTAGTCCAAAATTTGTTTTATCATTCTAACATTCTTACTTGTTCAGTAGGTCTCTAGGATCTTTCTTTCAAAGCATCTCTTTTCACTTTTGGATACTATCTCTTTATATTCTTGCTTTGTTGTGAAATATATTATCTGTTCAATATCCACAGGGTTAATTTGTTTCTAAGAAATGACTTTTATTCATTGCTTATATTTAAAGTTTTAAATATGACATTGTTTTATTTTTAGTTTCATAAAGTCGTTTTGGCTTGAAGTAGTCTTCTCTCCTATTTAACATAATTTTCCAGCTTCTTTTTTTTTTAAGATTTTATTTATTTATTTGACATAGAGAGAGCACAAATAGGCAGAGTAGCAGGCAGAGGGGGAGGGAGAAGCAGGTTCTCCACTGAGCAGAGAGCCCGATGTGGGACTTGATCCCAGGACCTTGGGACCATGACCTGAGCTGAAGGCAGTCACTTAACCAACTGAGCCTCCCAGGCGCTCTCCAGCTTCTTCTTTAACTCTGCTGAGGATTCTGATTCTCAAAGACCCAATCTCACGGAGGCACTATCCTGACCACTTTATCTACAAAAGTACTCCATCTCCCTTGCAGTCATGTTGTAAACAATTTCTATAATTTACTTTCATTAGTAGCATTTTTATATATTTCTTACCATATTAAATATTTATTGTTTTTGTTTTTTCCACTCTCCTAACAAAATATAAGCTAATTATAGCAGGGTGTTTCTCTAGTCATGTTGCAGAAAAATATTCACTTAGGAAATGAATAAGCACCTTGAAAGTTCTAATTATTTTTGAAATTATAATTATTTTGCTCCTTATTTATCTCTCCAAAACAAGTACAGCAAAAGCAAATCTTGTCCACACAGAAAGGATAAGTTTTACTTCACTCAAAAAGAAAGTCTTCTAGTGTAAGTGTTTCATAAGTTAGCCTCCCAAATATACTCATAAAGCCATGGGCAGCATCACACTCCTCAACATATCACAAAGGAGATTCAGTACACCTGCCAAAACTCTCATGTCACTTAATAAATTTGTGTCTTTTCCAAACCCACCTGGTTTCCTGCCTTCTCAGGTAATGAAAAGCATTCCTATGCTCACCTCTAGAGAACCCCTTGACAAGCTTAGATTCTATCTCCCCTAAAATAGAATGCTTAATTTGTTTAATCTTTTTATTAAGAAATTGGAAAAGAGAGAAGGATTTCATCTTTTTTGACCTTTCTTCTTGTTGCTTTTGAGATGACTATATATGTGCATGTATATATATACACATACATATATATGTGTAAATATATATATGTATACATATATATATATTTATTATGTTCAGTTAGCCAACATATAGTGCATCATTAGTTTTCGATGTAGTGCCCAATGATTCATTAGTTGTGTATAACACCCAGTGCTCATCACAGCATGTGCCCTCTTTAATGAGGTCACTATATTTTATTAGAGAGTTCTTTTTAAAAACATTTAAAAATATTTTGTATACTTGTATTATTTTTTAAAGATTTATTTATTTATTTATTTGACAGAGAGGGAGAGATCACAAGTAGGCAGAGAGGCAAGTAGAGAGAGAGGGGAAGCAGGCTTCCTGCCGAGCAGAGAGCCTGAGGTGGGGCTCGATCCCGGGACCCTGAGATCATGACCTGAGACGAAGGCAGAGGCTTTAACCCACTGAGCCACCCAAGCACCCCAACTTGTATTATTTTTTAATTCAAAGAAACATCACCAAGAGTTAGTTTAAATTTTATTTTGATAAAAATTTGAATATTATTCCAAGAAAATTTTTAAGACATACAGTGTCTTATGTATGACAATACATAAGACAAATAACTTTATTGTATGAATGAAAAAGCTAAGACTAGGACAGGTTAAGCTCATTGCAGATGTGAAATTATAGAATTTCTATATAGCTAAATAGCGCTATGATCTTTAACATTTATAACTTTCAGATTTTTTAAAGCCTATAACTTGACTCATTCTACTTTGTCACAATAGAGTGAAGGTGTACATATTTCATCCTTTTAAGCTCTCACTTTAACTTCAGTGCTCCTTAATCATACTTCTGAGTTTTCTTCAAAGCACCTTTCCATTTGTCAGCATCTTTATGACACTGAAGTGTCTCAAACTGAAAACAGTATCACAGATGTGTGACCTTATAAGCCTTATTTATTGCTTATTTTTCACCTGTCACAAAAATATAATGGAAACCTGATATGACAGGATGCTTCCAATGTATGGAATGACACTGCTGTGTTTAAATAGAGGGTCTCTATTTCCTACATGGGATATGTGATTATAGCACACCTTTAAAAATTATCTTCATGTGTACCATGATACAAATCCATGACATTTCAAATAAAATTTAGATTTTTTGTTTGAGTTCATATAAGCTAAGTATTCTCAGCTAATAGTTAAGTTCCAGTGATAACAAATTTCAGTTCTGCAAGGTTACTCAAAAGGTTTCCAAATGTTAAAGTACAGAAATTTACTATTTACACTGGAACATAACTAATTCTTGAAAAGTTGGAGCTTTTGTACATAAAAAAAATAACCATTAGGGTTGCAAACAAAGTTTTAATATGATATCTGGGACTAAATTACAGCACTTACTAAAGACGAGTATTTGACAGGAGTAACGAGGAAAATTAAATGGCTTGTGTTAATTCCTTCCAAAGTATAAAATCTGAGAGTAGCCAGGAGGTAGCTTGGGCAAGGTACAATATTGTACCCCCTTTAAGGAGAGATAGAGATGGAGAGACAGAGATTGAGAATGAATTGAAGTAGTTTTTCTTTCTCTAAAGTGGAAGAAGAGAACTGTTCCCTATGACATAGGGGGTCACTAAAGTCTTGGGATGTTTCAGGAGGCAGGTGGTTATCAGCTACTTTTTGACAGGTCATAAAACAAGCAGATGTTAGGGCACCTGGGTGGCTCAGTGTGTTAAAGCCTCTGCCTTCAGCTCAGGTCATGATCTCAGGGTCCTGGGATCAAGCCCCGCATCGGGCTCTCTGCTCAGCGGGGAGCCTGCTTCCCCCTCTCTCTCTGCCTGCTTATCTGCCTACCTGTGATCTCTCTCTCTCTGTATCAAATAAATAAATAAAATCTTTAAAAAAATAAAAAATAAAACAAGCAGATGCTTTGGTAAGAAGAGCGTGTCTAGAGACTCTTCATGGATACGTAAGAGGACCCAAAGGCATGTAATCCATGGTAAGCGCAGGAGTAGAGGGTACGTTGACAAGCAATCCCAGAAGCAGCCTAGCTGAGGGGGAAGAGGAGAGAGTTGTCTGTGACTGGCAGCAAGTCGGGCATCTTTGGGCATTCCTTCTACTCCTCACTAGTAGAACAGAATCTTAGCTTCCTTGTCAGGTGGAAGCAGGCCAGAATTTCCTCTTAATTTCCAATGCTCCCCTCCCACTTTCCCCAATAACCTCATTCAGTGGTCTTAATGGAGTCAGGAACCAATTTTTTGTCAGACTTTGCCTGATACCTGTGGAGTCACCTGAGTAGCTCAGTTGGTTAAGCATCGGACACTTGATTTCTGCTCAGGGCAGGGTGGTGAGTTGGAGCCCCGAATCAGGCTCCAAGCTCAGTGGGGAGTCTGCTGGAGATTCTCTCTCCCTCTCCCTCTGCCTGTCCCCTCTCCCCCCACCCCAGCTCATGCAGGAATTCTCTCCCTCCCTCTCCCAAATAAAAAAGTAAATCTTTAAAAAACTAAATCAGAATTAGAATTATGTAATTAAGTGATAAATTATATAATAGAGACTAAACAATTTATAAGATATTAATCTAGAAATCTAAATCAATAGTAACTGGGTTTCTGCAAATAACCACATAAAAACCACATGAATAGCATGCAGGCTTACCATTTTACAATGTCTCTATGGCATAAAATGTTTTGAGATGACATCTATCCTGCTATTTTTCTGTATTACACAGATTACATATTAGGACTTTTCTAATTTTATCAATATTATGGCTGTAGAGTTCAATAATTTGATCATAATATTTCTTTCTTAAAAAATTTCATGGAGCTAATTCTAAATCAACATCATCTTAAAACCACTGAAAACATCACTCTTGTAGCTGGGTTTATTATATGCTTACTAAGTTTTGGGAGTATGTTAGGCCCTTATATTAATATCTAATTTTACAATACATTTGTTTCGATTTATTTTTGTTAATTTTTTTTAGGTGAACCAATTGATTGTCACAGAAATTAATTCGTTTCCTTAACTTCAAATTACTTTAGGGGCACCTGAGTGGCTCAGTGGGTTAAAGCCTCTGCCTTTGGCTCAGGTCATGATCCCATGGTCTTGGGATTGAGCCCATATCTGACTCTGTGCTCGGCGGGGAGCCTGCTTCCCCCTGTCTCTCTGCCTGCCTATCTGCCTACTTGTGATCTCTCTCTCTGTCAAATAAATGAATAAAATATGTTTAAAAAACCCCAAAAAACTTCAAATTATTTTTGCTGTTGCAGCCAAAAATAGAATGCATGCCTATAAGACTGCAATCATGCCTACTTCCTAGAAACTATGTTTTGTTTATATTTTGTTTATTCAAAAAATGTATTAACCGACATCAAAAATTTATATAAAATAGTTTACTAATAAACATGTGGGAATTATATTATCACAAAATTTTAGCTATAACAAAGAGCTATTACAGATTCTCATTTTATAGAAGTTGAATTCCATAGAGGTTAGGTGGTGGAAGTTTCTATTTGGCAGTGTATTTTGTGAGTGACTTTTAACTTCTTGACATAGTTATAGAAAGGTGAATAAATTTAAGAATTTAACGAAAAAACTCTAGTTCACATTTATTTATAAATTAGACTTAATTAGTTGATTTCTTTTTATTGCATTTTGGATGAAATATTGTTGACAATAAAAATATTGGTGATATGGGTTTCTACAATGTTTCTTTAAAAAAATTCATGGTTTTAATATTTGTATTACTCAGTAAAATTCAGTTAACACATGAAATACCATGTTGAATGATTTTAGGGATTAAAATATGTGATTGTTTCTACCATGTGTACACCAAATTTATAGAAATTATCACAAATTCTGGAATATATACAATTAAAAGAAAAATGAACATTTGCCTGAAAGGGTAACAAAATGTCTTTGCACTTCTGAAAAACTTAATATTAAAGGTGAAGCCTCATGTTCAGGCCTCAGGCTAACTTCCTTTGAGTTTGTGAAGGGTCAAGAAGTACAAGAGAAAGGACATTCCAACCGGGAGAGAAAAGCAAGAGTAGCCACTGGAACACAGGAAGCTGTCAAGAGTAGCTTCCATCTGGAATGTCAGCACTGATGGACATATGACAGAAATGTTTAAAATACCATGATAAATTGCTTAGCAAGATCTATAGAAGTGTAAATATATGAATTACCTTAATTGCCTTGTTTCAATAATGAAAAAAATCTACCTTTTTTTTTAAGACTTTATTTATTTATTTGACAGGAAGAGAGAGATCACAAGCAGGCAGAGAGAAAGGAGGAAGCAGGCTCCCCTCTGAGCAGAGAGCCCGATGTGGGGCTTGATCCCAGGACCCTGAGATCATGACCTGAGCTGAACGTAGAGGCTTTAACCCACTGAGCCACCCAGGCGCCCCCAAAAATCTACCTTTTTGTATTGAAAAAAAAGAAACCTACTCCATATAATATAAATATCTATAATTTATAAAAATATCTCTGTGACAAAACCAAATAATTAAGGTTGCAGATTTAAAAATAAAATATTTCTGAATAAAGTACTATATTGGTAGTGAAGAAGTCCAGGTCTGGTTTCCTATTAATGATCAGAATATGGGGAATGGATTCCATTGTTGTTGAGAAAGCTCAAGTATGATAGAACATGGAAGCAGCAAGCAGGTACCATCTACAGTGCTAATCCCTAAAGGGAAGAAATGGGGTTGCCAAAAATTAGGAGCTTGGAGAAGGGTCCCTTAGACTCATCTCCTGGATTCAGACTGCTGAGGGGCAGAACTAGTTCATGCTGAGGTACCTCTGAGGAGGCTCAGAGAGCTGATGCTTGAAGTGCAAAACACATGAACATCCAGAAAACCTGAAGGCAGGAGAAATGCTGAGAGATGTAGAAACAGGAAGTTATAAGGTCCCTTGTCCCCCTTGCCTTCCAGCTGCCCACCAATGCTTTGCATGGACATAACCCCAAGATGCAAATAGCAAAGTAGTTTGAAAATAGATACCAGGTTTCAAGCCCAGTATCAGAGAGCAGGGCATAAGGGGGACCATTAGCTTGAGAGGCAATAGGTAAATAACCAGCACAATCCCACTTCTCGAGATTACAAATTAGTATATATTATCATAATTAGCATTAAGAATCTTTATTTTTTAAGATTTTATTTATTTATTTGACACAGAGAGAGAGAGATCACAAGTAGGCAGACAGGCAGGCAGAGAGAGAGGGGGAAGCAGGTCCTTGCTGAGCAGAGAGCCCAATGCGGGACTAGATCCCAGGACCCTGAGATCATGACCTGAGCCGAAGACAGAAAGGCTTTAACCCACTGAGCCACCCAGGTGCCCCAGCATTAAATATCTTTAAAAATAAGTTGCCCCATAAAAATTTGAGATGGGTGCTATATCTAGCACCACCTACCTCTAATGTAATACAATGATATTTTTGAATTTGCCAGAATAAGCAATATTTAGCAAATGTGTTTTCTCTCAGATGAAGACTAAATTTTCCCATTAAGGATCTGAACTTCAAAAATACATTTAACTTGCTATTTTTTCTCTTTTTCTCTATTACTAGTTTTGCCTCCACCTCATTTTTCCCCAGGAAGTTAAGCTTGTATTATATATACTTATTCGTTCAACAAATATTGATATTTAATTACGTCATACAGTCTAGGCACTGATACTGTGGTGATAAATTAGAGTATGCTCTCACATTGGCTCACAGAATTTATGGAGGTAGATGATAAACAAATGAAGGTGCAATTAAACATGCAATTTTAACTGTGATAAGTACTAAAATGATCACATGTAAAAAGTCCTGATGCAGAACATATGCTGACTTTCCTCTGTGTCACATTTTAGGTACCAAAAACAGTACTTAGTATGGCATAGTCAATAAGTATTGTCTTGAAACAAATTATTTAAAAAGTCAAGATATGAGGCCATTAAGTGTCTGCCTACTGCTTGGGTCCTGTTCCCAGCTTCTTGCACTCTCTCCCTTTCTTGCTTCCCCTGCTTGTGCTCTTTTGTTCTCTCTCAAATAAATAAATAAAATCTTAAAAAAACATATATTTAAAAAGGCAAGATGTTTAATTTTCAAAAGAATATAAAACTGAGTGTCTTCTATTATAGAACACACTGTCCTTCTATGGAAACAAGACAAATATACAAAATTAAAGAATAGTCCGAATTAGGAGATAATTTATATCAAAAGAATAGCAAAATGTGAACATAAGATATTTCCCCCAAATTAGGCCACATAAATTAGTCTGAAATTACTTCCCCTGGCATTGTAAAATGAAGAGCTCTGTTTATGTCAAAGGGTTGAGGAATTAGGTGGTCCAAAAATTGGGGTATTTTAGTTGGAACTTGATGGCAAAGAATTTATCTGAGTGAAATGGACGTTATTGTGGCCATTGAAATACTAGAAGGGAAAAACAAATCTAAATAGACCAAACAAACTTAATAAAACCAAGAGGTAGTAAAAGGATAATTTTACATTGTGTTGCTCCTGCTTGAAGCAAAATTTTCTAATAAATTAGAAGTATCTGTCGAATAAGAAAATTTACCATTTTCACATGGCAGTCAACACATTTCCTATCAAAGCATAGTATTATAGAATGGATGTTTGTGCCCCCTCCAAAAAAGAAAAAAAAATTGATATGTTAAAATCCTGACCCCTAGTGTGATAGTATTAAAAGATGGGACCTTTGGTAGGTGATTAGGTCATGAGAATGGGTTCTAATGAATGAATTAGTGCCCTTATAAAAGAGATTTCACAGAACTCTCCTGTTTTTTCCCACCATGTGAGGACACAGTGAGAATGGACTAAGACATATGGGAAGCAAATTTCTTCCATTAAGAGAAACCCTTAAGCAAGCATCATCACAAGGTGAAAATAATTTGGTAGAGGAGAATCATACTTTTTGCATTGTATATACAAGGTGGCAAACAGTGAAAAATAAAATAGCTAACCTTGTAAAGTTTATGAAAGCCCTATACCTTAAAGTCTCAGGGGAGATAGAAGATCAGAAAACATTGAAAATAATCTATCAACTTTAATGCAAGACTAATAGGGAAGAATGGATGATATAGAAGAGATTAAAATATAAAATGGACAACTAGGAATAAAGCAGATTTCCAAAATACAGTTAATTTATAGAACAGTTATAAATTATAATTTAATACAATTACAACTCTTTTATACAACTCTTAAAACAGTTTTTTTAAGTATTGATAACATAAGAATTGCATTATTATTGCATCTGGCTTTGTAATCTATTTGTATTAAACTATTCCTTTAATTGTATATACTTTATTTCATAATATAACATGAACCTCAATGAAAAATAGTGATTTTGCCAAGTGCCAGAAAAAACAAACAGACTTTTAAAAGCAGATGTACTTAAACAAGTGGTTCAAAGAACAATTCCTAAGAGAGTTCTTAAACAATGTACACAGCAATATTTACAGTGTGGTCCTTGAAGAAAAAGATTATATATCAGAGAGCATTACACTTCAGTGTAGAGACACAGAACTTTATCTTGGGTATGTCATCCTGGAAACTTAACCAATTTTTTTGAGGCTCAATATCTTCAAATTAAACATCTTCAGAAGCAGTAATTCATATTTGAAAAACTAGTTTAAGGATCATTTTCAATAAATCATTGCATCCTGGCATATAGTGCATGCTGAAATTGAAGTGCGACATTGAGTACAAAAGCCAAATTCAAGAGTGTAAACAGAAACTAGTGTTGGGGAGAAACAATACTCAAATTAGCTTCTGAGTTTGAACTCAGATTTATACAAGGTTAATACTACTTTAGAAAAGAGAGTTGTGGTTTTTATCACTCTAGGCCACTGCTATTTAGAGTCAAAGTTGATTTTTCATATGTCCTCTTCAACCTTTATAGTAAAAGTTAAATAAAGAAACCAACAAAATAGTAAGTTTAGTGTTATTTATAGGCTCAAGTTCAAACCCAGTGTTCTTCCAAAACAATGCTTGTCAATCACTCTAGTTAACCTTGTTAACCTTCATGTTGCCCATGTCATGGACTTTTCATGTTTTCAAATGTTTAACTTTTCTCAATTTTTATGGTATAGTTTTAATTTTCAGAGTTACTAATGAAGCTTAAGGAAAAATGAACTTAAATGTGCATTATTTATTATATTTAGATTTTCAAAAAGTTTTTAAAACATTGATCATTAATGGTCATTTTACAAAGTTACCGTATGCCTATTGTTAAACTAACCTCTCCAGGATTACACATAAAATCATAAACAGAAAAAGAAGAAAATATTTTTCAGTCTTTTTCAATAATTAAGTTTTATTCCTCAGATTTTGCTGTACCAAAATTTTGCTTGTGTTTACATACTTCTGGATTCGAATCATATATTATTCACGTAGGCCTTAAGGGAAAACTGCTCCATTAAAATAAAAGTAAAGTCCAGAAAATCTAATTAGAAAATAATTACCAAGAGTCCAAAGAAGTAAGAAATATCTCAGGGTTTGAAAAATGCTTCCTCTATATAAGTCTTCCATTCGGTTATCACTATTTATTGGGAGGTTCAATATTTAATGCAGATTTACTACACGTAATAAAATTCTGGAGTCAATTTCTTTTTTTAGATATAACTGACTCCAAATGAGTTCACTTGGGAGTGGGCCCTCATTCATATTTCACTGGGGAAATAGGGAAGGTCATCAGAGAACATGTTTTTCAATTCTTTTTAAAGACTCATCCATTTTGACAATAAACTGTTCAGCATTTTAATTCTAACAAGTTAAATTCATCTCTATGGCAAAGGATAATTTATTTCATTTCATACCTGAGGGTAACATTATGGAAAATAGATTATACAAAGCAAGAATACATATAAAAGAAAAAATATTAATTCTTAACTTATGAAATATCTAAACAGCTATATTTGGGGAAATTAAATTTGGAAACATGGCAATACCAAAGATTTTGAACATTTTATAAATATTTTCTTACACTCAAACAATCCAAAAAGTGAAAAATAATTTTGACAGGTTTCACTTTTTTCTTAATGTGAGAAGAAAATATGAGCTTTTCACAGTTTATTCAGAGTCTATGATTGTCTCACATAGGGTAATGATAAAATAAACATACAAACATTGTATTTGTAGAGAAAAAGCTAACCTTACAAGGTCTTTCCCTCATGTGCTGTGTGTGTGTGTGTGAGAGAGAGAGAGAAAGAGAGAACTCTCTCTTCCTCTTCTAAGGCCATTAATGTCATCATGAGGGCCCCAACCTCATAACCAAATTTAACCCTACTTACTTTTAAAGACTCCATCTTTAAATATCATGATAGTGAAGGTTAGGGCTTCCACATATGAATTTTTAGGGAATACAAATGTTCAATCCATAACAAGATATCAAAAGATTAGGAGGCAAAGATATGTGGTAAGCATTCCTATACTCTAAATGAGATACCAGTTGTCCTATAAGGAATTAAGAAAAAAATGCTCAGACTCCTTATTTACTTTTAAGTCTTATTTTCTTAATTATTTCCACCCCTAGCCTACCTCCTGCTTGAAGATATAAAGAGGCTGAGTGAAGTTAAACAGGATAGAAGAAAATACATTTGGAAGGAAAAATGAGACTTTCCTTGTCATTTTTTCCTTCCCATTGCCATGGAGGGAAGTGGAGGGGGTAGTAGGGAACTTGTCATTGTGCTGGTAGATCTCATTGGAATTTGGGAACAGCAAACAACGTATACTTCATGTATAAATAGCCTGAAGTTTTTGTATCTGCCTGAGATGGCAAAACAGGGAGAGAGAAAGACTTCACTGGGACTAGCTATACTAGTGTAACTGGATTGTTTCTCATGTATCAACAAAGAAAAAGCCAGGCTGATGTTATTTACAATGCTGCTTCCAAGGACCATCCTGAGGGGTCATATAATGCCAACAACAAGGTGGCCGTCTGGATAAGCAGGCTCTGAGAAAATCATAAGCACTCTTTCCACTTCTTTCCTTAAATTCATCATGCAGTTGGAATTCATTTGAACCATGTTGGGAAAATCTTTTACAAACTAACCAGCAATTACTACCAATGAATAATATTTAAGCTGTAGTTCATTCTCAGATAAATTTTATATTTTTCAAATTCTTTGTGTCTTCCCACTTTGTCTAATCTGACATAGGTGGAAACGTTTAAGTACTCTATCAAAATTGTTTTTGTCAATTCCCATATAGTTTGGAAATGTTTAAGTTCTCTATCAAAATTGTTTTTGTCAATTCCCATATAGTTTGGAAAAATTATGATTATTAAGACTGCAAGGGGCACCTAGGTGGCTCAGTTGTCAAGCATGTGTTTTTGGTTCAGGTCATGATCCCAGCGTCTTGGGATGGAGCTCTGCATTGGGATCCCTGCTCAGCAGGAAGCCTGCTTCTCCCTCTCATACTCCTCCTGCTTGTGTTCTCTCTCTTCCTGTCAAATAAATAAATAAAGTCTTAAAAAAAGAAACATTGCAAGTTATTCATTTTTAAAGACTGGACTATTGGGGCGTCTGAGTGGCTCAATGGGTTAAAACCTCTGCCTTCGGCTCAGGTCATGGTCCCAGGGTCCTGGGATCCAGCCCCACATCAGGTTCTCTGCTCAGCAGGGAGCCTGCTTCCTCTCCTCTCTCTCTGCCTGCCTCTCTGCCTATTTGTGATCTCTCCCCTCTGTCAAATAAATAAATAAAATCTTTAAAAAACAAAAATAAGAAAATAAAGGTTGGACTATTGAAGTCCTATTAAGAATTCTCCCTTTTACCTCTGCATAATGATCCTCCATTTCATAAAATGCATTTTCCTTAAATTCTTGACTGGCTGATATTAATAACACTCATTTGTTTGTATTTTCCCGACATGTTGCTAGCATCTTTGAAGAAGTTGTTTATTTATGAAATATGCCATATACATCAGTGATAGTTTGATTACCAGCTCATCAAAATGTGCACACCCTACACCCTGATGCTACATCTGTAAATATTTCAATATCACTTGGGAAAAGGGAATTGAAATTGCAGATGAAATTGAATTTGCTGATCAGCTAACATTAATATAGGGAAATATTGCTAGATTATCAAGTGGTCCCATGTAAACTCATTGGCTCTTAAGAGTGGAAGATGAAGGCAAAGTTTTTCAGAGAGATTCAACAGAAGAAAGGAGGAGAGATCAAGCATGACAGAAGCTCAACCCACCTTTGCTGGTTTTGAAGATGAAGGAAGGGAGACCAAGATAAGAATGCAGGCAGCATAGGACTGGGATTTCTAGCCTCAGCAATCAGACAACAAAAAGAAATAAAAGCCATCCAAATCAGCAAAGAAGAAGTCCAAATTTCACTTTTCACAGATGACATGATACTGTATGTAGAAAACCGAAAAGACTCCAGCAAAAAAATGTTAGAACTGATACAGGAATTTAGCAAAGTCTCAGGATATAATCCAATGGGCACAAGTCAGTTTCATTTCTACATGCTAACAATGAGGCAGAAGAACGAGAAATCAAGGAATCGATCCCATTTACAATCACACCAAAAATCATAAGGTACCTAGGAATAAAACTAATCAAAAGTGAGGTAAAGGATGTATCCTCTGAAAACTAGAGAAAAATTTTTGAAGAAATTGAGGAAGACACAAAGAAATGGAAAAACATTCCATGCTCATAGATTGGAAGAACAAATATTGTTAAAATGTCTGTGCTACCTAAAGCAATCCACACATTTAATGCACTCTTTATCAAAATACCAACAAAATTTTTCACAGAGCTGGAACAAATAACCCTAAAATTTTGTATGGAACCACCAAAGACCCCGAATAGCCAAAAGAATGTTGAAAAAGAAAACCAAAGCTGACGGCATCACAAATCTGGACCTCAAGCTGTATTACAAAGCTGTACTCATCAAGACAGTATGGTTCTGGCACAAAAGCAGACACACATAGGTCAATGGAACAGAGTAGAAAACCCAGAAAAAAACCCAAAAAAAAAAAAAATTCAGGCAGCATATGTAGGTGACAGCCTATAGGGAACTCAGTTTCACAACCAGAAGGATCCGAATTCTTTCAACAATTTGAATAAGCAAGGACATGGGTTCTCTTCCAGAGCTTCGAAAAAGGAACAGCCCTACCCACAACTTGATTTTCGTTCACTGAGACCCATGTTACCCTTGACCTTTAAGAACTATAAAATAGGGACTCCTGGGTGGCTCAGTTGGTTAAGCATCTGCCTTCAACTCAGGACATGATCCCAGGGTCCTGAGATTGAGTCCCACATCTGGTTCCCTGCCACTCCTCCTACTTGTATGCACTCTCTCTCTCTCTCTCTGACAAATAAATAAAATCTTAAAAAAAAAAAAAAACTATAAAATAATAACCCCATGTTGTTTGTCACTAAACTTGTGATATTTGTTACAGTTAGAATATAAGAGTAATATATAAGATATATTTTATAATATAAAAATATATGCAATAGAATATTAAGATAGTATCCATTTGTGTTGCTTTGGAGTACAGCATGAATATAATAGTTACCGATTACAAAAGTGGGTGTGAAAATTATCCTCATAAGTCAAACTTACAGCTAAAACTGAGGAATTCTGTAATTCTTAGAGTTCCCTGAAAGGTCAAAACATCAAAAGGCAGGCAGGCAGACGTTAGAGAATTAAATACTGGAGCATTTCTTTGAAGAAAGCCCTGCTGTCACCTAAATTCCTGCTCCAAGATGAGTGAGTTGTACTTAAAGTGAGAGATCCTTCAGAGAATTGCTAGAACACTTAGTATATGACCCGTGAATTTGGGGGACACTAGGCTGATTTTGGACTTAGGCCAGGAAAAATATTGGACAAATGGGAGAACTGGCAAGCTGCTTCCATAGGAGAGAGGAAGATGGAGGGAAATAGGAAGGGAGAGGAGAAGCATTCATAGTCCTTTTTAAATAGATCTAAGAGAAACGAGTTCCAAAATAGATATAGAACTTGTAGAGGTGTTTACTGAAGGTCATTTTTAAAAGGATCATTTCCTAGAGAAGTTATGCTAGGGAGTAAGAATCTCCAGAAGTTGTTCTTGTAGGTAGATATTGGTGAACCAAAAGCTGAGAGAGTATTATAAAGAAAAGATGCTTTGTCCACAATATGGCGTTGCAGTCACCAAGTGATAGGAGTCTCCCCAAAAGCAAAAAATTTAAAAAAAAGAAGGAAAAAGAAAAAGTAAAAATAAAAACACAGAAAAGTTCTCTACACTCTGGAAAGTATCACTTTATACTGTCTTGAAACCAAGAAACAATGAAATCACTCCTCCAAGGTAAAAAATAACCGGTCCCCCCCCCCAAAAAAAGAGTAACCAGTCCCCTGAAATGAAACTTCTTTCATCCCACCCGCGGGAAACAAAATATCAAGTAGCAAATTGGGTCTGAGTTAAACTGTGAAAAAAGCCAAGCTAACCACAAATCTTTTCCAGATAAAAGGCTTCCATTAATAGACCTTAGCAGAAGGAAGAGCAGGGGAAGGCTTGGCTCCTTGTGAAGATTGAAGCATGCAGATTTTAATTTTTATACTGAAATCATGTTGCCAACCTTAAGTTTCTTCAATGATGGTATTATCTAAGAGCAAACAAAACTCCCAGAAGTAGCCAAGTGTTCAACCAGAAATTTACTACTAGGGAAGAAAGGTGAAGGACTAGAAATTTACCATGAATAAATTTAAAGGATTACAAGATAAAATGACTTCTACTATGATTAAATCAAAAGATATGTTTGTTCTGCATACTAGACACAATGCAGTAAAAAACACTCTAATATATTTTAAAAAATAGAACATTTCTTGGGGCACATTCCTCCCCAAATGCCTACGTCTCTCATTCCACAAGGCTAACTAGTCCTACAGATTTTGTTGTTAGCTTTTCCACCCACTTGGTAATAGTTTTATGGATATGCATATTTCCCAATAGAGTACATTCTTACATTTTTAATGTTTTAAAAGTTCTATGAATGTTATTTTACTATAAGTTCCATAACTCTCTATTCTTTACTCAACATTTTGTTTTTGACAGTCACTCACTCACCTTGGTACCTGAACTTGTGATTCACTTATTTTAATATAAACAAAAATATTTTAAATATTCAGTATTTTACTGCTTAATTGCACTAGAATATATTTAACCAATCTGTTGTTAATGAAGATTTGTTTGATTTTGTTTTTCCTGTTATAACCAAGGCTACCATGAATATTCAGATACACATTTCCTAGTGCACATACACTCAGTTTTATCTAGAATACTTGATATAAGCCCATTCATTTTCTTTACTAAAATACTAACACATTTTGTTTTAAGTTTATTTTGTCTAAGATGAGATTAGACTTTATGTTTTAGTCAATAGTAATATTTTGTTGTGTGTGAGTGTGTGTGTGTAAGTGTACTTTCAGGCAGATATTAAAGAAGTTTTATATTTGGATGGCCAGCTATGGTAGGACAATAATAATAAAGACAATAAATACAAAATAAAACACTACTGATATTTTTATTTTATAGATTAGAAAAGCAAGGATCATCATTTGCTTATAGTCACACAGCTAGTTAGGGCTAAAATTAGGAAAAAAAATCCTCTGTGTTTTTGCCACAGATAGCAAGTTAATTGTTGAACAACTACAATATAGGAAGGATGATCAATGTTAAACATTTCTGGGTTCATTGCACTTATATTTTCCTACTTAGATATGCAGATATTTTAACAAGCTCTTATTGTTGAAATAAACATATTTAATGTTGTAATGTCATTATATGAATATTTTAGCTTACAATGAATGAACTGGATTTTAGAATTACAGGAAATTTGTTTGCACAACAATGAACTATCAACAGAAGCTACAGATTGGTGGGCATCTGGGTGACTCAATCAGTTAAGCATCTGCCTTCAACTCAGGTCATAATCCTAGGGTCTTGAGATTGAGCCCCACATCAGGCTCCATGCTCAGCAAGGAGTCAGCTTGTCCCTACCCCCCACCTACTTGTGCTCCCTCTGTCTCTTATTCTTTGTCTCAAATAAATAAATCTTAAAAAAAAAAAAAATACAGATAAGTAAGTCATGACCTTTTATTATAAGTAGCTGTATTTGAGTTTATATATATTGGAATTTTAGTTATTTATATTCTAATATATATGTTTATTTCATATATATGTGAACACATATGTATATATGAATATGTATTATGAAATAAAGAAAAACTGAAACCTAAAGAAGAAAGCCGTACAATATTACAGTGAAAACTTTCAAGGTCAAGTCATATTTTATAGTTAATCTTCTTTACTGGGAAAAATATCCTGGTAATACTTCAGTCTGAATGCATTGAAAAATTCAATGTAAATTGCTAAAGCTATCTATTTATCACTTGGTTTTATCAGACTGAGTTAAGATCTGTAACAATCTGTAAAAACAAATTTAAGGAAAAGTTTGTTATTTTCTTAAAAATTGAGGATTATTCTTCCTCTAAAGAATGTATTATAACAGGCATTTTAATAATACAGTAGTCCCCATCTCCCTTATCTGCCATTTGGCTTTGAATGGTTATGGTTACCTAGGGTCAGCTGTGTCCTGAAGCAGATGATCCTCCTCCTGACTTACTGCTAGAAGGTCAATAGTAGCCTGATAGCTATGTCACAATGCCCATGTCATCCCCCTCACTTGATCTCATCATGTGGGCTTTTTGTCATCTTACATCATCACAAGAGGAAAAGTAAGTACATAAACAGTAAGATATTTTAAGAGAGACAGAGACCACCGTCACATAACTCTTATGACAGTACATTGTTATGATTGTTCTATTTTATCGTTATTGTTGTTAATCTCTTAATGTGCTTAATTTATAAATGAAACTTTATCATAGGTAGATATGTTATAGGAAAAAAAATGTGTATATATAGAATTCAGTACTAACTGTGGTTTCAGGCATCCACTCAGGGTGTATTCCCTGCAGGATGGAAAAGATTACTGCTATCCATTTAGAAATTTCATGAGACCATGAAGCATTTAATATCTGCCAACATTGTTTCTACTCCCTCAAAAGGATTTCTATGTATGCAATTAGTATTTGTTAAATTATCATTCATTTTATTATTCAAATGCTTGTAAACATTTCAACATTATATCTAGTCTCACTTCATTCAATCATGAAAAATGTGAAAAGACTGTGAAAAGACTTTACAGATATCACATTATGTATGTTTGCCACCAAATACTACAATGTTGACAAGTTAATTTTTATTATTCAAAGTACACTTTCTAAGATCACTTTAACAGTTCCTTTATAAAAACTTATGTAGAAAATATCATCATTGGCTATTTCAATTTGTATTTCTTTTATTTTAAACTTAAATTACCATTAATATATGAATACATTCATTCAGCAAATATTTTTAGCATTTCTTCTCTCTAAGCCCCAGAAAATATGGTAAACATAAAAGACAAAAGAATTGAAACATAAAATATAGGCTATACTCTTATTAAAACTTCAATAATTAGTAAAGATCAGTGCAGTAAAGCCTGATTATTTTACATTCAATTTGAAAAGTTTTTTTATTTATCAGGATTGTTTATTCATTCAGCAAAATGAATGAATGAATTTGAGCATGTAAGTCCCAGGATAAAATTGTATATTATGAAACCTATTCATTTCATTTCTCTTCAATCTCTAACCAAAAGAATGGATTCTACTATTTCCAGGATGGTTCCACTGATCAAAAAATTATGCTGGAGGCCAGAAAGAATACATATATCATTTGCAGGGAAATAGTTGACATAGTGATTTTCAATTCCCTATGATATGAACCTACTTCTTACTAACATACAAAGACTGTGTATTTTGGAGGGGATAGTGAATTCATCTGAAGAATCTTCAGCACACTTGCAACTATCTACACAAAATCAGTGAAAAGGTGGAGATGGCTTCCAAAATGATTGTTCAGAGAGAGGGTAAATGGCATGACCAGAGGTGAGGATTTTTTTTCAAAATGATGATGGTTTTTTATGCAATCTATATTTATGGATGTTCCCATTTTACTTTATTTTTTAAAGATTTATTTATTTGAGAGAAAGAGAGAGAGAGAGACAGCAGGAGTGTGGGAAGGACAGAGGGAGAGAATCTCCACCACAGTCCTCACTGAGCGGAGAGCCTTACACAGGACTTGATCTCAAAACTCCTGAGATCATGACCTTAGATGAAACCAGGAGTTGGATGCTTAACTGACTCAACCACCCGGGCACCCCTGGATGTTACCATTTTAAACTATGGATTCACGTTGACAGGAATAGTCTTTAAAATATAATTTTTAAATACAAAATTATGAGTTTTTCTAGTCGATATTATTTTCCATTTAAGTGGAGCTAACATGTATATAATTCTCAGAAAAATAATCACATATTTGGTATTATTCCTAGGGTATGCAGTTGAAAAATTGTGACAGTAATGTATAATGAAAAATAAAAGTCACAGTCTAACTTTTGAATGCAAAATGGCATTTAGATTTTTTTAATGTAAATTTTAATATTCAGAGTCATGTTTATTTTTATTTTAATGCTTATTTTTTCAATGTAATGTGTGTGTATGTATATGTGTATATATATAGATACATATACATATCTTCAATATTTTTTACCTGATGCTTCCACTGTCTTTCCTTAAATATCTAACATGAAAATTCAGAGTATGTATTCCACAAATAAAAGTGCCTACATAGCTCTTTGGATCCTGAAAGTCATCTAAACCTATTTCAAAAACAGCTTTATATCAAGACAAATGAAATATAAATAGACAAGTGTCTAGATAAATAATAACTCTGCCATATACATAAAATATTGAACACATGTCTAAATAATTCTAGTTGGTAAATTTAGGTTCATAAAATTTATAATTTATATATGTAATATATATACAGTTTTAAGTTCAAAACCTAATTTCTAATTTATATTGGGTTCCATTTAATTTTATAATGAAATTAATAAATAATTATTAACAATTATGTTATGCTAGTTAATAATGACATATGAATCCTATCTTCCACAAGGAAGAACAAACAGATTTTGTTGATTCTAACTACATTTAGGGCTGTTTCATTGCATGATATTTTGCACATCTTAGTCTATGTGCACATAGTGTCTAGAGCTATAAGGCACAAAGTATGCATCTGTGAACAGTGGCTTTGTGTTTACTTCTATCCTCAAGGCTTTGTGTTATATTTGCAAATGGAAACCACATCCACAATTTGTAAACCCATGTTCCTATACTTAGTGCTGGTTTAAGATTCAACACTATATTTAATATCTGCAGCTCAGTTTATTCCTTTGCAAAATGGGAATAAAATTAGTGTAATATTACAAAAGCATTTTTTGTAAAAAAATATGTATAACGTAAGTATAAACTATTTGATTCAGCTCATATAAGTAATCATAAGTGTAGCTTAATTTAATGTTACTAGTAAATTGATTAAATTCTTATCAATTTGGGGGCACCTGGGTGGCTCAGACGGTTGGGTGACTATCTTTGGCTTGGATTGGGTCATGATCCTGGGGTCATGGGATTGAGTCCCGTGTCCAGCTCTCCTGCTCCATGGGGAGACTGCTTCTCCCTCTCCCTCTGCCTGCCCTCCCCCTGCTTATGCTGGCTCTCTCTCAAATAAATAAATAAAATACAAATAAATAAATAAACAAATAAATTATTATCGATTTAATATAATTATTATTTAATAGCATCAGCAAAACAATTTTATAGCAAAATGAACGACTGGATATTTTAGAGTGACGTCAATTTTAACACTTTTTATACTTAAAAATACTCCCTAGTAGGTGCTTATAATCAAGAGAAGTTAACTTTCAAGAGCTCATCTAATGTGCAAGCCAAAGAGAAACATATTGATTCATAAATATTATTTTCTCTACTTAGATATTAAAGATTATGCCTCTTTTGTTTGGCACAGAAAACATAAACAGATGTATAAAGAAACTTCCACAATCATGTTGACATGATGAGAGTGCTTCTGAGCAAACCCATGCCCAAAGTAAAGGCAGTTAGTTATTCTCTGAAGCACTCATAGTTTACTCCAGGGAAAGCTCAATTTTTTTTTATCAAAGGAAGGTAGAATTGGGAAAAAATTAATTGTCAGAGCCAGTAAGATTACTTGAAACTATAATAGAAGAGAGGTTAGCAAGCAGAGGAGTGGGAAGAAAAAGAAAAACACTGGTGAGGACACATTATGAAATATTACAAATGACCTACTATAAAAAGGATATAAATATCTCTAAGTAAGCTTAATTTATTTTCGCTGATGAAATTGAATTTTCTATAGCAAAAATTTTTTGGTCAATTACTGTTATAATCCAACTGATGAAAAATTCAATGTTTAAGAACAGGCATGGACATTTTAAATTCTGAATGAATTTCATTGGTAATGCTGTATGAGTCTACCTTTGAACTCACTAAATGGAATTTCTCAGTCTCAGATTTATCTACCAGTAACTCAACATATTTCCTCCTTACTCCTACATAGCCTAGTATCCAGGAAATTAAAAATAAAATTTGTCTAATGGAGAAAATCTTCATTTTTATTCATTAAATCAACAGGTATTTACTGAGTACTTATTGGAACAGACACAAGAATATAGTGAGGAAGAGAATATTTTTTATGAAGCTTACTTTCTACTGAAGGAAGTTGAAAATAATCATGATAAATAAATAATATGTCCAACACATGGTCCAGTCATAAGAACAACAAGAAAATTAAAGCAAGAAAAGGAGAATAGGAAATGTTGCAATAGCTCCAAATTTGGAACCTGAGCTACTAGAGATTAGGTTTACCATTTACAAAAAAATGGAAGACAGATGTGTGGAGAGTATCAGGAGATCAGCTCTGGGTGCATTAAGTTTTTGATATATATTTGATTTTCATTGGGGTTCATTAGTCTGTTGTTCAAAGGAGAAGGATGTAGGCTAGAAATAGAAATTTGTAAATAATTAATGTATGTATGTATATGGTATTTAGAACTAGGGAAACATATTACCAAAGGAGTAAGTAGAGATGGAGACCCAGTTCAAGGACAGAACAGACTCCAGTGTTACGATTGTTAAGTCCGGATCGAGACCCTCCCAAAAGAACCCACAAAAAGGCAGGCTGGATGCAAGAGCACGAGGGTTTATTTCCAGCTAGCTGGGGCTCCCACCAGCACACACGACACAGCGCAGTGCTAGGGCAAGAAGCCCCGCCTCTCTCCTCTGCAGCATTTTTATGCACAAGTATGCAAGCACATACGTCACTATACACGTCTCTACACACGTAGGTGAGTTCCTTATTCCCTATATGGCAATTACCTAAATCTATGCATTTCATTGGAGCATTTGAACAACTCAGGGGCTGGGCATCACACAAGGAAGCTAAATTCCAGGAATAGTTTTCACGCCCATGCCCTTAGGCCTGTCTCTCTCTGGCTCAAGGTGAAGCCTGTCATGGAGGAACAGTAATCTACCTAAAAACTGAACTCCACAATGATGTCGGGATATTTAGATGAGGAGAATCCAGCAGAGCTTACTGAGGAATATTGGCCAGAGAAAGAAGGAAAGTAAGTTTCACGTGGCAAACTAGAAACCAAGTGAAGAAATGAGTTCCGATGAGAAGAGACATTAAAGTGACAAGAGAAATGTGATTTTATAGGTATAATGTATATATAGGTGTGTATATATATAATGTGAAGTCTCATTATATGTATGTATATACACATATATACAGATATATGTACACACACACACAGTCAGTATATTAAATGATGTTGATAAGTAAAGAAAGATGAATATACAGCAACATGGATATTGTAAATGGAGTGGGTTCAAGGGACCCTGGAAAGAGAAATTTGACATACTTTACATGAGAATCTGTGTAAAGAAAAGGATAGGGCTATAAATGGACAGAAAGTGTAGTCAATGGCAAATTGTTGTTTTTTTTGTTTTGTTTTGTTTTTTTTGGTTACGTGAAAAGAAATTATAGCACATTTGTATGTTTATGGAAACAATCCAGTGAATAGAAGTATTTGATGGTACTGAAGAAAGGAAGGAATGGTTTGTAAGGGTAAATACAAATTTAAAGAAAAAGTAAAACTTTTCCCCATGCAAAAAGGGAAATACCCCATCTCCTACCTTTTCTTAGGACATTTTCTTCAGATAGCATTTTCTTTAGGCAACTGTAAATTCTTTCTCTGACCCTTTGCTATACTCATACAAATCATTTAAAAGCTAAATAAACCTTTTGTTGGTCTTATGGCCCAGGAATGTTTTTCTCAAGAGCCTGGGAAGCTTCCCTATGAAAGGAATTTAAAGTCTTTATTTCACAGTTTCTGAAAGAAGGTAGGGGCTTCGTTCACTTCAGTAGGTACCTCACTCCCAAGTTGCAAAACTAACCTCTTTCATAAAGATAGAGGTTTATTTTTCCTTTGGATAAAGCCAGTTAGCTAACACAGATGGTCAAAATTACAGGTGAATTTTGGATGAACTATGTGTAACCAATGGTGCTGTCAAGTCCTCTTAGTTAAGTGCATGTATGTAATGGGTTGTATCTACTTGACTTATATAAATGGGTGAATTTTTTTCTCTTTCTTTCTTTAGTGGACTCCCTTTCCGGTTTAATACTTATTCAATAATAATACTGTTTTCATTCTCCTCTTTTGGGAAAAGGTTTTCTGGGTTGGCAGGAAATTCTGTTTTTAATTATATTTCCCCAACACCATACACTAACCAAGTAGAGAGGTTGGCCTTAGCTAGCTGCTGATGTGTTCATCTTTATGGAAAGAGAGAAGGTACAATCTATGGCCACAAATGAGACAGATGTTTCATATTAAAGACAAGACAGCAGGCCCCAAAAGAAACTTTCCTATCTCATGCACCATATCACCAAACTGTGACTTAGGGTAATTAGAGTTTCCATTCTCCTAGAAATGGCATCATAAACCAGTCATTCAGGAATCATCTGATCAGGACTAGTTAGGCAATCCACCTGACAGACCCCTGCCATTTCCCAGAGGAAGGTATCCTTGCAATAACCAACCTGCTATTTTGCCTAATGTAAATTCCTTGTGTCCTGTACCCTTCAGCCTATGAAAGTCTTTCATTTTGTACCGCTGCTTTGGAGCTCCTTTCTATCTGCTAGATTGGATGCTGCCTGATTTGAATCAATTTTTGCTCAGTTAAATTCTTAAAATTTTCCATCTGTATCAGTTTTAACAGTAGAGATAGTGGTGAGAACTCACAGAAACTCTCTTATTTTTCTTTTCTTGGTGATAAAAGGAAATGAGGCAACAATGAGAGACCCGATGTGATTTTTGAAGTGCCAAAGTCTAAGATCACAAATGGTCATGGAGGAGAGTGGGGAGATAAAGGTCAAGAAATGCAGCACTTTTTCTAGGCATTGCTAAGGTCCATACAGGAGTAATGTTGATTAATTTCACTGAGTCAAGTCAGCATGGAGGTGTTTTTGTCTAAATATCTTAAAGTGCGATAGTTCTTATATGAACTTGGCGGAGAGTTATAGGGTTATGTTTCAGACAAGCAAGCATGAGGAACAAAGAATGGAAAGAGGGTAAAGTCATTAAAAGTTTAAGGAAAAGAATGATTAGGGGTGCCTGCATGGCTCAGTGGGTTAAAGCCTCTGCCTTCGGCTCAGGTCATGATCTCAGGGTCCTGGGATCGAGCCCCGCATTGGGCTCTCTGCACAGCCCCTCTCTCTCTGCCTGCCTCTCTGCCTACTTGTGATCTCTCTGTATCAAATAAATAAATAAAATCTTTAAAAAAAAAAAAGGAAAAGAATGATTATAGTGATCAACTGTGAAATTCAAGCTGACACAAACATATCAGTTACTTAAAACATATTAATTGTCTAGTAGAGACCAGACACTAGAATAAAATATGAACAGGAGAGTTTTCTTTGTGTTTTATTAGAAAGACCACTGTAATTCATGTAAACACATACAGAAGTTAATTACTATCAGAATTGTTAAGTGCATGGAAGAATATCAAATAGGAAGATAGACATAGAGCCTGGGGGTGATCTTTGAGCATATAAATCAAGGTAGGATTGGCTGCAGAAGGTCTGACTTGAGACCTGAATTGAGACCAAAGGCACCCTGCAAAGATTTGAGGGGATCACATTAAAAAAGAAAGAAAAAAAGAAAGAAAAGTGGCAGCGAAGACAAAGGTAGAGTGAGCTTGACACACAAGAAAGATCAGATGTTCACAGAATAGTCAGTGAGGGTTAACTGGTTGAGAGGTGGATTTGGAGTGGTAGGTAGGAGCCAGATCAAGGAAGGGACCACACAGGATTTTATTTTGATTACAGTGGGAAGATGCTGAAGGAATTTAAGCAGGAGAGAAGTCTTTTGAAAATGTACTCCTTGAAAATATAACTACGGTCATTCTGTGGAGAATGGATGTGAGATCTAGAAGTGGACCCTGGGATATCGGAGCAGGGTTGTTGTGAGGGTGCAGGTGAATAAGGGTGCTAACTTAGAATGGGGCTTTGGAAGTAGAGATGACTAAAGGATCAGATTCTGGTATGTTCTGCAGAGTGCACCTACACGTACTAGGGAGTTCCAACGGAGGTAAAGTAAAACAAGGGAGGGGTCTAAGATGACTGTTAAGTGTTGCCCTCACCAACTGGGTTTTGTTAGGGCTGTTTTCCTGAACCCAGCAACACCAGAGATATGATAGCTGGTTAGGTCTCAGTTTCATGTTACTTTTTCAACCATATACGTAACTATATATATTTTTTGTTCTCTTTGTCCAACCCTCACCTAGGATTTCAGCTGGAGTTTTTTATATGCTGAACAAGTTCTACTTCAAGAATGCACATATCTTCTCTTTTCCTCTCTGTGTCAGTATTTCTTGAAAGTTCTAGGAGCCCTTGTCCTCCTTATAAGAGAATCTGGGAAATTCAGAGGAATTAAAACACTTAGAGACAATCCTCTGTTATGTCCAGATCGAGACCCTCCCAAAAGAACCCACAAAAGGCAGGCTGGATGCAAGAGCAAGAGGGTTTATTTCCAGCTAGCTGGGGCTTCCACTGGCACCCAGGACGCAGCGCAGTGCTAAGGCGAGAAGCCCCACCTCTCTCCTTGGAAGCATTTTTATGCATTCGAGTAAACAAGCACTTATGTCACAACACACATAGGTGAGTTCCTTATTCTTTATATGGCAATTACCTAAATCTATGCATTTCATTGGTGCATTTGAACAACTCAGGGGCTAGGCATCATACAGGGAAGATGAATTCCAGGAAGAGTTTCACGCCCATACCCTTAGGCCTGTCTTTTTCTGGCATGCCCCTACCTTGTACCCTTAGGCCTGTCTTGGAGGAACTTAAAACTGAACTCCACATCCTCAATCAGTAGAGGGTAGAAGCTAAGGGGATGTATCTCAGCCTCCTCTCCTGCAGATATAAACATATAATGTAAACATTCATGAGAGTCAGTTTGTGTTCCTCACAGAGGTCCTGATAGAATTGACCACCCAATGACTCCATCAACATTCTCAGTATCCACCCTATATTGCCTTGCCCCCTTTCTGTCTCATGCTGTCTACTTCTTTACTCTTGCTTTGTGGTACCATCTTCCAAATAAACTAGCTCTATCTCAGTCCCTGTCTTAGGTTTTACATTTAGGGTAAGACAAACTAAATCATATATTTTTATTAAGAATAAAGACCATTCATTAAGGATAACAATGGAACCCTAAAAAAATTTCAGAGCTTACGAACAAAAGTAAAGAAACTCAAACTTGCCTTAGTAAAGTGATAAGGTGTAAGTATTTTGAACCTGGAATTCTATACTTAGCCTGAGTAAGCAAGTAGTATGGAAAAAAGATACATTTTTAGAAACATGCAGTGCCTCTGAAAAATTAACTATTGGATTTACTCAGCAAAATAGTAACAAATATAAGAATTAAAAAAAAAACTATTATGAATGAAAGAATCACCATGGTAATTAGGGTCTGTTTGTAATTGCTCACCACTGTAGATAACAAAGGTATCTTGATAGCAATTCAGTGTACATATTTGACAATCTACTTACAGGAAGTTATCTGTTTGATTGCCTGTAAGTTGTAAGTCTCAATTTGTAGTCTTTGTGTTCCATACTCTTGAGATCTGGGGTAAAACGTGGTGGAAAAAAAGTTTTTAGCCTCCTGAAGATTTGTCTTTATCTTTGTAGTATTTTCTAGCAGTAAGAACCAAAAACAACAAAAAGAAAATTGATCACATTTCCTTAGAATACCATTCCCCCATATAATGTATATTATCATTTAGTCTTTAAAAAAAAACAATAAAATAACAAGATAAAAACTGAATAGAAGTAGTGAGTTTTCTTATTAAGTGCAACATACTAATATAGTATCATGATAACCCCACTTTGGATACCACTGCTACAGTTTTAAGTTCAAAAACTAATTTCTAATGTAGATTGGGTTCCTTTTAATTTTATAATGAAAAGAACGTTGAAATATGAATTAAGATTTTTTTTCTTTGATATCTTTTTTACCTGTTAGTAGCCTACTGGCAAGTTTGTGGACACGTGTAATGCAAAAAGGTACTTTAGGATACTTTATCTGCCTTTTAAATGTTAATTATAAGCTGCTTATAGGAGAAAGAAGTGGAAATGACAGGGAATACAGTGATGGAAGCAAGGACTATGGGAGATGAGAGGCAAAGGAGGCTCAGTGGGAGATGAAGATGAAGAGGAGGAGGAAAGGAAGCGGAAAGAACGCGTCTGTGAGACAGTTTGAGATTTCCTCAGACCAAAAGGAAATTTCCCAGAAACACCCCCAAACTTCACAGGACTCCTTCTTGATGTTCAGCTGTTCTCTGAATATCTGGCAGGAGCTCAGAGTGTCTTTGTGATATGTGGGAGGGTTCTAGAGCTTTGTCTAACACTTTGGTAACCCAAACATGCATAGTAGTTGACCTGAAGAGAGCATAGGGACTAGAATAAAGGGGATATCATCAGTACCTATTAAATTGACAACTGGAGGGGACCGTTAGGCACTTAGGCCCCAAGAAACCAAGTTCTACCCTCAGGGCTAAAGGAGACTACTGATAACAGTGCAGATTAAATGTCCCATTCCCCTGTTGAAATAAAAGCTTAAAATCAAGATTAGTTTGACTTCTCAAAAATACAGAGGAAATATATCTTGTTCTTAGATTTATAAACTAAAATTCAAAGCAGTTTCATGAATTGCCTCATTCCTAGGCATTCAGTCACAGAAGTGTAAAAAAAAAAGTAGAATTGGGAATACACTAGCATAAAAATGACTCCAATTTGAATCATATTGGGCTGATTTGCTTCAACCTTTTCTGTGAGGACGGTTAAGCACAGAATTAAAGACGGCTGACTGAACCACCTGTAGGTCCTGATTGAAGGGTTTCAGTAATGACATAGAAAGTGTTGTGTAATTACGATAAAGAGATATATGTGTTTTATCTTCTCTTGTTTTGCAGGTTTTTGTTTATTTATTTTAATTCAAACACATTCAGACAGATATTTTGCTTTTCAGTTCCCCTAGAAACATATCCTGAGGCAAATATTCGAATGCAAGTAGTTTGTTTGAGTGGTGATCCAAGAAACTCTGGCAAGGGATGTGGAAGTGAGGCAGAGAAGGGAAAAGAGCCAACATCGGGTGCATTATCTAGGAAGCTCCTGCTGTGGGTAATTGGAGCTTAATCTTGCTGGTGAATTCTGAGAGCAAGCATACAACAGGCACCTCAGAGTTATTCCTCCCACGGGGGCGAGGGAGTCAGAATATTGGTAAAAAAATTTCCATCCTTCGTAGGTTGAGGGCTTTCCTTGGGAACCTTAATCTTAGCACTGGTTGGCTGTGAGTTGTTGGCTGGTTGGCTGTGAGTCTGTGAATGTTGCAAAAGAAAGCCTCAGGCAAAAAGAATCACAAGCTGGCATTGAGTAGCCCAGCTCAAGAACAGCAAAGTTGGGGGCTGGGGGTGGACACGAATTAAGAAGAGCAAACACAATACTTTTATCACAGGATCCACCTATCCCTGTTTTCTGGTATCTGACTGCTTGATTTACTGATAAACATGACTGCCTGGCCTTAACAGGCTTTCCAGTTCACAATTTCTGACATCACCAACTCTGTGATACTCGTGATTATAAATTCCTTACTTACTGTCTTAAACAATGCTAGAAATGAGTTTTTAGAAGAGTTTTGAAGGGAAAAATCACATCCAAATGAACTTGTGTTAAATTAGCATTCTGTAAAAATGTGCATGCAATCCAAAATTCACTTGGGAATGGGAGGGGGAGCCACAAAAATGTTCTCTGAAAGATGAATAAATGATAACTTAGAAAAAATATATATATTTCTTTCTCAGATTCTGACATTATGAAGTTATTTAAGTAATAGCACTTATTTTCTGTTTTCCATATTCAAGCTTTCATGCCACTTACATAATTGAACTGAAATTATAGGTCATTTAGAAGGTTAATAAGAGAGATGAAGGCATAACTCAAATTTGCTAGTCTTTGCTTTGGTAGTAAATTGATTTGGAACATTGTAGAGCAATGGAAGAGGATAGGGTCCTAAAGTCTTTAGCTCATTTTAGTTCCACCTGATTAAATTAATATTTACACAAGCAAAGAAGTTTGGATCAAATCCTTTGATTCTTAAACTCTTGAAAAATGAACAAAAATGAATCAAACCATCAAGCTGCATTATATGAGTCAATGCTAAATGTATAGATTGTTATGTTTTTAAATATCTGTTATTTACCTTCCATTCATTTATTCAAAACTCACATGCACCTACAATATCATAGATCTTAAGAATGTTGTACACATTTGTTGTATGAGTAGTGGCAGAGCCTGGTACTTTCTTTGACCTGGCCATCTCAGTGGGAACACAGGCATTCATATTAAAAATCTCTATGATGTGACAAATGCTTTCTATAGTTGAAAAGATAACCCTGGTTATCTGCTTACTAATTTTTGCTTGTGCCTTTATATGTGAACAGTAGAAATTTTGATGCATAAATGATAACGAGTGATTACAACGGTAGTATTTTCAGCCTTACTGCTTTCAAAAACAGCTGGAGAAGAAAGGTTTGGTTGTAATTCCTGATCCTAAACTTGATCAAAGAAGATAATATAAATTATATTTTTAGTGTCATTATATAGGATTCTATAACATTTACTAATGGACATTGAACATTGAAAGAAAGGATAACTAGAAGCAAGTAACTCATTTTATAATATTAAATTTAAAGATACAGGAAGTTACTGAGTTTTAGAATTTCCATGGATTTAGAAATAATATTGTTGGAGTCTTTCTTTTTGAACGTGGGAAAAATGACACTCAGCTTATTGGCATGCCTAAGCTGAAATAGTCAGTGGCATTCGAGCACAGACATCCTTTCTCCAAAGCTTATGTAAAATGTATCATTGCTTCATTAAGAGTGACAAGGGATCCAGTCTTCTGCAAATACCAGTAATTATATTTTTCACCTATGGTGGAGTCAATATCTCTGTATTCCCCTAACTGTGCAGCATGGGTGATCCAGCATCTACAGCCCTGATTATAGTCCTATAGTAAATGGAGCAGAATATGTTAAATGTTTATTGGGAGCACAGCAGGGATTTAAGCTGTTTGTGGATGTGTATGCTCTAGATTATAAATAAATCCTTGCCTAGCACAACATGGCAATGTAACAATACTCAGCTCTGCCGGTGACCTTAAATAAAAACCCCCAGGCATCTTTACCCAGCCACTTACTCATTCCATTTGATAAGATTTTAGCTAATAGAAAGAAAAAGCTCTAGCTAAATGGTTTTGCTGAAATGGTGTAAATGAAATGTAGGGAAAACATGACTGAGGAAGAAATAATGGTGGCTGATCCTTCTGCGGAAAATAATGATGAAAGAGTTGCTTCACTGAGAGAATTATCTATCAACTACATTGTCAAAGATCTTAATATATTATCAGATGGAGCCAAATATTTCCTAAATTCAAGCTACTCTCTGAATTTGTTAACCATCTCTTAAACTTATTAGAGTTCAATTTGTTAAATCAAGACTTTGTTGTTGTTGTTGTTGTTTTAATTTAAGTTTCTAAAGTACTGGGCAGAAACTTTTGTACTATACAATAATTATATCTCTTATGGATACAATGGTTACAAGAACCTTATGGATAGAATGGTTATAAGAATTCTATACTCTTGAGGTGCCTGGGTGGCTCAGTGGGTTAAAGCCTCTGCCTTCGGCTCAGGTCATGATCTCAGGGTCCTGGGATCGAGTCCCACGTCGGGCTCTCTGCTCAGCAGGGAGCCTGCTTCCCCCCTCTCTCTGCCTGCCTCTCTGCCTACTTGTGATCTCTCTCTTTGTCTAATAAATAAATAAAATCTTTTTAAAAAAAGAAAAGAATTCTATGCTCTTAAATGTATTCATATAACATTCATAGACATAAGACTTAAAACGCAGTTACTATAAAAACATTACATATTAACGATAGAAGTGTTTCATTTGGGGAAAGATTTTCAATTTTTCACGCAAAGCTAACTATTACCTTATTTGATTTGTAAAACTACAATGTTAGTCATCAAATACTGAGCCATCACTCAAGGAAAAAGCACGTTGTATTTTTTTCTGTGAGAGGAGATTCTAGGAGTTGTAGACACACTTTTTACATGACCATCTTTCACTAAACAGCCATGAATACTTTGCACACATTCCCTTTCAGCATATCCAATTCAGCACCTGCAAAATGGGGTTAAACCTTGTTCAGTTTAATTCAGAGTATTATAATGGAATAAAATTAGATAAAATACAGGAGAACATTTTGCAAATGAAAACCAGTCTATAGACATTACCTCCAGGAAAATGTTTGAAACAGATAGTTAAAAATAATTCTATGTATAGAAAACCCAATAAACAAACCCTCATTAAGAAAGATGGTTTTGATTTGCTTGAGTGGCTCAATTGGTTAATCATCTGACTCTTAATCTCAGCTGAGGTCTTGATCATGAGGTCATGAATTCAAGCCCTATATTGAGCTCCATGCTTGGTGTGGAATCTACTTAAAAAAAAAATCTTTTCAGTAAAGTACAGGAGTTGCTTTTTCCCCCCCAGATGATCACTAATTCTCAGTGCTAGTAACATAATTGTACTCCCAAGTACTAAAATTTTTTTATGTTGTTCTTCTAAGTCCTTTTACTTCCTATTACACTCTCTATTTCACTGATCTCGTTAGAATTTTTTGACAGTAAATGAACATAACACAGTTATTACTCATTTGGCAAACCTTTGATTTTCATATGGCTTTGTTCAGGCCTGTAAACAAAGAGATACAAATAAATCACTGTCATCTTAGTATTCTTCTGGAGTTTGTGAGAACTCTAGAGATCATCAACACAATTTTTTTTTTTTTTATATGTGCAGGAACTACAGTTTTAAATGATTTCCCCTCTATTTTATAAGTAGGTAATAAAATAGCAAAAGCAAATTAACAAATAACCATCTGAGAAACATGATGGATGCTAGAGTCAGGAGAAAAAAGCTTTATTCAAGGACCTGCCATTTACTGGGTTTATAATATGGGGTCTTTGCAATTTTTTTGCCCTCCTCCTCAGATTCTATATGTGAGAAACCATGTAAATAAAACAGCATCAAACTTCAAGAATGTTTTTACTGATTCCATGCTTCTAAAAAGCAATAACAATTTCCAAATTCATTTGTGAAATTATTTGAATATTTACTTGTAAAGTTTTTTATATTTCCCAAATCAAGTAAAAGACTTTGTGAAGCATATGAATATCTTAGGTTCAATTATTTAAACTAAAACCAAACATAAAATAATTCTCAAAGTTGTTTTTCTAGACATTTCACTTTTTGGAAATAATGGTTGGTCTTGGTTGATGCCAAGACATCTCATAGGTCTAAAATATAGAAATTCATATGAACAATGAAGATCCCTTCACTGAGAAACTCCAGAGAATTACTAAACAGTTGAATTACCAAACGACTAGAGAGTTCTCAAAACAGCTTACATAGACTATTGCAAGGATAGATAATTTTGGTGTGTGAATAAAGAACACAGATGTTTAGACATATGCTGTCCTTTTTTAATTACAATCAGTTTTTGAAGAATCTTAAGGGCTAAAAGTATTTTTCATCATTTTGATTTTTGTTTGTCAAATTTTGTTGCTTAGCATACCTTAGTCCAAAGTAAGAAACATAAAATTTTAACTCTTCTAATATCTATGTGGTAGACCTTAGATGTTTCAACTCTATCAATGAAAATTGCCCATTAATTCTACAACTTACATTTTCCCAAATATGAGGGAAATGGATTACAATAATTGCAAAAAGAGAGACAAAAAAAAAAAAAAAAGCCAGCTCTCTCAACTCTCACTGTCTTACAGAATTCTCAGCTTCCTCAAATTTCTCTCTATATAGTTCTTTCAGTTTCCAGAACATTCTTTATGATATGATTTGATCCTCTCAGTCGTTCTTCGAAATTTACCATTTCTTATGCAGTTACAGTCGAGAGACGTCTGTCTCAAGAGCACCTATAACTATGAACTTCTGTTAGGTTACTGATCATGAAATAAGGCTGTGAATATCTTTCCTCATTACAACTGAAGTCATTGTTACATAAGTATTGAATCTGCTGACAGAACTGCTAAAATTTAGTCAAAAGTTTTCTTACCTTTTATTTATGTTTTCATTTCAGCATTCTTTCTTTTTGGACCTGGGTATGATCCCAAAATAGTCATGTGATAAATTCAGTGACCGATATTCTACCCAAGTAGCACCCTTTTCCAGTAAGATTTACTAAGTCCTTTAAACAGATGGAGCCCTTCTATGTCATACATCATTACCTACATCATATTATATACAGAAAAATACTTAACTCCTTCACTTACAATTAAATTCACCCCATATTTATTATGCACCCACTACAGATATTCAAGATTATACTGGACAATACATTCACAAAAGAATTAGAGTATAAAGTGGTAAGTGCAAAAGAGTATGATGATTTACATTATAGATTTAGAACCAAGTGTCTGAATTACTATCTGTATAACCATGAAGAAGTTATTTAACTTTACTTAATCTCAGTTTATTAATCTGTACTAATAATGATAATAATGATACTTATTTTATTTTTTAAGAGATTTTATTTATTTGACAGAGAGAGAGCAATTACAAGTAGGCAGAGAGGCAGGCAGAGAGAGAGGGCAAGCAGGCTTCCCACTGAGCAGAGAGCCTGATGTGGGGCTCGATCCCCGGACCCTGAGATCATGACCTGAGCCAAAGGCAGAGGCTTTAACCCGCTGGGCCACCCAGGCAACCCAATGATACTTATTGTATATGACTGAGATAAGGACTCAATAAAGTTTTCCATATATGAACCTAGTACATATAACAAATATTATTATTGCTATTATTTTAAGCTTATTATTTCCATTAATGTTCAAATTGAGAGGGTGCTAATTCATTGGAGTTTAGAAACATATTTGTGTTTAGAAAAAAATAGATAATAGAGTGTGGGTGAAGATTTATAGAGTCAGTGAAGGTAGAAACAATAACATTAATAAAATAGTATATGATTAATAGAAAAAAATTCGAAGGGAAATTAATTTTCTGCTCTAATTTTGCTTAGTCCTTCCAGAAGTTCTTAAAAGAGAAAAGAAGGGTACCTGTAGGGGCAGTTGGGTAGCTCAGTGGGTTAAAGCTTCTGCCTTTGGCTCAAGGTCATGATCTCAGGGTCCTGGGATTGAACCCTGCATCTGACTCCCTGCTCAGTGGAGAGCCTGCTTCTCCCTCTCTCTCTGCCTGCCTCTCTGCCCACTTGTGATCTCTCTCTCTGTCAAATAAATAAATAAAATCTTAAAAAAAAAAAAAAAAAGGGTACCTGCATGGTTCAGTCAGTTAGGCATCTGACTCTTGATTTCAGCTCAGGTCATGATCTCATGGTGGTGAGATAGAGCCCTAGTCCAGCTCTATGCTCGATGTGTAGTCTGTTTGACATTCTCTTTCTCCCTCTCTGTCTGCCCCTCCCCCTGCTCTTGTTCTCTCTCTCTTAAAAGAAAATCTTTAAAAAAAGATAAGATGCAGAGCAGATATAGTCATAATAAAAATTAAAAAAAAAACTATATATGATTAGCAGAAAATTATAAAATTTAACTTGATGTACCTCATCTTATAATTATGGTTTAAAATATTGTCTTTAAATGATGTTCTAGAAAACAATAAAGCAAACCTTTCAAATTTATACCAAACCACTTAGAAAAATTGGAATTTTAAATGAGATCACAACAATTATATATGGAAAGATTATTAATAGGACAATATGGCTATTGCCACTGATGTATCATAACTATATTCTATATGATATAACTGCATCATAACTATATTCTAGCAAGCATGCCTAGCAAAATGAATTGGGAAATCACAGAATTGGGAAATTGGGATTTTCTTGGTTTGCATAAACATCATTAAGGTTGTCAGGACAATACAAATGAATGCTCATATGCCGTGACATTAAGTATAACATTTTGGTCAAAACTGCTTTTGGACTACCATAAGAAAATATTCCTTTTAGTAGCAAATCAAATGTTTTATGTGGAATTTTTTCCATGTAAAAATGCTTGGTACAATATTCCTATGCTTCTGAAATCTGAATAAATTCTGACATATTTCTATTTGGGGAATTACACACTTAAACAATATTATATAGCTAACTAACAATTTAGTTTATGAAGAGCCACCAGATGGAATTTGCATTATGCTTCCTGTGCCATTCTTGTTAATTAATTCTGGCAAGAAAAGCAATCAGGTAACAAGGATGGACAGTTAAGTCAAAAAAGAGAAAAGTGGTTTTACTTCCTCTCATGACTTTATCCTCATCTTAGTAAATAAGTAGAAAATTTGATTAAGAATGATCTCAGTGTTAGTGATTTTCCCACATTTAACCCACTTTCAAATTTTTTAGAATGTCATCTGTAATATTATTTAACATAAATTACAAAAACCATAACTTTTCAAATGTATTTAAAAATACCTTTAATATTGGGCACCTGAGTGGCTCAGTTACCTAAGCATCTGCCTCTGCTCAGGTCATGATCCCAGGGCCCAGGGGTCTAGTCCCTCATTGGGCTTCCTGCTCAGTGGGGAGCCTTCTTCTCCTTCTGTCCTTCCCCCGCTCATGCTCGCTCTCTCTCTCTCAAATAAATAAAATCTTTAAAAAATACCTTGAGCGGCACCTGGGTAGCTCAGGGGGTTAAGCCTTTGCCTTCCGCTCAGGTCATGATCTCAGGGTCCTGGGATCTATGGAACCCCAAGGCAGGCTCTCTGCTCAGCAGGGAGCCTGCTTCCCCCTCTCCTTCTGCCTGCCTCTCTGCCTACTTGTGATTGTTCTCTCCGTCAAATAAATAAATAAAATATTTTTAAAAATACCTTGAATATTAATTTAAAATTTAAAATAATTTTCATATTTTAATAAATTTATATAAATGAATAAAGTTGAAAAAATGAAGTAGAGACAGTATCAAAGTATTTCCTTTTCTACAGTTTATCCAATTAATAATATAAATGTGTGCATAGTTTTATAGATGTTAATATACAGCTGGTTAATAAAGCATAAAAAATCAAATACTTTCTGAAGAAGTATATATTCTGATGGAAAAAGAGAAGTGTGCCAAGTAATACCCACATACACTTGTATATCACAAATATAAATATATACCACATATATATTCATTCTTGCAACTGATTTTAGCCAGATTTACCTGCTAAAACCCTGTTTCTGGTAGAATTTCCAATATGAAACTAGAACTTTTTTTTTTTTTTTAATTTAAATTTACTTCATGGAACCTTGAATAACCTACAATAACCTTTTCAAATTATTATTAGTTCTTGGCATTCAGCCTCTCAACTGAGCATTTTCAGCAATGCAAAGAAATGATCCTTTATGATCATTTCTTATTGAAATGATCCCTTATTACACGTAGTCTGGAAGATTCTAATCCAGTGGAGTAAAAGCCTTATCTTTAAAATATACATGTACATACCTTTATTCATAATTGCAGTGACATGCCTCTTATTTCTAGCCCAGAGTTTTTTGCTGCACAATCAGAACCTGCAGTGCATGTGAAACCTACTATATTAAAAACACATTTACATAAAATATGGTTCCATGAAATTTAAAAATGCCATGGGGAGAAAGATGAGTAAAAGATCAAGTTTAAATTCTCTTAGAGTTTGATAAAGCTCATATGATAAAGCTCATATTTATATTTGATAAAATCAAAATTCCTTTGATTTTAATTACATATCACTTTTTATAAATTAATGAAAAAGAGATTGCTCATTTTCTTCAACATATTGTGGATTTCCAAAAGAATTATTTTCTATTTTTATGTTAGATTAGAATTATTCATACCCCCTGTGAATTTTTATTTTTCCCCTAAATAAACCAAACAGCAGACTTAGATGACTACAGCGTCATATTTACATTAGACAGTATCACTTGAAGCATTTAAGCTCTATCTGTGCTGACTAGTTTCCCTTAAAACGAACTCTGTTTTCTAAAGAACACTAAATGTAACTGGAAAGCATCATATCACGGTGGTTAAGAGCATGGTAATTAAAGTCAAACACATGCTTGACAGTTTATCCTGAAACTTAAAATAGAATTTTTCAAGGTAATTGAATATGCCAAGTTTTAAGTTTCATAATCTGTCAAATGAGGATAGTGATAGCTCCTCCGGTTTGCATGAATTAAAATTATTCTGGTCTAGCAAGTAATTAGAGAATAACTGTTAATAATTGGTACTGGAAAGTATTCGTGAGAAGTATTTGTGACAGTCTGTAATAGGAAGGTTTACTTAAGAAGGAAAATGGTTTCCTATCTATACAAGACTTTTTCAGTGGGGTTTTAACAATTCACATTTAGTTCTCCTAAATAGTTGGCAGTTTTAAGAAATTTCATGTCATGTTAATACAATTACTGCCAGTTTTTAAAATAATTTGCAAGTTCTTAATACTATCAACCTATATACATTATGGCTTTTCCCATTTTTTATAATAATTTATTATCTTTCATATGTAATTGTCTTCATGTGTTTATAGAATTGCAAGCTTAGGGCACATGGGTGGCTCAGGCGTTAAGCGTCTGCCTTCAGCTCAGGTCATGATCCCAGGGTCCTGGGATGGAGCCCCGCATGGGGCTCTCTGCTCAGCAGGGAGCCTGCTTCTCCCACTACCATTCCCCCTGCTCATGTTCCCTCTCTTGCTACGGTTTCTCTCTGTCAAATAAATAAAAATCTTTAAAAAAAATAATAAAAAATAATAAAAAAATTAAAAAAAAAAAGAATTGCAAGCTTATCTACATCATAAACAGTTCCCTCATATTTATCAAAATAAGGAATATAAGCAGTCAAATACCATGGATACAGTGTTAGTATGTAACACTGGAAAAGATACACTAATGTTAGTCACAGAAGAAAGAAAATAACATAATAGAAAGTAAGACATAGTACAAAGCACCAAAAGGTATGTTTAAATCAATATGGGCATGAAGGAAATCATTCTTCTCATGCATGTAAGTGAGAGAGAAAGGTATATTCAGGATTTAATGGTGACAGAGAGGATATGGCTCAAGTTGAGGGAAATAAACCACAGTCAGGTAAATGAATATATAGGACCACAGCACTAAGAGCAAGAGAGTATACGAAGCAGAGGAAATGCCAGGGTGAAAAAATGGAGACCCAAAGAAACAGAAAACGACCAGGTCTTCTCATGTATTAGACACCACTGAGTATAGTGAAAATATAGTTCAGACTTTTGAGTTAGACAGATATGGACTGCATTCCAAAGCCAGTTCAATTATTATCTGTGTAAATGTGGCTATGACTTAGTCCACTCAGCTGTAACAATAGAAAAGATAATATTCTCTCTGGATCTTAACAAATGCTAATTAATCATTGCTATTGATGTTTTGTAGAGATACAGGCAAAGAACAATCCAGGTGTTGAAGTACCTAAAGTTGATACAATTTGTGGAACCCTCTTAGGAAAAGAAAGTAAATTGCAATTACCAATTTACATAAGAAGACAAATTTAGAAGGAGAAAGTAAATCGCAAATTACAGATACCACAAACTTCACAAAGTCAAAAATAGTAACAAAACAGTATTATTCATGAACAGCTCAACACAGCTAAATAATATCTTTTTTCCCTTAAAATATCACTAGCATATTTTATGATAACTTTCTCATAGTACACTGATTTCATAATACAATTTTATGGAAATTATAGTTTGCTCTCTCCTCTAGCTTAAGTAAAA
>CM053605.1:150564728-150650535 GCA_028646535.1 Procyon lotor | reverse complement strand
GGCTTTTAGATTGATTTCCTCCTCTTTAGCTGGACTTCTGATTCCCAGGGCTCTCTGTGCCTCCTACACCTCCACCATCTTGCCTCCTCTCTCAATGCAGTCGACTTTTGAAGTGGGAAATAAATTGCCAATTTTTTTCCCCCAAAATAATACTAAATTGTCTCTTTCCACTAAAATCCATATCTAGCAGAGCATGGCTTAAGTTTTTGCCTTTATTGATCGGAATTTGTGTCCATATTTTTGTGAGATAATTGTGGGTCTTCTCTTTCTCTACCTACAGCTTCCTCTGCAGCCCATGTAGTCAGAAGAATATTGGGTTTCAGAAACATCAGGCCATCAACAGTGTTGCGAGCTAAGCATAGTGAAATGGTCTGCACGGTAGGGCTGTAGTCCCACCATCTGCACATCCTTTCACCGTATTCATTCTTGGATCACCTCATGGAGGAGCTACTATCTCCTTTCTCTTTCTCGAAATTTTTTCATGCACCACACCCCAGACCATGTACCCCGGTGCCTTCATGTCTAACTTAGTCATATAAATGGTCATTGAAGGAGCTTGAAATCAATGAGTGGAACATTTCCCTTTACCCAATACATGTCCTTTCTGCTTGAATAGCCCACACCTTCCCCTAGAACTAAGCAAAATAACTGACCTCTTCTGCTGTATTCTTCTTTAAGGAGAAGCCAGGAAATGGGACTCCCAAGTTGCCGCTTGATCTTCCCTTTTCCTTTCTTATTTTAATCCCCTGGCCAAATCTCTCGAGGTTGTTGGACTTCCTAATTGTTTCAATTTACACAATTGTCCCAGAAAAAATGCAACTGAGCTTCAGTTTCATACACACCATTAAAATAATAATGTCATGAGTAATATAAACATGCTGTCAGTTTTTAAAACCTTAATATTAAAACACCATCAATATTCAATAAAATATAAGTCATGCTTACTTCAAAAAAATATGGTCAATGCAAGCCACTATATTTTTGGTAAAAACACAGAAACTACAGGGTAAATGCAAACCTTAAGGGTGAAAGAAAGCTGCATTTCATTTAAAATACTGTAATATATTATCTATCAATTTGAAAGGTTTTTTCTGACATTTAAAGTCAGTTAAGCATTGACATTTTAGGATTGAACCCCAATAATGTATATAATTTATAATACTATACACACACACATATATATGTACAAATTGAGATAAAAGGTATTCATAATGATCATCAAATTGGTATGAATTAATTTTGTCTGCATTAAAAATACTAGGCATCAATATTCCATAATGTCTTAAAAACTGTGTTATCAACAATTACCCTCATAATCCTCTGGTAGAAAATCATTATTCTTATCATGTTATACAGGTGAAGAAACTTACAGATTTAATGCCTCAGCTAATGATATACAGAAAGACAGTTACGGCAAGGGTCAACAATCAGAATTTATTTGGGGATGTCACTTTCAAACTGCTGTTTCACGTTGACCTCTGAAAGAAAATCAATTATATAGAGCTTACTGGCTTAGAGAATGTCAATGCAATGCAGTTTAATTCATCATTAAACCTGTACCGTCTACTTTACCAGTCTGTTGTTTACTATGAATAGTAATGCTGGATAAAACCACATCTGGAGGATAAGGAAAGGTATTTATTGGGATGTCTATTAGACATTAGTAACATTCCTACTGAAATGCTTTCCTATCACACTGAAGACATTTTTAAAATTTTTTTTAAAAGATTTTATTTATTTGACAGAGAGTGAGAGAGATCACAAGTAGGCAGAGAGGCAGGCAGAGAGAGAGGGGGAAGCAGGCTTCCTGCTGAGCAGAGAGCCCCATGCAGGGCTCGATCCCAGGACCCTGAGTTCATGACCTGAGCCAAAGACAGAGGCTTTAACCCACTGAGCCACCCCGGCACCCAAGAAATTTTTTTTAAGGTTTAAATTCATTGAATGATACTGAAGCAGAAAAGTAGAAGAGATCATCATTCTATCGTATCAAATGTGAAGCGCTATTGCAATAGTTTCTGGAATTGCGTTAAAATATGTGGGGATATGAGCTTTCACAATAAAAAATAATGGATTTAAAGGATAGCTGGAGTAACAAAAAGAGGTAACTAATTTTCCCAATTCCAGACAGTTTACTGTCTGACAAAAGGAAGCATGTATCTATTTGGGGGTGGGGTGGGGTACATTGTTATTTCCTGGAACTGCATACAGAGAGGAAGAGGGATAAATTCAAGGAATCCTCTTATAAAGAAGAAACTATGACAACAAATACAATGCATTTGACTGACAGTATTGGCTGAAGACATACAAATTATTCTCAAAGGAGTACCTGTTGAATTCAATATCAGTGAAATAGAAAGCTTAACGTTAACTTTATACTTTACTGAAATAATTTTAGTGGGAATTAAAACATCTAAAAGAATGCCTTAAATTCCTATTCATGTTCTAAGATAAAATTCCTAAGCAGGTATTTTGTAGGAGTTGGACTGAAATCTTTTCCTAATTTAACTTGATAATGGTAGTTGTGCAAATAAAATGTCCTGTGGATTAAAATTAGGTGATATATGTTAGAAATAATCTATGGGAAGGTAATGAAAGAGGAGTCCTCTGCATAAGACCATGCACGTGATAGATTGCACAACTCCTGCTGGCACCATTTATATATACTCTGATATGAAATGTGGCCCTGGAATTGTTCATGTGATGAGCCTGGAAAAGAAGGTTACTATATTTTCTCTAGTTTGTTATAAAATTGACCTTTTAGATGTAAGAGCTGTAGCCTTTCCTCCCTTAATTAAATACTACAGAATCCTTTGTCTTTCTGTGCTTTGTTTTAGCCACTCGCTTTAGGACTACCTTCCAGTTTTTTTGAAATCTCTCTTCCTCTGTTCTAAAGTTTGCTTAAGTTCTCTATGGAATGTTTTTTAATTATATTAAAATTTTCTAGATGTTCAATTTATAGCTTTTAAAAATTTTGCTCAAGGCACCTGCGTGGCTCAGTGGGTCAAAGCCTCTGCCTTCGGCTCAGGTCATGATCTCAGGGTCCTGAGATAGAGCCCCGCATCCGGCTCTCTGCTCGGCAGGGAGCCTGCTTTCCCCCCACCCCCCACCAGCCTCTAGGCCTACTTGTGATATCTCTCCTCTCTGTGAAATAAATAAATAAAAATCTAAAAAAAAAATTTTTTTGTCCCTTAATATTTTTCCTTTGCTTTATTATTTGACTTTTTATCTGCTTATACATTTGGTGCAAATATTGTTGTGGACTTTCTCAGATTGTTTTATCATCATCAACTGTTTCGTTGTTACTGGCTCAATTTTGTTAATTTTGGTGTACCCCCTCATGGGTGATTACTATCTGTGTCTTTTATAATTTTAGATAATGCAGGCATCCTCAACAGATTCAGGGTGTGTTTGTTTTATTAATTTTTACTCTTGGAATCCCTGGGTTCCCTCTAGAGCAATCAGTGCTGCTGTGGACTTTTATTGTGGGAAGAGGAGCAACAGTGACTTTACTGTTAATGGAGCAGATTTTGCTTTATTCTCTTCCTCCTTGAATTCCTACAACAGGCAGACACTATGAACTTGGCTCCCTCAATTGTACATGGAACAAATTTGGGGATTAAATTTTTCACAGAGGACATTTCTCCCAACTCCAGCATTAAGGCCTCAGACAAACTTTTGGTACTTTCCTAGGTCCATATGCACTTTTTCTCTAGTGCAATCTCCTAAGTCTTGGATTATGTTTGGTAGCACCGATTTTGGTTCTAGTTTCTGACCTCACTTAGGCCCAAGGTCACACCTCTTTTTCTCTTTTAGGTACTTTATTAAACTCCATGTCCAGCAATTAGATCATACAGCTTTTCTATCCTCTTTGCCCGTGAATTCATGAGTTTTCTTCTCCTGTTCTGCATTGCCATACATTTTCTTCTAACATTTTCTAGTATTTGTTTGTTTGTTTGTTTATTTTTAAAGATTTTATTGTTTGTTTATTTTTAAAGATTTTATTTATTTATTTATTTATTTATTTATTTGACACAGAGAGAGGGATCACAAGTAGGCAGAGAGGCAGGCAGAGAGAGAGGAGGAAGCAGGCTCCCTGCTGAGCAGAGAGCCCGATATGGGGCTCGATCCCAGGACCCTGAGATCATGACCTGAGCCAAAGGCAGAAGCTTTAACCCACTGAGCCATCCAGGTGTCCCTGTTTTCTAGTATTTATATTTAGCATGATAGTATATAATAAAATAAGGTTGGGTATGTATCTGCATAAGCTAAGTTCAGCATGTTTCCAGTATGTGAATAACTTCATAAGTGTTTTTGTGTCTTTAGTATATCTCTGTAAGTCAATGTGTGTAACTTCCTCTCTGAATCACACATTCCTGTTCATTCGTCTGCATTTTCCTTTCCCTCTATCTCATGGTTACCTGATGATGAATTTACACATGCACAGATAATTCAAATTGGATATTTGGTGGAAGTAAAACATTTCTGTTGTAAGGGATGTTAAAGATCATGTCTTTCAATTTCTTTCGGTTACTTGGAAGTAACAGAAAGTAAAGAAACTCAGACCGAGAAAAGTCAATGTCATTCAGCATAATATCTTGGCACAATCTCACTAAAATACCTTCTGATACTTCATATGAAAAACTTGTGGATCATATATTTGTAAAATTTGAGAAATTTTATATCGCCCTATTGAAGTACCAGAATTACTATCCGTGTTCTCCAAATACAGATCTTCATTAAACTGAACTAGAGATAGTAATATGAGGCAGGAAAGTGCTTTAAATTACTTTAGAACAATAACTTTGATTTCTTTTCTTTTTTTTTTTTTGGTACCCTTGATTTCTATACCCATTGTGGCTTTTATTAAACACCCTGAATGTTGGAAAATGGTAGTATTAATTTTTACTTTTCTGTTTCCTAAATGGTTCTAGTCATATTTACTCATAATTAACTATTTTTATTTAGGTTTTAAAATGTAAATATTACAAAGGTCTTTATAACTAAAGCTTAGTTTTATTATGTGAATATTCACATCAAATCATTTGTCGTATTATATTCATGTATCAAATATATTTTTCAACCTATGAAAGTTGTTCAAAGACTAAATTTCTAGTTTCTATCCTAGACCAATGAATTAGAAACTTTGAAAATGTCCAGTACCCATTGTCTACACATTAATCTTCTTAGTACTAGTACCCCTTAGAAGAAAGTACAGGAATTCTTAGCATGTAATTGCTGGTTGATTACCTTTTGGCCCATGTTTCCTTATCATCTGCATTGTCTAAAATTCTTAGGTAGTCTCATTTCCCCATCTTCAGGGAATTTTGTGCATTTTATGTATTCCTAAAGATTCCATCTCGTCTCATCCATCTTTCATCAGCACAAGTTTCTTTCCTTTCTTGGAATGGAAGTACTTACCATTCCTCTGGCAAAGCTTGACTTATGCCTGAAACATCAATTCAGATATCACCTGGTTTATAAAATTTTATAGTTCCCTATAAGTGGTGAGAAGGAGATGAAGCATGTGTTGAGGAAGTAAGTTATGTAAGAATCTGCATTTAATAATCATGACACAATGTGAATGTGTATGGTCATCCTTGAGTGTTCGTGATAAGCGCTTTTTTTTTAATTATGTAAAAGATAGGGGGCAATGTTCCCTGTGTCTACACACATTTCATCCTCTGAATCACTCACTCTGCTTGATGTGACTTGACCACTGAAGTTTAGTAGCCTGTTCACAAGACCTGAGGAGTTATGCACTATTGTAGACTCTTAGTCCTTCATGTGGGAGTGCTGTGAGGGCAAGGAATCTCTTACAAGTGAAGACAGGTAATTTAAGTATAAAAAAAGTCTTTTCCTGCCTACTTAAGAATAAAGTAAAACATAAAATTAAAGAACAAGACAAAACATGTCTTTCCTACCTTAACGCAACTTGCTCTTAATTTCTCACTGCTATGGGGACCAGAATCTTGTGTTTTCTTTAAAGATCTTCAACCATGTAGTTTTCTTGCACAAAAATAAAATCAAGAGAAATTATATTCATTTTTAAGTTAAATTTTATTTTTTATTGAGATATAATTGGTACATTTCTTTGTGTAAGCTTACAGGGTATATGGTATTGATTTAAAATCTGGTCCCCTAGTAATTGTAAAGTATATAATACAACATTATTGACTATAATCACTAGGTAGTGCTTTAAATGTTTGCTACTAATCACCAAATATATGCATGTTTTAAATACAATTCAACATTACAAAATTTAAAAAGTCCTCTAGAGAGCACACATTGGAAATAAAGTTTACTAAAATACTTCTACAATTTATGATCTAGGCAGCATTGTCTATGAATTCTTCTTTTAGAAGTACTCACACAATTGCTCACTTATACATTATATATAAGAGAAAAGAAATAAAGAAAATTCAACCACCCAAATGACCATCAATCAAGGCATTTTGAGAAAAAAGTTTTTAATCCTATTCTAATCCTACCTCCTGAAGCTAGCTATTCTTAATAGTTTCATATGTATTCATCCAAGATATATGACTATGCAAATACCATCAAAAGATATTATAAATACTACTCTTTAACTTACTTTTTTCACTTAATAATACAACAATGTGGACTATAGTTTTTGCTCTTCCAATGCAATTGTACTATTTTAACACTATTAATGTTATTTAATATATTACACATTTTCTTTTTTTTTTTTTTAAGATTTTATTTATTTATTTGACACAGAGAGAGATTACAAGTAGGCAGAGAGGCAGGCAGAGAGAAAGGGGGAAGCAGGTTCCCAGCTGAGCAGAGAGCCTGATGCGGGGCTCAATCCCAGGATCCTGAGATCATGACCTGAGCCGAAGGCAGAGGCTTTAAAATAATTCCATTCATTATGATGAATTTAAATGATATATTTTGATATTTTATGATGCCTCAAGCATATAGAAATGTTGAGTACAAAAGCAATTTTAATATATAGATAAGCTTAAAAACAAGAAAGAAGGATATCCAGGAGCTGACAAAAAAGAGAACTCAAAGCCATAGTGGTAAGCTGGAATAAAGTTGCATTAGGTGGTTCAGTATATTTTAACTGGATATATGCTTAGTGGCTTGGATTTTAAAATTAGTATGGAGATCAGACGCATGCATGATTATAACCAGAACTGATAAAACTTCATAAAGCTGGGAGCTGAACAAAACCATCATATCTGTGAACAGAGAACCATTGCTAATGAGTTCACATGCTGCAATCACAAAGCATACATAGAAACTGGTTGCCAAAGGTCAATTAAAAAACAAATCCAGACTTTGGTAAGGAGAGACTTTGTTTGAAAAGATTAATTAAATAAAGAGAACAGTCTGACCTCCATATCAGCAAGTGTCTCCAAATCAGAGAGAAAATGGTTTTTCTTTTATAGGAAAGGATAATTGAGGTAAGCAGGAACTTTGTAGGGAAATGGGGCAAGCAGATGGGAGTGAATTTTCAGTACCAGTGAAACCTGTTTAACAGAAAATTTACGCTCTATGGCCAGCCAGTTCTAAAAATGAGTTTTTAAGGGGAATGTTCTGTATTTTATTGATTGTTGAAGCTTGGAATCAAGTAAAAAATTAGGTGTCTGTGGAGAGGAGGAAACTTCTGAAGATATACTAAAGTTTGGTCAAGCCAAGTTACTGAGTCAGTTATTAGTAATTATGAGCATTTGGTTACAACTGACATCATTCATCAGTGAGTTGGCAAATCCACACCCCAGGAACTAAAAATAATAGAGCAATCTGAAAGAGATTTAATTCATTTAAGCTTAAATGCCCTCAGAGACATTAAAAAGAGAGAGAGAGAAATAAAAATACAGTAATATAAAATATCATGGCTAAAAAACTAGTAGATCCTAAATTACAAGAATTCACAATGTTATAAATAGAAGCTAGATTTGATAAAGTACCAAACAGAATCACTATCAAAGAAAACATACAGTCACTATAATAAAAAAGCAACTTAAAGTTGTAATATCTGAAACAATATCTAAAGAAAGAATTAATGAAATTTTATTGATATAATAAACTGGGAAGAAATGATTAGAATATAAATAATAGGCAAAGGTTTACTATATTTTAAAAATTTTAAAAAGAAACAAAATAAAAATGACAACTCAAAAAAGAATGCAAAAAGCTAATATATATATGAAAATTATAAGAAAATATTAAAATAAAACACCATTTTTCAGTTACTATATTGGTAAAAATTTAAGGCTTTTTTTAAAGATTTATTTATTTATTTATTTATTTGACAGAGAGAGAGATCACAAGTAGGCAGAGAGGCAGGCAGAGAGAGGGGGAAGCAGGCTCCCCGTTGAGCAGAGAGTCCAATGCGGGACTCGATCCCTGGACCCTGAGATCATGACCTGAGCCAAAGGCAGAGGCTTTAACCCACTGAGCCACCCATGCACCCCAAATTTAAGTCTTTTTAAAACCATTAGTTAAATTGGGGAATATAGATGATGCTGTATACAACCTTTGATGGAAGATGATTGTTGCCACACTTGAGGAATAATTTGACATTATCTGTTGAAATTTTATATGTATGTTTTTGCTTGGGAATATGTGCTCCTGTGAATTCATTTTTTAATATGATTCTTTTTAAGTCTGTGTAAGTATTTGCAGTGTTCATGATAACAAAACATCCAAACAATTTAAATTTCTACTCTTAGAAAAATTTTAAGAAAATATTTCTTAAAATATACTTGTACAATAAAGTTAAAAAATCTGAGGGCTTTCAATGTGGACTTTTTTGGCCTATTATTTGTCTGCTTTTTTTCTCTATATATACATTATCAAGAAAAAAAATCAGTGAGTTTTACTGCTATGATCCTTTGAAATGGGGAGCCCCAAAATGCATCTTAATTACATAACATTAATAATTATAGTAATAAGAGGGCGCCTGGATGGCTCAGTTGGTTAGGCAACTGCCTTCGGCTCAGGTCATGATACTGGAGTCCAGGGATCAAGTCCCACATCGGGCTCCCTGCTAAGCAGGGAGTCTCCTTCTCCCTCTGAACTCTCCCCTCACTCTCTCTCTTTCTCTTTCTCATACTCTCTCTCTCTCTCTCTCACTCAAATAAATAAATAAAATATTTTAAAAAATAATTATAGTAATAAGATAGTTCACTTATTAAAGTTATCAAATAGTTTTTGAGGACCTTAAATATTAATGTAGTATAAAATGTTTTTTTTTGTTACGGCCAATAAACTGAAGCACTCTTTTTAAGATGTCTACATATAGTCATAATACCTAGGGAAGTCAACTCCAAACCTAAGCAGCCATTAGAGCCCTAAAAACTGAATCATTTGTCAACATAACATGAAAGGCATATTTTAATAACACGAGAGTCAAATGGAAAGACTCAACATGATGTGAAATTTAGTAGAATGATATTTTGGAATATTATGTGATTTCTTTTTCTATCTTGCTGATTATGACATTGAGGTAACTATATTATACAGAAAGAGTCTTTTGCCTCAGGCAATAGATGATATAAACATTAAGAACAATGCTTTTATATTGTGGGAGTTATCAAGGCTGAGGGAACTCATGCACATTGTCTAATGGATACAATGCAACCTAAACTTTCCATCTCTGCTAATTCTTTTCCAGGTCAGGAGAGCTAGAGAATCAGAAGAGAAAAATAAAATATTCTATGTTGGTAGGTCCCTAGATGGGACCATAACACCCGTTAGCATAGGGAGCATGACAGTAGAGAAGCTTTGTGCAAACTCCCCATGTTAACACATGATAGATGAAAAAATCCCATAAGAAAAAGAAAAAAAGTCTAAATGGAAGTACAAGGTGGATAGTGTTTTAAGTGTCTCAGACAGTCTCAGCAAATTTCCTGTCGCACACTGAGACCCTGGGTCAACTGATTATCTTGGGTACCAAAATGCCCACTGAACTATAAAGAAAAACTGACATATTTAAAGAAGCAAAAATTATAAAGAGGACTTGTTTCATAGAATAAGGAATTAAATGTCAGTAACCTGCCTGTAGCTGTAATTCAGGACTTTAATAAAAGGTGGCCATATCTGGTGATTGTACCACATGGAGAGACAACAAGCCACATCATTCAGTCTTCTCCCTAAACCACCATATACCTCAATGCTGTATGAATTTAAGGCAGAGTATTTGGAAAGAGAGAATTCCATTCAACTATCTGAAAATTATTTATTTTTTAAAGATTTTGTTTATTTGACAGAGAGAAACACAGCAAGAGAGGTAACACAAGCAGAGGGAATGGTAGCGGGAGAAGCAGGCTTCCCACCGAGCAGGGAGCCCGATGAGGGGCTTGATCCCAGGACACTGGGATCATGACCAGAGCCGAAGGCAGACGCTTAACGACTGAGCCACCCAGGCGCCCCTGAAAATTATTTTTTAATTTTAACTGGGTAAGAAAAACAATGCACTCTTTGGGATGCATTTCATTAAAAGTGATTAATATTTTATAATTAATGATATCTTATAAAGTATGGAAAGGTTCCTTCTTTTTTCTCCCCAGAAAAGGTAGGTAGATCAGTTAATAAATAATCAATGTAAGTAAATAGATTTATAATTTATCTAGCTAGGATTTAATAGATATAAAGTTATCTTTCTATAGATGATTTAGATATAGAGACAGACAGACGCAGAAGCATAGACAGAGTACAGACAACAGCTAAGATCTTCTCTTTCTGGATTCAGTATATTTTCTTATTATATCACATTGCTGCCAGTCCAACTACCTTCCCCACAAGAAATTTGCTTTGATTGCTTTGTAAGGTAAATGAAGTAGTTTTTCACCTGCAGGCTTTGCTTATTCTTCTTAACACAATTCAGAGTTAATGGTCCCAAATAATTGTTCAAGCTTGTTCAGGGACCATCTGCCAAATCAAAAGAGACATTTCTGCCTGGGAATGAAAATGCGTCTGCATATATGTTGTTATATTTCTGCCTCAAGAGGAAATAAATTTGCATGGGGTATGAGAACAATGAACTTTAATCATATTTTATAATAAAGGGGCCTATTTTTTCTAATGATAATAATTATTGCCACCATTTTAAGAGCAAATTTTACTAGGTCCTTTGCTAATGACTTTATGGGAAAGTATTATTAGCTTTCTCTTCCAGAAGAACAACTTGTATTTAAAGAAACTATGTCACTTGCCAAAGATCACTCACATAATAGGTACCATAGATAGAATAAAATTTGAGAGGGTATTCTTAGCCTTTATACAGCATCATTTCAATTTACTCAAAGTGATATGATCTTATGTCTATATTTCTATTTATAAAGGTATATACCACTTTGAAAGTGTTAATTTGTTGATGATTTCTACATTAGTTAAACAAATCTTGATCTTCTAACTGCTTTGTTGAGAATAAACTGCAGGGGGGAATAAGAGCAGAAGAAGGAAAACCATTTAAGAGACTATAACAGTAATCAAATAGAGATTATTTTTAATAGTTCAAAGTGGTGGCAGTAAAAAGGTGGTGAGAAGTGGTAAGATTCTGTTGTATTTTTTCATGAGGATTTGATAATGAATTGGGAATGGAGTGTGTGAGAAAGACGGTAATCAAGGACAGTTTTAGGTTTTTTGGCCTGATTGCCTAGACAGATAAAGTTTCCATCTACTGAACTGGGAAACAGTTTAGAAGGAATACTATTGGAGTCAAGAGATGGGACAGCAAAGGGCAGGAGTTAGTTGGGGACACGCAAAGCTGAGATGCTTATTTTGCTCCTCAATGGTTTTGGGTTTGTTGAGGAAAATGGAAATTTGATACTGAAGTTAAAATTTATAATGTTGTTGGATAAGATGAGAGTTAGGGTACAATATTTAAGTAATCACTACTGAAGGTTTGGGGAGTTATTGCTAAAAGGTCAGGAAAACAAACACTAAAGCACATAGCCCATAATTTTCAAGTATCACTGGGCAATTTTCATGGCTTACTGGTAAAGCTCCCCCTACCTCAGTCTGTAACAATAAAGCAAGTGAATCTCAAGTGATCACTTCTCTAGCTGTGATTCTGGATACATCTGGTTGTCACTCCCATAATTATCCTCCTTTTATTTGACGATACAAATATTCTATGAGTTCTCAATGGTAATCCCACCTCAGAACCATAGAAGGAAATAGATGTCAAAAAATGTAGTTCTTATCTGTTCCTCACCATGCAGAGAGGAACATAGAAGGAGGTAAAAAATTAATCTAGTACAATTCCTAATTAAAATATGTAGTAAGCACTTGGATAGAAGAGTTGATTTTTCAAAGAATGAGTTAGTATTAGAATTATATATTTGATAGTTGTCTTTGTTTCTGAGGGCTGCCATGACAAAGTACTACAAGCTGAGTGGCTTAAAAAATTGTCTCGCAGCTCTGGAGGCTTTCCAAAATCAAGATGTCGTCAGAACCAGGCTGCTTCTTAGACTCTGAGTAGAATCCTTCCTTGCCTCTTGCAGTTTCTGGTGGTGGCCATCAATCCTTGGCATTCTGTGTCTGTCATCACATGATTTGTTCCTCTGAGTCTTTGTTTTTGCATGATAATTTCTTCTTCTTATGGATAAGGAGTTGGTTCTACCCCAACAGTCCATCTTAACTTGATCACATCTGTGGAGACTTTGTTTCTAAATAAGGTCACATTCACAGATTCATTGGTACTCGGGGGTTAAGACTTCAACATATTTGGGGGGAGGGAAACACTTTAAATCATGACAGTAATCTTCAGAGTGCTGAGGTTATTCAAAGCCATAGTTCTGGATAAAAACACATAGGAAGCAGACTTGGGTAAGGAAAATTTGTGGCCCTAAGTTTCTCATCTGGCACACAGGAGAGTTAAGGAATCAGCAAAGGAGATTGAGAGAGTGGTTATTAAGTAAGAGGTTATATTTGTTTTCTATTGCTGCTGCTATAACAAATGACCACAATTTAGTGGCTAAAACAATACCATGTTATCTTTTGGTTCTGGAGGTCAGAGGTCAAAGATGGGTCTTATGGGCCAAAATCAATGAATCTGCAGGGCTGTATTCTTTTCTGGCAATTTGAGGGCAGGTTTTGTTTCCTTGACTCTTATAGTTTTTAGAGGTTGACTTACTTGGCTTATAGTTTTCTTCTCGTTAAAGCTAATTCAGTAGTTCCCCCCAAGCTTATCTGCAGTTTTGCTCTTCATGGTCTCAATTACCCATAGTCAACTGCAGTCTGGAAGGAGATGATCCTCCTTCTGACACATCACACATCGCAAGGTCAACAGTAGTAGCCCAATGCTGTGTCACAATGCCTCCATCATTCACCTACTTCATCTCACCATGTACACTCTCATCATCTCACATCATTGAGAGAAGCATGAGTAGAATGCAGTAAAATATTTTGAGACTGAAAGAAAGAGATGACCTTCACATAAATTTTATTGCAATATATTGTTCAATTTTATTATTGCTTAATGATTGTTAATCTCTTACTATGCCTAATTTTTAAAATAAGTTTTATTGTAGGTATGTATATATAAGAAAAAGCATAGTATATATAGGATTTGGTACTGTCTGTGTTTCTTGCATCCACTTGCATCTTGCATCCACTTGCATCCACAGGGTCTTAGAACATGTCTCCTACTAATTAGCGGGACTATTGCAATAGCCAGTTAAGTTTTTCCCACGTGTTATCATTCTGACCCTGACTCTTCTGTCTTAATCTTCCATATTAAAATGACTTTTGTGCTCACATTGTGCCTATCTGGACAATACAGGAAAATCTATTTTAAGGTCCACTTACTGGTAAACTTAAGTCTATTTGCAACCATAATTCCACTTTGCCATGTAACATAACATATTCACAGATTCTGGGACTTAAGCCATGGGTGTCTTTTTGGGAGGCCATTATTTTGCTTACCATAGAGGAAAGCTGGAAAGTGTAGTATTTTTAGGTCCAAATGTTACAAAGGAGGAAAAAATGATGGAGCATGGTTGAATCTTGCTGATGGCCTAATTAAGTTAACTGGGTTACTTGCTGATGGTTCCATGAGGTTAAGAAATGAAAAACAAGCATGGATTTAACATCTGGGAAAGCACTGGTAGTATGAGAAGAGCAGATGATGTGTATTGACTTGGATGGAAGTCTAGTGTAGGTAATTCAGGCAATGATGGTAAGAGAAAATATAGATAGAGGAAGTACTGACAACTCCAATATTTATTGGAGGTTTATAATATATCAGGTGCCACCTGATTCATGTAATCCTCACCAAAATTTAATGAAGTATATTTAATGAAGTGGACACTTTTGTTATTCGCCTTTCTGTAACATGCCATAGTATTATTCAACATGCTATGATTGATTTCCATTATTAATATAATTTAAAATTTGTCAAAAATAATGTTGTGTAGAGTGTTATATGGTGTTAAACTATTTATAATTGTATGGTGATGAATCTAATATTCTAATTCTGCCTAAATCATGGTCTACTTTATTTTAGAAATGGAAACTGAAGTATTAAACTCCCCTTATTTTGGGGGGGAATTCTTTAAACAGATTATATTTCTTCTTTAGTGGAGAATTAGGAAATGACTAAAAATATATTCACATCCTAAAAATTACCTATGTTTAAAAGGATTACAGCTAATGATATAGGTGGAGATAAAAGGTTTCTGATTGCTCTAATAATATATAACATTTGTTATAGCATTTTATGAAACTTATTGTGTTGAATACCCATCATTTTAAATCATACTTTCTGAAAACTGTAGATCTTAAGTTCCTTTCTACAAATTAGTGCTATTTTCCTTTTATAATGTACCTAAGTAGCTTGATGCTTCAGTTTCCTGACCTATAAAAGAACTATAAGCCTATCAGTTTATCATACTAGGTTGTATTCATTTAAAACTGAACATAATTTGTATAAATTATGAAATAAATATAAAATTGAGAACAAATTCAGATGACATTGACTCATATTAACTTAAAAAAAGTATATTTTGGAGGGAGGAAGCAAAATCAAACATTGCGATGTGACTGCAGAATCTCATGATGTTTCCTATTAGGGAATTGCTAAAGGGAACATAGAGATAAATTTTTATATAGGTGTATTGTTCTTTTTTTGACGTAAATAAACATTTGGAAAAGCCAGTTAATGACAAATAAAAAATAATCAGATCTTTTAAACAAAAGTTGTTTCTGAATGTTGATGATATATTTTGATACCCATACTTTATTGCTTTTATGAACACACACTTTTTCACATAGCTTAATGCATATTTAGTTACAAAATGTATTTATTTTTCTATATTTGACTGTGCGATTTGGCTTAAACAGATTAAAAATTTCTTGTCTTTTAAAAAAACAGATTTAAAATTCTTTTTTGTATCAAAAATATTAGCAGTGTACTCACCATGTGCCAAGCACTAGTCTAGGAGCTGCAGATACAGCAATTAAAACACACAAGTGTGGGGCACCTGGGTGGCTCGGTCGTTAAGCGTCTGCCTTCAGCCCAGGTCATGATCCCAGGGTCCTGGGATCGAGCCCCGCATCGGGCTCTCTGCTCTGCAGGAAGCCTGCTTCTCCCGCTACCATTCCCTCTGCTTGTGTTCCCTCTCTCGCTGTGTTTCTCTCTGTCAAATAAATAAAATTAAAAAAAAAAAAAAAAACACACAAGTGTGTGCACCCACACCCTGCTGCTAACATTCTATGAGAGGACAGATTTTAAGTTAAATTAAAATATGTATTTATTTTATAATAAATAATATATTATATATAATATAATAATATCTATTTAACGAATGTGGATTTTTAAATAGATTTTTAATATTGAAGCTAAATCTGCTATTTTTAAGGATCTGCATCATAAAACCATATTAATGCCACTTTTTAATAAACTTTTATTTTTATGCTTGAATATCATGATTGAGCCAATTGGAAACTTGCCAAAAAAACTGTAACACAATTCTAACTATGCACACTGAAGCAGCAAGGAAATTTGAAGGAATATTTAATTTTTATATGCATTTTAATAAAATTACTATAAAATTGTGATCACAAAACATAAATTTGAAAAGCTCCAACGTTTATAAATAAAATAAATAAGTACTGTTTTTTAAGTCAATATTGATGTATATGACTTTCTTATTCAAATATCATACACAAATTATATTCTGAGGAATTGCCTCAGTTTGTTTATTTTTTTCTTAGAAATATAATCACCAAGTTGTTAAAATACTGTTTTCTTATAACATATAGAGTTTTTAAAGCATTTTTTTAAATGTATCATTTTTATTTCCCCTATATTGAACTCCTTTGAATATCAAGTGAATGTTTGCTTATTATTATTTCCTAATATTTTATTATAATATAGAAGCAATATTATCATGAACTTTTAAACTATATCACATTATTGTATGTTCACAAATTTGGATGCATATAGCTGTCATGAAACTAGCCAGAGCCTTTCACAGAATGTTCAATTAACCAATGTTGAAAATTGCTTTTTCTATCTGGACATACTAATAGTCTTAATGTATTTTGCTAGAAAAGTTGCATAAAGATTATTCTATCATATTTTAGCGCTACCTAAGTAATTGGATACATTAGGAGTCTAGGAATTTCAGCAAGAATCTGCATTAATCCCCACCAAGCTTGAGTTAAACATAGTAGAAACCCTAAAGAATTCTGTGCTCTTAATTACTGCTCTTTTCTTTTTCGGTATAGAACTCCCCTGGTGATAAACAACTGAAGAAAAATCCATCACTGAGGCGCTCAAAGTTTATAATCCTTATCAGTGACCTTTCCATGAACCCAAATTTAAGGACATCTTTAAAGGAAAGAATGTGTAAGTGTAACATTTAAGAACTAAATTAAAACAGTAAACACGTTGGCATGAAAGCAATTTCTACTAGATCACCTGTCAGCAAACCAAACAATTTTTTAGTTTTCTTTTTAAACTGAACCTCCTCAACAGAGACTGATATTTTTTTTATCAGAGATAATTGCCTTTTAAAGACATTTTTTAAAGGTCACAAAGACTTAAATTTGCTATAGTTAGAAATAAACTTTAAAAGATATTTAAGAATTTGATATGAATACTTTTTAAATTCTGATAGTCTTTTATAAATATTCATATTTAGGCAATCTTAAATATGGCTTGCCTTGTCTTCCCTCTAGCTCCTCTTTATTCATTTCATTTCCAGAATGATTTTGAGAATTGACAAGGCAGTAGTCTCAAAGAACCTCCAAATCATGAGACTGTAACATACTTGATATTTCTCAGCCTAAAGCATCACTTAAGTAAAAATATTTCTTTCATTGTCATTCATTAAACCATCAGTACTTCTGTACTATTGCCTGTATTGGGCACAATGATATTTCAGTCTTTTTAAAGATTTTATTTATTTGAGAGAGAGAGTGTGTGAGCATGCACATGTGCAAGCAGGGGGAAAGGCAGAGTGAGGAGCAGACTCCCCAGGACCAGGGAGCCAGCCACGTTGGGACTTAATCCCAGGACCCCCAGATCATGACCTGAACCGAAGGCAGATGCTTAACCTCCCGAGACACTGAGGCGCCTCTATTTCAGTCTTTTGGAAACTACCTCTACACAGGTGTTTTCAACTGCTGTGAACACTAATTGTTACCATTTAGTGGATATTCACTAGTCATTTCAATGTTCGTCAGTTTCTGGTATCTAAAATGTGTTTCAATTTTGTTCGGTTTGTATGTGATCCGAACGGAGCTTACAGTATTGAGGAGAGTAAATAAGGTATGGGGAGGGGAGGATGCTTCATTTCCTTCCCAGTGAGAATAAAAACTTTATTTCTTCTTCTTGATTCTCAAGAGTGTCACTGAAACACTGTTGCAAATACCATGATTTCACCTTTCCATCCTGTTTTCACTGCTTTAGGTGTCTTTCTTCTTTGGTGTCTCAAACTTGCTATTTTAAACCTTGTTCAACTTGTATAACTTTTCATGTGCCTTTCTTTTCTGTGAGTTAGGATACTTCTGTATCAAACAGCAGAAAGTTAAATCAAGTGCATGTTAACCAAACAAAAGGGAATTGGAGATCTGGTGATTGCCAGGGAACCTCAGGACCACCAGAAGAGGAGTGGCCTCTCAGGAAACTGCCCTCAGGGATCTGAACATTGTTGCGTCCCATCTTTGCACAATGCTTTCATACTTCTCCAATTGCCGGATTTGTTTTCCCGGAATAACTTCTCTGCAAAGCAAGAGCACCTGACTGATACACCTTAGGTTGCTATTGGAGCTTCAGAGGATTACTAAAAAGTCTATGTTTACATCGGCCTCCCAGCTTTAATCTTGTCACTCACATAGTTGCTACAAACACTGAAACATAAAGTCCAAATTACTTATGTTGGTAAAAATGATAATTGTAGTAACAAGTTATTGTAGTAACAGCATTAGTGTGCTAATAAAACCACCCTAATGAGAGTAAGTCTGAATTTACCTGCTTTTACCTTAGAGCAAGGGAAAAAAAAAATTTTTTTTGGCATGTATTCATGCCTAAATTCTTTGAAAAAAAAAAAGTCCTCGCTGTTTTTTTTTTTCTTAAGACAAACACCCATATTATGATGACATCATCCCTTAAACATAGACTCTATTGTTACACTACTTTAGTTCCTTGAAGCAGGCCTGTATGGTTCTAGTAAGAAATTAGGTCGGGTGTGATTACTGGCAGTAACTGTAGATTTCAGATCTCCAAGTAGACAAAGTAAAATTCTTATCCACCTAGAAAATATATATCTTATGACTAGATGATTTATTTTAATGAGTATCTAATTCACAAATATGTTTAGGGTCATTTTTGCTTTTTACATGTTATAATTATCAATGGAAATGTAATTGTGTTGATGAAGCTTAGTTGTTACTGTATTTCAAATAATATATTGTGATTATTGATATTTTCAGATAACTTTGCGGTGCAGAATTAGTATTGACAAAAAATCTCATAACATAAAAGGTATATAGCTAATACTTTTCTAAAAAAAAGTTGATACTTTTCTGATTTGTTTCAGATAAGTTACAAAAGCAGAACTAATATTACAAATAAATTTCTAATATAAAAGTTGTATATTTAACACTTTTCCACTCACTGTAGATACAAAAGTTGAGAAACTAGATGAAATAAATTAGAAAATAAATAAGTGTAAACTCCAAATATAATTTATCTAAAAGAATTGATATGAAAATGATTTATAATGGTAAAGTTTTTAAAATATTTTTTATTTGTTTATGTGACAGAGAGAGAGAGATCACAAGTAGGCAGAGGCAGACAGAGAGAGAGGGGGAAGCAGGCTCCCCACTGAGCAGAGAACCTGATGTGCGACTTGATCCCAGGACCCTGAGATCATGACCTGAGCCAAAGGCAGAGGCTTAACCCACTGAGCGACCCAAGTGCCCCTTATAATGCTAAAATTTTTTATGGATAGGTTACAGTTGATATCCATCATCTTATGAAATTCTTCAACCTTCCAATCTTTCTATAGATGTAATCACTATTATTACCATAACTGGATATTATTTGTGTGCTATATACACTGCATTATCCAAAGCAACTATAATTTCCTTGGGTATAAGACTATATTGTAAAAGTGTCTGTATCTAAATTAGTGTCTAGTACAAACTATATTATTGTATGAGAACCTATTATTCCTCTTTATCACTATATTTTAATATGGGACAGAGAGATTTCTCAAAATATATTTTAAATTGACATTATTATCTAATACTAATCATCATTTTAAAAACTTAATAAATTTCTCGTATTAGAAGTGAGGTGTCATCTAAAAATCTTATATTTTTAGAGGCAATAGTAATCTTTAGACTACATTTATAATTAGATGAGTCTACAAAGAACTTTTAATGCTCGTGGCTGAGAGTAGAACTGGCAGCGAGTCAGAGATTTTGAGTAATATTTGGCAGAATATACATAAAATATTTTTTATCATATAGTGTTTTAAAACCCTAATTCTGCACTGTGATTTATTCATTGACTTGTTCCTTCTAAGGTGAAGAATAGAGCCACTGGACAGGGCATAGCTCTTGAAGTGATCTTAGAGGTATTTTTTTCTGATAGCTGAAGTGTTGTGCCATTTAGTATAATTTTGCAAGTTTGGACTATCTTTCAGAAAACTCCTATAAAACTTGGACATAAAACACACGACATTGGTGAACAAAAAAGAGTAAGCAGATTTTGGTGGAGATACATATACATAGGAGGGGAATTTTACAGAGTACATTTCCAATTTTTGTGGATTTTACCTGAGGTCATGCATCGTAAGTGCAGCAAATGAGGGGCAGTGGTAGTGGGAAGTTCATGGTTTTGTGGCCTGACAATTTTGAGATCCGAATATGGAGAGACACTAGTTTACAGAGAAAGGAAAAAATTGTGAAAGGAAAAGAGACAAATGATCCTCAACTTCTGGACACCCCATATCACTGTTTGGTCCTTTAATCATGAATGTCTAGACAAAAAACAAAAAACTAAAAACACCCCAAAAACCCTCAACTAGAAATGAAGGATCTGAAATGAGACCAGAGATATGGCCCATGAACAGTTTTTGATTCAAGGCCGATTAAAATAATTGAAAGATAAAGCAGAAGAAACAACTCCTAACGCAGAAAAATAAAATAATCTCCTGTCTCCCCCAGGTGCTATTCATAATTTCCAGGACCCAATCTAGAATTACCTAATACGTGAAAAACTAGGTGAATAGAAAATACTCTCAAAAGAAAAGGAAATGAACTGAAACCAATAACACAATCCTATTATGAGGATCAGAAAACATGGTAAAGTAGGTATTATACTCAGCCTGAGAAAAGTTTAACACAATATACTCTTTTTTTTTTTTTAACACAATATACTCTTAATGAAGGGAAAGAGGAATTCTCAACAGACATAGAGATATGATAAGAAGGAAGCAAATGGAAACTCTAGACCTGAAAAATATGACACCTGCAGTAAAAAAAAAAAAAAAAAGTTAATTGGATAAAATTAACAGCTTAAAGGAGATGGGGGAAAATAAAATACCACAATAGAAATGGCTCAATGTGAAGAACAAAAAGAAAATATGCCATCAACAAAAACAGAGCTATCGATCTAGTTAGATAATATCAAATAGTCAATTGCCTGTATACTTAAAATCTCAGAGAGAAAGGAGAAAGAAAGATTGGAGCAGAAAAATTATGTGTGTGTGTGTGTGTGTGTGTGCACACACATTTATCTATCTACATATCTATATATACACACATAAATACATAAACATATGCACAAATACATATGCACAGAAATGTGTGTGCATATATAAACATGTGTATCATATAATTTGGAGATATAACTCCTTTAATTTCCCCACATTTGATTAGATAAATTTTCAGATCTAGCTCATGGAATTTGATCCATTTTTTTTAGTTTGCTTTCCATTTTGTGATTTTGAAAAAAAGTCTCTCTCTCTATGGGTGTGTACATTACATATATATTTTTATAAACATATGTGCATATATATATGTATACATATATATGCACATATGTATATATATGTGCATATAAAATAGTAAAATATTTCATGTACAGATGTGTACATACAGACCTACATATGAGATTTAGTGCTGTTATGAAATTTAATTATGTTATTCAACTCAACAATATTCCTTGCAACACAAATATAGGTATAAAAATATAGACCAACTTCATAATTTTATGCCCAGTTTGCTATTGCTTCACCTTGAATTGCCCTATCCTTACTATTGATGCATAACAGCTGAGGTTAAGAATCTGTACCCTCCAATATTAAAGCCATAAAAGGCAATATACAAGCTGATGCTCGGGGAAATGTTACCTGGTGATAACATTTCCTGCATGAGGAAATGATTATTTAGTATGTTTGTTTACTTGAAAAAATTAGTATAATTTCTTCAAAATTGGGAGACTGCCAGAATGGTCCCTTATTAATTGAGCAATCTTCTTTATCATTTATAGTTGTTGATGATGTTAACTTTGAACCCTTGGTTAAATAGGTATAACTATTGATTGTATAAATTTGTTTTTCCTTTCTGAATATATTATTACCAATAAATTTACACTCAAATGTGTTTATATCCATTTACCATATGGACCTTAGTCAACTTTAGATTAGTGTTGCCAAGTTTAGTTTTTTTAGTTCCAGTTCTACCTTGCTTCTACATTTATTGTCTGCTTTCTTCTACAAAGAAGCAGTTTCCGTAAAGGTCAAATTTAAACTTGTAAAAGATCTTAGAGAAGTGCAGAGATCATAGAAATTCAGCAGAGAAAGAATGAGACAGGAAGAGGTTGCGAATCAATGAAAAAATACTTTCTCAGGAATAGACCAGACAAAAATCACACAGCACTTTTTAAAGCTTCAGCGGCAGCATCAATACTAAGAGTTGTCAGAAAACCACGCAGTATTGATAAGTCTAGATTTGAGAGGATCAGTACAGACTACTTCATGCCTTATTAGGGGATTGAAAATGTATACAATTATTCTGGCTGGAGAAGAATAAATGGCAGTTTCCTTAATCCACATGCCTGGGAAATTTATGGAGTTAGGATGTTTGAGGAAGGAATATGGAAGATGAGACTTACTAAAGGTGTCAGGCAGGAACAAAACACCTCAGTGACTGAGTTGTATTTGGATTGATATATCACCTTTTTATTGGGACTGTGCTGATGCATAAGAAGTTGTAAATAGACAATTGACAATTGGGTACACCTGGAATTTAATTTATATTATTTACAATAAAGGGACCTCCTAAAGAGTATAAAGAAAAGCAGATTCTAAAATAAATGATATTACTTTAAAATGTAAATCCCAATTCCACTTATGCTTAAGAAGTAGGAAGCCAGAAATGTCACTTATACCACTGTGACCACAAAAGCAAGATAATCTAAAAAAAAAAAAAATCTTAAACCCACCCATCAAATATCTGAAGTTACAAAGCAATGGGATGCCCTGACTTCTAAAGAAAGACAGATGAATGTAAGAAGAGACAGAACCCAAGGACTCCCTCACTTATGGCGGAGGGTAGGGAAAGGAAAGATAGTAGTGCCTTATACACGTGGCTTAGCATGAGAGCTGCAGGTGGGAGATTTTGTAGCCACAGCTGTGTTTTTCATCATGAAACTCCAAGAGAGTTTGAGGTATGAAAGGAAGTTTGGATAAAGTCACCCATACTGAGCCTAGAAGGTAGAGGCAGCCACAAGGAAAAAAGCAAAAACCCTTATCCAAACTCTTCTCTTCTAAGGACAAAAGCCTGAAATTGAAAGGAGAGTAACAATCCTTGTGGACCATAAAGTAAAATTTAAATGTATTGGAGAAGGAAAAGGAAAAATATTTCTTTCTTAAGAGTGTGGTCATTTGCAAGGATACATATAATTTCCTTGGGCATGACAGTGGGTGGTGAGGGTATTCTCAGCCTCAGGGCATCCTTAGTTTTTAGAATACCTTTTTTTCCTGGTCTCAGAAGCCAACATTTCTCATTGAGTCTGCATTTTCTCCAACAGGCTAGCATGTAGTGAGTAAAAGCAGCAGCCATCTACTTCGGGGCAGAACGATAATGCAGAAAAATTAGGAGTCTTATAGCCACAGGTTTCTTTGGAAAAAAAAATCACATGAAAAAATTGAGGGTAAAATGAGAATGATGAGGGAAAACTTCAGCAAACTAGCCCCCCCTCTCTAATCATAGGTGACACTGGAGGTCTTTGAGGTTGGTACTAAAACTCATGCTAATTATAATAGAAACAAAACCAAAATACTGTTCTATTGCTGACTAGAATAATTCAACCCCATACATTAGTGGCTTAGCAGCAAGAAGAGTTGATATTCAAAGTCATAAATATAATTAATATGGAATCAAACATTCCTCACAATATTTAGCATTTAAAAAACATATGACAAACACACAAAATATATGGTAAAAACCCATTATAAATTTAATGAGCAGTAAAATAAAACATAGTAAGATGAGGTGGGGAATTTCATTTTATTTATTTTAAAGATTTTATTTATTTGTCAGGAAGACAGAGAGAACAAAGAAGGTGAGGGGCAAGGAGAGGGAGAAGCAGACTCCCTGCTGAGCAAGCAAGAAGCCCAATGTGGGGCTTGACTCCTGGACCCCAGGATCATGACCTGGGCCTAAGGTAGATGCTTAACCAACTGAGGAGATGGGGAATTTTAAATAACAAAAACTAACATATTAAAAGACCTAGTGGAGGTGACTTCTTGTTTCTAGCTTTTAAGATAAGGAGCTTGAAAGTTGTTCCTCCATCCTAATAACAAATAAAAAGCTGAACAGACTGAAAAATCAACAACTCTTCAAGTGAGGACACAAGACAAACTACTACCCCCATTGTTGAACAGGCCCATACAGAGAATAACAGCTGAAGGAGTGCAAACTGTTCCAGTAATGAATAGTAGAAAAGCCTGAATTATATTTGATGAATTACTGGAGGCTCAGTGTAGACAGCTCTGAGAGTTAAAGACTCTAGGAAGACCCCATAATTTTTAAGACTGAACACATAATAAATATGGGAGAAAAATCCTCTCCTGCTTCCAGCAGGAGAAGAGGAAAAGGAACTATTTTGAAATATGCCAGAGCACTCTGTTCTTACTAACAAGGCCTAACCTCAGGAGAAACTACTTAGTTAGAGCCTAACCTTCTGGGGTGTTATCAGAGCCCAACTGACTGGAAGGAAAGGAAAACTACCCCATCCATTTCTAGTCTTCCATGTGAAAGAAGAAAAATATCCAATGTCAGCTAAGTCTGGCCATGATCTCCCAATCTAAGAGTAAAACAAGCAAACAAACAACAAAACAAAACAAAGCAAAAAACACACCCTGAAAACGCTTGTCAAACACTTCACAGTCCAGAGGCATAAGCTCACTAAAAACTGATACTACTTTTTAGACTATAGAATGCTTTCTCTCTTCAGACACCTTAGCAAAACATTACTAAGATTCTATTCATTTTATCTGATACATCATGACCAACTATCCAAAAAAAAGAAAAAAAGAAAGAAGAGAAAAGAAAAGCTGCAAGCCATACCATAAGGCAAACGATACAATTTGAAGAGATAATATAAGCATCAGAACCAGGCATGGTAGGGATGCTGGAATTATCAGATTGCGAATTTAAAACAACTATGATTAATATGCTAAGAATTCTAATGAATAAAGTAGACAGCGTGCAAGAACAGATGGGTATTGTAAGCAGAGAGATGGAAGCCTAAGGAAGAACCAGAAAGACCTGCTAGAGATAAAACACACTGTAGTAGAAATAAAGAGTAACTTTGATGGACTCATTGGTAGAAGACATGGCTGAAGAAATAATCTCTGAGTTTAATAGAAATGTTCAAAACTGAAAGCAAAGAGATCAAAGACTGAAAAAAAAATCAAAATATTCAAGGACTATACGACAATTCTGAAAGGCATAACATGAGTAATGTGAATACCAGAAGGAAAAGAAAAAGATAAAGGAACAGAAGAAATATTTGAAAATATAATCACTAAGAATTTCCCAAAATTAATGTTAGACAACAAACAACAGATTCAGAAAACTAAGAGAATGTCAAGCAGGGCAAGTGCCAAAAAATCTAGTCCCACATATAAGTTGCAAATACAGAAAAATAAAAGATAAAGAAAAAAATTCTGAAAGAAACCAGAGAATTAAAAAAACCTTACCAATAAAAGAGAAAAGAACTACATTGGACTTCTTTTCAGAAATCATATAAACAAGAAGAAAGTAGAGTGAAATATTTAGTGCCGAGAGAAGGAAAAAAAAGTACCAACCTAGAATTTTTTATCTTGCAAAATATTCTTCAAAAGTGAAGGAGAGGGGCGCCTGGGTGGCTCAGTGGGTTAAAGCCTCTGCCTTTGGTTCAGGTCATGATCTCAGAGTCCTGGGATCCAGCCCCGAATCAGGCTCTCTGCGTAGCGGGGAGCCTGCTTCCCCCTCTCCCTCTGCTTGCCTCTCTGCCCACTTGTGATCTCTCTCTGTCAAATAAATAAATAAAATCTTTAAAAAAAAGTGAAGGAGAAATAAATACTTTCTCAGACAAACAAAACATGAGGGAATATGTTGTCAGTGGGACCTGCCTTGCAAGAAATATTAAGAGACTTTTTTTTAAGACAGAAGGAAAGTAATATACATCAGAAACTAGGATCTAAATAAAGAAAGGAAGAGCATTAAAGAAGTGAAAGTAAAATAAAAAACGTGTTTTTCTTATTCTTAAAGATTTATTTATTTATTTTAGAGAGAGAAAAAGCGAGGGAGACTACAAGTGGGAGGGGGAGAAAAAAAGGAAGAGAGAATCTCAGGCAGATACCATGCTGAGGAAAGAGCTCAGTTTGGGGCTTGATCTTACAACGCTGAGATCCCAACCTGAGCTGAAACCAACAGTAAGACACTTAACCAACCGTGTCACCAAAGCACTATTTATTTTTCTTCTTCTTTTTTTTAAAGATTTTTTTTTTTATTTATCCATTTGGCAGAGAGAGATCACAAGTAGGCAGAGAGGCAGGCAGAGAGAGGAGGAAGCAGGCTCCCTGGCAAGCAGAGAGCCCAATGCAGGGCTCAATCCCAAGACCCTGAGACCATGACCTGAGCCGAAGGCAGAGGCTTAACCCACTGAGCCACCCAGGCGCTCCCACTATGGGAAATATTAAAAAGATTCCCCATGCAGAAAGATGATAATTCTAATAAATAAATGATTTTCTCCATAAATAAATTCTATGAAAATTGGTAAATGATAAACATAAACAATAAATTATTATGTTTCATATGTTTAAAAGATAGATGACTTTCTAAAGCCTTTAAACATTTTCAGCAAAATCTGCCCAGAGTGCTGTCCAACCCTGGGACAACTCCTAGTGAGGCAGAAGAAAGGGAAACCTTCCTGCTGGTTTGTGAAGAAGCCACTAGACAGGCTGAAGGACAACTACAGTCCTTCTAGAAGAGTCCACTTCTTCTGGTACCAGTGAATGAACCAGGACGTCAGGCTGCCATCCAGACCATCTTCACTTTTCCTGCCGATCTTGTATTTGGGGGATGATAGGCCATTTAAAACACCCAGTGCGTTCTTACCACAGTGTCAGCTTCTTTCTCCAAGTCTTCCCTTACCCATTGCAAGTTTTGAAGAGATTCCGGTGTTCTGAAAGCCAATTCCAACACCTTTTGCCAGCTCATTAATTACTGTTGGTGAGGAATGGAGCTCTAGAATTAGCATGCTTACACTCTTACTCTTCTCGACCTGCAAATATACTAAATATGTACTGATCTGTTTATTTATTGCATACCTTACCCATCCAAAAATGTAACAAAATGTACTGATTTTATTTTGCTCATCATCTGGCCGTGGTAGTATAATCATGCAGATCCAGAAGAGAACAAAGCAGGCAGGTAAACAACAGAAGATTATCACTAAAAATATAACACTAAACTTGGAGTAGTCCAGGGAGAATATTCTTGTTAGGATATCACTCTTCTCTATGTTGCAACCAAGTTTCCAAGCAATTTTGCAGTTCCTTGGGGACTTATTTTTACTTCAGTTCCTGGAGAAATAAAAAAAAAGAGAAAGAGAAAGAGAGAGAGAGAGAGCTTTAGGAAGTAGACTACTTCTTAAAATCTTGTTTCCAAAGTGGTACACATCACTTCTGCTGACATCTCACTTGGTTACATGTCCATACAATTCAGAAGCAGAGTTAATGGATTTTGGTGAACTACAAGCAATTTCTTCTGTGGGATAGTTAGACTCGATTTCCTTCCAGGTCATTGGTAAAGAATGGTGGCTAATTTTTTCAGGGAGAATAGGTTGAAGTGAAATCCAGGAAGAGAAGGTACATATGGCGAGGTCTAGAGGCAGGTAAGAGTTAGGAATGTTTCAAATCTGAAATATGGCATGCCCAAAAGGGAGAATAGTGAAAATTAATGTTGGAGAAGTATGCAAGGACAAGACCAAACAGGATATTTGTGCAATATTTTATATTATATATTTATATTGTATATCTTATGTACAAAATGTTTAAAATTGTGTTTGTGTTCCAATAAGAAGCTGCTTAATAGATATTAGCCAAATAGAAAGTGAATTAATTTTGCATATTTTAGGGATCACTAACCTTGTAAATGCAGAATTAGCATGAAGCTTAATATATTCATGGTCAATTAGGAAGCTTTGAGTAACAGAATGTGAGTGAAGATAAAAATAAATATATAATTTTATGAGGTAAAATTAATAGAAAATGGTTGATACAGACTTGTAATTTTAGCCTAAAAAAAAAGGCATATGTTTCCAAATACTTGAAAAGATGTCATGTAGTAATGTTCTGTGTTACTATTTAGAGTTGTTCTTTATACAGTACCTTGCATAGAGTACATCCTTGACATATACATTTTAAAGTTATGAGTGCTTTTAAATCCAGATAAAGTACAACACTAGGGGCAGAAAAGAGAAGAATAACTGCTGCATATAGAAGATGTTCAGGACAATATAAAAAAAAGAATGATCTGAAAATAAGAAAGTGTCTTAATATGAAACCAGATGTCTTAGAAGTCAATGGCCTTTTCACAAAAGAGGTTGGATTATCTGAGCTTAGACACTGAATCACAGAAAGAACTACCCACTTAGAAGGCTGAAAAGCTCTGTTCAAATTTAATAGACAAGGAAACTTTGTGTTAAAATAGGTATTTGAAAACAAGGTAGACAAAACCAAAGTCTGACAGGGTGGCACATGTTGGCAGGGTGGTCTTCCTCTCACAAAGCTGTTCACAGTGGCAGTGAATTAGCATTAACCAAAAAGATCGCATGTGTCCTAGCCAGTGATGTGCCCATGACAAAGATAATGATCATTCAAACCTGCGTTCTATACATGTCATTTTTTTTTTTTAAGATTTTATTTATTTATTCGACAGAGAGAGAGAGATCTCAAGTAGGCAGAGAGGCAGGCAGAGAAAGAGGGGGAAGCAGGCTCTCTGGTGAGCAGAGAGCTTGATGCGGGGCTCGATCCCAGACCCTGAGATCATGACCTGAGCCAAAGGCAGAAGCTTTAACCCACTGAGCCACCCAGGCGCCCCTATACATGTCATTCTTAATTTTCTCTAATACTATAATAAATATGTAATTATATTATATTTAAAAAAGGCAGTGTTTAGACTCCTCTAATGTGACTTCCTTGATGAGCAATACATTTTATACTTTAAAATCATACTTTTATTGTGGCTAAATCAACCTGAAAATTGATACTTGGTATAAAAACATATTTGTATTTTAATATTTTTGAAAGAATTATTAGGGCCTTGATTGAACCTATTACCTACTGTGAAAATGAGATTTTTAATTAGCTTTATTGAAGCTGTGCAGATAGTGATAAATGATGAAAATCTTTTTATATTTTTTGCTTGTTTTTGTTATTAAAATTTGTATAATGGAATTCAGTACATAACCAGTTAACCTCAATTGTTTAATTTTCAAAGTACATTTTACTGAAATACACTTCATTAGAAAAATTCAATTTTCAAAATGGAAAAGCCCTTCAAATCCAAATCCTCTCCTCAAGGGAAAGAAAAAGTTGGTCTGAGTCAAAATACAAAGGGAAAAGAAAGGATGTGACATAAAATGAGGCAGAACAATGTGACATGTGTTCATAGAAATTTCATTAAAAACTCAAAATTAAATTTCTTTAAATTGGCACTCATATTTGAACATTTATTCAAACAACAGAATTCACGTTGTAATAGTTGCATAATCATCAAAAATGCAAAAGAGTTTCCATATTAATCCATTTCCCCTCTCTATTGCAATGACAGAAGTAGATTGAGTTTTTATGGATATTCTCTGTTGGGATCAAGAGTGTGTGTGCGCGACAACTGTCAAATCATAGAGTCCAGGGGTCTAATGTTTTACTAAAGAGAAGGACTGGCCAGAAAACTGAGACAAGGACCCTCAGAAGTAGTGTTTTTGTACCTGCAGATAATAGATTTTAAGGAAAACTATTTTCATCCAAGTCTGTAACTCCAGTCACCCATCACTATCATCTTTCTCCCAGTACACTTTCCCTTAAGTACAAGGAGTCATAGACTTGAGAGGATTCCTCTCTCTCTAGAACATTTAGAGAAAAGGGACTCTGACTCACAGTGGGTTTTGTTTTGTTTTGTGTTTTAAGTCAGCCCATTGTAAGTTAGTTCTTTATTTTTCGATTCTGGTCAATCTGTTTGGTCTACTTTTGACTCAGTTGCCTCATGTGATCTGTATGTTACTTTTCTCCATAGTTCTGATGTTGCCACCCATCCACCAGCCACACATGTTCTAGCTTCCCTAGAACACCACCACCTTTGGTCCATTCTAGGTGGTAGGCTTCCAGAGAAAGGTTGAGCACAGCAGATGATAATTTCAGCATCATCCAGAATGTGGTGCTCGCCTCTTCTTTCTTAATTTTTTGGGCATGCCTAGCTCTGCCATCCCTAGACTCTTGGTCTGCAATTGCATATCTCCAAAATGCTCTGTTAACTTACTGAAACCTAAAGAAAATACGGAAATTTTGAATTACAACTTTCCCAACATCAACCCATTTGGTATACCCACTTTAACTTGTAACCAGAGAAATTATATATTTTTATGTAATTAACTGTTCAAGCTTTGAGAATAATAATTGTGGATTTTCCTGTTATTAGGATTACTATGCCTGGTCTTTGTTCACATTAATTCATTGAAATATATAAGCTTTTCCTTTCTTTCAACCTTTGGGTGGCATTTTATTTTTGGATGAATTTCTTGTAAATAGTAAAAAATATAAATTTAGCTTTGCTCAATTTGATTCCCAGCAAGGGTAATAAAAGCATTCATATTTAAGATGTTAACTAATATTTTCATTTTTATTACTGCTATCCCCAAAATGGTTTATTCCTGCTAGCCATTTTATTTATTATATTTTTAATTTTTATAATAATTACATCATATTATAATTATATTCTATTTTTAGACACCCTAAAATTGTCTGTGGACATATTTAAAATATACTTTTATCAATATCTATTCACAGCCTTTCGATAGACCAACTATTATCCTAGGGATCTATTGTAGGAGCTTAATGAATTAATGATCCTCATTAGATTGTGAATTAGAACTTTGCACTATTTCTATCTCATTTTCCAGTATCAGAACAGTTTATGAGACAGAATCCACCAAAATCCCAGGGGAGAATACAGACAAAAACCTCTTTGACCTCAGCCACAGCAACTTCTTCCTAGACATGTCTCTAAAGGCAAGGGAAACAAAGGCAAAAATGAACTATTGGAACTTCATCAAGATAAAAAGCTTTTGCACAGCAAAGGAAATAGTTGACAAAACCAAAAGGCAACTGGCAGAATGGGAGAAGATATTTGCAAAGGTCTTATCAGATAAAGGGCTAGTATCCAAAATCTATAAAGAACTCATCAAACTCAACAACCAAAAAAACACATAATCCAGTCAAGAAATGGGCAGAAGACATGAACAGACATTTCTCCAAAGACACACAGATGGTCAACAGATACACAGACACATGAAAAAATTCTCAATATCACCCAGCATTGGGGAAACCAAAACCACAATGAGATACCACCTCACACCAGTCAGAATGGCTAAAATTAACAAGTCAGGAAATGACAGATGTTGGCAAGGATGCAGAGAAAAGGGAACTCTATTACATTGCTGGTAGGAATGAAGGCTGGTACAGCCCCTCTGGAAAACAGCATGGAAGTTCTTTAAGAAGTTGAAAATAGAGCCATCCTATTACCAAGCAACTGCACTACTAGGTATTTACCCCAAAGATACAAAGGTAGTGAAAAGAAGGGGCACCTGCCCCCAATGTTTATAGTAGCAATGTCCACAACAGCCAAACTTTGGAAAGAACACAGATGTCCATCAACAGATGAATGGATAAAGAGGAGGTGATACACACACACACACACACACACACACACACATATACATAGTGGAATACTACTCAGCCATCAAAAATATAATTTTTCCATTTGCAACGACATGGATGGAACTAGAAGGTATTATGCTAAGCAAAATAAGTCAATTAGAGAAAGACAACTATATGCTCTCACTCGAGTGGAATTTAAGAAATAAAACAGAGAATCATAAAGGAATGGAGGGAAAAATAAAACAAGACAAAATCAGAGAGAGAAACAAACCATGAGAGACTCTTAATCATAGGAAACAAACTGAGGGTTGCTGGAGGGGAGAGGGATGAGGGATAGGGTAACTGGGTGATGGACTTAAGGAGGATACTTGATGTAATGAGCACTTGTATTATATAAGACTGGTGAATCACTGAACTCTACCCCTGAAACTAGTAATACACTATATGTTAATTAATTAAATGTTTAAAAAATTAAAAAAAATAAAGTACTTATGGACACCTGAGTGGCTCAGTCATTAAGCATCTGCCTTTGGCTCTGGTCATGATCTCAGAGTCCTGGGATCAGGCCCCGCCTTGGGATTCCAGCTCAGGGGGAAGTCTGCTTCTCCCTCTCCCACTCCCCTTGTTTGTGTTCCCTTGCTTGCTATCTCTCTGTAAAATAAATAAATACAATCTTAAAAAAAAAAGTACTTATGGACAAAGTGAAAAAAAAAAAAAAGAACAATTCATGCCAAAGATACTGAACTCAAGGGAATAAGAATAGATTAACCCCTAGATCTTATTGTGATGATCTTCAAATCTCTCTAAAGGTCATATCTTCTTCAGTATCCATTTTACTCAGCAAAGCAAACCTTTCCATTTTAGTTGATCATGCTAGGAAATAAATCTATACAATTGTTCATTTCTTCCCCAAGTAGTCTCCATTTTTTCCATAACATTTCCCTATTCCAACATATATTTGAATTACACTCTGCCTTTCATTTAGTTTGTAGCTGGATTGTGTTTACCCATGGTCTAAGAAGTCTCTTCCTTTTTCAAATCTCTCTCAATCCATGTCTCTTCAGAATTTAATTAATAGTTAACTTTCCATTGCATTCATATGCATATGCAAACATGGACATTTTAAAACTACATTCAGTAATTATCAAATACTTGTTACTAAGTAATAAGAATACAGAGCATTTGAACAATGATTTTATTTTCATTCAAAGCTTAGAATTACCCATATTGAAACTAAACATATGCTTGGGCTATTATAAAAATACATTTCACATTGAACAAAATTAATTAAAATATCATGTCCATTCAAAAGTCACCTGACCTGTGATTAAATTTTATAGCTTAAGTTGTGTGTTTATTTGTGAAGGCTGATTCCTAGATGATCATTGATAAATTTAAGGATCTAGAGGCACGTGTTTTCAGAATTAATTGAAGAAACTGATAGTGTTTAATTTGGAAAAGAACAATACTGTAGGGCCTGTAAAAATTATACTCAAATTTTTGAATAAATTTCCTTGAAATCTATTTTTTTTTAAGATTTTATTTATTTATTTGACAGAGAGAGAGAGATCACAAGCAGGCAGAGAGGCAGGCAGAGAGAAAGAGGGAAGCAGGCTCCCGCTCAGCGGAGAGCCGATTGCGGGACTCGATCCCAAGACCCTGAGATCATGACCTGAGCCGAAGGCAGAGGCTTTAACCCACTGAGCCACCCAGGCACCCCAATTTCCTTGAAATCTTAAACCACCTTGCCTCAATGAGAGGAACTCAAAATCATAATTGAATGAAATAGAAATTAATTAATTATATGAAAAGACTGTTAGATCCCCATAAGTGAAATTGGACAGCTTGGAAATTCTTAGATCTGTCAGTGGAAATATTCAGAGGCTGGATAGCCATTTATTGAGATAATTTAGGCAAATGGGGTGATGAGGAACTATCTGATTGATCCTCTTATATCTGTTCCAATCCTAAGTTATTGAGTCTGTGAAATATCATTAGTCTCCTCTTCTTATTCCTAGTATTCTCATTTTACTTTTGAAATGTTTATAGATTTATGATAAAATTATAGCAGTCTAATAGGATTATTTCCTCAGAAAACAAATGAGTAAACTGAAGGCAGCAATACAAGGTGATTTCTATAAAGACCCATAGGGAGTTTCAATAATGGAAAATATGGTGTGTTGGAAACTTAAACCCACTCTAGACTGATTAAATTCATTGAAGGTACAGACCTAAATATAAATATGATGTAGTTACTTGTTTTGCTGAATAAGTAGAAATTTCAACATATGGAAAAGAAGATAATTACTGAAGGAGAAAATATTTACTATTATTTAAGGAGCTAGCTAAGGGACCACTATGCCTTGGCACCTTGTGAGATTCTATTTCTAGATTAATTTGTTGCTGTGGGTTTTTTTTGTTGTTGTTGTTGTTGTAGTTTTTTTAAAGAAGGGTTAAGGTTACGTTTGGACTTATTTGTAAATTGATAATCAAATAATTGAGTGGATAAACATGTTTTCATATCCTACTTTAAGTATGACATTGATAACATGGTACATTGTTTATTTTAATAATGCACTGAGGAAAGAATTATTATCTTTCTGAAAATAGGTAAAATTTATCCATCAGAAATGGACCATGAATGTTTTTATAAGGAAAGCAATATATGCAAGAACGTATGACACAGGAAAACAGGATGATAGGAGAAAAACTGCCTTCAGTGGAAGCTGAAGGAAGTGGTAAAGGAGAAAGTGGTATGACTGAAGGAAGCACATGGCTAGGAGAGATCAGAGCATGATAAATATTTTCAAAATTGTGGGATTTGGGAAGGAGACAGGAAGTCTGGAGAGGAATTCTAGGAAGTTTTCTGAGTAATGAGCTCAAAAAAAACCATGAAAATCCTTTGAAGGAAGACTTAATTAAAAAAAAATATATATATATATACACACACACATACATATATATATGTTCTTTGGGATGCCTGTGTGACTCAGTCAGTTGAGCGTCTGACTCTTGGTTTCAGCTCAGGTCATGATCTCAGGGTCATGAGATCCAGGCCTGTGTCTGGCTCCACACTCAGCAGGAGTCTGCTTGAGATTCTCTCTCTGGCCCTCCTCCACTCACCCTGTTGCTCTTTCTCTCTCTCTCTCTCTCTCAAATAAATAAATAAACGTTGAAAAAAAAATAAATCATTCTTTATTCTTTCTGGAGCCATATTTGTGTTTGTATTAAATTATATTAAATGTATGTAAATTTGTATAGCAACATGTAGAGACTGAACCAAAAAGGAATCTAATATTTTATAAATGATTTTATTCATGTATAATTCTAATTTAAAAATCCAAGTTATTTCCAAAGACTTTGTTTTATGATTTATTTTCACATGGATGTTTCTACATAAAATTTTTCCAAATAACTATCTTCAGAAAGTAATTAGGAATTTTGTACCTTTGGGCCATCATAAACATAGGTTGTACTCTACAACACACAAGAAATGCAAAATGATTAATTATACTTGGTTACAGATAAAATGATTAGAAGTTTATTGTAATAAGCACAAAAATGTAGCTAAGTTAAGAATCATGACTCATTATTTAAACTTAAAAAGCAACATGAAGCAATTGCAGGTAATCAACCTCTATTTGAGAATTGTCCCCTTCCTCACACAAAAAAAATGCACAGAGTTGAAAATAGCATCTTTGTTTTTTGGTAGTTCACTGACTCCCTGCTGTATATCTTCACCTAAAGTAGCATTTTAGAACAATTAGTGACTGTAGAGATGATTATAATGTCACAAATGTGGGATTATGACTTTAGCTAAAGAATAAACAGCAGGAGGAGAAAGTCTATTAAGGAGTAAATATCCTCTTTTCAGAGAAGTATGGTTTGCAATTAGAAAGAAATGGGAACAAGAGAGAACAAAATGACTCAGTTATAAACACTTATGAATTTTTATATTGTTGTTAGTTTTTACCAGGAAAATATTCCTATTAAGTAAACAATCCACTGATAATAAAAAAATTAGAACACTGTAATTTTGAGATGTTATTCTTTCTCTAGGGAAAGAGGATCAAATATTTTTTAAAATGGCAAAAATGATGAAGACCAAAGGAGTAAAACATTACTAAAAAAGTTTGAAAAATGCTAAGTATATATGTAATTATTAACTTTAAATGAGTAAACATACTTAATTCAGTAAGTTGAATGAAAAGTTCTGCTAAAGTACATGGAAAGCAAGTAGACGTCAAGAATTTTGAAATATTCACCTCGCCCATATCATGATATAAACCAAATTAAACAAAAAATGAGTAGATTCAAGACCCAGGCCATGCAAGTATTTATTTCTTAACTTAGGTCATTATTAATTTTCAAATAATGTTGCAAAAAAAAGAAAAGAGAGAACAATAAATAGATGATAGATAGATAGATAGATAGATACTTAGATAGATAGATAGATAGATGATAGATAGATCGATTATAAACACAAAAAGATGGTGGGAATTAATTGAGGTCATATATCATGTTTTTGAGGAAATTTCTTCCAAATGCAACTTCCTTCTAAAATCTTTATCTTCAATTCCTTAAGTAAAATATATATTTATAATTGAAATGAAAATATTAATATATCTGAAGGACAGGTAGAATTTTTAATTGAGAAAAAAAACAAAAGAAAATCTTAAACTCCTAACTCCATGACATAATAAGTAAATTCCACATGAAGTAAGACTTTTGGCTGACAGTTTTAATGAAAAAAATTGTAATTCTAAAAGAGCTAGAGAAACATGGGACAATAATGACAGAATTAGGAACCTGAACACCAGAAGGGAAAAAAACAAAAGTTTTAATTCAAGAATGTTAAATCTAAGTTAGTTGTCCTTTCAGTAAACTGAGTAATGGAGAGAGCAGTGGGAAATGAGGTTGGAAAGAGGACAGAGCTAGATCATTGTATTAGTCAGGGTTCTTCAGAGAAACAGAACCAATATGTGTGTGTGTGTGCATATACGTATACATAACAGATACACCTACAAACACACACATAGACACACAAAGAGACTAATTTTAAGTAATTGGCTCATGCAGTTGTGGAATCTGCAGGGTTAAATCTGTAGGGCAGATCAGCAGGCTAGAAGTTCAGGTACAAGTTGATGTTATAACTGTGAGGCAGAATTTCTTCTCCAGGAAATCTCAATTTTTGCTTCTATGGATTTTTAACTATTTGGATGAGGCCCATCCACATAAATGAGGATAATTACCTATACTTAATGCCAACTTATTGTAGATGTTAACCATCCAGGTTAATCATAACGCCTACCTTAGTGTTTGGTTAAATAACTAGGTACTATATCCTAGGTAAGTTGACACATAAAACCAACTAACATTAAGTAGAGTCTTCCAGACTATGTTAAAAGATTGGCGTTTAGTCTACATGCGATGGGTACTGGGCCGATAGAAGGAAATGCTCAGACTGTAAACTTGGGGCTTAACAGCAAGACATTTATATTACCTGCTTATTTATGATGGTGGTTTGGAATAATAATAAACATATTTCAAGGATGATAATCAAGTGGGATATGAACTCATTTACTTAATAAGATTTCCCAAGCATCTCAAGAAAATTCTCAGTAACAATAGCAAGGTTCTCTAGGACAGAGAGTTCATTTCTATAAGTGTTTATAGAGAGAGGGTATGTGCTATGGTGAGCACTGTGAATTTTGTAAGACTGATGAATCACAGATCTGTACCCTTGAAACAAATAATACATTATATGTTAATAAAAAAACAAAATGTTAAAAAAATGCTCAAGGAAAAATACTCAGATATTTATTTAGATTGAATTTTTGCTTTGTTTGCTTTTCAAATGTCCAAATGTTCTTTAAAAAAAGGAATTCAGATAAATGCAGTATATTCCAATTAAAAAAGATAAATTTGCATTAATTTTTTCAGTAAAAACAGATTTATTATAGTATCTAATCAGTGAGAAGATGCTGCATATATATTTTTATTTTATTTTATTATTATTTTTTTAAGATTTTATTTATTTATTTGACAGAGAGGGAGGGAACACAAGCAGGGGGAGTGGGAGTCTTCCTGCTGAGCAGGGAGGGGGGGGTGCCTGATACAGGGCTTGATCCCAGGACCCTGGGATCATACCTGAGCCAAAGGCAGATGCTTAACAACTGAGCCACCAAGGAGCCCCAACTGCATATATATTTTTAATAGCTAAAACATAAATTGAAGTTTACTGATATATGGAGAACATCAATTATATTCTAAGTCAATTTATATGATGGATCATCGACACTGGGAAATTGGACTTAATAATTATGGAACACAGGGATAGAATGACAGTGTAGGTGCATTAAAATATATCATGCTTTTATGACTTTTCTATCCTATATTGTTTTTCTTAGCCTGAAAATATTACCTCCAACACTTTTCTAATAAGCATAATTAATTTTTCTCCCTTTTCTAGTTATGCTAAAATTATGTACTATTATCATCACTGTAATTTTAAAACTCACAAAATATTATTTAATTCTTAGAAGTTGTTTTCTTAATATGAGTTATCAAGCTTATACAAATTATAACTCTCTGCATTCATACTGAACTCTTTCTTTAAGGACTCAAATAACTTTAGTCATTAGCTAATTGAACCACCAAATAATTACATCCTTGTAATTTATAAAGCATTTAATAGTTTCCTTCCTTCCCTTCTTGGGTATTAATCTTTATTTGGATTGGAAATATGATACTTTGATAGCATCTGTTTTTATTATTTGGAATGGGTTAGGTAAAAATAACCTAATTCACAACTATTGTAAAAATAGCAAAAAATTTTTATAAAGAAAATATAGGGCTTGTTTCTACATTCAGGCAGCCCATTCAACACTAGAATTTCATTTTTTATTCACAATCATGATTCTATGATAGGCAATTTCATAGACTGGAAAGGTGTATGGAAATGTGCAATACAGAGTATATAGAAGTTTAGTGTGTTCTCCTATAAAGTTATGTTGTAAGTTTATCATAACTAGTATACTTTCTTTTGGAATAGATTGATAATTATAGAAAGGGACTCAATCATTTTGAGGAATGCATACTTGACTACTTTAATAAGAACATGTATCACTGCTGAAGTTGCAGGGGAACTTGGTTCGTATGGATAGTTGTTTGACATTAACACTGTACTCCAACCTGACCCAGAGAGTCTATCTTCAAACACAGCCCCCGTGGTACATTTCAACTCATCCTGTGTGGTTGGTTCCCTATTGAGTTCATCTATAGCTTCTATCTTTGCTTTTGGAGACCTTTGACTTCAGAAGTTACTCTGAAGAAAAAAATCACAAAAGTTCTAAGAGTTATAGATGCCTCATAACCTCTACTTAAAAAAAAGTTTTTGTGATAGTATTACTAAGGTAGTACTTATTAGTAATATAGACTAACGTAAGAAAATTCTACCCAGAATGTCACAATGAATAGTAATTCAATCAATAAAATTCTGTTATTTTTATATTTTATATAAATTTTATATTTATATTCTGTTTTCATATTTATATCCTGTTATATCTTTTTTTTTTCAAAACGTAATTGTAGATCAAGTTGTAAAAACGTGTGAGTGTAACTTAACTTGCAAATTATTCCTGTACTTAGTGTAATATTTAAGGATTACTTAAAAGCCACATGCAATTAACTCAATTTTATAGAAATGACTTTCCTAATTAATGCAGAGATTTGCAATAAGAAGTTAAGGAAACTTTGCAGATGTTTTAAATTGTTTCTATAAAATAGCAGAGGCTGACCTATCCATTCACTCATGCATTTACCAAATACTATGAGATTTCCTATGTGCCAGTCATACTGCTAGATACAGGGAATAAAACTGCGAATCCAGAAAATGTTTTCTGGATGCCTGGGTGGCTCAGACCTTAAGCGTCTGCTTTAGGCCCAGGTCATTCCTGGGATCAAGCCCCACATGGGCTCCCTGCTCAGAGGGAAGCCTGCCTCTCCCTCTCCCACTCCCCCTGCTTGTGTTCCCTCTCTCGCTGCCTCTCTCTCTGTCAAATAAATAAATAAAATCTTCAAAAAAATAAAAATAAAAATGTTTTCTGCTTTCATGTGTAAGATCAGAGTATATTTACAGAAACCAGCATGAGGAATGCAAAAGGTCAGCCACTGAGATGGCAAAGAGAGTCTGACTTTGTCCTTTGTACGTTAACTATGATTTGTGAAGAAGAGGAAGAGGAATGGATGAAGGACTTCACATTGTCTGGCTTGTACTTCAGCACTTATTTCCAATATTTTTGGGGAGCTGGTACTTTCATAGGATAATTGAAATTTAGTTTTAGAAATCATTTGAGATGTTGAGACATTCAAATGGATATATCCAGCAGCCAGTTAGGTATAAGAAAGACGTGGTAGCCTAGGAAGAGGCATTGGCAAGTATATAAATGTGGATGTCATCCACTGATAAGGACCACTGGAGCTCTAGGGATAAGTGAATTTCCTAAAAGCAAAGTAGAAGACAATTTGGTAAGAGATTCTGGGATGATACCATTAAATATCAGGGCTTCAATACTAAAAAGGCAGGCTTGGGGAAACGAGATATTCAAATTTGAGAACAGTTTGCAAGGAGAAATGAAAGTTTCAGGGTGTGTTGCGGAAGAGAAGCAGCATATTCAAAGTGCATATTCTCTGCTCCGGAAGGGATAGGCTCATTAATTCCCCTTTAGGGTTAAATGTTTATAGAAAAATATTTTTCTCAACATGTTCTTGGAACTCCTCACATGTTTTTACTTAGTTTTATTTTACTCTTAGCATTCTTCACCCTTTAATACAGTACAATTTGCTTATTTACACTAATCAGCTTTCTATTTTCTCTGACAGCAGTGCAAGCTGCAAAAAGGAAATTTTATCTTTACTGTTTTTCTTTGACTGTACCTTGCATATCGTTGGTGTTTTGTGAATATCTATTGAGTGAATGAATAAGTGAATGAATGAGTGAGTGAACTGTAGAACAGTGATATGTTTGAAATCATTGAGGTTACAAGATGGTGGGCTTCTTTGTCGGGAAAGAGGACGGAAATGGGTCTGCATTCAGGTTATCCCATGATCTTAAAGACTTTCTTTGGAAAGAATGTATGTAAGTTTTATCATTGCAATCTTGGTAAAGCAAGTGATCAATCAATAACAAACCTAGAATTAGGAAGCAACTTAGTACAATGGAAAACCTAGGGTGGGTTGTGTGTGTGTGTGTGTGTGTGTGTGTGTGTGTGTGTGTGTGTGTGTTAAAATGTGTCATAGAGACGAGACTTAGGAATTAGAATCTGTTCAATTGTTTTTGGGGGGGGCATGTATTTCATGTGCAAAATTCTAGCTGTTCCTAATTAGCCTAGCTCATCTGTCTCCCAAAACTTAGCAGGTGAGTGCGGGACATCCTTGTTTCATGCCCATTATATTGTATGGGTATATAAGCAATTATTGTCAACTCTTGTTCTCTGGTCAGTCTTTGGGTATTTCTATCCTGTAAGCTGACACTAAAAACATCTGGATCTTTGTGTTATGTGAATCTACTTCCCATTTTCATATTAAAATGACAGGAAAGAGAGGAAAGAAATTGTTCTCCCTTTAACCACTAATAGTAATTTTGGCACTACCTTTCTTTCATAGGAGAGCATAACATCATTCATTGGGGAATAGTTATTATAATCATTTAAAATTTTCTTCCTGAGTTCTGAATTAAAATGTGCCCCCACCCGCTACCCGGAAGGAGATAGTATGGCTGATTCATCAGTGTAGTGAGCTCTGAGTACTAATGGGAAAAGGGAAAGAGCAATATAAATTTCCACCCATAGTTAACTAGGGGCTTAGTGATCAAATAATGCTAATAAAACCAGGCACGGAAAACTGGAAAACAGCTATTGTATGAATAATACAGTTTCTTGGGCCAGGGACAAATAAACCCAGGAGATACCCTAGGTGAGACAGAGTGGTGATGCTTCTACACTACACTCTTGTCCCCTCCCCCACCTCTTCACAAACTCTGGAAGTTAGCAAGCAGCACACAGAAGTAAACTTGATGCAGTAATTTGGCATATCTCATGTTCATGTGTCTCATCATATATTTATGATAACTTTTAGTGAGCACTAAACAAACGCCAATGATTGTGTTGGATTTTTTTTTTTTTTAAGTTAACAAAACCGTTCCCCTCTGTCACGATCCCCATGCACATTTTCCATATGTTGCACTGCCCCTTTACAGTTGATGTTGAAGTCCTCATAGGCAATGTTGCAGACCTATATGTAGATCCATGGTAAGGGTTTGGAGTCACAATGAGTGTATTTTAACCCTATTCCAGTCACTTTTTGTATATCTCAGTTTTCTCACAGAAAATAAAGATATCTATTTGAGTAGAGTGCTTTTGAGGAGTCAGTGACATAACCCATGTATGGCACATAACCATGGTGCCTAATTTGTAGAAAGCCATCAAAATAGCGTGTTACTCTGACCTTTAGCATAGCCAGTGATCATTTTCAACAATACTACATCACAAATGTATCCCTAAATGGGAGTAAATGTGTAATCACCAACTGTGATTCAGGCAGAGAAGGGTTCAGATTATATCATTTGTTGTTGTTTATTCACTATTTTTAGAAAATCTGTTGCTGTCATATGTGGCATATATCTATATATATTTAGGTCTTCCATAATGTACATTCTGCATTTGCTTTTCCATATTTTCTGACATTCCTACCATTCGTTAGGTGTATACATTCTCTCCAGGAACTTCTGCAAATACAATTGCAATGCATTCTATGTAATAGATACAATATCTTAAAAATAATTTTGTTAATTGATTTCTTAGCAAAAATCAAGGAACTAAGGGAGTAAGGGACAGGAATAGTCAGCTGTATCTTAAAGAAGGGAGTAATAAGAAGAAGATGACCTTGGGCAGTGACTTGTGGGAAAATACCTTAACTGGAACCCTATTCATAGAGCACAAAGACTCTACAAATAAAGGTATGAAGAACAAACTCAGACCCTCACAGATTAGCCCTAGACCAGAACATCTACCTCTTTGTCTATAGTGCCAGATTCAATGACAGTAAATAAAAACAAATAGTATTTAGAATAGAAATATAGACTATATCCTTATTAATATTTCATAACTCAGTTTTACTCTATCAGTGAAGGTGTAAATAATTTTTGAATGATTACTAAATGTTCTTTATTATGAAATATTGGTAGATTATTATGCATGCAACAAAGATATATTTAGATAATTATTTATATTATCACATGTAGACTTACAAAAAATCTGTTTGAATCACTTCATTTAAAGAAGAGTTTATAAGTCAGGAACACATAGTTTTATCTCTAGGAAGGACAAAATTTAATGAGGAGTTAATAATTCTATATCCAAGTATGGGAAGTGTAATATTTTTCTCTATTTACCTGGATAGAAGAAAGCACAGAGTCTATAACATATATATTATTAATCAATTTCCAGTCAAAAGTAGTTTATTATAAACAAAACAGCATTAGGAAGACAAGAATCTGAAGACCACTGAATACAAACCTTTGTTTTACATATGAACAATGTGAAGTACAAATATGTGTGTCATTTGGTTCAAATCATCCAGAAATAAATATGCTTATATTTACATTTTAATTTATGTTTATATCTGTATTTGTATTCATATTATTAGTCCTAGTAATATTCATTTATATTAACTTCTAAACATTGCTTCACCCATTTTAATGCACAGTAGTCAGCATAATATTGTTTTATTTTCAAAACATTCTTTCTTAAGTTTGTTTATTTGAAAGAGAGAGAGAGGACTAGAGAAAGCAAACAGGAGTTGGGGGCAGAAGGAGAGGGAGAAGCAGACTCCCTGCTGAGCAGGGAACCCGATGCGGGACTCAGTACTAGGACCCTAGGATCATGATCTGAGCTAAAGGGAGACGCTTAACCAACTCAGCCACCCAGGTGCCCTTCAAAATATCCTTTAAAAAATTCTAGTTCTTTTCCTTTCTTTTTATTCCATGTTATGATTTTTTTCCCAACAGCTTTTATATCATACAGATTCTTTTGATATTTTCTATATTTCTCATTTTCTTCACTTTTCCTAAAAAATGTTTTACTCTCTGCCTCATGATTCATTTCTTCATCTAAAGATTAAAAGAGGACTGTAACACTAGTATTAAAGGTGCAGAACTATTCATCCATATGACTGTAGCATCAGTTCTTCTGGAAAAATCCCCACTAACTCCCATCTAAAGTGGCATCTCTCATCATTCTTTATCCTTACAGGATTAAATATTCCTCCTAATTCTTATCATGTTTTAACATTTATATACACAATACATATATATTTTGGGTTAGTTCATTAATTTACATAATACTAATACTTACAAACTAGATAAATTGCTTTAGTCTCTTTTTTTACTACAAGATATTTATATTTTGTTTATCAGCTTTTCAAGCTATCTGCTGCAAGTAACAAAAATCTAATTAAGAGGGGCTTAAACTCTACAGAGATTTATTATCCTACTTAACAAGAAGGCTAGATGGAGGTGGTTGCTGGCATCAATTCGTCTGCTCAACAAAGTCATCTGGGATCTGTTCTTTTCCTTTTTATTCTCCTCTATAATCCTAGTCTTTGGCTTTTTTTACCCTCCTTTTATCAAGTCATGGTTACGGTAGGACTGTCACAATCTTTAGCATCAATTCTATACTTCAGGTAGGATGAAATAAATGATAAAAGTAGTAACATAAAGCTCCTGTCTTGTACTTTTATAAGAAAGTGAAAGTTTTGCCAAAAGTTTCCTAGCCAATTTGCTTTTACATTGTCACTTTGGACGAAGTGGAGAAAGAGGAGTTGTAAACCTGTGTTGGCCAAATAATGGACTTGTGCCTGCCGTGGTATCTTCCATGCATACTTTACTATTTCTAGCTCCTGGACTCTGTGAGGACCTTTGCACTGTAACCAACTTATCTCTATGTGATTGTGCCTGGTACTATTGAATTGTTTATAAATTGGACCACTTTTTCTGTTCTTTATCTTAAAAATCACCCTCCCGTTCCGGTCTTAGGCATTAACAGTGATGGATTTAAAGCAAAGGAATAGGAAGACTGTGTCATCAGTCCTTCTCAGCAGTGGTTCTGAATGGTTTGTTGAGTTTAACGATATCTAACAATCTGCTATCGATTTGTCAGGTTTCTCTTCCGGATGTGGACACTGATAGCAACGTTCTTTTTCCTTTTTTTTTTTTTTTTCATTTTTACCAGTGAATTCATATAGGTTTTTGATGTTGCGGAAGACCCTAAATAAAGCTCCAAATTTTTGCCACATTTTTTTAAAAAAGTGTTAAAAGTGACGAGGTGCATTAAAGCAACTTCTTTTGCAAATACAATAATTACAGCACATCTGGCATCATGCCTGCTGGCCCTGCCCTGCTGTTTTTCCTCAGTGGGGACATGGGTTGCAGATGTTGCTGATGCAGCTGGATAGTCACCCACATTCTATCAGCCTAAGGCACAAGAGCCAGAGCCAAAACCAACTCAGAATTCCTGCTGCCAAAAACCTTCAGAACAGCAGAAGTGCCTTGAAAATAAATAGGTCCTGAATCATCACAAGTCAGCTTCATAGGAATTGTTTTATTCATAAAAGTAGACAAAGAAGTATAAATCATTTCATTTTTCCTATAAAATATTTATAAAATTTTGTTATGAAAGTCTTTAATCATTATAAGCTACATCATAAATATTATCTATTTTATCCTCTGGATCCAACAGAAAATCATTTTAAGAGCATTTAGTGTCTATTCTCCTGAAGCATGTGCGTATCTGGAAAGTAAGATTTCTTAAGATATTATGAAAAAGATCCTTTCCCTCTGAATTGAGAGTTATATTTTAAGAAACAAAATATATGTAAGAGTATTGATATATATGTTATATGTTAATATATGTGATATGAATGAAGCTACTTTCACTGTATTGTGCTCCCTCTTCTCTCACAGCTAAAGAAAATTTAATAAATAATTTCTTCTAGAAAAACCAAGGTTTAGTTTTGCTAATAGTCTTTTCTTTACCTCATCAAAATATCATTATAAGATACTTTCCCATTTTCTTTTTGTGAAATCAGATCTTGAAATACTATACTTCCCTTTCACTCACTTTTTAAACTTCCCTGCTAATTACTTTCCATAGTATTAGTGATAAAAATAAATTAATGCAATGATTAATTCAATTACTTACTTGCCATAATGAAAGAGTATGATTAAAAGTGAAAGCATTTTCTAACATGTTTATGTATAATAATTAATTTCCTATTTAATCCACTCACAACTTCTGTATTATTTTCCCATTGCTGCTGTGACATATTACCACAAATTTAGTGACTTAAACTAACACAAGTTTATTATTTCACTGTTCTGCAGGTCAGAAGTCTTCAATTAGTCAACATAGCTGTGTTTCTTCTGGAGGCTCTAGGGGAGAATCTAATTCCTTGCCTTTTTCCAGCTTCTGGATGTTTCCTACTTTCCTTGGTCATGGCCCTTCCTTCATTTTCAAAGCCAGCAACATCTTCAGAACTCTTTCTCTCTCTCTCTCATACGTCCATCATCATATCTTCTCTGACTCTTACCTACTTGCCTGTTTCCCTTTTATAAGGACCCTTGTGACTACATTGGACTCACCCAGACAATCCTGGATAATCAAGATTCTTAATTACATTTAGATTCCTTTACTAAGAAAAGTTGCATATTTACAGATTTGGGGGATTAGCATGTGGACATCTTTTGGCTTCCATTATTCTACCTACCCAACCTTCCCTTTCAATTATTACATACAATTTTAACATAAAAATTCTGTTTCACATAACTAGCTATCGCTAGTTCTCTATGTAGATGGAGACTATCTAGAAATGAGCTGAAAACATTTGAGAGGAAAAAGGAAAGTATATGTCATTAATTTTACATTCTTTATTCATGGAGGAATGTGTTTATCCTACTTTATTAATAATTTGTCATGGTTTGATTTTCTTAACCACAAAGATTTAGATGGAAAAGATTATTTGGAGAAGGAAGTGCTGATACAAAAGCAGTTGTAAGTAGAGACCAAGAGCCTGACAGTCTTCCTTGGGCCAAGGATCAAATTCCAAAGAGTCAGTAAACTCAGACTGTATACAAAATTTGAATACACATATAGAAACATTAAAGTATTTTACCATATTCATAAAGACATGGATTCCCAAAACAAACTCACTACTAATGTGAAACAAAGAAAGATAAAGTTATTGTAACACTTCAAATTTATCCCATCTAAGAAACTCAGCAAGATGATTTACATTTGGGTAATATTTCTAAAGAAGATTCTTTAAGTAATTATTTTCTTTGAAACAGGAAGCATTTCCTGTCTGAAATACTTACTTATAGAAAATATGGTACTAGTGATACCAAATGCTTCTGGATTTTTAAAAAGATTTTATTTATTTATTTGACAGAGAGGGAGAGATCACAAGTAGGCAGAGAGGCAGGCAGAGAGAGGGGAAAGCAGGCTCCCTGCTGAGCAGAGAGCCCGATGTGGGGCTCGATCCCAGGACCCTGAGATCGTGACCTGAGCAGAAGGCAGAGGCTTTAACCCACTGAGCCATCCAGGCGCCCCATGCTTGCAGATTTTGTTGCTAAACAGACAGCATTCTTTTGGAGTCATTGACCATTTTCTTAATATTTTAAAATTTTACCCCTAAAAGAACAATTATATAGACTGTAGGCATTATGGAAAAACACATTCAATTTTTTGAGGAACCTCCACACTGTTTTCCAAAGTGGCTGCACCAACTTGCATTCCCACCAACAGTGTAAGAGGGTTCCCCTTTCTTCACAACCTCTCCAACATTTGTTGTTTCTTGCCTTCTCAACTTTTGCCATTCTAATTGGTGTAAGGTGATTATCTCAATGTGGTTTTGATTTGAATTTCCCTGATGTCTAATGATGTTGAACATTTTTTCATGCGTCTGTTAGCCACTTGTATGTCTTCTTTGGAGAAATGTCTGTTCATGTCTTCTGCTCATTTTTTGACTTGATTATTTGTTTTTTGGATGTGGAGTTTGAGAAGTTTTTTATAGATCTTGGATTTCAGCCCTTTATCTGTAATGTCTTTTGCAAATATCTTCTCCCATTCCGTGAGTTGCCTCTTTGTTTTGTTGACTGTTTCCTTTATTGTGCAGAACCTTTTCTATCTTGATGAAGTCCCAAAAGTTCATTTTCACTTTTGTTTCCCTTGCCTTTGGAGACATGTCTTCAAAGAAGTTACTGTGGTCGATATCAAAGAGGTTACGGTTTATGTTCTTCTCTAGGATTTTGATGGATTCCTGTCTCACATTGAGGAGAGTTTCATCCATTTAGAGTTTATTTTTGTGTATAGTGTAAGAGAACGGTTGAGTTTCATTCTTCTGTATATAGCTGTCCAATTTTCCCAGCACCAGTTATTTAAGAGACTGTATTTTTTCCACTGGATATTTTTTCCTGCTTTGTTGAAGATTATTTGACCATAGAGATGAGGATCCATATCTGGGCTCTCTATTCTGTTCCACTGATCTGTGTGTCTGTTTTTGCGCCAGTACTATGCTGCCTTGGTGATCACAGCTTTGTAATATAGCTTGAAATCAGGCAACATGATGCCCCTGGCTTTGTTTTTCTTTTTCAACTTTTCTTTGGCCATTTGGGTTTTTTTCTAGTTCCATATAAACTTTAAGATTGTTTGTTCCAGCAGTTTGAAAAATGCCATTGATATTTTGATCAGGATGGCATTGAAAGTATAGATTGCTCTGGGCAGCATATACATTTTAACAATGTTTATTTTTCTGATCCACGAGCATGGAATGTTTTTCCATCTTTTTGTGTCTTCTTCATTTTCTTTCATAAGTGTTTTGTAGTTTTGAGTATACATCCTTTACCGCTTTGGTTAGGTTTATTCCAAGGTATCTTATGGGTTTTGGTGCTACTGTAAATGGAATTGACTTCCTAACTTCTCTTTCTACAGTTACATTGTTAGCGTATAAGAAAGCAACTACTGTCTATGCAATTGATTTTGTATCCTGCTACATTACCAAATTGCTGAGGTACCATATGACCCAGCTTTGCACTACTGGGTATTTACCCCAAAGGTATAGATGAAGTGAAAAGAAGGCCACATGCACCCCAGTGTTCATAGCAGCAATGTTCACACCCAAACTGTGGAAGGAGCTGAGATGCCCTTCAACAGATGAATGGGTAAAGAAGATGTAGTCCATATATACAATGGAATATTACTCAGCTATCAGAAAGGTGGAATACCCAACATTTGCATCAACATGGATGGAACTGGAGGAGATTATGCTAAGTGAAATAAGTCAACCAGAGAAAGAAAATTTTCATATGGTTTCACTCATATGTGGTGCATAAGGAATAGCATGGAGGACATTAAAGGAAAGTGGGAAAATGAAGGGAGGGAAGTCGGAAGGGGAGACAAACCATGAAAAACTATGGACTCCAACCGCAAACTGAAGATTTTAAAGGGGAGACGGGTGGGAGGTGGGTTAACCCAGTGATGGGTATTAAGGAGGGCACATATTGCATAAAGCACTGGATGTTATATACAAGCAATGAATCATGGAACACTACATCAAAAACTAATAATGTACTGTATGGTGACTAATATGACATAATAAAAAAAATTTTAAAAAAACACATTCAAAATATGTTCATATGGTGAATCTTCAACTTTGAAGCCTGAATGGAATATCTGGTTATTCATTAGGCTGAAGTAAATCCTTTAATTGGGCACATATTTGACTAACACACACATTTGGCTAAGACAATACAGAAATTCTGTGGTACTAATCAGCTAGTTATCTTTCTTGTCTCAAAATATGTGAGTATACTTTAATTAAACCTTTGATTGCATGCTGATTTCAATGTGTGTAGAAATAAATTAAGAATATGAGGTATAAAAATAAAACGGTAAGTTTTCATCAGCTCTGGAATTTATAGAACTTCCTTCTCTTGAAAAATAGAGATAGAGATAGTTGTCAACATCACTTTGACTCTTGACTTCATTTTATGTTTATACAGCAAGAGGTATAATTTTTCTATTTGCTCTTTCATAGATCTTTAGTTATCTTTATTTAGTTTTGTTATGAAAAATTTAATTTAACCATATATTTTTCTTTCTTAGAAATTTGGGATATGGCAATCAATCTTTAAACCCCATCATGCTGCCATGAATTAAATTAGTTGTCAAGTGAAAGGACTATCAGTTCGAATGCTTCCTTGTGCAATATGCACATTATAATAGAAGAATTACCTTACTTGCTACTCATCTGTCATTTTCAGGCAGTCTTTAAAAAAGACATAAACAGATGTCAGGCATCTGGAAGTTTCCGGCGACAGGTCATTTTGAAAGAAATAATTTAAACTTTGAAGGTAAACATGGAAATTTGTAGTTACCTTATGTGATCCTGGAATTCTAAAAAAAAAATTTAAAAAGAATCTCCTTTGAGGTTTTTATATGTTTTGAATATACAGTTCTGTTTTATAGGCTTTACATGCATGACAAGGAGAGAGAATGAACGAGAGAGAAAAGGAGGGTGAACTATATGAGTTTTACCATGTATAATATCCTCAATGATTTTTTAAAAAATTTAAAGTGTTTATTTAAATTCCAGTTAGTTAACATACATACAGTGTACTATTAGTTTCAGGTGTACATTATTCAAGAGTTCCATATGACACTGGGTGCTCATCACTGTAAGTGCACTCCTTAATCCTCATATTTTAAATTCCCTGAGACTAGATCAATAGACCAAAATGCATGGATTTTGAAAGAAAAAAACACACATAAGAAATTGGAATATTTCTCTTTTTAATGCTAAGTAAGGATAACATTAATCATGTTTCGAGTAGGAGGCCAGAAAGATAAGACAAAGTAATAAAAGCTAATATTTATTAACTAAACCAAATGCTTTATATTAACTGAGCTGAGTAGCTTATCTTATATAATCCTTCTTCCAACTCTCTGGTACTCAGCTTTGCTGTTATCTAAATTTCAGATGTAATAGACTAGGGCTATACATGTTAAGTAACATGTAAACAGTAATATAACTAGTAAGTTCTTAAGATTTGCGATTTGAATACATTCATTCACTTAACAAGTGAGTTAAGCAGATGCCAGAACACTGAAGATGCAAAGTGCTACCCTCATTGACTGTACATTATATATTCTACATGAAGAATCAGACAGTAAACTGGTAAATAGTTAATAGATCAAATGATGATAGGTAATAAGAAGAAAAAAGTAAGGAGGAGCCAAGAAATTAAGTGAACAAACCTTACAAATATGAGGAGGAAGAACATTTGCTGCAGAGAAGTTAGCAAGTATAAGGAATGTGGGTCAAGAAAATTAAAATACAAGAAGCCAGTATTAAGACTCTGATGGTGATTAATTAGATGAGACACCAGATAATGTGTGGCCTGGTCTTATAGATCATAGTGGGGACTTAAAGTTAAGTCTGAGATAAGAAGACATTAGATAATTTTGATCAGAGAAAGGACATGCCATAACTTAACATTTAAAAAAAAATCACTACTGGGTATTGGTGGAATTGGAATGAAAGAAGGAGTGAGATAAGTAGAAAGCCCAGATAGAGCCTAAGTAATTGTCTGAGAGGCAAAATATATTTGCATGTACAAAATAGTGATGACAGTGTTTAAAACTTTGCAACCATTTTGAAAATAATCTTTATAAATTTTGGATATTGATGAGAAATGACAAATAAGTTTATGTTGAGGTCCAGAGGACTACAACATAAAAATCTTAATAAGGATAGAGATTTTAACTGGAAAGACCTTAGCCCTGGGTTTAGTTGATATTGCGTGGGGAAAGATTGTAGTTATAGGATAGAGCCAATGACAAAACATTATAGAACTATTAGAGGATAATTTAGGATGCAGAAAAGAAAGGAATTGGAAAGGAAGTTAAGGTTAAGTGGGCAGTGAGTTCAAATGGAAGCAGTAAAAAGTGCTATCCTAAAATGAAAGAAATCTGATTTCTTCCTAATTGGCTAGGAGTAGGAAGTATATGAAGTACTATCTTAAAAATCAAAGAAAGCCAGTTTCCTCTTAATTGGTTAAGTAAGATGACATGTTAGTTTATGTTAGTTGAATATCATGAAATAAATGGTGGATTTTGTTGAACATAACATTAAAATTATCAACAGAAGGGGCGCATGGGTGCCTCAGTGGGTTAAAGCCTCTGCCTTCGGCTCAGGTCATGATCTCAGGGTCTTGGGATGGAGCCCAGCATCCAACTCTGCTCAGCAGGGAGCCTGCTTCTCCCGCCCTCTCTGCCTGCCTCTCTGCCTACTTGTGAACTCTCACTCTCTCTCTCTCTCTCTGTGTCAAAATACATAAATAATAAAATCTAAAAAAAGATTATCAACAGAAAAGTGCGGGACATAAGCCAGTTTGAGGTGAGTCAAAGAATGGAAAATTTTAAAATCTTTAAATAAAAATAACATCACATTAACAGGACTGATACAACAGTAGACTATTTTCATACCAAATTGCTGGCATTTAATTAAAAAATCACCAAACCAAAAATCACCAGAAGACTAAGATTAAAAAATGACTAGGATTACGAAAGAAAAAGGAGTGAATGCAAATATATTATAGGAGTAGTAGCTGATATTTGGGGGGGGGTGGATTTCTATTCCCAAAATTGTGAGTGGTGGACTCATTCTCAATGAAATGATGATTGATGTTATAAGGAAACTGAGAATAAATTAAGGAGTAATGCTCTTCTGAAACCTGGAAGAAATGGAGATTCAAAGCATAATTTTTTGGATAAATGAAGAGTTTTGTTTTTTTTCTTTTTCTATTATAATAGAAGAGAAGAAAGAGAAGAGAAGAAAGAGAATGGGTGAAGATCTACGTAGGATCATAAGTATGGTAGGATGAATGATGTCCTCACTAAATTCCTATGCGCCAATATCTGAAACCTGTAAATATGTTACCTTCCACAGCAAAAGGAATTTTGAAGATGTGATTCAGTTAAAATTCTTGAGATGAGGTGATTAACCTGGATGATCCTGATGGGCCAAAATGTCATCACAGGGTCCTTGGAGGCAGGAGGGTCAGGATAAAGAAGGAAATAGGAATATGGAAGCAGAGATTAGAGTACCATAGTTGGAAGAGGCCCATGAACCAGGGAATGCAAGCAACCTCTAGAACCTTAAAAACAGTTCTCTCCCAGCACCCCCAGAAAGAATATAGCACTGCTGGCATTTTAATTTCAGTCCCTTAAGGCACCCTTTTGGAAGTCTGACCTTGAGAACTGTAAGAGGATAAGCTTGTGTTTGTTCAAGCCACCTAGCAGTAATTTGTTCATAATAGGAAACTAATACATTAGGTCTTATTATAGAAAGATAAGGAGATTACAACTAAGTCCTTCTTTCTTATATAAGAAAGTATCTCCTGAGATGCACAAAGAACATCTTAGAGTGGGATGTAATATGACAGAAGTATAAAAATTTCATACAAAAGATGGAAGATTTAACCAAAAAGGAGAAGCAATGGAGTTTCTCATGAAATAAAAAACAGTCTCATCATGCCTATAGGTTTAACTAACCAATATTCATGGTCTTGGATGCAGAATAGAGAGACATTTCTTATGACTAATCCAGAATTGTTATCAGTGTGGTAAAATGGAGTGACGGGTGCACAAGTGATTTGAGAACATTGGCTGGAGACTGAGTTTTATGATGAACCATGAATCCTGACAAGAAATTCTGACGCCAGGGGCACCTGGGTGGCTCAGTTGGTTAGGCGACTGCCTTCGGCTCAGGTCATGATCCCAGAGTCCCTGGATCCAGTCCCTGGATCCAGTCCCATATCAGGCTCCCGGCTCTGTGGGGAGTCTGCTTCTCCCTCTGACTTTCTCCCCTCTCATGTTCTCTTTCTCTCTCTCTCTCAAATAAATGAATAAAATCTTAAAAAAAAAAAAAAAGAAAGAAAGAAATTCTGATGCCAGAAAGGGGTTGATGAATAGTCCTCCAAAAGGTTATGTCAAATGGTTGAGAACTGAATAGGTTGATGGTTTTACCAGGTGGGCGGGAGGGGGAAGTGGAGGAGGAGATTAGATTCATAATTATGGAATTTAGTAATCAGAGTGGGTAGTAGTGAAAGACAGAGTCCAAGCTTTTGGATGACTTATCATGTTCATTTTACTTAGTGTAAAATCACTAATAATGGTACAGAATAGTAATTTAAAAAAAGAAACAAGTTTAATTTAGGAACAAAAGTCTTCATTCAGAGAGAGTAAATCACCAAGAAGTCGACAAGTGGCAGCAAGAAAAGGTGAAGAAGATGGTGTAAATGGCATTTTCTAGCTAGAGCTGACATTTTTCTACAGGAGTAATTTTTCAGAAAGGAGGAATCATTTGGAAATTCACAATGGGAATTGTGATATACAAGGATGATATTGTGATCTATTTATTTGAGAATACTCATATAGATTTGAGAAATGTGTACAGAACCAGTTTTAAAAATAATTAGTGAGATAATGAATGATTTTAATAACCCCTTTTGTAAACAGGACATACTACAACAATAAAGCACAACAATATAACAGCACTCAGATTTCCTTGATGTACCAATAATTTCTTTTTACTAAAAATTTCTAAAGAAAGATATAATGAGAAAATCATTCTTCCTAATAATCTGAACAAGGATCTGCTTTAATCTGTTATAAATATGTAAAAATTTCTTAAGGTATGACTGCAAATAGTTGCCATGGGTTTGATTATCTGTTTTGATTTATATAATATCTCATAAGGGACCTCTGAGTATTTCTAGTAATTGCAACACAGAAATTGATACTAGAGTAATAAAACACACTCTGGGAAAGCAATCCAAGCCTGCAGAGTTTTTTTGGTTTTGTTTTTTTTTTTAATCACACCCTTAGGTATAGCAGCTTTGGACAGATATGGACCCCAAAGAAATTAAAGGAATCTTCAGACAGCAGGGCCTCCAACAAGAAAATTCATTTCTATTAAATTTTGGCAGCCCAGGATCTGAAACTTGGGGATTTTTACTAGACCATAAAACTCTCAATTAATTACATTAATTAAAGCATTTTAATTAAAACAATCATTAATCCTTGATTAAACATAAATCAATATCTCATTTTTAAACTTGGGTTTACAATAAGAAAGGAGAAAATGTTCATCAAGTAAAAATGAGACAAATTTGAACATTACTCTGATTTTGTCCAGCAACTAAAATGGAGCTACTGTAAATGCTGCAACTTTTGCAATGGTGTCAGTAGACATTGGTTTTTTCCTTGCATGTTGTTACTTTAGTCTCCAGTGGAAATTAGTTGTTATAATCATTCGGTTTAAATTGCATATTTAATTCTGAGGTTACCTTGATACCATGTCAGGAAAGACAATTTCCAAAGTAATCTTCAGAATGACATATTAAAAATGGATTCCTTTCAATTTAAGAGGTATTTGTTAAATTGGTTACAAATTTTATTTCGTGCTTTTAAGGAAAATATAGCTCAAGGGAAATTTATACTTCTGAGGGGCATATGCTTACTTAGCAGAAATACTATTGTCTTTATTTGGAGTTTGGTTAAGCGAGACATTATCATGAAATTCTAAATAAGAAATATGAAAGCTATAAGAAATTCAAAACAAAATGAACCAGATAATAGATTTGCAAGATTAGTCGAAGAGAACAAAATGGCAGCAAGACTCAAATGTATCCATGTGTTATTTTATTCACTTTCCTACTCAGACTAGTCTCTCTCTCGTTTCCCTGAAGCCTTTTAACATCACTTTATGATATGAGTCTATTCGGTAGCTGTATAAAGGATAAAATCAAGGTCAGGCTGTGTGTGACTCATTACCTTATCTCTCTGAACTTTATGTATAAAATCCTAAAATTAAAAAGCCGTGTTTTTCTTAGTTGAGGTACTGGCATTACAAATGACTAGGAAGCATCCTTCCTTACAGAATATTGACAGAGGAGCAGAGAGTTGGGTTTGTTTATTTGTTTGTTTGTTTGTTACAATGGCTGCCTCTCAGCAATCAAGATGACCACATACCCTAGCAACTGGTAGAATGAGATAAAAGGAGGGATTTATTCATGACATTTCTATGCATTTGGAACAGGTTTCCATTGGTTGCTATTTTTCTTGAATTTTTACTTTGAAACTTTTACTTTTTTAACTGAAAAACTGTGATTTTTGGTTGGTATGACAATTTGTTAGCTGTAAATTTCCCTATCCCTTTGCAATCTTATCTCAACTTAAAGCTGTTTTTGTTTTGTTTTGTTTTGTTTTGTTTTGTTTTGTTTTTCCTGAGTCTCCTCAGTAGGAGATTCCCCAGATCCCAAGCCCTGAAGCTCCTGAAGTTGTGGAGGGTACGGTCTCCACTGCCTCCTCTCTCCTACAAACATGTCGGGTTCTCTGAGGCCAATACCACTGGCTCTGTAGTCTTCTCTCGGGGTCACTACTTTTATCTCTTGAGCTCTGGCTCCTCTCCCTCCACCTTCTTATAGTGACAATTTCAGCTGCTCTATTTGAAATCCTTCAGTAGCTTCCTGTTATATCTTGAACAAAACCTAAACTCCAATGCGGGTATGATCAAGCCTACCTTTGCAGCCTCACCATGCATTCGACATACAGGTTGTTTTCCAGAACCTATAATAAGCCCATTTTGTCCCACCTCTGAGTTGTAATGCACACTTCTTCTTCTTCTCATCAGAGGTAAGATGCTTCTCTTTCTTTAGAACTCAACCTAAATGTCTTTCAGAATCAAGGTGGAAAGGAGTCCATTTGCTAACTACAATAAGACTACTCTCTCCTTAATACTAAAATAATTTCACTAACATGGAGAAGTTAGGGGATCTTCACTTCTCACAAGAAAGCTGACCTTCTTTATGAAGTCCAGTACAAAATGCTCCAGTGTCCAACACTTGTAGCCAATCTACTTAAACCATACTACATTCAAAAGAAATTTTAAGTGTTGTTTGTTGCAAAATATATCTACTGTCAACATATGTGTTTTTTCCTGTGTTGGTTCATGATCAAAAAAGTGACTTATGCCTTTCCACAGTAGAGAAGATCCATTTGACTTTTATGAGACTGTCCGCCAGGACTCTGAGCCATTGGCAACCTTGAAACAACATTTAACTACTATTGTCAGGCCTGGAAACTGTTTATCAATCTCTTTCTTGTATTTGCCTTCAGGAGGGAGAGTCCTCTACGGTTGTATGTTGAACCACAATTTAAAACTCTCCTCCCCTTCCCTGACACTGCACTTTCCAAGACGGTTGCTAGTTTCTGATGTATTATATGTACCCTCTGGAGAAGAAGCAGCACTAGTGTCATCACAAATCATGCAGTGGGAATCCGAAACTCCAGGCAGTTTTTCTCTTGGCAGCTAAGCATATTTGATATACATTTCATTTTCACCTCAATACAATGTTGAAAATATATATTTAGAAACATACTTGAATCATCTTATATTAGGCAATCTTGGCTTTTGTCCAGAACAAACTCTCCAACAGTGCTAGTCACACACATGTATATGCAGGGGTATAGGAGCAGTAACCCGACCCCCCACCCCCTGCCCCAAGACAATTAAACTGATCTAAAAGAAGACTTTAAAAATTCCTTCAGACCTAACAGGTTTAAAGGGTGGTGCATATCAAGTTAGAATTAATCTCTGCTTCCATGAAGAATTCTAGGGTTTTGATTTAATTTGACATGTACCCAGTAACTGTACTTTATAGTTCACGTAAACCATGATGAACCAGGGAAATTTATAACCCAGGTATAAAATTTATAAACCCAGATATAAGCCCAGAAATACAAAGTAAAATTAAATTGAATCCCATATGATTTCACCATGTTTGAGACTCCAGAGTTGGGGAAAATTCCAGAGGAGCATCCCTATTTTCTCTTGCTTTTAAACACATCTTTCCATTGTACTCTCTGATATCCCCACCTAGGCTTTCTTCAGGACTTCAGTGTCTGTCTTTCCCATCCTGATAGTTCTATACATATCCAATTTTTTGAAGTTTCTTCATGTATTGCAAGCAATTAAGGAATTATTTTCAGGGTGCCTGAGTGGCTTAGTGGGTTAAAGCCTCTACCTTCGTCTCAGGTCGTGATCTCAGGGTCCTGGGATCAAGCCCCACTTTAGGCTTTCTGCTCAGTGGGGAGCCTGCCTTTCTGCCTACTTGTGCTCTCTCTCTCTCTCTCTCTCTGTCAAATAAATAAACAAAATAAAAAAAAGAATTATTTTCCCCCAAATAGTACTATTTTACTTCCCGAAGAGCCAATTTAACATCACCTTTTAAGTTTCCTGCTTATCTTTTAATAGAATGAATTATATTAAAAATCACAGACCATTTACTAGATTATTATTGTGACATGACTAGATCTTTTGCATAAGTCATATGTTATCAGATTTGATTAATCACTCAATTTGTTACCATGTTTAATAGCATCTTATTTAGGATATTAACATATTTATTTGTGAGATAGGTTCATGATTGTAAGATTGTGTTGAAATGTACTTTCAGTTCATGCTTCTTATGAGAGCAAGAAGCAAGAAAGAAAATATGATTTCTCCTTTTTCTCTTTCAATCTCCATAAATGTCTCTCATAGGCAGAAAGAACTTAACTAAAAACGAACTGTAGAATATGGAAGGATGAATGTGAATCTGAGCAAGTGAGAAAATATGGATAGCTAATACTGCCCTTATTTCTTTATTTTGTCACTAGACTGTAGTTAAAATGAACTAAAACCATCCTTCATTACTCTTCCCACATTTATTTTTTCTGTTCCTATATTCCTTTTGTCCTCAGCCCTTCTGGTTAATTACCGTGACGCAGCTTGGGTGGTCAGTGTTTTATCATTTGTAGCATGGCTCAAATCTTCATTCTGGGATAATTTTAGCCTTCAGCAGCCTTGCTTGCAAAAGGTTACTATAGTTTTTCATTAACATTGTGGCTGGAATGGTAGTACTATGAGGCAGAGCAGAACACACCGAAAGTTCCCGGCAAAATCTTCCTCAGATGAATAATGTAGCAGATTTGAACAAGAAAAATAACCACTTCAGTCTACACCCTACTTCTCTTTTTTGCCTATTTGTCTTATGGTCTGATAAGACTATAATGGCAAATAGTCATCTACATTTCTCTAGCAGTGGAAGTATTGTTGAATACCCTGTCTAAACAACAATTATACTCAACGAAGTTAAAAAGCAAGGGAGACTTTATTCAAAACTATTCCTATTGGGGAGAGAAACTAGAATTCAGCTTGAGCTTAACTCCACTAAGTTAAAAATTAAATTAAATTAAATTAAATTAAATTAAATTTAAAAAATCGGAAGGTCAAAGAGATTTTTAAGAGCTGGAGTAGGACGAATCATAAGCCATTTTCACTTGCTAACTGGCTTTCCTCAAAGGTAATGTAAACTTTCTGTTATTTTCATGACAGGAGGGAGTTTTAAAACTTGGCCTTTCAGAGTTAGGCCTCTACATTCCCACAGAAACTGGGATACAATGGACCTATCTCCTTTGATAATTGTATTTCAAAGAGATTGTTCCCAGTTCCTTAAGAAAGACATTCCTGGATTATAAATCTGGCAAGAGCCTTTAAAAAGGCTTTATATTGCAAACAGTTTAAGAATGAACAATTACAGATTTTCTAAAGTAAATACTCGAAAGAAAGAAAGAAAGAAAGAAAGAAAGAAAGAAAGAAAGAAAGAAAGAAAGAAAGAAAGGAAGAAAGGAAGGAAGGAAGGAAGGAAGGAAGGAAGGAAGGAAGGAAGGAAGGAAGGAAGGAAGGAAGGAAAGAGAAAGAAAGAAAGAAAGAAAGAAAGAAAGAAAGAAAGAAAGAAAGAAAGAAAGAAAGAAAGAAAGAAAGAAAGAAAGAAAGAAAGAAAGAAAGAAAAAGAATTTAGAGCCTAGAGTCAGGAAAAAGCCTGTGTAAATAAAGTTCATTCTAGCTGAAAGGAAGTTAAGACCAATTAATCTATCAATCCTGATGGAATTATTTCTACATTACATACTAATACCTATAAATTAGAAACAAAATTTTTGTGCCTCTCCTGCATCTGCTCTTTGATACCTGAACTAAAAATCACTGATATGGAAGAAACAGAATTATTTGTTTGTGACATATATTAACCACACATATAATTTCAAATTTTGTAGTAGCCACATTTAAAAAAAAATTTAAAAATTTTAATAATGTATTTTATTTAATTCACTATATTCAAACAATTATTACTTCAACATGTAACCAATAGAACATCTATTAATGATATTTTGCTTTTGTTTTGCACTAGGTCCTCAAAATCTGATGTGTATTTTAAACTTAAACCACATCTTGGTTTGGATGAGACGCAGTTGCTTTTTAAAAACACATTTGGGGGGCGCCTGGATGGCTCAGTCGTTAAGCGTCTGCCTTCGGCCCAGGTCAGATCCCAGGGTCCTGGGATGGAGCCCCGCATCGGGCTCCCTGCTCGGCAGGAAGCCTGCTTCTCCCGCTACCATTCCCTCTGCTTCCCTCTCTAGCTGTGTTTCTCTCTGTCAAATAAATAAAATCTTTAAAAACACATTTGGGTTGTGGATACTGTATCAGACACAACAGTATTTGACTATACCCAGAAATTTCTGGTAATTTGATCTCATGCTGAGTATATTGGCCCTAAATCTGTTTCAGAGATCTAGCTGAAAGAGAGAGAGAGAGAGAGGGAAACATTGCCAATTGCTAGAAGTAATACTTTGAACCTAACTCATTTTTCCTCCCTTCTTAGTTTTTAGAAAATTCTTTCACAAATTACCCATGGTTTGATCATATGAAATTGAAAACCATGGAACACTTTTGACATCTCAGGTTCAACTTCTTAACTGGCACCCTGGGATAGCCTGGCATCTGAATATAATTATAGATCAAGACTCATTGCTGAGTGGTAGGAATGAAAAAAATTGACAGGCACTTGAAAGATAAGTACCTAAATTAAAGTCCTAATGGACTTCCAATTAATGCAAGACAGATTTCATCAGACAGTGGAGGAGGAACTGTCTTTGCTGACTAGAAACGCTCAGTGGAATGTGGAGTTTGTGATCCTTGGAATTACTTAAATGTCATTGTTCCAACTTTCAGGGGCCTTTTTGGTTTGTTTGTTTTTGTTTTTTTCAATGACTAACTTTACCAAAGAATTCTGGAAAGTCTGTGAATTCAACCTACGTAACAATTTATTATACACCAGTAACAAATTCATTGTATGTTTTTTGGCAATCTGATATATTTTTATGAGAGTCATAGAAACTTACTGGTTTTCTTTCTGTACCTTGAGCATTGAAATGAAAAAAGCTTTTTGTCTTCTCTTTGATTTTTCAGTGCTATAAGAAGCAAGGGCTTCAGAACCCTTGTCTTTTGCATGACCGGCTCAAGTTTCCTGTTAGCCAGTGCGTGGTCCTCTATAGCTGTGCCTTCCCTTCCATAGGCATTTTATTCCAGGCAAACTACAAGTTATGATTTAAGTGATAGTTTTGACGTTATGTGCCCGAGATTACTACAGTCTCATTCTCGAAAGTCAGTCTCATCCTCATTGCCTTTAAATTTACATCAGGTCAGAGAACCCTCATCCTAAAATCTTTTCCTTGAGGGATAGTTGTTTGTCATCATGTTTGGTACTGATTACTGAGTAACTCAAGTTTCAGCTGCAGTTCAGTGTGTTTCACTAAAATCCTTTTAGTGAAAAAGGAATTTAATACAATGTGTCCAAACAACAACCCAGAAACCCCAAAGAAATTGGAGCCTAAAATATTTGAGCTACTCAAGAGAGAACATACAGCAGAGTACAATTGTGAGATAGATTTCCACCGATATTTAATGTTTTTCTTATTTTATTATAAGTGATAAAGTTTTATTGTAAATTAGTGTAATGACATTTATTGAGCATTTTCAGCGTGCCATGAATCTTGAAATGGAGATTATTTGTATGATTGCATTGATCACAGAGGAACCATATGAGTACTGGTACAATAACTTTCTTGCCAATAAAAACCTGAGGCATAAGGTAGTAAAACAACCCGGCCAAAGTCACACAACTGTTAGGGCCAGAAACAGGACTTGAAGTTGAGTCTCTCTTTCTGGCTGAAAACCGCATGTTTTCAATGATTATGTAATAGAGCCTCTCAAAATATAAAATGACCAGCAGTATCCCAGAGGTCACTAAATTTTGATGGACTAGCCAGCACGTGCTAAGCTGATATACACAGATATTTAATGTTTGTCTCTTCTGGTGCCCTGCATAGGTTAATCTAGGAAGAAAAATGAAGTTCAGAACACTGTATGGGTATTTGACTTAGAGACTACTCATGATTTCACTGTTACCATTGAAGATAACATTTAAAAGAAATTCCTAATGTCTGTTCCTTTACTTGCAGGGTACGCAGCAGCCATAAAATATTATTTCTTGGCTGTATTCTTTCTTGTAAGGAGAGAAATGAACAAAATGACCACAAGTGTTCTTTCTGGATGCTTTGAATTTATTTCTAATTAATATTTTAAAACTTTGAAACCCACATACTGGAAAGTATCGGATATCATAAGCATACCTCTCAATGCATTTTTGTAAATCGACCCTTTATAAACTTCATCCAGATCCTGGATCAGAATATTACTTGCACCTCAGGAACCTTCCACACATCACCTGCCAACACCACTTCCATTTTTTCCAAGGTAAACTTGTGCTGACTTCTAATTCCATAATACACTTTGCATTATTTAAAACTGTATGTAAAGGAATTGTATAAAATATATTCTTTTGAATTTGGCTTCATTAATTAAGCATTATCTTATTTATTTTGTTTACATCTGTAGTTAGCTGATTTACTTTGATACGTAGTATTTTATAGCACAAATACCACTATTAATCCATTCTACCACTGGAGAAAATTTTCCATTTCTGGTAATTATTAATAATGGTTTCATTAGAATCCTCATTCATAATTTTGATGAATATTTACACACATTTCCATTGGTTAGAAACACATTCAACTTGGCCATAATATTCATAAGAATTTTACCAACTGGGAGATTTTGACCCCCATCGACAGTGTATGAGAGTTCCTGTAGATCCTTATCTTCACCAACATTGGACTTAGTCAGTCTTTTCCTTATAACTACTTAAGTGAGTGTGTAGCTATGTCTCATTCTTTATGAACATGCATTTGCATGATTGCATGTAATAAAATTGAGCATCTTTTTACATACATTTTTGGCTAAGTATCTCTTGAAGTCTCTCATCTATTTTTCATTTTAGGTTGTCCTTCTTGATTTACACAATCTTGATATATATATTTTGGACACCAACCTTTTATCAGTTATATGTTTTTCAAATATCTCACATTTAGTGGCTTGCATTTCCATTCTTGTAATTGTGTCTTTTGAAGAAAGAAATTCTAATAACATTTGGAGTAATATTATTCTAGTGATAGTGTGTTTTCTAAAGAGCAGTTTTCATGAATGACTTGCCTCATAAGTATTCTGAATTTGACATTTCTCTTGTATATAAGAAAATTATCTACTAATTGGCCAAAGTGGCTCAGTTTCCTGACTATAATTTATAAATCTCAAGACTTTAAGTTGCAACACTTATAAAATCCAAACTGAAAAGAAATTTCTTCAAATGAATACCTATATCTACTAATTCTCCTTCTCTTTGAAAATTATAGTTGTTCATATATTAGTAGTTCAAGTTGAACTTTTGTTAAAAAAGTCCCTCACACCCAAGAGGAATTTGTTCCCATAGTAACAGCATAATATATTTTGTTTATTCTTCTAGGCTGATAGCACTGCAGACTTTAGGTTTGACTGATACTGATCTATTTTATTCTTCTTTGTAAGCTGAAGAATATGCATTGTTCAATTTCACAGTAGACTAGAACCTATCAATTTCCACTACTTTCAAAATTTCTAACACTTCCATTGGATATTTTGAAAAGTGTGTCCCATTTTAGATTACTTCTGAGGAGTTGAGACTTTCTGTTATTATAGGCTAAAAATCTTTGTGGTTGTGGTCTTGTGGAATATATTTCATCTTATTCTTTACTCTGCAGAAAACAAATGAAAAGCAAATTCCCAGTCTCTTAATTCACTCTAATGCAAGTCCTACTAATATGGATTTTATGCTTTTCCTGAGCATAGTATTTTATCTTTTTAAATTTAATATTATAAGGACATATGTGTGTATGTGTGGGTGTGAGTGAGTTTGTGTGTGTGAATTAGAAGCTAATTCTAAGGCTATTCTCTGACACCAGAAGTGAAAAGACATTTTACAATTTTTTATGGTGACATCAGATAATCTGAGCACATTACAGAATTTCCTCATAGGAAGAATTTCTTTTCAATTCAGTCTCTTGAAACAGCCAATATTATAACAATAATTAACCAGAATCATAATAGGAGAGACAGAAACACAATTCAGAGCAAGTATCAATCATGGTATAGTTATTTCATTCCCTGCCAGAGTTCTCAGTTTCTAAAATGATAAATCAATCATAGATGTTTGAGACGGATTATGAAGGAAGAAGAAGATTATTGAAGTGTATTGTATATTTTGACAGCAATTCCACTGTTAACCCTTAATTTTACAAATAAACTTCACTTCAATGAGATCATTGTGCAATGTAACACAACACGTAAGATGAGAATTTAGAATTCAGACAGAGTCTTGTAAGACAACAGATCCCACACATGCTGTCATAAGTCCCCTAGAAGTCCTTGGAGGTGATCTTAAAAATGGTGGCGTTTGACCAGTTTTTGGGAGTCTGTGGAGGATGTCGTTGATCCTCACTCACCATGACCAATATCCGATGTTTCTACATACTGTTGCTGGGACACTCACATAAAAGTAAGTGTTTTCTTTAATATAACATGGTTCTGTTTGGGGGAGGGAAATAATAATACATCAAAATTACACCAGTTAGTTTGATTTTAAGAATAAGCTTGATATTAGCACTAGGCAGAGGCAGGTCATGAATTCCTTTTTTGTTGTTGTTGTTTAAGACTTAAATTTTTCTGGAGCAGTTTTAAAGAATTGAGAGGAAGGAAGATAGAGAAATTTTCCATAAACCTCCTGGCCCCACACATACATAGCTTCCCCTGTTATCCACATCCCCCACCAGAGTGGTACATTTGTTAAGGCTTATGAACCTACACTGATACATCATAATCACCCAAAGTCCTTAATTTACATTATGGTTTACTCCTAGGTGCTATATAGTCTATAGTTTGGGACAAATGTATGATGACATGTATCCATGATTATAATACCATGCAGAGTACTTTCACTGACTTAAAAATCCTCTGTGCTTTGCTTCTTTACCTCTAGTCTCCATAGGTTTGTCATTCTCAGAATATCATATAGTTGGAGTCATATAGTACATAGACTGTATGATTTGACTGCTTTCATTTAGTAATATGTATTTAAAATTAAGTCCTGTGTTTTCATGACTTGATAGCTCATTTATTTTTAGCACTGAATAATATTCCATTGTCTACATGTTTCAGTTTACTTATCCATTCACCTATTGAAGGACATTTTGGTTACTTCCAAGTTTTGCCAGTTTTGGATAAAACTGCTATAAACATCTGTGGGCAGGTTTTTGTGTGGACTTTTGAACTTCCTTTTAAAATAGTTGCTGTAGTCTCCATTTTAACTTAAAAGGCTATTTCTTATAAATACTTTTGTAGGAGGGCTGGGTCATTGGGGTAAAGAAATGTTAGTGTGTAATACTAGGTGAAACAAAGAAATATTGGAGAAACTGAAGTTTGGTGAGTAAGAACCCAATTGATAATGAAGTTAATCTTGCAGTCATATAATCAGGTAGGCATCAAGATCAACTGTCCTAAAACTTTACCTTTAATAAAGTTTAAATTCTTTTTTTCTGAGAGGTGGTCACTGTACAAATAATCAAATTAAAAATTAGTGGATGACTTTTGTCCTGTGTTATTATTCCTATGCTTATATTGCATTATATGGCAAAAGATAGATTTTCTCCGTGAGCCTAATCTAATTACATGATTCCTTTAGAAGCAGAAAGTTTTCTCTAGCTGGTGCCAAAATCCAAGAGTGTTGTTGCAGGCTGCTAAATTTGTGGGAATTTACTGCACACCAGTAGAAAGTTGAAAAAGATTTTTGTACCTGGAAATGAGTACTGCCTTAATGAATACCTAAAATATGAGAGTTTTTTTAGAAATGGTCAGTGGGTGGAGACTGGAAGAATTTAAGGAGCATGATAAAAAACTAGATTTCCTTGAAGAAACAGTAGAAATAGGGACACTGAAGACATTGATGTTGAGGGTTTAGAAGGAGGCGAGAAGCATGTTATTGGAAACTGGAAGGAAGGGAGATCCTTGTTATGTAGCGACAGGAACCCATTTATGAGGAAAGCATAATTTAACAAATGATTAGCTTGGATTTTTAGCTGAGGAGATTTCCAAGCAATGTATTGTAGATGTGGTCTGGTTTCTTCTTGTTGTTTGTAATAAAATGTGAGATGGGAAGGATGAATTGACAGAAGAACTGTTAAAGCCAAAACAAATAAACAAAAAACAACCAAAGAGGGACTTGACGATTTGGGAAACTCTCAGCCTGCCTGGATAGGGAAGCACGATAAAACTATGAAACCATTTCCAAAAAAATCAAGTGTCTTCCTGTACAAACTGAAACCACTGAAAGATCGAATGGTCAAAGTCCATTCACAAGAGATGAAGGATGTACCCCTCGGATCTTCTCAGTCAAATCAGAGGGCTTCTAGGAAGCTGAAAAGTGCTCTTTCCTCCATCTAGCAGAAGAAGCCAAAAATAGTGGTGTTATTTTAGTAACATCTTTAGGTAAGATTTTTTTTTTCCTCCTGAATGGAACCCACAGGAACCCTATGCAAACCTCACAAGATTCTTTGGGAAATTATATCGCCATAGGCCAGTTCGATCTGAAGAGACCAGAGAATAAATTAAAAGAAGGCTTCCAAGCTCTCACTTCTCAAATCTATGGGCAGGAGGCAGACGGTGTATGTTCCTATCCCTGCTGTAACAAATTACTACAATCTTAGTGGCTTAAAACAACACGACATTTTTTTTTACCTTAAGGCGGTGGATATCAGAAACTCTAAGGTCAAGGTGTGGCATAGGAGCAAGATGGCGTCACTCATGTCAAGCAGTGACTTAAGCAGCCAATGGCGTTGCAGCTAAGACCAGATATCACCAAGACCAGCACAGGCGGGCAGGACTAAGGACTGGTAATAGCTAAGACCACAGGAAACTGGAAGAACCAGGAGCTGATAATCATTAGATCCAAAAGAGGCTTGCAAAGACCCAAGACTGACTAACCTCCTTTAAAAAGGGAGGACTTCTGTAGCCAACTGTCAGACTCTCCAGACACTGACTCTTTCACATCTGACTGCATTAGAAAGGCAACTGCCATGGAAAGTTCTGCTCCACTGATCTCTAAACATAATAGAGATCCTCCACTGTGTGAACATAATAAGCAGTGAGTGCAACAGCTGGCCTGGACCAGACCGAGTCCTTATCTGAACTGTAAGCTCAGAGACTAACTTTAAGTTTAGTTTGTTAGCTGCTTAACCTTTGTTGTATCTTGATGGTGTTGTGCCTTTGTAGTGTACTTTGTTTCGTGTTATGTGTTTGAAGCCAAGTTGAATTGTGTAGTGAAATGTCACTGAATTCGGAATGCCAAACGTGCATTTTAAGTGTGGTAACCTTGCTTTGTCACTGAAAAAGCTGACATTGTGGAAAGACACAGCTGGCACACAAGCCTTTATAGGGTGCTCCACAGGTAGATAAGGCTATTCTCTTTCTGGAGGCTCTAGGGGTTAATCTGATCCCCAGCTTTTTTCAGCCTAGAAACCCTCTACATTCCTTAGCCTGGGGCTCCTTCCTCTCTCTTCAAGGCCAGCAGCAGAACACCTTCAAATGACACTTAGTCTCTGTCTGTTTCTGACCTCTGCTTCTGAAGTTACATTACCTTCTCTCTAACTCTGACCCTCTTGGTGTTTATATAAGGACTTGTGATTACATTGGGCCCATCTACATTATTCAGGATAATTTTCCCATCAAAAAACCTTTAACAATCAAATTTGCAAATTTGGTTTTTCCATATAAACTGACATATTCGGTTTCCAGGGATTAAACCATGAATATATTTTGTGGGTGGGAGACATTATTCAACCTATAGCAATACACCTTCTAGCCCTTAAAGATTCACATCTATCCACATACAAAGTACATTCAACCCATCTCAATATTCCTTAAAAGTCACAACCCATCACACCATCAATTAATTCAAGGTCCCAATCTCATCTAATTCCCATCAGCTCCAAAGTCCCAAATTTCATAATCTAAACAAATTAATTCCAATTTAGAAAAAGTTCTGGATATAATCCATCCTGAGGCACAATTCCTCCATATCTGTTGACCTGTGAACCTAGAAAACAAGTCATTACCTTTAAAAATACAATATGGGAACAGGCATAAGATGTAATTATAGAAATATCCATTCAAGGGGTGCCTGGGTGGCTCAGTGGGTTAGAGCCTCTGCCTTCTGCTCAGGTCATGATCTCAAGGTCCAGGGATCAAGCCCCACATTGGGCTCTCTGCTCAGTGGGGAGCCCGCTTCCCTCTCTGTCTGCCTGCCTCTCTGCCTACTTGTGATCTCTCTCTCAAATAAATAAAGTCTTTTAAAAAAAAAAGAAATATTCATTCAAAACTGGAGAAAATTGAAGGAAAAGAGACATGAGTCCTAAGCAAGTTTGAAACTCATCCTGGCAAAATCTATTAGGACTTTTAAATTTTTTTAGCTTTATTGAGGTATGATTGACAAATAAAATTATTGTGGTAAGATTCCAGAATAGAGGCCAACCTGGAAACATCTTGACTTTAACCCTGTGAGATCCTAAGCAAAGTACTTGGTGAAGCTCACCAGAATTCTGATCTAAAGGATTGTTAGATTTTGGAGAATTTCTATTGGTTGACATATGGTGACTTCCAGTAAATATCTATCTATCTATCTATCTATCTATATTTTTTTTTTTTTGGTAAATGCTTACAATCATCTATTTAAAAATCTGTCTCAGAGTTTAATTAAGTTCACCATTTATAGTTCACAGAATGTTTTCTTATTTCTGAAATAAAATTTTATTTATTTATATATTTATGTATGTATGTATGTATGTGTGTATGTATGTATTTATTTATTTACTTTTGAAATAAAATTTTAAAAGAACTATTGGGTTTGTCTGATTTTATTCTTCCCTCCTTCCCTCTATGATCCTCTGTCTCATTTCTTAACTTCCAGATATAAGTGAAATCGTATAATTGTCTTTCTCTGGTTGACTTATTTTGCTTAGCATAATACCCTCTAGTTCTATCCACATCACTCCAAATTGTAAGATTTAAAAAAAAATTGTAAGATTTTATTTTCTTGATGGCTGAATAATAATCCATTATACATATATACATATATATATAAATATATATAACCTCTTCTTTATTCATTCATCTGTCTGTGAACATCTGGGCTCTTTCCAAGGTTTAGCTATTGTGGAGATTGCTGCTTTAAACATTGGGATGCAAGTGCTCCTTTGAATCTCTACATTTGTGTCTTTGGGGTAAATACCTAGTAGTGCAATTGCTGGGTCTTAGGGTAACTATATTTTTAACTTTCTGAGAAACCTCCAGTGTTTTCCAGAGTGACTGTACAAGCCTGCATTCCTACCAGCAGTGTAAGCAGGATCCCCTTTCTCTGCATCCTCACCAATATTTATTGTTTCCTGACTTGTTAATTTTAGCCATTCTGACTGATGTGTGGTATTTCATTGTGGTTTTGATTTGTATTTCCCTATGCCGAGTGATGTTGAGCATTTTTTCATGTGTCGATGTATCCGTTGGCCATTTGTATGTCTTCTTTGATGAAATGTCTTTTCATGCCTTCTGCCCATTTCTTGACTGGATTATTTGTTTTTGTGTTGTGTTTGATAATTTCTTTATAGATTTTGGATACTAGCCCTTTATCTAATAAGACCTTTGCAAATATCTTCTCCCATTCTGTAGGTTGTCTTTTGGTTTTGTTGACTGTTTCCTTTACTATGCAGAAGCTTTTTATTTTGATGATGTCCCAGTAGACATTTTTACCTTTGTTTCCTTTGCCTTTGGAGATGTGTCTAGCAAGAAGTTGCTGCAGCCTAGGGCACAGAGGTTGCTGCTTGTGTTCTCCTCTAGGATTTTGATGGATTCCTCTCTCATATTGAGACCTTTCACTCATTTTGAGTTTATTTTTGTGTATGGTGTAAGAAAATGGTCCAGTTTCATTCTTCTGCATGTGGCTGTCCAGTTTTCCCAACGCCATTTGCTGAAGAGACTGTCTTTTTTCCATTGGATACTCTTTCCTGCTTTGTTAAAGATTAGTTGACCACAGACCATAAGAGACTCTTAACTCTAGGAAACAAACTGATGATTGCTGGAGGGGAGGTGAGTACAGGCATGGGGTAACTGGGTGATGGGCATTAAGAGGGCACTTGATGCAATGAGCGCTGGATGTTATATGCAACTGATGAATCACAAAACTCTACCTCTGAAACATTTAATAATATGCCATGTGTTAATTAAGTTTAAATTTAAAAAATGCTCTGTCCCTATAAATAAAGTTGTTAGTTGGAAAAAAAAAATGAACAGTTAAGAAATAGAGTGTGAAAGGAAAGGAAAAGAGTATTGTTTCAGACCACTTAGTCTATGCTAATTTTGTTATGCAGAAATTGAAAACTAGTATATGGGTAATAAACCACATGATTTAATGACATCAAGAGTGCCATGGTCATATTGCATCCATTCTGGGTATTCTTCTCATGGAACACAAAGTATCCGTTTGTAAATCAGTTTGTAACGTGCCATCAAAGTTTAGCCTCAAAAATTTTTGGGGTGTTTTTGATTTAGTATCTGGCACTGGTATGTAACTGTATGATCAGTTTGTTATCCAATGCTGTGGGGAGAGGCAGCATATAAGATGTTATTGAAGAGGGAAAAAAAATCAATATCAGTGGCATAGTTACTGGTAAATCCTAGAAGACTTAGACTTACCCTCCACTATAAAATGATAATTTATTAGTTACAGAGTTTGTAATGAATGACTACTTACTGAAAGCCAAGAGAGAAAGTCAGCTCAAGGTATACAAAAAATAATTCTGTCATCCTTGCTTAGAGAGTTAATTCTGATGATCATTAAAGAGAGGTGCCAGGAATATTGGTGAATGATATATTGGTATAACTCAATCAATATTAATGACAATTGAGTTTTGTGTAAAATGATGTTCATGACAAGATGGTGGATATCAGTAATCACGTACCAAAATTTAACTTAAGGATTAATTTTAAATTTCTCCAAATACAGCTTAATAAAATGTAATTGAAATACAAGGGTTAACCTTAACTTCTATTTTAAAAATGCCTGCTTAAGATATTTGAAGAAATTAGGTGCTTGAGTGAGAATTTAGCATAGCTAAAGATTCTGAAAACCCACTGAGATTCACATTACTAGGGTTATTTTTTTTCACATAAGAAATTTCTGATCTTAACCAGTGGTGAGATTTTATTATTTTTGTTTGAACTCTATTAGGAGTATACAGATTCTTTTACATTATTAACAGTTTTCAGGAAGTTATTAAAAAATCTAACACCTTAAAATGATCTTTGTTTAGAATATAACATCTCACAGTACTAAGGATGTTAAACTGTTGAGGTTTATTTATTTATTTTTTTTAAGATTTTACTTATTTGACAGAGAGAAACACAGCAAGAGAGCTAACACAAGCAGAGGGAATGGGAGAGGGAGAAGCAGGCTTCCCACCAAGCAGGGATCCTGAAGTGGGGCTTGATTCCAGGACCCTGAGATCATGATCTGATCTGAAGGCAGAGGCTTAAACCACTGAGCCACCAAGGCGCCCCTGTTGAGTTTTAAAGAGATAGTAATACATAATTTATGGTAGATTAAATAAAGTTTTAAGAAGTTATTAGAAGTAAATTTTTGTGTTCTTTAATCATCCTGGTTTTACAATAAAATATGAATTAGAGTTACTTCTTGAGAAAAAGGCTAATAACGTAACCTCCAAATACTGAACTTAATACAGTAAAATTGAAGAGATGCAATTAATAGATTAAAGGGATTTGAATAAATTAGCAATTTGTCAATAAAATCAACAAATATCTGCTTACATTAGATCACATAAGTATTAGACTAATCACGTTCCTGCCTGTTATCTTTAAAAATAGAACTCACATTAAACCAGGAAGGTAACATGCTAGTGTGTTACAATGTATGCAGAATTGCTTTGTGATCAAACTCTGCTTCAGACCTATTGACAGGGATGTACATTTATACACTTCTGATGGGACTGACCATGTTATGCAGTGAAACGCATGACTGATTGGACTTTATTCAAGGTAATGTACAAAATAGATAGCATATTTAAAAGACCTGGAAGATTATGTGATTCTTAGCAGCTTTAAATATTAGATTTGTTAAGTTTTCTTTCTTTAAAAACAAAAATTCATTGTTTTCCATTTTATTATGGAATATCCAGTTAGGTAATTCATCTTTGGATAAAATAAGCACATTTTCACAATATTTATTTTTGTTTCTTTATAAATATTAATAGATCAAGACCTATTTTTGAATGAACACATTGATGTATTGAAAACAAAATGTAGATTGTCTACTAGCCAGGTGAAGTCTTCTGTACAGCAATCCTCCAAACACATATACCCATATTTAAATTAATTTGGCATATTACAAACATTTTCAAGATACAAACATTGATTTTTCTTCAGTTCAGAAGTATTTTTTTTTCCATTATATCAGTGGTCATTGCTTTTGACACATTTGTTCTAAATTGCCATCAGAAATTCCTATTACTCAAATGTTTCATCTTTATTTATTATGGGAAATTGGTTACATAAATGTTGGAAGAAAATGTTTATTGGCGGAGCCAAAGGAGAAAGGGGATTATGAGAGACTAGAATGGAGGAGGAGCTCCTTCTGTACCTTAGCTCAAATATGTGACTTGTTTCCCTGATATTCTGGATATTGAGCCACTTTCAATGGTTGGGTTAGAACAGTATTGGTATTGAGTAAGAAACAAACATCCTGATGCTGCTCAAGACCACTGCAGCCTCTGTCTGCTACTATTGTTCCTAGAAGATCAATAAGAAGCAGAAATTGAAAAGAAATGAAATAAAACAATAACTTCTTTCTTTGATTAAACAAACAAACAAACAAACAAACAAATACTGCTTTGTCCTGTACCTGCCAGTCTCTCATGTTCTCTCTCCTTACATTCACATTTGCTCCTTCACTTCACAGAATGCTTTTTACTCAGCATTCTGTAAATGTCTCCTATGTTTTATTAATAATTAGGTGCTTTAATGTAATAATCACAGTTCTAGTCTTTGGGAATATTGAATGCATTAAATAGATCATTCCTGCCATCTTATGAAGTCCCTTTGCATGCCATTAGATAAGTCATCAAATATAGAGTGATGGAGAAAACTATCTTGTGGTAGTAAGAACTGTATGCAGAATTGAAATGATGGTACAAGGGGCACCTGAGTGGCTCAGTCATTAAGTGTCTGCCTTCAGCTCAGGTCATGATCCCAGGGTCCTGGGACTGAGCCCCGCATTGGGCTCCTTGCTTGGCAGGAAGCCTGCTTAGCCCGCTACCATTCCCTCTGCTTGTGTTCCCTCTCTTGCTGTGTTTCTCTCTGTCAAATAAGTAAAACCTTTAAAAAAAAAATGATGGTATGATACATAGTGACATTAGTTATTGTAGATGAAGTGAAGAGGAAAGCCTCTCTGAGAAGCAAATATTATATCTATTGTTTGGGTGACAGGAAGGACCCAGACATCTGAAGATAGAGACAGCAATTATCTTAGGACAAGAGAAGAACTAATAGAAATGTCATAAACAAGAAAAAAAAAATGGCATTCTCAGGCAATTGCAGAGTTTGGTTGACCTCAGGATTTGAGCCAGTCTAAAAAAAATCACATTTTAATTTAGGTATGATGACAAGTCAATGTATATTTTTAAGCAAAGGAGTGACTTAATTTAAAAAAGAAAAAACAAAACAAAACAAAACAAAACAAAAAAACAGGCATATGTTTCCACTGATTCAGAATAGAGTAGAAGTAATGAGATAGCACTTCCTTTATTAGGTTATAAAAAGACTGTGGCTTTATCTTGTAAACTCTCCCTCTTTTGCTTTTAGGAAATGTGTCTGTCATGTTGTGAGCTGTCCTCTGGAAAGTCCCACATTGCATGGGATAGAGAGTGTTCACTGGTTGATGGTGATGAACTGAAGAAAGGCCTTCAGTACAACAACCTGAATTGAATTCTAAAAATAATTATGTAATTATGTAAATGATCTTGGAATTGAGTTCACTTGAGCCTTAGATTTCAGCTCAGTTAATTTCCCCTGTTAAGACTTCAGATGAGACTGTAGTTCTGTCTGAAAGCTTGACTGTCATATCATGAGACATTCTGATCCAAAGGAACCAAACTAAGCCAAACCTGAGTTCCTGCTTCTTAGAAACTAGGATAGAGTACATTTTTTAAACCACAATATTTTGATCTCATTACTTCGTTAATTAAAGCATGCATACCAATAGTGTGTACATGCAAATATTTTAGATTTAATATAGTATCATATTGGGATAAAACATATAAAGCATATATAAATATATTGTGTCTAAATTTTTCAAGCGCTGTGTAAAAATATGAGTGCAATATCACTAGGTATAGTTAAGTCAAACAAGGTTACCACATTTCTCATGAAATCTTCATTTATTGAGTGGCCAAGAACTTGTGATATTTTCCACCTGGTTAGAAGACATTGGTGTATCAGTCAGTTTCAAGTTTCTTCTCTGGATACTTGAAATTAAAAAAAAAAATAAGTATTTGAAAATTGGCAATAAGCTCCAGTGTTAAGGTAAAAAGAAATATTATTTTACTTATCTATCTATTTATATTTATTCATATTCATTTATATAAATATGATTACATTCATATTTATTTATATTAAATAATATTTATAATCATATTTATTTATATTATATTTATATTCATATTTATATATTATATTCATATTTGTTTATATTAAAATAATATGAATACTGTTTCATTTATATCAATATTATATTTATATTTATATTAAATAATTTTCATATTTATTTATATTAAAATATAATATAAATAATATTCATATATTCATATTTATTTATATTAAAATAATATGAATATTATTTTATTTATATCAATATTATATTTATGAAATAAAATGAGAGGAATGCTATGTGAATGCAGAAACCAAAACGGAGAGAAAAACTTTGAAGATGGAGACAAGTTACAGCAGCATCATGACAAAGAAGCAGACAGATAGCAGTGAGCAAAGTCATAATAATAGTGGAACATTAGGGGAAAGATTTATTAACTGCTGCAGTTACTTATTGGCTTAGAACAGTCTTAAATCTTCCAGGGCCCATGACTTGTATGTACTGTCTGTGGACTTGGGAAATGTTATCCTCTAAAGGAATTACTGAACTAAAATATAATGTAAGTTATGTGTATAATTTAATTTTTCTTATAGCCACATTAAATAAAGCAAATGGAAATAAGTAAAATTAATTTAATATATTTTATTTAACTTATTTATCCAAATTATCATATCAATATGTAGTCAACATAAAATTTACTAATTGAGATATTTTACATCCTTTTTCTCCAAAAGCCTAATGTGTATTACTTATAGCACACCTCAGTTCAAACTAGCTGTATTTGAAATACTTTATACTTACATATGGCTTAGCCCCTTATACCATTCCACATTTATTCTTTTAATAAAATCACACAACCATCATTTATAATGGTTGGGGTTTGTTTCTTGAAAACAAAAGAGCCTCACTAAAATATAAATTAATTATAGCTAATTGAATTCATGTGGATTATTTTAAAAAACAGTTAATGTGTAGAAAAATCACAATGTCTCTGGGTTATATTTTGGTATATTGGTATATTGGTATATTTCAATACCTTTGTAAATTATTTGATTAAAGATGAAACATAATGACCTGATAATAAAATTTTCCATGAAAATGACAATGTGAGGGTGGTTCAGAATCAGAATTCCTAAAGACTCCACAAGACTACCAAGTCCATATTTGATAGAAACAAGTGTAAAGCTCCAAATTATTGTTTATGCCAAGCTTTACCATGCAAGACAGGAAAGGCGTAGCTTATGAACAACATTTCGAGCAAACATAGAACTGTTAGTTGATGTAAAATTATGATAATTCAGCAGTTTTACAGTTACAATTCCTTTGATAATAGCTGGAGAGAAATCATGCTGATACCTCTGGCTGATCTAGACAGACCATATACATGGAAAGACCCTGTATGTCTTTCACTGAGAGCCGTCAAGAAAGATTTAAAAGCTGCATGATGGAGTAACTAGTATAAACTAGGACTCAAACACTCAGAGATAAATGAATACAGAGATTACAGATGTTCTACCTGCAAAGGAGTGTACAATGTGTGTGTGTGTGTGTGTGTGTGTGTGTGTGTGTGTGTGTGTGTGTGTGCACGCGCACGCATGCTTTGGGTGAGGCCAGAAAGGGGGCCAGGCAGTATGGGAATGAACTGGAAAGAGATTAAGAACTTCTGCTCTCTCTTGATAGGTGAAAGAATTATATTTGAAAGAAGGAATAAATGTACTCAGAAGAGATAACTGGGACCATTGGTACAAATATCTGCAAGACTTTGGCTATATTTATCTTAAAGCTACTCCAATAAGGAATTAGGTCTTTCAAAGCAGTGATTATCTGAGTGCTGTAATCATTATAGCAAAAATAGATGAATCTTGGATAGACTTACATAGGATCCTTTTTCTTTCCGAAAAATCTTGCATTCAGTTATTCTTGGAAATGCATATATTTTGGCCTTCTGATATTTAACAACAAGAGAAGAAATTTAAACAAAGCAATTTAAGCATTTATAAAGTAAACATTCAATACCCAGAAATAAAACTTTATATGACTTTGGTGTCTAGGTATTCATTTCTATTGTTATTTTTATACATTTAAAAATGTATGTAAATGTGAATGTATTTGTATGCAATCTCTTATTACAGAAGAGAATTATACTCTATTTTTATGTTACACTTTTTAGTGTGACAAGATTTATTAGTTCTCTCCAGATCAATAACTATATGTCTAACACATTTTAACAGATAAATAATATTCCAAAATATGGAAGTACCACAATATATCTAATCATTTCACTATCAATAGACACTTATACTTATTCAGTTTTCATAAGCTTAAAGTGAACATCTTTTTATGCTTGAGAAAGATTAATAGAAGTGGAATTGTCCTGTTAAAAATTAAAATTTCGAGTGCCTGGGTGGCTCAGTGGGTTAAAGCCTCCGCCTTCGACTCAGGTCATGATCTCAGGGTCCTGGGATCGAGGCCTGCATTGGGCTCTTTGCTTAGCAGGGAGCTTGCTTCCCTCTCTCTGCCTGCTTCTCTGCTTACTTTTGATCTCTCTTCTTCTGTCAAATAAATAAATAAAATCTTTTTAAAAAAAAATAAAAATTAAAAAATTAAAATTTCAATATTATTGATGTGATGTATTTACTTAAAAACACAAAATAATACATCCACAAAATGGTTTTCATATAGGAAACATATCTATAAAAAAGGAACATACAAGCAACAAATAAATCCTAAACTGTTAGATTTCAAAGGACCTGAATTTTATTAATATTATTTTTTGTCAATTCAAAGATTATGGCTTATGAAACATGCACAAACACACAAACTCTTACTCTCTAATTTCAAACAAAAAAAATGCATGGATATCTTGAACCTTTATTCAGAATTAAAACTCTGTCTTAAACATGTTGGTTTATGCTATTACATTTCTTTATATTGGAAAACTCAGGTTTATAAAACTAGCTTCAGAAGAAAAATCTCCTTTCTTTAAAACATGACTTTAGGGGCGCCTGGGTGGCTCAGTGGGTTAAAGCCTCTGCCTTCCAACTCAGGTCATGATCTCGGGGTCCTGGGATCGAGCCCCACATCGTGCTCTCTGCTCAGCAGGGAGCCTGCTTCCCCCCCTCTCTCTGCCTGTGTCTGCCTACTGCTGATCTCTCTCTCTCTGTCAAATAAATAAATAAAATCTTTAAAAAAAATAAATAAAACATGACTTTAACTTTTTTCTGACTGTAAAATATATATTTATATATATATATACACTATATACCCTATATATATATACACTACCACTTTAGATTGACCATGAATACACTGAATATTACAACTTAAAATAAAACATAAAATTGGATAAATATTTTCCCCTGACATACATTTAATAAACAAATCATTTAATAGGATTTGAAGTCAATATGTAAATGTGTATTTTTTCAAGGATCTTATATTCATGCTATGCTTATTTTTATTTTATGACCTTATAAGTTGCTTTTTGATATCAAAAAATTGCTGTTCTCTTATGTTTTATTCTATACAAATTTTAGTACAAGTTAGTTCCAATCAGGATTGCTCCATAATCCCTTAGCTCCCATACACTGTTGCATTATCTTTCTAAGTAGTCTCTGCTGCCTCATTCAGAAGCATTTTAAATTATGTAAGACCTGTTTCAATTACTCAGAACATTTTACAAGTGATTTCTGTACCCAATTTTATGATATTATTAAAATGTAAGGCATTTCTATTTGAACAGTTTAAATTCCATATCTGCATGTTGAAATAGTGAACATACATGTTAATAGACAAAATTTTGATATACAAAACTGCCAATCCTTTGACTGTACAGCTTAATTTGTCATGTCAAAAAATAAGTATATCTGGATAGTCTGCAAATATTGTGCCTGAGCTTGTTTTAGCACAGTGTTTTTTAGAGTTTGGCATAAATTTCATCTTTAAAATATAAGCAATAGGGGCGCCTGGGTGGCTCAGTCGTTAAGCGTCTGCCTTGGGCTCAGGTCATGATCCCAGGATCCTGGGATCGGGCCCCGCATCGCCCCGCATCGGGCTCCCTGCTCGGCCAGAAGCCTGCTTCTCCCGCTACCACTCCCTCTGCTTGTGTTCCCTCTCTCATTGTGTTTCTCACTGTCAAATAAATAAAATCTTTAAAAAAATAAAATAAAATAAAATATAAGCAATATATATCTAAACTATCCAGAAAACTGTGATGTCATTCATTCATATAATTATTTATTTATTTAAATGCTTGTGTAATCTAAGAAAATTCTTGTTGCAAAAATAAGGTCTTAAAAATATGTTTATATAATTAAAGTATATTTCTTAAGATTTAATAAGAAACAATGAGAAAATAATCCAATTTAAAAAGCAGGCAAAAGATATGAATAAGCATCTTACCAATTTATACAGAGGCAAAAAAGTATATGAAAAGATGTTCAACATCATATATCAGGAGTTACAAATTAAAGAAATGATATACCACTATGTCCCCAGAATGATTAAAATTAAAAAAAAATGTGGTTATAGATTTGACCATGTTACTGTGGATGTTCACAGGAGAGGAGGTAAAATTTGTTAATTTACTTACAGAAAAGAATTTTCTTTCTTTTTTTAAAGAAAATAACTTTCTTATTTAAACAAGAAAAATTAGTAAAGGATAATATTTCACATCAGATTTTGTGATCTCTTCTGAAAAATACATGAGACTAAAAATGGGAAAATCCTGAACAAGATTACCTTTTGGTTTAAGAAAACGGTTTTGGAAAAAGTCTCATTATGATGCTCTTTGCTGATACGTCACCAAAATTCTAGGGAACTGGTGATAGTCAATCAGCCGAGTAAGTGAAATATTTTTATTTCATTTTATTTTAGGAATCATCTTAATGACTCTTAAAATCATGGCTACCTCACTTTCTCTGAAGCAGACTGTATTTTATCTGCTATAACATAGGAAAAATTAGAAATTTCAGAATGCCCAGAAATAGAAGTCAAGAACATATTTTCATATGCTCTTTATAATCTACCAAATGTTCAAACCACATGCAGTATAAAGTCCGACTATAATGTTCAGTGCTCTGCCTGAGGGTGGAACTATCTACTTAGGCAGCCTAAGGCCCCAGTGCCAGTGCTGCTCTGTGGGTGCCTGGGAGTGTGGGAGATACACCTGCCTTCAGACTAATAGCTACTTTAGGTAGTGCAGGACAAGACTTAGTAAGGAGAGATCTTCAGGCACTTTTATGACTTTCCTTGGTCGACATGGTAAAACAATGGCAACCTCCCTTTTCCTTACCTGGGGTAAAATAGGGCCATGTTTCTTCCTAAACTATGAAAATGATAAAGAAACTAGTGGGATTCCTGCCAAACAAGGGAAGGGTAGAGGTTTCAAGCAATGGATTTGTATATTCAACTTACTCTTTCAGAATACAGGTAAATGAACTTCCCAAAGACCTTTGACTAACAGCTTAAAAACATTCACGTCTGCCTTGAAGAAGCAAAAAGTTATGGATAAGAATTCTTTGCTTTTGGTGTAGCAGTGATCATCATAGCACCGTACCTCAGTCTTGTTTTGCTTTAGTCAGAAGTTTGATTTGATTTAGTCAGTGCAAAATGCTCTTGTTTTAGATTTTTGTAGAATACATTCGTTTCTTAATATCAGTACTTTTAAGAAGGGCATATACTCCATATATGAGTAATGGAATAATTGTAGTTTATTTTTTTAAAGATTTTATTTATTTATTTGTCTCAGAGAGAGAGATCACAGGTAGGCAGAGAAGCAGGGAGACAGAGAGAGGGAAGCAGGCTCCCCGCCAAGCAGAGAGCCCCAGGTAGGGCTTGATCCCAAGACCCTGAGATCATGACCTGAGCTGAAGGCTCAGGTTAATGTAGAGGCTTTAACCCACTGAGCCACCCAGATGTCCCTGGAATAATTGTAATTTAGATTAAAGTGTTGGTTAGGCTCTTTGATTTTTACATAAGGATATGGACTTTATGCATTAGTTAAGCAACAGAAAGTCTATCCATTCTTGATAGTCTGGGATTAATTATTCAATAATGACATGAGAAACTTTTTACTCAGATCGAATTATCTTGAAGTACCAAAGATCTGCTTTAAGAAGTGATTTAAGGGGTGTCACAGTGGCTCAGTTAGTTGTGTGTGTGTGTGTGCACACCTGCACTCTCTTTGTCTCTTTCTCAAATAATTAAATAAATCTTTTAAAAAATTTTAAAAATGAACTGATTTGAGGCCCTTTTCTTAGAGCTTGTTGATGTAACTTACCATAAGAAATAACTTTCTGAAAACTACTTTGATTTTACTATGGAGATACATTGACGATTATCAATTCTTTAAAATTTAAATTCAATTAACCTACATATAGTACATCTTTAGTTTCAGATGCAGAGTTCAGTAATTCATCAGTTGCATATAATGCCCAGTGCTCATCACATCACGTGCTCTCCTTAATGCCTGTCACCCAGTTACTCCATTCCCCTGCTCATCTCCCCTCCAGCAACCCTCAGCTTCTTTCCCATAGTTAAGAGTCTCGCATGGTTTCTGATACTCAGTGAACTTAGTATGAACATCTGCTCAATAAATCATTTACAAAGCTAAAGATCAGTATAACTGTTTTTCCTTTAAGGTGATATGATATATGTTGTCAATTGATGGTTAACTTGAGAGCAAAGTGTCAGGAGCTTATAAGAAATGGAGCAAATTATATATATGAACATTTCATGGTGTTATTCAACATAGAGAATGTTTTGTGTAACTCTCTCTGTGAAAGAAGCATCCTGAAATTTGAAGTTACCTTTTTGCCTGCCGACAGAATAATTGAGAGGAAATCTCCTGCATATTCCACATAACGTTGTTCTTGTTAACATAACTTTTTTGTGTGGAATTCAAATATTCTAATATTCTCTCCTTTTCGCCCATAATTACTGTGGGGAGACTGGTCTAGTATAGATAGAGGTCCTTTGATGGCTTAGGGCTAATAGAAATTAGTTTTCACACTTAAGAAGATAAGATACAATTTGCAACTGAGCTGTACTGGAATGTCGAGGTCAAGAAGCTAACAATTCACAGTGGAATATTTAAAACTGAGAGATGATTGTTTCCTTCGCTGTGCAGAAGCTTTTTAACTTGATATAGTGCCACTTGTGTGTTTTTGCTTTTGTTATCTGTGCTTTTTGTGTTATATCCAAGAAATCACTGGCAAGGCTAATGTCAAAAAGATTTTCTTCTATGTTTTGTTTTAGTGGTTTCATAGTTTCATGTTTTATGTTTAATTTTTTAATCCGTCTTAATCTGATTTTTGGATATAATATAAGACAGGGGGCAAATTTCATTTTTTCCGACCTATATATGCAGTTTTCCCAACATCATCTGTTGAGAAGACTCTCCTTTTTACCTTGTGTATTCTTGGCATCCTTGTTAAAGATCAGTTGATTATGTATGTTATTAAACATACATGCACATATGTTTATTTCCGGGATCCCTATTCTGTTCCATTGGTCTGCATGTCTATCTTTATGCCAGTACCATACTGTTTAAATTATAATAGCTTTATAAACACATTTTGAAATCAAGAAGTGTGCTATCTGCTGCTTTGCTCTTTCTCAAGATCCCTTTGTTAGTTTGGAGTCTTTTCCAATTCTATGTGAATATTAAGATTTTTTTCATTCTTTCCTTACAAAATGCTATCAGGATTTTGATGGGGGAAACATTAAATCTGTAGATCACTTTGGGTAGTGGGGACATTTTAATAATATTAAGTTTTCTGATCCGTGAACATGAGGTGTCTTTTCAGTGATCTGTGTCTTCTTTCATTTCTTTCATCAATATTTTTTAGTGTTCAGTGTACAAGTTTTCACCTTTTTAGTTATGCTTATTTCTGCATATTTTATTATTTTTGATGCTGTTATAAATGGTATGATTTTCATAATTTGTTTTGGGGTAGTTTATTGTTAGTGTATAGAAATGCAACAGATTTTATATGTTGACTTTATATCCTATAACTTCACTAAATGTTAGTCCTAACAGTTTTTTTGTGGAGTCTTTAAGAATTACTACATATAAGAGATCATGTCATCTGCAATAATGATAATTTTACATCTTACTTTCTAATTTGGAGGTGTTTCAAAATATTAAAAATAGAACTATTATATGATCCAGCACTTCCACTTCTGGGTATATATCCAAAAAAATTGAAATCAGAATCTTGAAGAAGATACATGCACTTCCATATCCATTGCAACATTATTCATAATAGCCCAGATATGGAAAAAATCTAAGTTTTCATTGATGGCTAAAAGCATTTAAAAAATGCAATGTATTCCTACAATGATACATTATGCAGCCAAAATGAATAAGAAGAAAAAGAAGAGGAAGGAGAAGGGGAAGGAAGGAAGGAAGGAAGGAAGGAAGGAAGGAAGGAAGGAAGGAAGGAAGGAAGGAAGGGAAGGAGGGAGGAAGGGAAGGAGGGAGGGAAGGAGAAAGGAAAGGAGGGAAGGGGGGAGGAAGGAGAGAGAGAAAGAGAGAGAAAGGAAAGAAAGGAAGGAAGGGAATACTGCTGTTTATGACAACGTAGATGAATGCAGACCATATTATGCTAAGCAAAATAAGTCAATCACAGGTCATATCCTGGATGATTCTACTTCTATATCTAAAATAGTCAGACTTGGGGCGCCTGGGTGGCTCAGTCGTTAAGCATCTGCCTTCGGCTCAGGTCATGATCCCAGGGTCCTGGGATCGAGCCCCACATCGGGCTCCCTGCTCACCAGGAAGCCTGCTTCTCCCGCTACCGTTCCCTCTGCTTGTGTTCCCTCTCTTGCTGTGTTTCTCTCTGTCAAATAAGTAAAATCTTTTAAAAAATAAATAAATAAAAATTAAAAAAAATAAAATAGTCAAACTTAAAGAAACTGTGCAAACAGACCAAACAAATTTAGTCTTACAAACAAAACTTAATTTAGCTTGTTTTGCAAGACCAAACTAGACCTGGGTCATTTCTTATTCATGCCTCTGGAAAGCATCAGCAAAACAAACTGTTTCCCCTGGTTGATACAAAGTAACCACTGACCATTTCTCAATCCATGAAAAAAAATTGTAATATTCTAACCAATCACAGTGAAAAATAAGCAGTCATTCTCTCCTTACCAAATAACCTGCTTTATAGCAATATACCCCTGAACCTCTGTCCATGTTTGGTCGGAGTGCTCCAGGTTTGTAAATGGACTTTTGTTGGTGTGTGCACAATAAACTTTTACTGATTACTAAAAAAACAAAACAAAACAAAACAAAAAAAACCAAACTGTGCAAAATGTTGCCTTAGGCAACAGGTGAAGAGAAAGAGAAGCTGTTGTTCAATGGGTATAAAGTTTCAGTCATAGAAGATGAATAAGTTCTAGAGCTCAAGTGTATAAACACATGCCTATAGTTAACAATGCTGTGCTCTCAAACATTTGTTAAGAAGTTAGATCTCATATTAAGTGTCTTGCCACAACAAATAACAACAAAAAATGAAATAAATGAAATTTAAAACCCCAAAAAGCAAAGGGAATATACAGGGAATAATCTCAACCTTTTGGTATCAGTTGAGCCCTGATTTTGTGACCCAGTATGTGGTCAGTTCTGGAGAAAGTTCCATGTGAGCTCAAGAAGAATGAGTATTCTGTTGTTTTAGGGTGGGGTGTTCTATATACATCTATGAGGTCCATCTGATCCAATGGGTCATTCAAAGCTCTTGTTTCTTTATTGATTTTCTGCTTAGATGATCTATTACTGAGAGTGGTGTGTTAAGATCCCATACAATTAATATGTTCATATCAATATGATTCTTTATTTTGATCAACAGTTAGCTTATGTAGTTGGCTTCTCCCATATCGGGTGCATAAATATTTACAATTGTTAGATCTTCTTGCTGGATAGACCCTTTAAGAATGATGCAGTGTCCTGCTATATCTCTGACTAGAAATATAGCTTAAAATCTGATTTATCTGATATGAGAATCACTACCCCAGCTCTCTTTTGAGGTCCATTGGCATGAATGATGGTTCTCCATCCCTTCCCTTTCTGCCTGGATGTTCTTTAGGTTCCAAATCTCTCTCTCTCTCTTTCTCTCTCTCTCTCTCTCTTTTAATTTGGCAGAGAGAGAGAGAGATATTACAAGTAGGCAGAGAGTCAGGCAGAGAGAAGGAAGCAGGCTCCCTGCTGATTCAGAGAGCCCAATGTAAGGCTTGATCCCAGGACCCTAAGATCATGACATGAGCCAAAGGCAGAGGCTTTAACCCACTGAGCCACCCAGGTGCCCCCCAAATGTGTCTTTTGTAGGAACTTCAGAACACTCATGAAAGAAATTGAAGAAGACACAAAAAGATGGAAAAGCATTCCATGCTCATGGATCAGAAGAATAAACATTGTTAAAATGTCAATACTTCCCAGAGCAATCTATACTTTCAATGCCATCCTGATCAAAATTCCACCAGCATTTTTCAAAATGCTGGAACCAATGATCCAAAAATTTGTTTGGAAACAGAAAAGACCCCAAATTTCTAAGGAAATGTTGAAAAAGTAAAACAAAGCTGGGGTCATCATGTTGCCTAATTTTAAGCTTTACTACAAAGCTGTGATCACCAAGACAAAATGGTATTGGCACAAAAACAAATAAACCAATGGAACAGAGTCGAGTCCAGATAC
>CM053605.1:150443603-150564228 GCA_028646535.1 Procyon lotor | reverse complement strand
TCTCAAATTCTTCATATCAGAGAGATCATGTGATAATTGTCTTTCTCTGACTGACTTATTTCGCTTAGCATAATACCCTCTAGTTCCATCCACGTCGTTGCAAATGGGATACTGGACCATTTTCTTACACCATACACAAGGATAAACTCAAAATGAATGAAAGACTTCAATGTGAGACAGGAATCCATCAAAATCATAGAGGAGAACATAGGCAGTAACCTCTTTGACATCAGCCACAGCAACATCTTTCAAGACACATCTCCAAAGGCAAGAGAAATAAAAGCAAAAATGAACTTTTGGGACTTCATCATAAAAAAAAAAAAAGCTTCTGCACAGCAAAGGAAACAGTCAACAAAACAAAGAGGCACCCCACGGAATGGGAAAAGATATTTACAAATGACACTACAGACAAAGAGCTGATATGCAAGATCTATAAAGAACTCTTAAGGCTCAACACCCAAAAAACAGATAATCACATCAAAAAATGAGCAGAAGAAATAAACAGGCACTTCTCCAAAGAAGACATACAAATGACTACCAGACACATGACAAAATGTTCATCATCTTTAGCCATCAGGGAGACTCAAATCAAAACCACATTGAGATGTTGAGATACCACCTTACACCAGTTAGAATGGCCAAAATTAACAAGAGAGTAAACAACAAGTGTGGGAGAGGATGTGCAGAAATGGGAACCCTCTTACACTGTTGGTGGGAATGCAAGTTGGTGCAGCCACTATGGAAAACAGTGTGGAGAGTCCTGAAGAAATTAAAAATAGAGCTGCCCATGACCCTGCAATTGCACTACTGGGTATTTATCCCAAAGAAGCAGATGCAGTACAAAGAAGGGCCACATATACCCCAATGTTCATAGCAGCAATGGCCAAAATCACCAAACTGCGGAAAGAGCCAAGATGCCCTTCAATAGATGAATGGATAAAGAAGATATGGTCCATATATATAATGGAATATTATGCTTCTATCAGAAAGGATGAATAGCTAACATTTTGTATCAACATGGATGGGACTAGAAGAGATTATGCTGAGTGAAATAAGTCAAGCAGAGAATGTCAATTATCATATGGCTTCACTTACGTGTGGAGCATAAGGAAAAATATGGAGGACATTTGGAGAAGCAAAGAAAGTGTGAATTGGGAGAAATCGGAGAGGGAGATGAAACATGAGAGACTTTGGACTCTGAGAAACAAACTGAAGGTTTTGGAAAGGAGGGAGTTGGAGGGGTGGGTGAGACTGGTGGTGGGTATTAAGGAGGGTAAGTATTGCGTGGAGCACTGGGTGTGGTGCATAAACACTGAATCTTGGAACATTGAAAAACAAAATAAAATTAAAAAAAATAAAACAAAGGGACACAAGGAAAATTTTGAAAGCAATGTGTATGGATGTTTATTATCTTGATTTTGGTGATGGTTTCACAAGTGTATGCATTAAATTAAATGGAATAAAATGTACAGCTTTTTGTATATCGATTATACTTCAACAAAGCTGTTTTTAAAAGTTAAAAAAAAAAAACTGAAGGAGATGATAATCAGGGAGTGAAGTGACTGTGCCAAGCATAGGAATTCCAAGGAGAATCAAATAGGACAAGTTGAGAGTAAGAGAAGTTATGGATAAGAATTCTTTGCTTTTGGTGTAGCAGTGATCATCATAGCACCCTACCTTGGTCTTGTTTTGCTTTAGGCAGAAGTTTGATTTGATTTAGTCAATGTAAAATACTCTTGTTCTAGATTTTTGTAGAATGCATTGATTTATTTCTTAATATCAGTACTTCTAAGAAGGGCATATACTCCCTTTTAGCAGAGCCCTTAAGCATATTCCATGCACCATGCAACACCTTCACACATTTAATTGATCTGCATGGATCTTAGAAGCATCTGAAGATTTATTTAATGACCCAAGACTTGAATTAACATTTTGGGAGGAGCCAGATGGCCATGATGTTTTAGCATGAATTAAAGTCTGAATTGCATAAGACCAGCACTTTTATTTTGAAGGCTCTAAATCAACCAACTCTAGTAAATACTCAGTCTTTCAAATGCTGTGGTCACCTGAGTACTGTTTATACTGCTGAAATTTACCCCTGTAGCAGCCTCCACCATGGCTTGCTACCCAACAGAAGCAGAGATTGTTCCCAGCCAGAGAGGAGCCAAGGTACTGTCTGTAGTCTCTGAACAAATATTTCTTAAAAGTATGTACATTTTATAAAATTATACATAATATATACTGTATATAATAAATGTGTGTACATTAAGTTCATAATTCAGGGGAAGAGAGTATCATCTCAACAATATTCCATTTTGAAAGGAAAGATAATCATTTTTAAAATCAACATTATTGTCTTCCAGTCTGCATACCTATGGGGATTACCATTCCATTCACTCATTTAGTCAGTGAGTTGCTGGTGACTGAATAATATTGACTGAAAATCTTGTGTATATAAACATCTATTAATAGAGGATAGATTGCTAAATAAAATACAGTTTCTGTTTTTAAGGATGTCTTTTACGATGATAGCCATATAAATAAATTAATTAATCAAACCATTAAATAAACCATTTTATAGATATGAATGTATACTTATTTACATTTATAAAATATACATTAATTTAAAAAACATATTAATTTAATATATATGTAAAACTAGAAGCATAGACAAATTATAAAATGGGTGTATTAAAGTTGAAACTGTAACAACAAAGCTCTATAGGAAACATAATTTCCAAGCTAAGATTAGAGTATGTGCAAGAGATATGAAACATCCGAATGCCTTTGAGAAAGTATCAACAATCTGATAATCCAAGAATGCAAGTATATGCAAGTAAAGATAGGTAGAAGGTGGTAAAAAGCAGGAAAGTAAGAAACCAAATAATAAGCAGAGGTCATATCATGATTATTTCATCCCACATTTCTTTAAATCTGGCATAATTGTTTTAGACAATAAAGGCATAATAAGCTGTGGTCACTCGGTCATTGCTTCTTTTTAAAAAACCTTCATTAGTGATGTCCTAACTCTTTGTAGACTTTCCAGATCTACCCTGAAACAGGACTCCTACCCAACACATGGACACAAATTATGTAGTTCAGCCAGAGATTCTTTTTACATGTATTAAATAAAGTAGATTAAAAGATAAAAGAAAGAAGAGAAATGGAACTGGTAAATGTGGAGGGGGAACCTTTTAGTTACATATTCCTATGAGCACAAAATATTTTCTATTTCTTGCAGGGTTTACAAAAAGTAATATAAATCATTAGAAAGAATAATTTTTAAAAATGGAGCATAAGTGTCTTATTTTCTTCTGCTTAGAATTATCCCTTCCAGAATGCCAACCAGGAAGTAGAAGTAGGGTTAGTACCAGGGTGATGAATGCTTGAGCGTTGTAGACCAGTGAGGACCTGACACCAATTTGTCTTAGTCAAAAATAAAAGCAAAGGAAGAGGGGCTGCACTAGGTTCTAGGCCAAATGCATGTGATTTTATGCACAGGTGACTATGGAAAGTAGTTGGGTACTAAAGATAACAGAAAGGAATTACAAAATACAGTAAGATGTAGTATAAGGTTATAGACTTTTGATGCTGGTTGTTATATGAGACAGATTTAAAGATCAATTATTGCCAGGCCGATTTAAGAGGCATTGGGGAAATACATATTCATTGAATTGTAAATTCCATAAGCAGAGATTCTGCTTTATTTATCATTTTAATTATTTTTTGTATAATGATGTCTAGCATGACTATTAGCACGTGGTAACAATGTATATTAACTAATTAGATTATCAGTAAAGCTGTGTGTTTGAAACCTAGAAATATAAGTAATAGATTTTCCATCAAATACAAACAACAGTTCTACAAGATCCAAACCACTTGCAATACAAGAAAATAGAAAATATATATCCAAACCTACAGGTAATAATTTATGGTAATTAGTTTGGGAATTTTATCACATAAAATGAGTTTTTTAAGTGATGTATGATGCCTTATTTTCAGAGGAAGCTTTTTCTTATCTAGCCAAAGATTGACTCACCTGCCAAATATGATGTATCACATGTATTCATTTTAATTTAAGGGTCTTGGCCTTGAACTAAAATGAATGCTCATTGAGGAACCTCTTATAATGGGCATACATATTAGAAGATTTGCCTGAGCACATTTTGGAACTCTGGAAAAATATAAACTATTTTTATTTTCCAGGGTTGCATCTGACAACATCTCATGGTTGACAGGTCAATCCTAATAAAACTATATATCTGACAATCTAGATGGCAGGCAGAGGATAGAGATCAATCTTCACCTAGAAAAGCTAATGGAATATGTCATAAACTGAGAGGACACAATAATACTGTGACCTTGTATTTAATAAGTAAATGACCCTTAAATTTTAGTAACTTGAATCAGTTCCATGATATTGAATATATTCTTCTGTATGTTGGATGAAATGATACGATAATATGTAAATGTACCAGAAAAAAAAGCCCAGAAAATATGAACATTCTGTTTCAAGGAAAAGAAAAACAGCAAAGGATTATTTATTTTATATATTACACTTAATATACGCAATTATAAAGGAGTCTTGAGGAATTTTTATATCTTTTTAAAACTTCTTACACACCGAACAAATTAAGTGGTTGTACTTACATAAAATTATAATTAAAGCCATTTTCTGTGGAATTAAAATAACAATTTAGGTAGATATTTTTGCTCTTGTTGCTTTGTTTTCAGAGAAGCCACATGTCACTGACCTCTTATTAGAGAGTGTAGCTCAACTAATTATTCCCTGGTAATATTAGAAAATAGCCAATGCTTTTCCATATCAACATTAATGCTTTGTTTGCATGTATTGTTTGTTTACAATGATAAACAAAATGATTGTTTAAAATTTCTAGTTATATAACATTTTTCAAACTATCCATCTGTTTTTCTTTAAAAAAATTTTTTGGGGGGGCTCCTGGGTGGCTCAGTGGGCTAAAGCCTCTGCCTTCGGCTCAGGTCATGATCTCAGGGTCCTGCGATCAAGCCTTACATTGGGTTCTCTGCTCAGCAGGGAGCCTGCTTCCCTCTCTCTTTGCCTGCCTTTCTGCCTACTTGTGATCTCTCTCTCAAATAAATAAATAAGAATCTTTAAAAAAAAAATAAATTAGAGTAATCTCTATACGTAACATGGGACTTGAACCATGACCCTGAGATCAAGAATCACATGCTCTTTCTCTTTTTTCTTAAGAAATAATAGTATGAGTAAAAAGCTTAGATTTAAGTCTTTTTTTCCAGTGTTTATGGTAATTTTCATTATTTAATTTTTTTCAAAGTCTTTGTATTATGAAAATAAAATAAAATTTACATTTCAGGAAGGGTTTTTTATTCCAGTAATGGCAGAGTAACTTATACTGAACTAATACTGTTTCAGATAACAATTACAAATTTTTAGAGAAAAAACATCAAAAAAAAAAAAAGCTATTTGAAGACCCTCTAGTGCAACAGACAGAATCTAGAAGAATCTAGAAGAGCTGAGAAGTAATTCATTCTTTTCTCACCTGTTAGAGAAACATTAGCAATGCCGTATTTTAGAAATAATAAATATTCATTTACCTATAGTCAAAGTAAAGAGTCAGAGATCTTTAAAACTTTACTTTTTTATCTTAGTCTGTAAAGTGTTGTCTTATTAGCATGATATTCAATCAATACTCAAGAAGGTTAATTCCTGTTCATTCTCTAGAACCATTTTAAAATAGTTGCATGAAGACAAAAGAGGTTTAAATAAAAATTGTATGTTTTATGGATATTATGCTGAACACCCAGCTAGGTAGAAGAACTGATTGATTTTGTTTTTTCCAACAGAATCTAAAAACTGCAGAGAAGTACTTGTCACTAGGCATTAATACCAAAGAAAGATACCTGTGGGAAGTATCGTTTAGTTGAAATGAGAGAATCTGACCCGATGTAATTTTCCATCCTTGAGAAGTTAGGGAGTGTAATATTGAAATTACTTTATTGGTTTGCTTCTGACCCCCAAAATGAACCGTTTGGCCTAAGAGAAGGAAAATAAATACTTGACCTCTTCGATTTCAGGACAGCCCAAGGGGAAAACAAAGATTTTAGGAAGAAAAAAATTTAAACATTGGTGACTACCAAAGTTAATTTCAGACATTTCAGGTAAAGCATAGTTATGCCACCCATGATCAAAAACATTTTAAAAGATTATATATTTAACTGTGTCTGATTCTGAAAGCTGAATTACTTGCACTATGAGAAGATCTAATGGGGAAAAAAAGTAAATTTATACTAATAGTCGTCCTATCATGAGAGAATACAGAAATATATCTAAAAAATGACGTAGCCATGATTAGCTTAGAATATCCAAGCCAAGAAAGAATGAACTATAATGAAACACTACAATGTAGGCACATCTACTGTATTTAAGGTTGCATGAAAAGACAATTTGCATGAATGTTAAAAAGTTTATGCAAAGTTTAGAACAACCGAAGCTAAACATTATATTGTGTGGGGATGCATGCATGGGTGATAAATGTATATAATATAAAAGAAGGTAATGACAAATACAAAATTCAATATTGTGGATGCCTCCTGAGTCAGGAGAAAGGACCGAATGAAATGCAACACATAATTAAATACCATGGTTTTGTTTATCTAATTTTTAAGCTGAGCAATGTTTTAATTCATGACTGGTGGTTCCATGGTTTTATTTTATTATTATGCTTATATATATATGTATAAACATATATATACTTTTGTGTATATATAAGTATATATACAAAGGTATATATATAAAAAGATATATATCACATATATATAGTATATATACTATATATTATATACTCAGCTTAAAATATATATCTCATATATAATACATATTATAATATGTATGTATTATATATATGAGATATATCTTTTTATATATATCTTTGTATATATACTTATATATACACGTTTGTATGCATTTTGTACAATGCAAATTTTTTTAATGTGCAGTTAATTTATAATGTGTAAGATTTTTACAATCTGGTTGGCAATGAAAAAAGTGAAAATATTCAATTGGCTAAAGGTTGTGAGCAATTTTATATGGACAATGTATAAAGATAATCAGACAATGAAGAGTAGACTGGTGTGCAGTTGTACATGTAGTTTCTGAAAAGAGCATAGAAGAAAATTTAGACATGCATTTTATGCAAATCATATTTCTGGCAGCAGTTGTCTCTTTCTTGCTGTAATGAATGCACAGAACGTTGTCATCTTTCCTGACATTCACATTCAGTGGGAGCAAAGATATAAATTCTATTTTTTACCTTTACAAATTTTAAGTCTTAATGCTTAGCGAGGATAACTCTAGTAAATATGTTTTACTTAGAAATCTTAAAATAGGTCTGATTATATCTTGGAGAAAACATATCTTTCAAAAAATAAAATTAATAAAGAGCATTATTCAAATAAACTTTCATTCTTTTACTTTAATTTTCCATTTCACTTCTTAATGAATGCCAAAAGCAATAATCACTTTAGTAATGATTTTGATAGAACACTTTAAAATCTTTATTTCAACTTTGATTTGATAGCAGCTTTTATCAATTTTAATTGAATTAGAGAAATAAAATTAAAGGAGGAAATTTGCATTTCACAATTAGAATATATAACTCCCAAAGGCCAACAGTGGAACAATTTGAGAATATTAGAAATAACAATTTCACACAAACATTATTGTTTACTTATCATTTACTCAGTGAAAAATGATAAAGTTCAATCCCTTTGCCTGGGATTATAACAAAACTAGAACTGAAACAGAGAACTACTATGCTGCTTGTGGGTTGATTACAAGCCCTAGGCACAAGACAAATTAGCTTAAATTATGTTAGATTTCTGATAATTTCGGACCACAGAAAGTATTCGATAATAAAAATATTTTAAAATATTTTCATCTAGATTTGACAATAGCATTGTCCACTGCATTTTAATGCAGGGCTCCAGAAGACTCCTGAATGCATAGAACTAAAAAGAGGCTCACTATCAAAGGGATATCAGATAAGATGGCCGCTCTCTGTAATTGCTGAGGATGACCTTCCAAATCTCTTCAGCTCTAAAGCTTTAGAGATCAAAGAGCATCACAAAGGCTCCTGACGCATAAGTGTGATCGCTTTAAACATTATACTAATTCAGGCAAGAAATATTTGTTCTTCTAATCTATGTTTTTATACTCAGTGTTTTCAGTAGGTATGCCCACTTATTTAAGTTGCATCACTGAATAGTTGTCAAGTATTCACATCACTATTTAACTTGTTTATATCACGTTTTCTCAAGAAAAAAATTACATGACAGTTTTCAAGCATCTTATACAGTAAATCACTTTCACTTCTTTTTGTCCTTTGACTACATTTTGGTAAATATAATCTGAAGTTAATAATCACACTATTATTAATGGTTTAGTGTTATACATTTATTAAGTAATATTTTGTCATATAAATTAATTTTACTTCTAAATTTACAAATATGAGTGTAATTACGAGTTACTCCTGAAAATAGAATAAAATACCATTTAGATAAATAATGTACTAATGACAAAAGTATTTAAAGAATATTAGGGCATCTAGTTTAGGCTAAATAAGTTTTATAAAAGCTTTAGATAGTAAGCAGATATATGTACATTTCTGTATATGTGTATATGTACAATTAGGAAATAAATAAAACAAGCAAAAAAATAAAGAGGAGAAAGAGAGAAATAAAGAGATGGAGTTATAGAAACAGATCAGACTTCCTATTTGTATTTAAAATTCTGCAGTAGTAGACTCTTCCCCATTAAATTTTTCTTTCTTTTTTCTTTTTTATTTGAGAGAGAGTTAGAGGTAGAAAGCGTGAGAGAGTTGAGGGTCAGAGGGAGAAGCAGGCTCCCACTAAGCAGGCAGCCCAATGTGGGACTCCATCCCAGAACTCCGGGATCATGACCTGTGCCAAAGGTAGTTGCTTAACTGAGCCACCCAGGCTCCCTGTCCCATCATTAACTTTTTCATTTTGAGATTTTCCACATATGTAAAATGATGAGATATTTTTATAAGAATCTTAAAAATCCCACTGTGTTCTTTTTAGTTTCGATAATATTTGAGTATTTTAGGGGATTTCAAAATGTTGATTTATACATATTCAATATTATTAGTTATTAAACATGTTGAATGTCATTAAATATTTAAAAATTTAAAACTTGACTTTTATTGATAGCATTCACTCATATGACTACACAACTGATTTAATTATTTATTGCATGGATATATAACTCCCAAAGGCCAACAGTGGAACAATTTGAGTAATAAAATAAATAATGATAACACTGAATTATAATTCATAGAATGAAAAAAATTCTGTGAATTTATTTTGAGGAAATAAATGGATCATAAAATTATTAGGTAAAAGTTCTGAGGAAAAATAGGATATATATGCTCAAATTATCTCCCCTCAAAATGGTTATTTATCACAAAAGAAAAAAATACCTTTAATGCGAAGAAGTCTTATGGAAGTCATCTGAATCAATTGAACAAGGTGAATGCCACCAATAATAAAAAATACCAACATCATGTATTCCCTGGCATAATACACTGAGAAGGAACATTACTTCTGTGATGTTCTTGACAAATACATATAACCTCAATTAATTTAATTATGAGACAACATCAAATAAGCCCAAATTGAAGGTCATTCTACAAAATAAATATCTAAATAGTGTTCTTCAAGTGTCAAGGTCATGAAATGTAAGAAACTGAAGACTGGCAGAGATTTGAAGAGACTAAGATACCACAGCTAAATGCAATATGGAAGCCTACATTGGATCCTAGAGCAAAGATAAAAGAACATGAAAGAAAAACTGGACGGAATTTGAATAAGGACTTCAATTAATAGTATACCAGTATCTGCTTTATTTTGAAAATTGTAGTATGTTTATGGAAAATGTTAAAGTAAGACATATATAAGAATTCTTTCCACTATTTTGCAAACATTTTCAAGCCTAAAATTTATATACGTACGTATACATATACATATATGGAGAGAGAGAGAGAGAGAGAGGACTATAAAATTAGATATAATTATAATATATATAATTATATATGATCAAAATGAATACCTATATTGATAGCTAAAGGCCATCTATGTCTATTTGAAGTTCATTTAAAATCAGTTGAAATTAAATTTAAATTTTTTCAATCACACAAGCCATATTTCAACTGTTCAATACCTTAATATGGCTAGATTTGTCATTTTGGATGTCACTGATATTTTCATCAATGAAAAACATTGTATTAGAGCTACTCTGAAGTATAAGAGCTTGAATGGGCTCCTGCATTATCTAAAAGTGAATTAAATGACTGAATGACTAAAGCAATTTCATAAAATATCAAGACTCTGTATCTAGTATTTTTAATCTTTTAATTCCCCAGTTGAGCCCCCGTGGAAAACCGACTTGAATAAAATTATCTCCCCCTACTCCTTAAATAATGGGACATATCTACTTTAATATCATTATGTATGTGTATTTACCCAGTGTTTGACTATTGTAGAGTAACTTTTAAATTAACTAGAAAACTGTATTTTTGAAGTCAAGTTGAACAAGAGCAGGATACACTTAGGGAAACATGTTTCTGTATGTGGGGGAGGTGTAAGGATTAAAGGTAGTGGTAGTAGGACCACCGCAATAGCATAACTGACAAGAGGTAAATCAGTGGTGTCGACTCTCTTATTCCTTTCGCTTGCTCTCGCCAAGTGAAGCACTTGGATGAGCTTAATGATGAAATATGGTTTTAATAGCTCCCTACATAATACGTTGGCTATATAAACCAGCGAAGACTCCATCTCCTATTCAGACCTGAAGTCAGAGAATGTGTTTCAGATATTTTCTGAACAGGATAAATGTAAGACAACCATTAACAGCCCTATTTTGTGATGATCCATCTGAATGTGTATCATCTGCTTCCTCCAGACACATCGATGATGACTGGGTAAAATCCACACTGATCTCATTCTCTCAAGGCTATTACTTCAGAAGAAGGAGCTGTCAACTCCTTGTTTTCTCTTTCAAGGAATCACTTAGAGGATTGACACGTCACTATTATCAGTTCAATTGGTTTTCTTTTGTTTGGGCAACTGAGTTAGTAGAAACTAATGAATTTAAAAAGGAAAAGTACTGACAAGTATTGACCAGTAAAGCCAGCATTTCTATTCACTCAAAATTACCAACTTTTAAATACTCTCTTTCTTTACAATTCTCTCATTAGGCGGTGAGACATAATTTATGTAGGAACTTCTCCAGAAATAGGTTAACAGTTAGCTCTTACTGCTTCATCCTCTAAATTGAGATAATCACTAACAGAAATTTTAAAGCCCCACATAAGCCAGCTAATTATATGTGCACTTTGTCAAATGGATGAATGAGAACATACTAATTCTAACTAGCAGTAGATGAATAAAGATGTATTTAAAATAAATATATATATATATATATATATGTTCATTGTGCAAGAAAAACAATTGTTTTCTAGTTTTATTCATTTATATAAGAGGAACCCAAACATTTTTACTAGAACTGCAAGGGCATTTCATGTATGTAAATACATATTCCATTTGACTGTGTCAGTAATGTCTTGTTTACTCACAGGATTTAATTACCTGGAGAGCCATACAGTCAATATTTAAATATTTATATAAAACTAAATGGAAACAGTCTGTATTTTTTTTGACGGCCACATTTTAATTATTCAGAATATACCAGTTAAGTGTTTATTTTATTTTGTCTGAAATTATTTATTTTTCTACTTCAGGGTATAATTTAATCATTGCCTCTGTATTTTTTTTTTAATTCCTGATTACCTGAAAGGAAAAAAAAGTATAAACTCTTCCATATTCCAGTCACAGGTTTTTGCTGACACGATCCATTTATGTTCAATAATTCACCTCTCTTGTGTCACTCAGACCAACTTGGTATTCATATCTCTGAGTTACTTGACATTCATCAGGGTCTTGTTCTCTTCTTGGTCAGAAATTGAGGAAAGAAAAATAGTCGTAAATACATGAGGCTCTGGCATGAATACACAAAGAACACTATTCTTGGCAAAAATGCTCTGTGTCTGAAACGTCAGATACAAGGCTCTCATACAAAGCATGCAAAGAGAGTGAGCAAGCTAGCGAGCAAAAGATTGAAACTGTGTAATTTGGGGGTGAAAAATCGATCATCTGAAGTGGCTTAAACCAGGGACCAGTGACAAATGGGGCTCTGTGAAAGTTCTGTGTAACTAAGGGGTCATTGTCCTTAGAGTCCTCCCATCACAATATCCTCCCTCGCTTCTCATTCTCAGGGAGAGAACCGAAAACACAGTTTCTCTATCATGTACAAAGAGCCTCACATTTTCCTCCTTGGCCTAAGGTAAGGTCACAGAGACACAGGCAGTCAATACCTTTCATAACTTTTATTCTCACTTCTAGAAGACATTTTAAAAGGACAGTTAGGGGGCCACAAGGTTAAAAAAGGGATATGATCTGTCGATTAACAGTTATATATTCTAATAGGGCAAATCATCTCTAATAAGAAAAAGAAAGAATTGGAAAGATGACATTTAAGTGATCCTTATCATCAGTAATACAAATGAAAACAATATCATCGATTAAAAATTATTTAGCCTTGTGAACCAGTTCCTGAGATGAGAAATTTCATTATTTCATTAAATCTTCAAGATGCTCTTATGAATAAGATATTATTATTATTATACATTTTGGAGATAAGGAAACTGAAGCTCAAAGTAAACATAGCTAATAAGGATAAAGGCAGCTTTCCATATATTTCTGTGCAATCTCAGAACCCAATTTAATAATCTGATTGCACCACAGCTTTAATAGTCTTTTAAAATGGTATCACTATTTTTATTTTCTCTCCTAAGAACATAATAAAAATGAAAAAGAATTATTAGAACAAATTTCATAACATGAATTACCTGAAAAGGTTGTATTTTATGTAAATCATGAAGTTTCAAAGTGTAATATATTCCATAATATGTTTTTCAGGAAAAGATTTCAATAGTTGATGGTTTGAACAAATTCAGCATAACTCATTAAGATTACTATTGAATAGGGCGGGTTGATAAAATGGGATCTAACTGATAAGCAACTTACAATATTGTGATATTCTTCATTATAAGGAACATTTTTATTTGGGAAAGGAAAAGCATAATATGGAAAAAATAGGGCTTACTTGTTTGTGAAATATACAGCCAGTTGCATTTTTAAGATCTGTATACCAAAATTGATTTTTAAATGTTATTTGCAAAATATTATTGTCTCTTTTTCATATATCTCTTATCTTTCTAAGATAAACTGTTTTTTAACAGGCTGAAAATGGGCTGAATTTTCAAAATTATATAGGTCACTTATGTTTTCCTATATTTTGATTGTTATATTTTACTTTCTCAGTGTAGGAATTGGCATTCTTTAACCTACTCTTCTAATCAGTTAATTTGTCATGACTTTTAGTTATGAGATACACACGAGTAAACTGTGTAAACACAACCACTGCCTTATCTTTAGCAATACAAGACACACACACACACACACACACGCTTACAAAGAGTGAGACAGAGACAGAGACACGGAGAGTGATGTCTATTAACACTAACTTCAGATATAAAACAGGAAACAAATTTGAGAATCTATTTTTATTTGTGCAGGACATGCTTAAGAGAAATGAAAGATGATTAAAGAGTATAAAGTGAGTTGCATGCAAAAAAGAATGAATCTATGTGGACAAATTCAAATCATGTAGTAAATTATTGTGGTAGAAAAGCCTAGTAGGAAAAAAGAGATCAAATAATATTTTTCATTAAAATGTACAAAATATTTTCATATATTATTGAATTTCACAATAAGTTATTAAGGGTGGCAGAACACCCATCCTATTAGATAGGTATCTACACTACCAAAATATTCCTAACGTCGAGTTAAAATTGTATGGATAGAAAAGGAATCAGAAGACCCTTACGGACTTCTCCAAAATGTAATTTACTAAAATCAGTGATTATGGCCATATTTCCGAAGGAAGGAAGGAAGGAAGGAACCAAGGAAGGAAGGAAGGAAGGGAAGAAGGAAAGAAGGAAGGAATCAAATAAAGGTATAATTTCATGTATTCAAACCTGTGGTGTTTAATAGCCAGGTTTTTCCAATACCTCATATGGACAACACAGTTCATAAAAATGTGTATCTGTCAACAATAGATTTAATGCCTGGTAGAAAATAATATATAATAGAGACTTGCCTTGATTATTTAAGCCCTCAATGTTACAGTTACTGAATTAAATAAAGGTTTACTTACTATAATAAATTAATGTGAGCAATCTTTAAGGAAAGAAAGAGGTGAAGAAACAAACTAAACCACTAGGACTATGTTGCTTTGTTTATTAAGTCAATTAGTTATACACACATAAAATATTGATTTGTTATTAGGTATTTGCTGTTCTTGACTTTTAAAAACTCTATGCAGTTATATTTCTGGCTACATGGTTTATATATTCAGCAAGATCCATACTTTACTGAGATGTAGACATGTTAGGATGAATTGCTTGACTTAATCCTACATAAGTCCCTAACACCTAATTTCCTTAAAAATTAAGAATTTTTAAGTGATATTTTTTAATGATCATTGTGGCAGAGGACCTTTACATGTTTTTATCTGAAACTTGATATTCAATATATTTTAATGAGTTGTGGGATTTTTTCTTTTAATTATGAAGCCCATTCATCATTAAAGCCCTCCTTTACCTTTATCATTTACTTCATTTGTGAGAATGTTGGAAGTTTGAGTGTAAAATGGCTGAAATTAAGCAGTGCAGTGAGAAAATTTTCTTTCAGAGGGAATGGAATGCCTGCATCTTCTGCATGATAATCAGTTCAGTGGCAGAGATTATTGATTATCTAATCGTGATACCTTTTAATTAAATTCTGTATTCAAATACCTCAAAGGGAATGTGATCACTTGTGAAGCAGTGCATTTTCCATGTTCCTTATAAAACTGTGCCTAATGCTTTAATTCTGTATTCTAAATAGTACTCCCAGAGATAGATCCGATGCCTTTCCAAAAAATACTAATTTATATCCTCATATTTGACAACCTAACACAATTTCCAAATGGTCCCAAACCTTTCTTTACCATTTAGGATCTTAAAAAAATAAAGTGCAGCTTTTACTTCATTTAGATCTTCACATGTGCCCAACAGAGACTTTCTTCAATTGTTATTTTCTCAGTGAAAACTATCTTGCCATCCCTATTTAAAACCCAATGACACCTAGATTTTAAAATCCCGGTTATTCTGTTATGTATATTTCATAGAATGTTTAACCAACATTTTAATTTTTCTATATATTTATCTATTCTGTATATTGTTTATTGTCCATTGGCATATACTTTTATGTATATTTTGTTCCTTTATATATTGCTCTGTTAAAAAATAGTACACCAAAAAAAAAAAAAATACCAGGCTTGAAATGTACAGGAATGAGCAAATAAGAACACATACTGCACTAAATGAGACACCATAATAAAAATGGGAGAGATTAAAAGAACTGTGATCTTACAAAATACGTGGTGAAAATATGGCATACACATATGGGATGTTTGAGGATACTACAAATGCCACTCGTGGCTGTGTTAGTTTCCTAGGACTGCCTAACAAAGCACCACATACTAAGTGGATTAAAACAATAAAAATTTATTCTCTTACAGTTTTGGAGGCTAGAAATGTATAATCAAGTTGTTCGTAGGATCATACTTTCTTTAAAAGCTCTAGTGGAATAACATCCTTACCACTTGCAGCTGCTGGTGGTTGCCAGCAAACCCTGTCACTGCTTGGCTTGTATATGGGGTATCTCAGTGTCTGCTCCATCTTCACAGGGCTTTCTCCTCTGTGTGTCGTGTACAGATTTCCCTTTCATTTTAAGGTCAAAAATCAGTGGATTTTGGGGCCTCCTCTAAACTAGTATGACCTCATCTTAACTTGATTACATCTACAAAGATCCCTATTTCCAAATAAGGTCTCAGTCCTCAGTTCCTAGGATTAGAACTTCTACGTATTTTTTGGGAGGGACATAACTCAGTATAACAGTGGTCTTCATGAACCAGTGTCAGTAATTTCTTCTGTGAGAGAATTTTTAAATATATTAATAATTTAAACCTAACTGCTAGTAATCTCCTCTCCAGTGCCCTGCACTCTGTTTTTGAAGGCTGATCGGAATGGGGCTAAAATGCGAGAGAGATGGGACAGAGGAATTAGACGTTCAGTTTGTGGTTTGTTTCTGTTTGTGGAATGTCAGGGTAAGATTAGGTAGAGTTGTTATCCAGAGATGATACAAAATAACTAAATTACAAGTTATATTTGAAGCAATGACCAAGGAAAATTTCTAATGTTCAAAATCAATCTTTTCAGCTGTCTAGTAATAATACAGTGGAAGAAGGGAAATAAAGCCTCATGCTGTCAAGTGAGGAAAATGAGTATATCTTAGGAAATGGTGTACTCCTATGAACTAAGTGGTTTTGTTTGTGACCTGAGCTGTCAATCTTTTGCTTTTGGCAAGTATTGTCACGTGCGTGTGCTGGACATCATGATCCTTCATTTAGGTAGATCAAGCTACTCTCAAATTACATCTTAATCTGTGAGTATTTTTACCTAAGTGAGCACATTGGCATCTAAATACCAACATATCGCAGTGAAGGTCACAACTGTGACGTAAACATAAAAATCTTCGCTAAATGAATTTACATTTTTCAGTTAAAAATAAAACCACACCTGTTTTACACTCTTCTAATTGCTTATCAGTTATTCAATTATTTGGCTCCCTGTCTGACCTTTCTTTCTTTTTTCCTTCCCCATTGTCACCCTCCTAATTTAGCTTTTCTGTACCTCTCACTCTGACACTTGTAAAGGCTTGGTAATTGGCTTGCCAGCACCAGTTGTTTTCTTCTGCTCTGATTCATCCTTTGGAGTTCCGCTGAAAGATTGATCTCCCTAAAATACATCTCTGTTCGAAATCCTGTGATCCAATTAAGAAAAAACAAACAAACAAACAAACAAATCTCCAGTGTTTCAAATGTAATCCAAACCACTTTCCATCCATAGAATCGACTCACTATTTATAACTTTTGTGAAAATAAACATGTTTCTTGCTTTCCCTTCCTTGTGCATTTTTCCTACAATTATCTCTGTTTGAAATAATACATCTTCTACACTTATATTATCAAAATTCTTCCTGTTTTCCAGGTTTGGTCAAAGAATAATAGCATTTTATATTTTATAGCTCACTGAAAGGCAGAGGAAAACTCCATCAGAACTACCCATATATTAATTTATCCTTTTAAATCAATCCAATTTATTCCTGCTACAGAAATCTATCTATGGTCCTCCGCAAGTGTCATTTCACATGCAGGCTACAGATGGGGCTCTGTGGTCATGAACTTCTAATCTAAGGCTTGTGAAATCCAATATATAACTCAATTTCCACTACTAGGTTTAATACAACGGGTTTTTCAAAGCATGTTTGCCAAGCATAGAAATTATGTCTTCTCATTATTAAATATGATAAAATTCTTCATGCTTAACCTCACAGAGTTAGGCCTCAGACAGAAAGGTGAGACATACTTCTTGATTTTACACCTTGAAATTAATGTGTCAAGATTTAGTTAGTATTTGGCAAGCCTCTCTCACATTTATGGAAGACATCCATCTACCTATGTAATGCCAATGGCAAGTGATAGAAGATAGTTTAGTGAGGGAGCATGAATCTCAAAGTAATATTCTTTTTGGAGTAATGGGAGCTATTATAATTTAAAAGAGGATGAAACAATTTGGGATGATATTTGGAAGCACTGAAATGCTGACCACACTTTTTCATGTAAGAAAGATTAAGATTTAAGTGAATAAATAGGATTTACTTGATTGGTTGAGGGAAAGCCCAGGATGTAGACTGATAGTTCCTCGAACAAGATCACGGGCTGAGAGCTATAGTAGTATAAATAAAAGGTTGTAGAGTGAACAGATGTGTGGGGTATTTGGTTGCATATGAAGACATGCAGAAAATTTTTGAAATGAGAGTTTTGATAAGGAATGATTACAATGGAAATTTTGTCACATGGTAATCAAGGAAAATACGGATTCTGTCTACAGTAAAATGATTGAACTCATGGGGTAGTATCATGGGCAGTATAACAAAAGTGAGTTTTCTGGAAACTGAGAGAATACCTTTTAATCAGTGATAGAGAAAGACACCCAAGGCTCAACCTTGAAGGGTAAGCCTTCCAACTCCTCAGATCCTTTCAAATAACTCTCAATATCCATTTTGTATCATAGTGCTCCACATGGTCATTACCAAATGAAAATCTGAAAAATATTTAGCATTTTTTCATCCAGTGCTTGTGTCCTGCCCTTTCCTCAAACCTGGTACTACACAAATCAGCAGGGAGATGTTATGAAGTGAAGGGAATAAAAAGGAGCAAAATTCAGGCACAATGTACATGAATAACAAATTAAATTGGGTGAATCCAAATTAATTAAACATATGTGTTTTATAGAGTATTTTTTCAAGTAGAAGACTGAGAAAAATACGTCCTCTTAAAAAACCCAGCTCTTTTCAACACTTTTTTCATCTTCCACGAACATCACTGCCTTCTAATATTATGGATAAAGATTTTAGCCAACATGGTCTATATGAATATAGCCACAAAGGGCATAAAGTAACAACAATGTCATCATTACCACTAATTAAATTTTGGTTGCACAGGAGCTAGGAAATAATGCCTTCACTAAAACTCAGTCTCAATTTTAATTTATTTAAAAAATTGATTCAACAATTGAGAAAATATTTTGTGAGATAACCCAGAAAGAAAATTAGAAGAATACTAAGAAAGTTTAAAATCACCAGTACTTCAGTTTCTAGCATTTATTTATTTATTTATTTATTTATTTATTTATTTATATTATGTTAGTCACTATACAGTACATCATTCGTTGTTGGTTTTTTTTTTTTAAAGATTTTATTTATTTATTTGACAGAGAGAGAGAGAGTGAGATCACAAGTAGGCAGAGAGGCAGGCAGAGCGAGAGATGGGGGGAAGCAGACTCCCTACTGAGCAGAGAGCCCGATGTGGGGCTCGATCTCAGGACCCAGAGATCATGACCTGAGCCAAAAGCAGAGGCTTTAACCCACTGAACCACCCAGGTGACCCTATATATCATTAGTTTTTGATGTAGTGTTCCAGGATTCATTGTTTGCGTTTAACACCTATGTGCTCCATGCAATTCACGGATCAAAATGTAAAACCGGTATCCTGGATTGCCAGCTGACTCTTTCCAAAACAAACCAAACCAATCTGTTGATCATTTAAAGCTGTTATTTAAACCACCGCAGTAGGGAAGATATTAGAGGGAGCACACTAAGAGACTGAGCGATTTTACAGTGATACTGGAAGGTGGACAACTGATTAGTATTGGGTTGTTGTTATGACAAGCTATCTCTGGATTTGCAGGAACAAGAGGAGAGGGAGCTTTGGTGGACAAGCTGTAATCTTAATGAAACATCTAATTCAGTTGGTTCACAGTCTTATCTTCAAGAGGAAATACATTTTGGAGCTGACAACTTGTTTTCAGTTTTGCTTGTAAAAGGGAAGAGTTTGTATCTCAGTTTGCAGTATTCAAAACAAAGCAGAATTAAGAACTCGATAATGTATTACTTATGGAAAATAATGGGCAATTTTCTCATATGTAAAATAAATGTAAGGCTATCCATCTAACGGGAAATTGTAAGGAGTAAAAGAAGTAATATGCAAAATTCTTGGAAAAATAGTTAGTGCTCACTTATTATTCCATTACCCATGATAATCATTTAACAATTGGTTTGCAGTCCTCCATCTGCATCTGTACCTAATTTTTTTATAACTTATCCATATCAATATTTAAATATCTATAATAATACTTAAACATTATTTTTTATATCTTTACCATCACTTTTTCTAGTAAATTTCTTTTTTTCTATTATACTATGTCTGAGATTCATTCAAGTTTATTATATAGCTCCATTCATTATCACTGCTGATAAAAATTTATCGTTCTTTATTCTTTTTAAAAATACAAGCACTGTTGCTCTATCATTTCGCTTTTGCTTTTGGTGTAGATTCTAGAAATTTTTAAAAATACCTGAGTTAAATTGGGTCATAGGCATGTATGTTGTTAATTATACTAAAATTTGTCAAATTATCCAAAAGAATTATAGTTGTATACCTTTCCAAGCAGCATATTAAAGTTTCAGTTGCTCTAAATCTTTACCAAGATATGGTGTGTTAGACTTTTTAGTTTTCTGTTTCTGATGGAGATGAAATTCTATTTCATTCTAGTTTTCATTGAATTTGATTGCTTCAAGTGAAGTTGAGCATCAGTGATTATGTTTATTTTTCATATGTGTTTTTATTCTATTGATTGACTATTTTTAACTTTCGCCTATTTTTCTGCTAAGTTGTTGGAAGTGTTTTGATACTGATTGGTAGAAGTTGTTTATACCTTCTTGTATAAACTTTCTCAGTCAATGGCTCATTTCCTTCTTTCATGGTGTCCTTAGATAAACAGAAATTTTTATGTGTGGGTGCTTTAAGATTTTATTTATTTATTTGACAGAGAGAGAGACAGAGAGGGAACACAAACAGGGGCAGAGGGAGAGGGAGAAGCAGGCTCCCTTCAAAGCAAGCTGCCCAATGCGGGGCTCAATCCCAGGACCTGGGATCATGACCGGAGCTGAAGGCAGACACTTAATGACTGAGGCACCCAGGTATCCCAGAAGTTCTGTGTTTTAATATAAAAATGTCATTTTTTAAGGGAATGTTGCTTTTTGTGTTACTTAAGAAAGGCAAAACTAATCTGTCTGGTCATGCAAATACTCCTTTTTTTTTTTTCTTGATAGTTCTAACTTTATGATTTTAACATTATTCTTTTCTCTAGTAACTGAATTTTTGTGTTTCGAGAGATAATTATATTGCTTTTTTGAAAGTAGGTAACTAATTTTTCCAACACTATTTCATGAAAATACCATGATTTTCCTGATGCCTTACAATATATATGTGGACCTGTTTATAATGTCTCAAGTGTGATACATGGGTTATTTATCTTTTCCTGCATCAATAGCACATTTCTTCCTGACTGTACTTTGATAATATGTCTAGCTCTCTGGTAAGGCAAATTCTGTAACCTTGTACATCTTCAAAACATGATTAGTTATTCTTGTTCTGCTTTTCCCAATATGTTTTAGAATCAATATTTCAAGTTCCGTGAAAAACTCTCTCGGCATTTTGATTGAAATTTCCCTAATTTCCTAGATTATTTTGGGAGAGAAATGAAAACTTTACTGTATTGAGTCTTCCTACCATAAACATGATTATCATTTCACTAATTTATGTCTTCTCTATATTTTTCAGTCACGCTTTTCATGAATATTATGGAAGTGCTTTGTTATTTTCACCTCATAGCAATTTAGATTTTTGATACTGTTTGAATAATATAATATAATTGAATCTAATTCATCAAATGTCTCATGAAGTCCACACAAAATGGAAGAGATGCCTTTTTTAGGTGAACTCAGCGGAGTGGAAGGCATTTATTTCATTCATTGGAGATGTGTTCATTTTTTTCCCACTTCAAGCCAGTGTATCTGTGCGCACTGCTTATTATGAGATCCAAATTTTTTATGAGATTTAGACTGTCAGGTGATAGAAAATAAATTGAATTCAGAGGTGGTGGTCAATAATAGTACAATGTGGAGAGGTGCTTTATGCATATTTATTTTTATGAAAACAAACTTCTCTGAGCCAGGTTTGAGTTATTTTTTGCTACTGCGTGGGAATCAGTAGTCCCCTACAATTTCAGAAATTAGATACCAGGAGTCTTACTCCAGTAACTTATTCCAGGAGCCTATAGAGACCAAGAATCCAGAGGCTGGAGACAGAAGGAGGTGGACAGCTGGGAAGACTGTCATATGTTAATGATTTTGTGGTAGGGAGAGTATGTGCCACAGAACCATTTTTTTGTTTTTAAAGAGCTTTTGTTTTAGGTAATTTCTATCATCCTCTGTTTTCTCAATTTAAAAACTGACATGTTCCTAAATATGTTTTATTATGAAAATTAAATAGTATAATATGGAGCTTACCTCAGAACCTGACACACAATAAGCACCCCGAGAAGGCAGAGGTGTACTCACACATTCAACATGGCAGACAAACCTTACTGTGGACAATTCATTACTTGAACTAAAACCAAAGCAAAAAAATAAAATAAAATAAAATAAATCATTATGATTATCCCATAATGGCAGATTTGCAAGGTCCAATGGAATTGAACTTGCTAAAAGTTAAAAGATACATAGAAAATATGTGGAATTACCTACTGTCATTAATTTACTCATTTGGTAGGTTTCTCCTCCTCACACTTCAGTCTTAGCTACAACCTCTCTCTTCTTGCTCACAAGACACCAGTCACCTTTTGGTCCCTTGATCATATTGACAACAGGTGCCATGCACATTTTGTCATATTTCAAATGCACACTTTAGATGCTTGTTTCCCTCGCAGTCATGTGACTCAGTCCTTCTTACCTTTAGGCCTCAGTTACATATCATCTTCACACCGAGGCCCTGACTCATTGCCCCGGCTCACCTTCCCACCAACAGAATTTTCCATTACATCATTCTGTTTATTTCCTTCATAACATTTATCGCCATCTAAAAATTCTTCTTAACTTACTGATTATATTTTCTACCTCATTAAAACATAAGCTCTTTAGAGTTATTAAGCTTTTCTGGTTTACTCTACATTTTCAGTACCTAAAACAGTGCTTGAAAATAGAAATTTTGGCAATTCTGCCATTAAGCAAATTTATCATTAGACTGATGAAACAGGAATTTGCTGGATCTTTTCTAGTAGTTTTGATCTTGACTTCTTAGAGACTGATTAGTTCTCAAAATGAATGTGTCAATCTATTTTAATATAGAAATAGGCAAACAGAAATACATATATAAATAGATGTTTCTGTATAGAAATAACATACACACACTCTACAAATTGTTTCTGGACAGTTTTTCTCAGGATTATATTTGACTCCAAACAAGTAATGCTCAAAGTTAATTAAAAATAAAATTAAGAAAACATACTGCATAAAATATTCATATATTCTTGTCTATAATCATGTACACATAAGTTGTTAATTGTGGACTTTTGTAATATTTGATATCTTAGTCACAAAGTTAAGCAACAGATTTTTAATGTGGGATGCACAGGGCGATCTGACTTTTTAAAAATGTCTGCTGAATTTGTTTAAACCATCTGGAATCAGACTATTTATCTGGCACATAACTGTCTAAACATATTCATTCTAAAATTGAGAATCTGACACCTTGCTGGGAATAAACAAGAAACAATAAAGCTACATTAAAATACATTGTAGTTTCTCACTATGCAAAGTGAAGCAGTTGACTTTAAGAAGAAATATCTGCAAGTATTGAGAGATAGCAAAGTGTGACAAGAAGGCTGAGAAAAATCGTGACAGAAAGTAATTGCCAAAGAGATAAATTAGTTAATAGTTCACCATATAGAGATTATAAAATAATTAAAATGATGAACTTAACATAACTACAGGATTCTTAGTAAAATTTAGTGTCTTCTCAAATATAATACATGATATTATTTCTGATCAATTTCAAAGTAAATAATTCGAAAATTTAAAATGATATCCCAGTGGGTATCACCCCACCTATAAGGAAGCTCTTTATTATATCTAACCTGAATCTCACCTCCATGATTCAATCAATTCCTTTGTATTTTGTGGGTGAGAGAGCTGGATAACAGATCACTATCTTTCTACAAAATAATTGGATTTGAGTGAGATGTGATCTTAAGATCGTTATGAAGTTGAGAGGTTGAATGTAATGGAATTTTCGCTGACATATACAGAAGTTAGAGTTCCTGCATCAGTATGGATTTATCTGAAAATATAACAGAGAAATAAGGAGTAAATGAAGGGGCAGCAGATGTCTGGTGCAGTGCAAAAATCTCTGAGAAACTCCTTCTGGTTAGCAAATTTTTCACCTCAAATATTAGCCTTTAAGACTCATAAGCAACTGAGCCCACAGTTTAATAATAAAAACATTTTGACAGTAAAGTGTTCACATCTAATGCAGGAAGAGGGTCATTCTGGGTTGTGTCTCTGTTTAATAATAACAAATATAAAATTGGGCATTGATATGATAATTTGCCAAAGAAAATTGTATAACTGAACTCACTGATTTTCTAAGGCTGGAACTATTATTTTCCATGTTTTAGGGTATCAGGGAAGGATGAGATCTCTGTATAGAGCTATTAATTCCATAGATTAATCTACTAATCCCATAAAACAGTAACGGTGCCTGTATGACAATATCCTTGTCACATGTGGATTTTTAGATGTCAAGGAAAAAAACATTTTCTTACTTTTTTGAATTCCTTCTAACAAGAAATTTCTTTCTTTCTTTCTTTCTTTCTTTTTTTAAATATTTATTAGAAAGAGAGAGAGAGAGCACAAGCAGGCAGAGAGGCAGGCAGAGGCAGAGGGTGAAGTAGGCTCCCTGCTGAGCAAGGAGCCTGATGTGGGCCTTGATCCCAGGACCCCGGGATCATGATCTGAGCTGAAGGCAGCTGCTTAACTAACTGAGCCACCCAGGCGTCCCAAGAAATTTCTTTCAGCTAATGAAGGAAAGAGTCTTCCTTCTTTTTATTCTTCCCTATAGAAGAAGGAATAAAATCCCTGGGTTCTTTGATAGGTTATTTTCTTACTGATATTGCTCAAAACTATAGATCATCAAGTCATCAAGAAGTTCCCCCCCTGTTTGTTTCTAAGCCCAGCCCCAAAGAGGCATATGCACAAATGTAGAAATGAGTGAGTAGTTTCATTTCACTGGCTGTGGAGTACGAAAGCTGCCTTGGCTCTGGGTCCAAAATGCACTTTCCAAACCAGTCTTAATAAAAATAACATTGATCATTCAAGACAGTATTTGTCTTGAAACCCTAATGATTGATGGAATGTTTTCCAGACAGCCTATGAGATACCCCCAATAACCTCTTGTATCATGTCCTCTCCTTGTATAGTTTGCTCCTAATCAGTAGAATACAGCAGTCTTGAGGGAATGTTGCTCTTATGTTAGATTGCTAGCCAACACTCTCTTGAGAACAATTTAAGTACTAATATTGACTTCATATTGCAATCAATTACTTGTAGAATATACAAATTGTAAAGAAATATACACTATCACAGATGATGTCCAGGTTTCTAGTTTGGGTCACTCGGTTGTTTGTGATCCCATTAGTAGAGATAGGGAATAAAGAAAGCAGATCAAATTTTGGGAAAACTTTAATAATTGTTATTTTTTTAAATATTATTAAGTATGATGTGGCTTCAGGCATGCAAATGACTTATCTTACAGGCAAAAAGATATTTGAGTTTAGATTACCAAAGTGAACATCAAAGCTAAAGATATGTATTTGTAAAATAAGAACATGTCGAAATGATATTATATGGAATCTCTATAGAAGAGTAAAAAAGAGTAGGAAACAGAAGAACTAATATTTAAGGGTCAGCTATAGAGAATAGACTCACATAGGTACATAAAATGCAGAGAAATAAAACAATGAAGAAAGACTAGTCCTGGGGTAAGCAAGAGAGTAAGTTTGCATGAATCAAGTTGTGATTAAAACATATTATTAGAACCTCACTTGAGTTTGTGCATGCTATATCCCCTGTCTTTATCCTTGATAAAGTTGCTGATTGTCACTATTGATTGAAATTAGCCAACTCTATGTTTGAAGTCAAGGCAGTATTCATCAAGAGCTAAATTTTCTCCGACTTTCAGATTAGCTATAGTTTGTATATGTACTATCTAGAGAATTTGTTTGCAATATTAAAAGCAATACATGCTTTAAGCAAAATTGTTGTTACTCCATATTGATTTAGTAAAAAAATGAAAATCATAAAGGTGCCCAACTTAGAGGGATTGATGTAAGCATTCAATAAATGATAAAAGAGTTCTGCTTCTGGCCAAAATTGAGAACGACCACATGGAGTCTCCCATCTGATTCAAAGAAAAACATGGACAAAATAAATAAAATAGCTTTGTTTTGTTTTGTTTAGATATTGGGCACCAGGCAATAACAACAAAAAAATCATTCCTGAAAAACAGGAAACAACTGAGATGAGCTCTTAAATGATACCAGCACACTGCCAGGGAAGAGTTTCTAGACCATGGCTAAGGTATGAGAAAGCTAAGGGGAGACCTCTAGGCACTTGATTTCTAAGGCTATGTACCCACTAAACCCTAAAACATCTACCACCTAACAGAGTTGCACAAGTAAGTCAGTAAAAGAAAGAATAAAATAAAAAAATAGCAAAATTAGGGTAAAAGATTAAAAACTGTATCAATAATCATATTAACTACAAATGACTAAAATACCTTAATTAAACATAGTTTTTCAGAAGGAAGAAAAAATGATGCAATTGTATATGGCCTACAAGAAATACCTGTAATTATAAGATATATCTTTTTTTTTTTTTATAAGATATATCTTATATCCTACTAGTCAAAATGCAACTATGTCAGAAGACAATATAGCTTCAAAAACAAAGAATATTGGTAGAGATAAAAAAAATACCTTTCTTAGAGTGTCTGGGTGGCTGAGTCGGTTAAGTGTCTGACTTGAGTTTGGCTCAGGTCATGTTCTCAGGGACCTGAGATTGAGCTCTGCCTTGTACTGTGTGCTCAGTGCAGTCTTCTTGCCCCTCTCCCTTTGCATCTCTCCCTCCTCCTCCTCTCTCTCTCTCTCTAATAAATAAATAAATAAGACCTTAAAAAAAAAAGTGTAGTCTTTAAAAAAAATAACCATTTCTTAAAAATAAAGGTGACAAAAACGGTGCCAATTAATTAATAATAATTATAATTATATAATTATATTTATAATATATAAATTATATAATTATAAGTATATAATTATAATAAATATAATTAATTAATAATAATATAATAATCCTAAATAATATGCACCTAATTAAGAGAGCTTAAAAATACAAGATTCCAAAACTGATAGAATTTTGTTTATTTTATTTATTTTTTTAAAACTGATAGAATTTTAAGGAGAAGAAATTTCAAATTGTATTGGAAATTTCAACACTCTTCTCCCAATAATTGATAGAAAAAATAAAATTCTACAAAAATGTAATAGACTTTACCTTTATTAATCCCCAACTTAATAATATTTATATATAACAACCTAATATTATTAACCTAATAATATTTATTAACCTAATAACATATATATATATATGTATAAACACTTCGCTTACCACCAGCAAAATACATGTTATTTTCAAGGACACTTGAAACAGTTTTTCGGACCACATCCTGGACCATAAATCAACTCTCGATAAATTTAAAAGGATTTAAGTCACATAAACGATGTTGTCTGACCACAGTGAAATTAAATTAGAAGCCAATAAGACAAAATACTCTAAAAAAAATCCCCCAAAATGTGGAAAATAAATAACCTACTTCTAAATAACTGACAGGTCAAAAGAGATCGAACAGGAAATTAGAAAATATGTTGAATCAAATGAAAATAAAATCATGACATATTAGACTCTATGGGAGAGTGCTAAAACACTAAGCAGTAGGGAATTTATATCTCTAAATATCTGTATAAAAAAATAAGGAAATAACTAAATCAATGACTTCAGCTTCCAAATGGTAACTGAGGAACAAAAAATATATGTGCATAGTAATCAGAAGAAAATAAATATGTACATAGTAATTGGATCTAAGAGGAAATCAAAGAATGTGAAAAACAAAACAAACAGAAAATGAATAAAGCCATAACTTGGATCTTTGAGAAGGCCAATAAAATTGACAAAAAGATCAGCAAAAACAAACAAAAAGGGTATACAATATTTACCTGGAATGAGAGAAAAATCATCTCTAGAGATCCTTCAAATAGTAAAGGATAAAGGGATCATTATAAGCAGCATTATTTGTGACAATTGTACAATTTAGATAAAGCAGACAGATTCCTTGAAACAAAAATAAAAACCCACTAACAAAAAATATATGAAAAAGACATAAAAATAATAAATAAGTTATTAAATAAAATAATACTAATTAATAATGACTAGTTAATAATAATAATAGTGACTAGTTGTTAATAACTAAAATGATACAAAGACAATCCCAATACTAGAGAAAATATTTGCAAACCATATATCTGATAAGGGGCTTGACTAAAGAATATATAAAAATTCTTACAAATGAAAATTAAGAAGATAAATATACCAATTTTTAAAATGTGCAAGGAATTTCAACACGAAGAAAGATATATAGATGGCCAGTAAGCAAATTAATAAATCTTCAATGTCATTAGTTATTAGAGAAGTACAAACCAAAACCACAATGAGAAATCACCTCAGACTCACTGGAATGATTGTAATAAAAATAACGGATGTTATTAGCATTGTCGAGGATGTGGAGGAATTAGAACTGTTGCATTGTTGGTAACAATATAAAATGGTATATAGCAGCTTTGGAAAATCAGTTGGCCAGTTTTGGAAAATGTTAAACATACAGTTCCCATATAACCCAGAAATTTCATCCCTATGTATATAACCAAGGTAAATGAAAACATACCCATATAAAAATTTGTACACAAATCTTCACAGCACCATTATTTGTAATACTCAAAAGTGGAAACAATCTAAATGTCAGTCAACTATTTAATGCATAAAGAAAAAGTGGTATACACATACAAAGAAATATTATTCAGTAATAAAAAAGAGCCAAGGATTCATGCATGCTAAAATATGATGAACCTCAAGATCCTTATGTTAAATGAAAATGTTATACACCAAAGATCACAGGTCATTTGAATCAATTTTTTTTTCATTTGAATCCATTTTTATGAAATGTCTGAAAGGCAATCTTTTGCCTTTCATCTCCAGAGATAGAAGTAGATTAGTTCTTGATTAGGATTGTGGTTAGTGTGAAGAAATGGGATTATCTAATAATGAGAATTCACTTACTTTTTAGGGTCCTAGAATGTTCTGAGAAATTAAATTGGGATAAATGTTCAGCTATGTAAATATGCTAATGCTGAACTAACTAGACATAAAATGGGCAAATGTGAAGATATGTATATTACAATTCAGTAAAGTTATTTTAATCAGAGAAACAAGTAAAAAGAATAGTCTAATAGCTATTAAATAAATTAAATTTTTGGTTAAAAACATTTCCATGTTCTGGGCTAAAATGGCTTCATTGATGAATTCTACCAAAGACTTAATGAAAAAGAATACCAATTCCACACAAACTTGCCCAGGAAATTTAAGAGGCGGAAATACTTTTTAATTCATTCCATCATGTCCGTATTACCCTATTACCATAACCAAATAAAAACCATGCGAAGAACGAAAAATATAACAAAACTTTCTGGCGAACATAGATCAAAAGCCTTGAAAGAAATTAACAAATAGAATCCAATAATACATATAAAAAGTATTATGCATCATGAAAACATGAAGTTTGTCCCACAAATGCAATATTGACTTAACATACAAAAACCAATCAATGTAAATTACCATAATAACATCATCAAGAGCAAAAACAAAACATGATTATCTCAATAGAAAAAATCTTGTATAAAATGCAATATTGACTCCTGATGAAAATAGAAGAGAAATTGCTAAACTTGATAAAGGTCCTCTACAAAAACCTGCAGCTAACATCAGTTTTGCCCTGACTTGTAGACAGATCTAGAGAAAATTTATATCATTATGATACTGAAATTTTCTGACTTTTCACAAATTTTTCTAAATATTTCAGTCTTCTGTGCTTTTTTAAGTAAAACTTCTTCCTGTTCTTTCCACAATGATTTTGCATGCAGATCTTTGCTTGTTTCCTCATGCACTCCTACACATCTACATTTCATTTTACCATTCTTTGCTTTTATATTTTCTCTTATGCAACATAATGTTGAATTTTATTCATTGGCTTAACTGATTAGAAAGAATTAACCATTAGATATAATATTTAGAAGACAGATTTTGTTTGTTTTGATCACTGCTCTTCCTTAATGATTGGGAATAGCTCAAAGTAATTGTTCAACAAATATTTACTGTCCCCAGAGGTTTGTTTTTTTTCCCTTTAATTGGTTAATATGGTAGGTAAATTACTTCTCTACCAGATTTAATGTTTTTTGTTTTTTTTAACTACCAAATTTAATGTTAAGCTATGCTAAGATAAAGTTCTTGGAACAAGCCCTACATGTACATTATTTAGTTTTTAATACATTGTTAGATTTTTATGCTAATATATAAGCTCTTTTATTTTCTATGAACCTTTTCAAGTATTATTTTTTCCTCCTGCACATTTGTTAGAATTTGTCTTTCCAGTAATTTCTTGGAAGTTTATTTAAAACACTGATTCAGGGGCGCCTGGGTGGCTCAGTCGTTGAGCGGCTGCCTTCAGCTCAGGTCATGATCCCAGAGTCCTGGGATCGAGCCCCACATCGGGCTCTCTGCACAGCGGGGAGCCTGCTTCTCCCACTACCATTCCCTCTGCTTGTGTTTCCTCTCTCGCTGTGTTTCTCTCTGTCGAATAAATAAAATCTTTAAAAAAAAAAAAAATACTGATTCAATTTATATAATAATATTAATCAATTTTGTTTCTTTCTGTTTTTATTTTAAAGGAGAATTGCCTATTTTATCCAAATTTTAAAATGGATTACTTTATTCTAATCATTCCATTAGTCTTATATGTGATTGCTATGGTGTTGCACTTTGATTCAGCATTGATTTAGATTACCAAAATATTTTAAACTTTTTTAGTTTTTCCCTGACTCATCATTCCTAGTGGGTTCAGTTTACATCTTAATGAACTATGCAATTCATTAGTTATTTTATAACTCTACAAATGTAAACTCAGTCTTTTGCATCAAAAATTACTTTCCTTGTGCATTAGTCTTGAATTGATAATTATCTGGGTCAACCATTACTCATTATCACATAGTACTTAGAGGGTAATATCCTCTGGCCTTTATTAATGCTATTGCAAAAAAACCAAAAAGTTCTTTCTTTGTATATGATCTGTCTTTTCCCTTGACTAAGTTAAAATTTTCTCTGTGCCCTGTTTTTTTCTGGGGTGTGTGTGTGTGTGTGATTTCATCATGATATAACTTCATTTGCATTTATTTTATCATCTCTTGGTATTATTTTCTGCTTCTTGAAGCATTATGTTTTTATAATTTTCAGTCATTATAATTCTGATTAGTGCATTTTTCTTTATTCTTTCTACCTGAAATTATTTCAGATATATTTTGAATATATCTTAATCTTGCATTCATAATTTGCAACTCTTCATCTTTCTCAGCTGTACCTTTTGACATATTTCTAAATTATCTTTCAGTTTATGGGTTCTTTATTTAGCTTTGTTTAATCCAATATTTACTCTGCCCATTAATTTTTTAAAAATTTAATCTATTTTTTAATATTTAGAAATTCTATTTATTATTTTAAAATTCGACATTTTTTTCATAAATCTTGACCTTTACCTTTGATATTTTTATTTGTATCTTTTACTGTTGTAAATTTGTTTTTTGCTTTTTTTCAAATAAGTTTTCTATTATCTATTATCTCAAGTAATTCAAATGTGACTCATTCCACTAAAAATACTTGCTGGTTGTCACTCATAGTTAATTATTTCCTCATGAATTTTTTTTAAATTCTGAGCTAATCTTCAGTGGGGATATTTTGTAGGTCTGTATTCAGCCCATGCTGCCTGAGTTGTGAAATAGTCTCTCCATAACATTTTGTGTTTTCTCCTTGGAGACAGACCAGTGTTTTCTACACTAATTTCTCAAGTTACAAGCACTGCAGCATATACAACTTCAAACTGTAAGCAGATACAAAGCACATACTCAAGATAATGTTATCTTGGGGGATATATTTAGTCTTTCCCCAAAGTCCAAGCACAAGCAAACCTGCTTTAAAAAAAAAAATGTTTTTATTTGAGTATAGTTGCCATACAATATTCCATTAGTTTCAGGTGTAAAACATAATGATTCAACTTCTTTATAGATTATGCTATGCTCAAGTCAAGCGTAGCTATCATCTGTCACCATAAAATGCTATTACAACATCATTGACTATATTTTCTACACTGTGCCTTTTATTCCCATGAATTCTTCAAACCGTAACTGGAAGCCTGGATTTCAAACCTCTTCACCTGTTTAAAAAAGCCTGGTTTTCATATCACTGTGTTTGTAGCCAGAAACTACTTCATTCTCCCTTCTCTAGTCCCTGTAGAAAGTCTCAGTTCCATCTTCAAGCCTCATAGTATTTACAGGATTTAGTATTATGTCCAATTTCCTTGTGATCATAAACACTCAAGACTCTCACCATGACAAAATCCAGTGATTCTGCTCCCAGTGCTGTTCCCACATTTGTTTATAGGTTTATGACATTTTACTTCTCATCTGTAGGGTTCCTTTAGTTTCTTCAGTTATGCATTAATTCTTTCATCTTTATTATATTGAATATTTACTACTGTTTCACTAGGAAAAAAAAAAGCATATTCATGGTAATCCATTTGCCAGAACTAGAAGTAAAAGTACTTCAAAATTTTCAGACTTTCCCAGCTATAAAAAGAACTTTTCCAGTTCAGCTATAGATGAACAATTGCTTTCCTGAGGTATACTCTTACTTACTTGCAGTGTGGGGTATTTTCCCTTTTAATGATCAAATCTCAAAGTATCAAGCTGGCATGAAATGAAAATAATATTATATATTATACTTTTTTCAGTTTGTCTTTTGCCTTTTATCTTTAGCATGCAGAAATTTTTAATTTTTATGTAATCACTTTGTCTATCATTTTTCTGTGACTTCTAAGTTTTAGGGTTCTCATGTTTCTCTTAGTTCTATTCAAGCTGTGTTTTTGTGATTAAAGTTTTCACCCATCAGCAATCCATGTGGATGCAAGAAGCAAGCTGTCAATCCAGTTTCGTTAACCATGTAGCCAGTTGTTTAAAGATAGGTAAATTATTTTCTGTAAACTGATTGGAAATGCCACAATTATTAATGCTAAACTTATAGGTCTAATTTTGAACTTTATTCTATCCCATTAATGTGTGTATTCATACGATGGCATGAATTTTAAAGCTTTAGAACTTTTAAATAAACTTTGCTGTGTGATAAAAAAAATTTAAATTTTTTTTTCTTAAAATCTAATTTTATTCCTAAGGTTCAAATTAGCTAACAGTAGCACTGAAAATATACTTTCACTATACAAAACAGTGTAAACTGATTACACATTAATAAAGAATTTAACACACACACACTTCTCTAATGAAAGAAGCTAGATGCAGCCCTGGCTCTAAAAAGCTATACCTGGGGGCGCCTGGGTGGCTCAGTCGTTAAGCGTCTGCCTTCTGCCCAGGTCAGATCCCAGGGGCCTGGGATCGAGCCCCGCATCGGGCTCTCTGCTCTGCGGGAAGCCTGCTTCTCCCGCTACCATTCCCTCTGCTTGTGTTCCCTCTCTCGCTGTGTTTCTCTCTGTCAAATAAATAAAATCTTTAAAAAAAAAAAAAAAAAAGCTATACCTGAACAGAAATGGACATGTTGAGTCTAAGGCCCTGTCGAGTTGACTGAAGAATGTAGGTTGTTCCCAATTATGTTTAAATGCAGAAATAGCAACAATGTGGAAACGGACATTCATCAAACAGTTTTAGTTTTAAATTTAGTTTAAATTTAGTGTTTGGATAGATAGCTTGTATTTGAAGTCTGCTATGTATACCTCTGAGGACAGGCTTCCTTCTGTCTGTGCCTTGCGGGCACTGAGGCACCAGCTACCTCTGTCTCCTAATAGAATATTCAGTCTCCATGTTCCTTTTTTGCACATTGTTTTGTATTTTTTTTCTAGCTTGTTATTTTTCTTCCAGGAATGAGAGCTCAACATAACCGCAGCACTTGGTTAGAGAGTATTAATATATCAATTTTGAAAGATAATTTAAATAGAAATGTTTCTGCTCATGAAGATTCACATTGCAACTGTATCCACCAGGTGTGGTGTTTTTCTCTTCCCCTTCCCCCAGCTGAGAAATATACTTTGATTTTTTTTTTTTTTTTTTACTCATGGTCTTTGTTATTCAAAAAAAAGTAAGTGAGCCAGATAATATCAAAATGAATATATAAATCAGATTAGGAACCATGAGCTACCCTATGCAGGAGTGAACAACTCCTAATAAAGTCCAGTAAGACAGTTTGCACTGAACTGGTTTCATGAGACTAAAGTTTAACTGCTAATTCTCCAATGATATTTAGAGTAAAATTTCAAATTTTCCCTCCACTGTAAATAATAACAAACTTTCAATAAAATAGTTCTTTTTCTGGAGTCTGTGTGATTTACATCTTAATGCTTAAATGACTGTAGTCTTTTTTTTTTTTTTTTTTAATGACTGTAGTCTAGAGAGAGTGAGCGATATACTAAACAAGCAAGACATCCCATGTCCCATTTAATTTCTGATAGGTTGGACCAATTTTCAACCCATTTTAGTACAAGTATGGATATACATTTGATGGCTGGATTCACTTGATTGTCTCCTTTCCATCGATGTACAGAAAATGTTTTGAACTTCATTAAGGTCATGTTACTGGCAATGGTCCTGGGAAGCAGTCTGACAAGACTCAACTGCATCTCCAGCTTTCAGAAAAGAGAAAATTGCCTTCTCAAATGTGATTTTTGTTGGTCGTTATTAGACTTCAGTTTTAATGGCTCAAAAGCACTCAAACTCTGCTTTCTACCTTCGTATTTGTACCTTAAAGGTAATGTTTGTTTGATCTCCACCACTATCCAAGCTTGTTTTGGCTCCAGGGCAATTGACCCATTGTTTTTCTTCACTAAGTCACCAAAGATGACACATTGATTTTATGGGTGCCTGAATAGAGTGAAAGTCCAAGATCATGTTGATTCCCAAGGAGTCTCAAGGACATTATTATAAAACAGAGATAGTTTTACTAATAAAAAACTGTCACTGTTTCTATTTCCTCAGACATTCTTCATGATTTTACTCTTTTATATAATTTTTATCCAGTCAGAGTTCCTGTGTTTCTTCCCTTGAAATGACAATGACTAGCCTTGAAGCCTTAATTTCCATCTTATGGAGGTAGAGACTTTTTTGGAGGTAGAGACTTTTTTTTTAAAGATACAATCTGACTTAAGAGATTGTGGGATCCTATTTTCCACATGGAGGAATGTAATGAATGAGACAGATCCAAAAAGCATCCTGTTCTTAAAGACAGGTTTTGTGTAATACAAAGCTTCCACCGGACCATCTAAAATTCTTCCATTCAAGACAAGTATTAAATTTTAAACAAGCCATTCTACTCTTTTACCATCCCTGTAACTTTTAGAAGTCAAAAAGTCACCGTCTTTTTGAGTTCAGTATAGGACTGTCATGGCCCTAAATTGCAATAGAGGAAATAAATCCTATTTACCTCAAAACAAAACAAAAAACAAAGCCACCACAAATAAGAGGTGTTTTAAAAAACCACTTTTCTGTAATAAAACATGTACAGTTTGAGGAAGTACATGCAAAGTCCACATTTGCATTTATTAAGAAATAGAAGGGACTTTTTATTGTACTTCTTGATGACTCCATCGGCAGAAATGTGTACCTCAGTGTGAGGATCATTTTGACCAGCTCCAGGCAAACTCAAAGGAGTTTGTTGTCATTTGTCAAAAGCATGTAAATGACTCAGACCATTTTTTTAGAAAAAGCCTTTACTTACCTCATTCTGTTAACAAATCTATTGCTATGCCTACTGTCATCCAGAAATAGCACGTCTGGTTAAGGCATGTACTTAACTATTATTTAGGTTCAATTATTTTTTTCAAATAATTTTTTGTAGATATTTGGGGGGGAGGGAGGAATAGGTTTATAAATCAACTTCTACATGATTTGGAATTTAGTTTTTTGGAGGGTGGGAATTGATTATACTTATTTTAATGTTGGACATGATATTTTAGTTACTGGTGTGCCAGTGACCAGAACCTTATCATTTATTGGGTGATTTGGTGTGGGAAGCAGTGTTAATAAACACTGGGTTATACATTCCAGTTTTGCAGCTATGATAATTCCTTCCTTCTCCCTTTGGTCTCATAACAAGGTCAATAATAGGATACATGCAGTAAGGTTGCACCATTTTCTTAAGGATAGGAAGTTTCATGAGCTATTGGTGAGCCATATATTACATCACAAATGTGAGAATAGAAATTGGGTTTGCCCGTGGGATGCATTGTATCGCCAAGAAAGAGCTCTGACCTACTCTATAATTAGGACTCTTACTTAATAAGATAGCTATTAAAACATATAATGATGAAACTCTTGAAAGACCTAGCTTGATTCTTACTAAACTATTGCTGTTTTGTCGTAGGGCTCTCATTACCATTTCTCACATTATGGAAACTCAAGTGCGCCATTATGATTTTCCTGGTTCTTAGGAAAGTTAGTGCCCTTCTATATTTCACCAAACAGAAATGAACTTAACCCTGAGCAGAATTGTGAGTGCCATAGTTTAGTAATTGTTAGTGAATCTTAAAATTGTTGAACAAGAAGTCCAACTTCCTAGACTATATTTACCTATTCAACAGAAAGTATAGCCTTAATCCAGCCTTTTTGGGTTTGATGTGGATTAGTTTATCCCAGGGGAAGACACAATTTCTAACAGCAGAGTGTGAAGCATAATTGAGTATAATTTGAAGTTTCCAGTAAGTGTGAAAAGGAGCATGTAAAAATATCACTCCCTAACACCTGTCTTCTCTATGAATATCATGAACTTTTTTCAACACTGCTTTCTTTAATGTGTTCCATGAACATGACATTGGGTCATGTCAACATATTTCCTTTAAAATATACCATTTATTTTAAAATGTACCATGACCATGAACATGCTTGCAATGAGCAACTGTCAGTCCTGTCCTGTTCCCCCTTAGCTATGATTCTTCCCATATTCTTTATTTCATTTAAAACAGTCAAGTCTGGGCAAGTAGAAAGTTGGGATTATCTGTCCAAATTGTCTTTTGAAATGGCACAGCAGCAAATTCATTTTCTATTCTCCAATGTCTTTAAATTCACCCTGAATATTTTAAAATTTTTCCATTATTCAGATAATGATACATGCCCGAAAAATTTTCTGTGGCCATAATAAATAAATTTTTACTCCTTAGTTTCTGAAAATCTAGGGAAATATTTTTTGACATTATATAACTGAATATGATATATTAGAATATAAGATTGGTACATTGGGTCATGTCAACATATTGACATAGCATATTGTAACATAACATAACATAGCATAGCATATTTCATAGCTATGAAAGACTTGATAAATCTCCCTTGTTTTCTTTGAACCTTCCCTCTATGACTACAGCTATGCTCCCTGGGTAAGAGTTAGTTTCACAGATTCTTTCGGGATCCTAGATTAGGTTTGTGAGAGAGTAGAGTCCTTCAGGAGTGGTCCTGATCTATAAACATCTATCCTATCAGCTGGAGCCACACAAATGTTCCCAGATTTTTTTTTTTTCCCAGAACTTGAGGTGTATTATTGTGTGGTTATTGCTGACTTGATTTTGGCTAGAATTGCCACTATTCTCTTTGAATTGTCTTTGAGAAGAGAGCCTGCTTTCTCTTGGAGCACTTAGTCTACCTCCTGAGCATGGCTGAGGAACCCAAGGCTAATGAATATACTTCTCAGATATCATTCTAAGGGACTTAAAGGGGCCAATTTATGTCACATAGGATATTACTTGCTTATTCTATTATTTAGTAGTAACAGTTTCATAAATTAACAGATACAGTTTTTATTTCTGGTAACTTGTGTCCTTTTTTTTTCTTTGATATTATTAGTGGCATTCATGACCTCAGGAAAAAGAGGGATGATAAAGTAAGAGAAAGCAAAACAAGAAATCATTTCATGGATTTTAAACTTCAAAATAATTCTTTGAAACTTACAGCTGTGACAAAATTTTAGAAGAAAAATGTTATATCCAAAAGTCAGCTAACCCTTTATGTAGTCTGTGAATAATCTTTTTTTTTTTAAGATTTTATTTATTTATTTGACAGAGAGAGAGAGATCAAAAGTAGGATCAAAAGTAGCAGAGAGGCAAGCAGAGAGAGAGGGGGAAGCAGGCTCCCGGCTGAGCAGAGATTCCCCATGTGGGGCTCTATCCCAGGACCCTGAGGTCATGACTTGAGCTGAAGGTCTTAAAGAGGCTTTAACCCACTGAGCCACTCAAGCGTCCCTGTGAATAACCCTTTATGTAGCCTTAAAAATATGAATGGAAGAATCCATGACAGGTAAAACACAATCCCAACTCCAGCTCTTCTATCAAAAAGAAAGCAGGAGGCGGGTGCAAGGAGGGGTGAAGTAGATAAAAGGGATTAACCATACACTTGGTGATAAACACTGAGTAATGTATAGACTTGTTCAAGCATTGTAATGTACATCTCAAACTAATATAACAGTGTATATTAATTATACTTCAACTAAAAAACTAGAAGTCAAGTCAAATTTTAAAAAGTAAAGACAAAAAGAAAGCAAGTAACTGTTGAATGAGTCTTGGAGAAAGGATCTGGCTCTGCCTCCATTGGAGTCTAAATCCTGAAAAGAAGAGGAGGGGGCCATTTCAGAGAAGCTTGAGAAATTGCAGAGGACTGTGTTCCTGATTTCTGGAGTGGACCCTGGGAAGGCAGGAATTACTGTTTGTGAAGTCATATTGGTCAACAGACAGTAGAAATGAGTTCATGGTGTATTTAGGTCGAAAAGGACCAAAACAAGTTCACAAATATTTTTGCTGCCCCAGGGTGTTTTTTTTTTAAAAAAAAGCAAATTTTTTTTTCTGTGGCAAACAATTGTTCAGAAGGGGTTCAGGAACAAACAAGAAGCCCTGAAAAAGTTATGGAGATGAGAAGAAAAAACATAGGCCAGATAGGAATGAACCGCATTATTTAAACCACACAGATGGGGCACCTAGGTGGCTCAGTGGGTTAAAGCCTCTGCCTTTAGCTCAGGTCATAATCTCAGGGTCCTGGGATCAAGCCCCGCATCGGGCTCTCTGCTCAGTAGGGAGCGTGCTTTCCCCCTCTCTCTGCCTGCCTCTCTGCCTACCTGTGATCTCTGTCAAATAAATAAATAAAATCTTTAAAAAAATAAAAAATAAAAAAAAAAAAATAAACCACCCAGAAATTTGTCCCAAATAAGAAAAGTCCAAGGATGGCTTGTCTTGTGTCCCAGCCTTTGTTACACTGATACCATGCACCATAGAGACATCTGGGACTCCTAAGAGCCAGAGAGAAAGAGGGGAGTGAAATTAAGATTAACTAAAAAACACTGAAGAAAATGATCTTAAGTTTCTGTTCAAATCAGAAAGGGAATTTGGGTGTAAATTAGTTTCAGTTACAGAAATTATTTTTTCATGTATACCAAGAGCCATTACTATACAAATCATTCACAACTTAATAATTTTCACATACAACTATCTTTATTTAAAGTATATTTCTACAGCTTTCTTTTTTTTTTTTTTTAAGATTTTTTATTTATCTGACAGAGAGAAACACAGCGAGAGAGGGAACACAAGCAGAGGGAATGGTAGCGGGAGAAACAGGCTTCCTGCCGAGCAAGGAGCCCGATGCGGAGCTCGATCCCAGGACTCTGGGATCATGACCTGAGCCGAAGGCAGACGCTTAACGACTGAGCCACCCAGGCGCCCCTCTACAGCTTTCTTAGGTTATTGGTGAGGGTGGTGGAAGAGTCACTACGAAGGTCTAGGGAAAGTAATAAGAAACATAATTAATTAAGAGAGGAAGGGTTCCAAAGAATACATATTATGATGATATTTTTCTTTATGAGCCTTTATGAATTTGTGTTCCTCCAACAAACTTCCAGACTGAAACAACTTTAACACACTCACCATTCCTCATAAGTACTACAGGGTTATCTCAAAGCTGTATAACCCCAAGTGAATGTGTGTAAAAGGAATTACATTGGTCCATTGTATCAATAATGATTGTTAGATATGCATGTTAGTGTTTTCATGAAATGACATACTTTGTTTTTAAATTAAATTATCTGTCATATAGTGATACAAATCTTCTTACATAGTTGGAGAAAACCTTCATTTTTGTGGCTTTGGTTGAAAAACTTTAATAGCTATTGGTTTTACTTTAAAAAAGTAAAAACTTTTATTTTTACTGGACTTAATATAGCCTTTAACAGTATCATTTAAAGTTTCAGTTTTTATTTTTATTTATATTGAAGTCTTCACGAAAGAAGCTAATGTGTTCAAAGATTTTTTTTTTTTTTAATTAAAAATATCCTGGGTTTCCAGGTTAATTTAAATCACTTCAGGTTTCTGGGGCGCCTGGGTGGCTCAGTCATTAGGCGTCTGCCTTCAGCTTAGGTCATGATTCTAGCATCCTGGGATCAAGCCCTACATTGGGCTTCCTGCTCAGTGGGAGGGCTGGTTCTCCCTCTTCCACTCCCTGGGCTTATGATCCTTCTCTCACCATCTCTCTCTGCCAAATAAATAAATAAAATCTTTAAAAAAAAAATCATTTCAGGTTTCTTAAAAACTATTTTAATTTTTGTTTAACTATAGTGTACTGATCTAATATAAAATTAATCTCACCATTTTATACAGCAAATTTTGGCAGTTACATCAGTTAAATACTGGAGTCACATATGAGTGAATACTCTTTTTTTTTTTTTGCTTTTGTTTTCATTTTTTGTTTAAATTTTTATTCCAGGCACTCTTACTTGTTGGGTACCATTTGAATAATAAATAAACCATAGTAACTCCACTCAAAAATTTCACGGTGTAGTAAGAAAGATAGACCAGTGAATGAAAATTAGGATGAAAAATATAGTAGGAACAAAGAGAAGGGAATGAAGGATTGTAGCAATTATTTTATCCATGTCACTATAGACGTAACTGTTTAAATTAGACTTCTTAGCTACTCAGAGAAGAGGTCATAAAATTTGCTGTCCTGCTGAATAAATAATGGTATGGAATACATGAAATACTATTTCTGGAGTCTACTTAATTCTATTTTAATGTTAAGTTTTTTTTTTTTATGTTGAATTAGAAAGATGTTTGTGTATGGCAACACATCAAATTACTAACAGTTATCTCAGGATGGTAGAATTATTTTTATTTTCTTACTCAAAATATTCCTTTTTGAAGGAAAGCAAAAATCTACTTTTCCTTAGAAAGATGTTGATTATGTAAGTTAATTCTTCTTGGTAAACACATTTGCTAGAAATTAATTTATGCCTTAATAAGGGAACTAGCATATACATAATTCTTCTCTACAAATTGAGGAATATTAACGGGTTTATGTGAAGGGATTTTCATCACAATATTATTTATAAAAATGAAAAAGTGAAAAATAAATTAGGGTTTACTAAAACAAGACTAAGTAAATAAATTTATGAAACGGAAAATTGACTATACATTAAAAACATTTTTAAATACTACCTAATGCAGTGGAGAACATTTACAGCACAACATTAAGTTAAAACTTATAAGCAAGTAAAAATTCAGCCAAATATCATCACAGGACCTCTTTTATTAGTGAGATTAAGTGTAAGTTTGATTTTGTTGCTTAAACTTTTCTTTATCTTTCAAAATCTCTATTTTTTTTTTTTAAAGATTATTTATTTATTTATTTATTTGACAGAGAGAGATCACAAGTAGGCAGAGAGACAGGCAGAGAGAGAGGGAGAAGCCGAATCCCTGCTGAGCAGAGAGCCCGATGCAGGGCTTGATCCCAGAACCCTGAGATCATGACCTGAGCTGAAGGCAGAGGCTTTAACCCACTGAGCCACCCAGATGCCCCCAAATCTCTGTATTTTCATACAAGAAAATATTTTTTCTAATTGCAAAAAGTAATTGCTCAGATAATCCTGGTGACTTCCTGTTACCAAAAGTAACAAGTTTTTTTTTGGGGGGGAGGTTAGTTTTATAGTTTTTTCTTAAATTACCCAGTGCTCATCAGGACAATTGCACTCCTTAATCCTTGTTGCATATATCTCTCATCTACCCTCTCACTTCCCCTCTGGTAATGATCAGCTTGTTCTCTATAATTAAACCTGTCTCTTCTCTTTGTTTGTCTCTTTTTTCCTCCTTTGCTCATTTGTTTCGTTTCTTAAATTTTGCATGAGTGATATCATACTGTGCTTGTCTTTCTCTGACTGATTTATTTTGCTCAGCATAATACTCTCTAGCTCCATTCATATTGTTGGAAATGGGAAGATTTCATTATTCTTATGACTGAATAATATTCCACTGTATATATACATACTACCTCTTCTTTACGCATTCATCAGTCAAAGGACATTTGGGCTCTTTCCATCATTTGGCTGTTGTAAATAATGCTGCTATAAATATCGAGGTGTATAAATCAACTTGAATTAGTATTTTTGTATTCTTTGGATAAATACCTACTAGCACAACTGCTAGATCTTAAGGTAGTTCTATTTTTAACCTTTTGAAGAACCTCCATACTATTTTCCACAGTGACTGCACAGGTTGCATTCCTACCCAGAGAAGAGGGTTCCTTTTTCACCAAATCCTTGCCAACAGTTGCTGTTTCTTGTGTTGTTGATTTTAGCCATTCTGACAAGAGTGAGGTAATATCTTATTATAGTTTTGATATTTATTTCCCTGATAATAAGTGACAATGAGCACCTTTTCATGTGTCTGTTGGCCATCTGTAGGTTTTCGTTGGAGAAATGACTGTTCATGTCTACTGCACATTTTTATTAGATTATTTGTTTTTGGATATTGAGTTTTATAAGTTCTTTATGTATTTTGGATACTAACTCTTTTTCAAGTATGTCATTTGCAGTTTCTTCTCCTATTCCATAGGTTGCCTTTTTATTTTGTTGATTGTTTCCTTGGTTTTGCAGAAGCATTTTATCTTGATGAAGTCTAATAGTTTATTTTTCCTCCAATAGTTTATTTTTGCTTTTGTTTCCCTTGCCTCAGGAGACTCATCTAGAAAAAAGTTGCTATGGCTGATGTCAACGAAGTTACTGTCTATACTCTCTTCTAGAATTTTTATAGTTTCAGACTTAATACTTATGACTTTACTATATTTTGAATTTATTTTTGTGTATGGTATAAGAAAGTGCTCCAGTTTTATTCTTTCACATGTTGCTGCCCAAATTTCCCAACACCATTTGTTGAAGGGACTGTCTTTTTCGAATTAGATATTATTTCATGTTTGATTGAAGACACATGGACCATATTATTGGGAATTTCTTTCTGGATTTTCTATTCTTTTCATTGATCTATGTGTTTGTTTTTGTGCCAGTACCATATTGTTTTGGTTACTACAGCTATGTAATATAACTTGAAGTCTGAAATTATGCCTCCAATTTTGTTTTTCTTTTTCAAGATTGCTTTGGCTATTTAGGGTCTTTCATGGATCCATTCAAATTTTAGGATTTTTTGTTCTAGTTCTGTGAAAAAAAATTTGTTAAAGATTTATTTATTTATTTTAGAGAAAGAGAGTGTGTGTGCACAAGCAGGGGAAGAGGGGCAGAGGGTGAAGGAGAGAAGCAAACTCTCTGGTGAGTGCAGAGTCTGACATGGGCTCCATCCCAGGAACCTGAGATCATGACCTGACCTAAAAAGTCAAGAGTCATACCCTTATCAAATGAGGCACCCAGGCGCCTAAACACTGTTGGTGTTTTGATGGGGATTGCATTAAATCTGTAGATTGCTTGGGTAGTATAGACATTTTAATGATAATTGTTCTCTTAATCCATGAGCATGGAATGTCTCCATTTCTTTGTGTCATCTTCAATTTCTTTCATTAGTGTTTTGTAGTTTGTAGAGTGCAGCATTTCTTTGATTAGGTTTATTCCTAGGTATCTTAATATGTTTGGTGCAATTATAAATGGGCTTCTCTTCTTAATCTCTCTTTCTGCTACTTTATTATTAGTGTATAGAAATGCAACAGATTTCTGTACATTGATTTTGCGTCTGTGACTTTACTGAATTTGTTTATCAGTTCTAACAACCTGAGATCACGACCTGAGCTAAAATCAAGAGTCAGCCACTTAACCAACTGAGCCACTCAGTAACCCACATGATATTCTCTTACTAATGGTTTTATTGTTATTAATAATTATTAATTATGATTATATTATTATATTATATTATATATTTTATATAAATATATATCATGTAATATATAAATATAAATATGTTTATATATGATATAGTTATATAATGTTATATATTAAAAGTATTTAATATTAATATTAAATTATTTTATTCCTTAATCAATAATTTATATCATAATGATTTATAATTATTGTATTTATATCTTTTAATCTATAATAATATTATAATATGCAAGTTATAATTCATTGTTATATTTATAATTATATAATAATTTATAGTATGATGATTTGTATTATTAATATTAATAAATATTAAATATTATGTCTTTATAATATAAATATATTTATATAATATAATTATATAATTAATAATTAGAATTATTATCTAATTAATAAATAATTAGAATTATTTATTATTTATTAACAACCAACACCACAGAAATACAGACAATTAATAAGATAATTAATAAATAATTGTTATCTCTTCTCTCTCATTTGTGATTTTTATTTGTTTGGGTCCATTCTCTTCAATTTTATTTATTATTGTTTTTAGAAACCATCTTCAAGCTTTACTCAACTATTGTTTTGTTTTACTGTTCTTTATTTTAAAGTTTTTATGCCATTTATTTCTGCTCTAATCTTTATTATTTTCTTCTTCCTGCTGGCTTTAGGTTTTGTTTGTTGTCCTTTTTCTAGCTCCTGTAGGTATAAGGTTATGTTGTTTATTTGAGATTTTTCTTGCTTCTTGAGGTAGATCTATATTGCTATAAATTTTCCTCTTAGAACCACTTTAGCTGTCTCCCAAAGGTATTGAACCATTGTGTTTTCATTTTCATTTGTTTCCAAGTACTTTTTTTATTTCTTCCTTGATTTCCTGGTTTATCCATTCATTGTTTAGGATCATGTTGGATAATCTTCATGTATTGGTGGTCTTTTCAAATTTTTTCTTGTGGTTGACTTCTAGTTTCATAGTGTTGTGTTCCAAAAAGCTGTATGGTATGATTTTATTCTTTTTGTATTTTTTGAGACCTATTTGTGACCTAACGTGTAATCTATTCTGGAGAATGTTTCATGTGCACTTGAAAAGAATGTGTATTCTGCTATTTTTAGGATGGAATGTTCTTAATATATCTGTGAAGTTCCTCTGGTCCAGTGTGTCATTCAAAGCCATTGTTTCCTTGTTGATTTTCTATTTAGATAATTGTCTGTTGCTGTAAATGGATTGTTAAGATACTCTACTATTATTGTGCTATTATCAATTACCTCCTTCCTCTTTGTTATTAACTGTTTTATGTGTTTGGGTGCTCCTACATTAAGTGCATAAATATTTACAATTTTTATATCTTCTTGTTGGATTGTCTACTTTGTTACTTATATACTGTCCTTTATCTCCTGTTATAGTCTATGTTTAAAAGGGTATTTTGTCCAGTATAAGTATTTCTTCTCTTTTTTTTGATATCCATTTGCATGATGAATATTTCTCCAGCCTTTCACTTCAATCTTCATGTGTCTTTAGGTCTAAAATGAGACTCATATCAGCAGCATATAGATGGGATCTTGCTTTTTTATCTATTCTGTCATCCCATCTCTTTTGATTGGAACATTTAGTCCATTTACGTTCAAAATAATTAATGACATATGTATTTGTTCACATTTTATTACTTGTTTTGTTGTTTCTGGAGCTTTTCTCTGATCCTTTTTTGTCTTTGTCATTTTTTGGTCTCTCCTTTGCACTCAAAGAGTCCCTTTTAATATTTCTTGCAGGGTTAGTTTAGTGGTCATGAACTCTTTTAGTTTTTGTTTGTCTGGGAAACTCTATCTCTCCTTCTATTCTGAATGATAACCTTGCTGGATAGAGTATTCTTTGCTGTAGGTTTTTCCCCATTCAGCACTTTGAATATATCATGCCACACCTTTCTGACTTGGAAAGTTTCTGCTGGAAAATCTGATAGTCTCGTGTAAATGCCTTCTTTTGTCTTGAGGCTTGTAATATTTTTTCTTTATCTATACTTTGCCATTTTAATTACAATATGTCTTGGTGTGGATATGCATCTGTCGATTTTGTTGGGGATTCTCTATGCCTCCTGGATCTTTATATTTGTTTCCTTCTCCCAGATTAGGGAAGTTTTCAGCTATTATTTTCTTAAATAAATTCTTTGCTCCCTTTTGATTTTCTTCTTCTTCTGTGACTCCTTTAATACAAATATTATTACAGTTGATGTTCACCGAGTTCTCTAAGTCTATTCTTGTTTTGTATAATTCTTTTTTCTCTCTTTTGTTTGGCTTGATTACTTTCCATTACTCTGTCTTCTAGGTCATTAAATTGTTCCTCTGATTCTTCTAAGCCTGATGTTCATTCCATCAACATGTTTCTTATTTCATTTAGTGAGCCCTTTATCTCAGCTATGATATTCTTTATCTTCATGTTAAGAATCTCACTGGTGTTCTCCACACTTTTCTCAAGTCCAGTGAGTATACTTATGACTATTGCTTTAAATTCTCCATCAGGCATGTTACTTATTTCAGTTTTGCTTAGATGTGTGACTGTGGCCTTGTCCTCTTCCTTCATTTGGGACAGATTCCTCTGTCTTCTGATTTTGTGTAAGTCCCTATGCCTTTTTCTCTCTGTTAGGAAAGTCAGTTTAGTCTCCTGTTCTTGAGAGCAATGGCTTTTTGAAGAAGAGGTCTTGTAGTACTCTGAAGTGTAGTGTCCCCTGTTCCCCAGGGCTTGGACTTTCTGGGATTGTCTCCAATGTGTGCTCTGCTGCTGTGTCCTGGCTGTTTTACCTTTAGACCAGTTGTCTGCAGAGGTTCTCTTTGCCTGTCAAGGGCAGTGAGTGTTTGGTCCTTGGCCTGAATGTGGTATATTTTAACTTGATGTGCTCAACTGTGCTTATGAAATGAGACCTGTTGCCACTGTCACTGGAACTGTGGTCTCAGGAAACTCCTGGATAGGGAGATGCAGTGTGGGCTGGGGTTTAGGCCCATCCTCTTGGGAAGAGGGCCTGCTGCACTAGGACTGAGGGAACCATGACTGGAAGGGGCAGTTTCACCAGAGTGCAGGGATTGGGGGGTTCTTTTGTAGGCTAGTTAGGTAGGGCGTCTTGGCACTGTACTATTCCCATAGATGGCTCTGCGTTTATGGTAAGAAGCAGGGGAGAGAAATGGCAAAAGTTCCTTTTGACCAAGAGTGGTCTCTCCATGAATGCTGACTCTTTTAGACGTGCTCCAAGATGAACAACTAACCTCCACACTGTGTGCCCCAGGCATTCTTCAGATCACTGCTCTTGTACCATATATCCACGAGCTGTTTAGCCCTGCCTTTTCTCCAAGAGCAACTACAGTGCCCCCTGAGCTCTGCCAGAGCCAAGCCTCTAATATTTAAAACTCCAGGCCTTAAGCCCTGCTGGTTGCAAAACTCATGAAATTTGGACCCTCCTACTTTCCAAGCCAATTTCTATGGGGATTCTTCTTTTCTGTGTGGACTGTCTGTGTGTGATTTTGTCTTTTAATCTTCTCAGCACCTGCAGCTCCCTCACCACAAACGTGGCCATGGTCCATTTTACTCCCAAACTATGTCTCTGCACTTCCTACCTTCTTCTGTGTGGCCTCTTCTCTACTTTTAGTTGTGGATTTTTTTCTACCAGATTTCAGGTTCATTTCTGGGGTATTTAGCATGATTTGATAGTTATCTAGTCATGTTTATGGGATAAGACAAGCCTAGGATGCTCCTACTCATCACCATTTTCTTGCCTATCCTGAAAGGTACTAAGCTTTTCTTTCCCTTCCATACTCTTTCCCCCTATTTTTTTCTCAGTAATTTATTTGAGTCACAGATGGCCATACCATGTTGCATGGAATTATCAATAATTACTGTAATATAAATATTAAAAAGTATGAGACATTGGTCATATTACAAAATTTTAAGACACAAATATGAGAATTAAATTTTAACAAGTAAAACTGGTGATTTTAAATCAGTTATGAGACTTGACGTTTGAAGAGAATATTTCTTTTCCCAATGTATCCTCAAGAATGAATCATTGAGGGGCACCTGGGTGGCTCAGTGGGTTAAAGCCCACTGAGTCTTCTAAAGTCTTCGGTTCAGATCATGATTTCAGGGTCCTGGGATCGAGCTCCGCATCAGTCTTTTTGCTCAGCAGGGAGCCTACTTCCCCCTTTCTCTGCCTGCCTCTCTGCCTACTTGTGATCTCTCTCTCTCTGTCAAATAAATAAATAAAATTAAAAAAATAATGAATCATTGAATGATAAAATGTTGTGCATATGTTACCATAAGTGAGTACCTTATTTTCCCTCATCATATCCTTTCTTCACACATGTAAATAAATAAATAAGAGATACACTCTTTCTTAACATATTTGATGTTTTGTCATCATAATTGAGATTGGAGGAATTAACTATTGTCCCAATCCTCATCTCTAAATTAAAAATCCTCTCTATATTGAGAATGAAGTTCTTTTTTATGAAACTCAGTTTTACTCAATGTTATGCTTAAATTCTTTTTTTAAATTGTTGCTCTTTGAAGTTCAAATATTCTGTAATCAAAATTTACATGATTATTATTTGTCATTAAGTGACGGTTTTACTTTTTAAAGCAAGACATAAATATCTAAATCATATAACTGTCTTTACCACATAATTTTCCAGTCAGAAATAAAAACAATATTCTTTCAGATTTGGGTAAAAAATTTCAATAAAATGGTTGAAATGGAGTGCACCATTAAGCAAATTCATGTGTTCTATTCTTTACAATATTTTAGCTATTCAGATAAAATGTTGCAAGTGTTTGCAGATATATGGCACACTTCACCAGCAAATCATCATTTCCCAGACAAAACGTTACTCCATCATAGCAAATTTCTTCTGTAGATCTCACATTTATCATGATAATTCCTGTCTTCACAATGCTCTGGAAATCCCACTCAGTATGTGATATGGCTTCCAACTGAAACCCAATACAATCTTCTCACTTACCAGAAAGAGGAAATTCAAAACAAATGTAGAAAAATAATATGTAATCTAGTTTGCTTTCTTTATATTTGTTGACCTATCCAACCTCTCTTGTGATGGTAGAGTCAAATAAAAATCAAATATTGATGAGGCATTATGCCCACTCTATTGGAGTGTAATTTCTTTGTTTCCTCCCTCACCTCCTTGGCATTGACAAATTCCAATCTATGCAAAACAACACTAATTGCTTGTTCAACTGCTCTATCAATGGCTATGAAAATTAACAATCAAAGGAATTAGACATATTTACAACATGAGGTCTTTTTCCTGTCAGGTCAACCTCTGGAAACTGTGGCTATAACATTGCTAAGCCAGTGTTCAATAAATACTCAGCACCTGTAAAGTGTGAGGCACCGTACTAGACTTTGAGGACTTGAGTCAAAAACAGAGACACAGTTTCTACTTTCTTGATGCTATAGTTTGAAGGAGAGAAGGATGGAGAGAGAGCCACCAAACAGGGTGAGTAAAGGTTTTAATAAGTGTCAAAAAGTAAATAAACAGAGTGATAAGCAATGATTCACCTGAGATGAGGAGTGAAGTTCTGTTTTGAAAATGGTTGTTAGGGAAATTTCTTTAAGCGACCTTTGCACTGAAATGTGAAGGATGATCAGGAAGCAGCTTTATAAGTAGGGAAGATGATGTATTTCTTTAAGATTTATTTTTATGGGGAGTGGAGAGAGACAGAGGGAGAAGGAGAGAGATAATCTCAAGCAGAATCCTCACTGAGTGCAGAGCCTGATGCAGGCTGGATCTCACTGCCCTGAGATCAGTAAATAAATAATAAATGACCTGAGCCAAAACTAAGAGTCAAAGGCTCAACTGACAGCGTATATGCTTTTATATAATAAAATTAGAAATAATAGCAGCAATAGTAACAGCAACAACAGCATTTCAAGGATTTTTTGTATTTAATACATTATTATCCTGCATTATGATTGCAGAATGAGGTTTAGAAAGCTTAATTAACTTTGGAAAGCCATATAGTAGGTAAAAGGCACTTTTGGAAAAATGAGCACAAATCTTTTTCTTCTGAAAAATCAAACTTTAAAAAAATTTTTTTAATTAAAAAAAATAATATTTTATTTATTTACTTGACAGAGAGAGAGAGAGGTCACAAGTAGGCAGAGAGGCAGGCAGAGAGAGAAGGGGAAGCAGGCTCCCTGCTGAGCAGAGAGCCCGATGTGGGGCTCGATCCCAGGACCCTGAGATCATGACCTGAGCTGAAGGCAGAGGCTTTAACCCACTGAGCCAGCTAAGCACACCTGAAAAATCAAACTCTTAGTTGGTGGTTCTCAACTATGTACAGAAAGTAAATACAGCCAGAAAACTTTAAAAAATTAAATAATATCCTTGCTCCAGCCCAGACAACTGAATCACAACCTCTCAAAGTGGGTCCTGGTCAATATAAAATTTGCCTTAAGTAATTATAATGCACAGTTAAAATTGAAAACCACTTCTTTAAAAAAAAATAGGTAAGTAAATAAATAGAAAACCACTGCTTTACTCATTATATTCTTCTGGCATTACATTTAACATTAATATGAATTATATATTGATCTTAAGTCACACGTGTAATATAGCACTAAGAACTTTAAAACTGACATAGAGGGGCGCCTGGGTGGCTCAGTGGGTTAAAGCCTCTGCCTTCCGCTCAGGTCATGATCTCAGGGTCCTGGGATCGAGCCCCACATCGGGCTCTCTGCTCAGCAGGGAATGGGCTTCCCCTCTCTCTCTCTCTGCCTGTCTCTCTACCTACTTGTGATCTCTCTTTCTGTCAAATAAAGAAATAAAACCTTTAAAAAAAAAAAACTGACATAGAACTTATAACCTTATTCATTCACGAATATTTATTAAGCATGATGTACTTTCCATTCTGGAGGAGTCTGGAAATAAATATGTAAATAAGACAAAGTTTTTGTCCTGATTATTTCTCCATTTAATGGTAATTCTTGCTCATGAGAATGAATCAATAGCTCAATTTCAAATATTATAACTGATAACAATTTTGGTTATGTGGATAAAAATTACATTCTCTTCCATTGATCACTTTTGGAAATACAATCTGTAGGTCTGTTATTCATGTACATGCACTTGCTTAAAATTAAGGAAGATGAGGTATGTTTTTAATTACTTTGATGATACTGTCTTCCTCATCAAAAATCTGATATAATGTTGTCCTATCTTGTTCTATTACAAGAATATCAACAAAAACTGAGTAGTCCTAAAAAATGACTTTGAAGTTTACTGGAAGTTCCTCTAATGACTTAAGTCTATTAATCGCTATATTGACTTAATATTTTTATTAAGATGAACCACAAAGCACACAACCTATGGGGGATATAATTCCTTTAATCCTCCCACTTTAATTCCCACAGATGCTATTTTCCTAAGTACTTCTATCTGGTTTCAAATATTATTGATTTTGTCCACCTTCCCTTTTTGGATTTCAAGACATAATTTACTTTCTGTGTTTGGTACTTCCAATTTAACACCTTTGTGTTATATGTGGCAGCAATGATCAGAAGGTAATATTCTTCAACAACATTAACTTTCAAAGTGCACAAAAATTAATTAGGTTTTGTTTCAATAAATAACTGCACATGGAAAATCTCTTGAGCAATATGAACCTCATACTAGAAGCAGTGGCCTATTTATTGACCCTATATTCCCTGGGAAAAATTAAGAATTTATGACATAGGCTTTTTCTTTTACTTTTTTTTTTTCATTTTCTTTTTCTTTCTTTCTTTCTTTCTTTCTTTCTTTCTTTCTTTCTTTCTTTCTTTCTTTCTTTCTTTTTCTTTCTTTCTTTCTTTCTTTCTTTTTTTTTTTTTTAACTCTTGGGTTAAATTAGGAATTGGGTACGATATGACCCAACATTTCTCGGACCAAGATTGTATTTTCAAACTATATTTTGCATACCCTGAAATATAACGAATTATAGCTATAAAAAAGTAACTTTATTATAAAAAAAAAGTGGAAATGAGACCTCATAGGTCATGAGACCACAAAGGGAGGGTTTAAATATTTGATACTTATTAATAAATCATGATACAATATTAGATCAACTAATATCTTTTGTTTTAGTTTTCCTTTCAGTGTATAGGGAATTCTAAATCTTCTGCCTTCTATGTGATTATTTAAAAGAAAATATATTGTCTGTTACAGAAATTATTCAATCATATTTTTATTTAGATCATTCTGGTTGCACATGACAGAAAGTAATCTCAAACTATTACAGTAAGGGAAAACAAGAACCAAACAAAGATTTAAAAAACACAGCCATGGAAAGAGCTTGGACTTGGACTTGAAGAATATAGGAAGCAACCCTTTCTCAATGTGTGTTCATCTCTGATTATGGTCTGTTTTTTGTTTGTTTGAGCTTCCCTATAAGGATTTATTTCCATTCCCTTTCTATTTGCATTTCAACCTAGCATACTCGTGTTTTATCTCTGGCCACCAAAGTGCAATTTCCTTCTAGTTCTCTCTGCCCAAAACTGGTGGAGGAACTTTTTGTTGCTGTTGTTTTGTTTTGTTGGAACTTCTTGATCTAACATGTGTTAACAAAACCAACACTTAAAGGACTACAATGGACCTCATATTAACAGGTAAATCATGCGTTCAGTTTTGCCTGGAATAATTGATGTCTATGCCTATTTCATCATGCGATCATAACAGCATCCCTGTTATTCTCAAAACCATCAGTTTTGAACAATAAAATATAAGGTCATCCCTCATATTTACTAAGTGCTAGGGAAGAGAAAGCTCTTGGAAAAGGTGTGTTGGGCTGACAACTTCACATATTCACTAGGATATCTTATACAATAAGCATTTGTTAAGCACCTATTGTATTCAGTGGTTTATAAATTCCTTTTGATGTTCTCTCTCAATTGAGATTAATCACTTATATCTTGCTTTGCAGGTTCTTTTAGTTAGCATTCTTCACCTTCCCCACTTAGCACTTCATAGATTACTGAAAAAGTCAAATGTCAGGGAGTAGCAGAGCTTCTATTTTAATGAGAAGTACCAGGTACCACAGAACTTTCTTCTTCTACTGTTGTCATTCTCTAACATAAATTAGGACAGAAAATCAAATAATTTGACATAAATCCTGCTGCAGCTTATTGAGTTAAGGCCTAAAGAAAAAGTAAATAAAGTATAAAATTCCCATAAAAAAGTATTTGCTAAAGTGAATATAGACTAAGAAAAGCAAGACATTCACAGTAAACATCATTTTATTTTATTTTATTTTACTTTATTTTATTTTATTTTAATTATCTTATTTTATTTTTAAACTTATTTTATTTTATTTTTTCAGTGTTCCAAGATTCATTGTTCATATACCACACCCAGTGTTCCATGCAATACGTGCCCTCCTCAATACCCACCACCTGGCTCACCCAACGCCTTATCCCCCCTTCCAAAACCCTCAGTTTGTTGCTCAGAGTCCACAATCTCTCATGGTTCATCTCCCTCTCCGATTTCTCCCAATTCACACTTTCTTTGCTTCTTCGAATGTCCTCCATATTTTTCCTTATGCTCCACACATAATTGAAACCATATGATAATTGACTCTCTCCACTTGACTTATTTCCCTCAGCATAATCTCCTCCAGTCCTGTCCATGTTGATACAAAAGTTGGGTATTCACCCTTTCTGATGGAGGCATAATATACCATTATATACATGGACCATATCTTCTTTATCCATTCATCTGTTGAAGGGCATCTTGGTTCTTTGCACACTTTGGCGATTATGGCCATTGCTGCTATGAACATTGGGGTACATGTGGCCCTTCTTTGTACTGCATCTGCTTCTTTATATAGAAGCAGATGCAGTACTTCTGATGCAGTAAATATATACTCTATATTTACTGATGCAGTAAATATATACTCTATATTTACTATAGAGTAAATACCCTGTAGTGCAATTGCAGGGTCATAGGGTAGCTCTATTTTTAATTTCTTAAGAAATCTCCACGCCATTTTCCAAAGTGGCTGCACCAACTTACATTCCCACCAACAATGTAAGAGAGTTCCCCTTTCTCCACATCCTCTCCAACATTTGTTGTTTACTGTCTTGTTGATTTTGGCCATTCTATTCTAACTGGTGTAAGGTGGTATCCCATTTTTCAAAAGACTGGGACAAATAATCCTAAAATTTGTATGGAACCAGAAAAGACCATAATTTGCTAAGGAAATGTTGAAAAAGAAAAAACAAAGCTGGGAGTATCACATTGCCTGATTTCAAGCTTTACTATAAAGCTGTGATCACCAAGACATCATGGTACTGGCACAAAAACAAACATAGACCAGTGGAACAGAATAGAGAGCCCAGATATGGACCCACAACTCTATGGTCAAATAATCTTTTGCAAAGCAGGAAACAATCCAGTGGAAAAAATACAGTCTCTTCAATAAATGGTGCTGGGAAAATTGGACAGCTATATATAGAAGAATGAATTTTCACCATTCTCTTACACCATCCACAAAGATAAACTAGAAATGGATAAAATACCTCAATGTGACACAGGAATTTATCAAAATCCTAGAGGAGAACATAGGCAGTAACCTCTTTGACATTGGCCGCAGCAACTTCTTTCAGGACATGTCTCCAAAGGCAAAGGAAACAAAAGTGAAAACAAACTTTTGGGACTTCATCAATATAAAAAGCTTCTGCACTACAAAGGAAACAGTCAACAAAACAAACAGGCAACCCACAGAATGGGAGAAGATATTCGCAAATGACACTATAGACAAAGGGCTGGTATCTAAGATCTATAATGAACTCCTCAAACTTAACACTTAAAAAAAAGATAATCACGTCAAAAAATGGGCAGAAGACACGAGCAAACATCATTTTAAAAGCATTTCAGTGACATACTTGCTCAGGGGTTCTTAAAGTTTGACTGGCTGAAGTTCTTTATTCTCTAGCTACAAATCACTTACCCTTATTTCCTCACCATTTATAATTGCCATTCTTTTTACAACCCTAAGTGTCTCTGAGTGGTACAAATGTGCTGCCATGCAAGGGAAGACTTTTTAGAAGGGTCAGTAACTGTAGTTTATTTAACAATTCTGATGGCTGAAAGGGAAACTGTGGAAGCCAAGCAGGAAATAGCTAGCACCCAGATCAGGTGTCTTGCAGGAATGAACCTACATTGCAGTTTGGCTCAAGGTTAACTTCAAAAGCATCTAAAAGTAACCAGATAATGAAGAGTAATTATGGATTAAAATTTCCAGTATCATTCTGCCATCATGAACATGTCAGCAAATAAAACATATAAAATATCTGCCCAGGCAGCAGATAAAAAGCTGTTCATCCATGTTGCAGGTCCCAAGAGAATTTTCCTAGCCAGACATAAGGATAATTTCCAAGTTAAACTAAAATCCCACGGGAGAGTTAGAGAGAAAGGGTGATCAGTAAGAGTTACTGGTTGGCTTGTGTCATGTCTAGGCCTTGTGAACCACTGCCTTAGACAAAAGTGTCCTTAGAACTCTCCATAACAAATAAAATATATCATTTGTTATCGATTGTAAAATGGCCACAAATCCATCCCATTTTTTTTTTTCATTTTCCTTTGCATTGCAGTTTTGCAGTTCCTCCGTTCATGAGCAGGAGTTGATTGTCAAGCCTTTTGATTCTGATTTGGCTGATGGAACATTTGAATATGTAACATAAACAGAGATTTGACAGTTTGTTTATTGAGGCGATCCCTCTTCCACTGAACTCGGAAGCTGAGGTCACCATCTGTGCATCGGCTAATGTGCTCCATGATGAGAAGTGAGATGGAAAAGAGTGAGGCTCCCAAGACAGTAGCTTCCAACCACTAGACACATAAACGAGGACATCCTAGATGAGATGATAAAGTCCAGAAATATCAGAATAATAAGTTGAATAATGATTGTTGTCTTGAGCCATTAGAACTGAAGGTATTTGTTAAATAGCAAAAGTTAACTTATACATCAGTGTGAGCCACATGCAATTTTCATTATGGTATAGATTCAGCCTTTTTAACTCAACCTTTATTTTTTTGCATTTGAAATTTAATGTCAAAAGATCTTTCAAGTATCTTCAGGTGATACCATATTTATTTGTATGTTTGGGGACTAACTCAAAATTAAAATCTAATCAAGTATTAGTTATGTATACTTTTGGATGCTATTAAATAAAAGGTTTCTGAACAACCAGGATCACTCATATCATAGGCTGTTGTCTGAATCCCAGAGCACATAATTAATTAATCAGATTAGAAGTGGGACTTATGAAATGGTTCTGTGGAAGAGCTTATTCCTGTTTTTATATTATAAGGAAATATGTAAATTTTAAGCAGCATATAATAAATAAGAGTATTGTGTTGCTACTATGATTCCATTGAATTGAGTTTTTTGTACTATCTTTTCTCCTTTTCTTCTTGGAAGTTTAGATACAAGTAAGATTCCCAAGGGACTGGTATTGGAGATAAACCAATAAGTTACAGTCCTTTATCAAATATTTTCTCAAAATACACATTTTCAATTAAAATATGTGAATGACCAATTCCAAAATCTTATGGAACAAATGGAGGGAAAATTGAGTTGAACCACCCATGACCTCAAGAACTCAATAATAATAAAAATATTATTGTCAAAAGAAAATTGAGCTTCAAACCATACACACTTTGGATCAGAGTGTTAATACATCAAACCACTGTAAACTTTAAGACTTACAGGCTCAGAAGACTTGACTATAACCTTATGTGAAGATATTCATATAATTTTTTTCTTAAAATCTCACTCAGAAAAGGGGCAATTCTTTCACAGGAAAGGACAATGGGCCACAGCAGGAAATATCAAGAGTTTCCTGGCAGACATTCAAAGTGTAGGGAGTGTGCCTTGGCCTGAGAACAAAGACTTTTATGCCTCAGGGCCAGATGTGTTAACATGGACAGGGACATGTGTCAGAAAACTGCACAGCACATTATTCTTAACACTGTAGTTTTCATATCAAACCAAAGTAGGTCTGAAGATAATCTGACTTCCCATGTGACACATACACAGTGTGAGAGAGTACTCTCCACATGGTTGGCGCGTCTAGCCTCTGGGTTAGCACTGTTTGCCCTTAAATTAATAAATGGCTGTTACGATTATTACTGAACTTTAGATACATATCTCCCACTATTTATATGAGGGAATATCAACTTGAATGGCTTATGTCTCATTGTAAACATGTCTTTTGGTATTCTGATTTTATATGTGCTGCTTATGAGCTTGATGGCTCTCGGTGATGCCTGGATTGATGAGTGCAATGCTGAACTTGTAGTCGTGTTTCTGACCTCTTAACGATCATGGTCTTGAGCTGTGCTGATTCATCACAGTAATTCCACCCTGAGGAGACATGGCTGGGATCTACATCCTGCTCTAAGTAATACCCCGCAGGCTGCCTCTGCCTTTTCCCTTCAGATTGCTGTAGAACTGAATTAAAATTCTTCTAAGCCTGGAATTTTAAGAGTCTTACTGTTTATTACAGATAGTTTCTGAAGACCCACCTGGAGAGTCTCTCTGATTCAGAAGTAGGGCATAATGGGTAGGTGCATTTTTAAATGTTTCACAGATTGTTCTAATAGGATTGGATACTAATAAGTATTGAATAAAGTAAATAAAAGCTATCAAAAGTTTTATCATTAATGTCTCATTTAAAATTTCCAAACTGATCTATATAGAGGTGAATCCTCTGAAACTTTGAAGAAGATGACTTCTGGAAGTCAAATATTGGCTTCAGGGGAGAGGAAAGTGGCTTCTGCTGATGTTTTTGGTTTCCTGTAAGAGTTGCTTTCACAACCTGTTTACCAAGATTCTGTATCCAACGCTGCAAGTGGTCGTATCTCTTGGGAGACATTCTCAGTATAAGAAATGTTAAATTTATCAGGATGTTGCATCTTTGTTCCTCTGAGAAACAGTAGCAGCAAAGCTAGAAGTCTACTTAAAATAAGAAATAGCCTTAGAGAAACCTTGAGGGAGAGGTGATCTTTGGGGGCAAAACAATTTTGTTGTTATAGCTTGATTTTTCCCTTTGTTCTAATTTAAAATGCAAGCTTCTAAAAATGCAGCTGGAAATGTACTAAACCTTTAGTATAGCTTCATTTTATTTTAAGAATCGGAGCTCTATCCCTTCTTTTAATTCAAACTTGAAAGAACATAAGCTTGATAAAATTATTTTTCCTATTAAATTATACAACTATTTTTAATTTTGGATACTTCGGATATTAAAATCAGAGCATAGAAAGCTACCAGAAACTGCTGTAAAAAAAACCAAATAAGAATCTTTTCTTATTATGCATGAAGGCTTGTAACTCAATAAATACAATGTGGTAAGTGTGGAATTAGGATTGTCCAGGAGCATTGTGGGGATGCATAGAGACTCACAGGAGTTACTGTCATGTACTAGGTAAAGATCTTTGGCTTTGAAGTCAACCAGTGTGGGTCCAAGTCCTAAATTTTACATTTCTTGCTTGTGTGGCCTTGACTAATTTACTTAACCTCATAACCTTCAGTTTTCTTACTTATAATTTGGAGATAATAATAATATGTACCCCCACTATGTTGTTATGGGAATTCGATGAGATAATTTATATAAACACTTAGCTTAGTACATGGCACAAAGTATATTAGCCTCAATAAAGGGTTATTATTATTGTTGTTATCTTTGTTGCAAGGTAATATAGGAAACAGAAAAGTTACGTTGTAGCAGAGATGAGTGAAAGAAGTTTTCTGTGTACCAAGCTGAGGCATTTCTATTTTGGGATGAAGGGAATATACAACTACTTTTGCATGGATTCGTGAGTGGGGTGATCAAGTTGGCGAGATAGAAAGATCATTATATTAGTTCTAGGTTGTTGTGTCTGGATCGAGACCCTCCCCAAAACAACTCACAAAAGGCAGGCTGGATGCAACAGCAAGAGGATTTATTTCCAGCTAGCTGGGGCTCTCATCGGCACATGCGACACAGTGCAGTGTGAAGTGGGAAGCCCCACCTCTCCCCTTCACAGCATTTTTATACACTCGAGTAAACAAGCACATACGTCACTAGCCACGTAGGCGAGTTCCTTATTCTTTATATGGCAGTTACTTAAATCTATGCATTTCATTGGTGCACTTGAGCAACTCAGGGGCCAGGCGTCACACAGGAAAGAGGAAGAGCCTAAATTCCAGGAATAGTTTCACATCCGTACCCTTAGGCCTGTCTTTCTCTGGCTTAAAATGAAGCCTGTCACGGAGGAACGGCGGTCCTTGCAACAGGTCCTAAAAACTCCTTAGACCAAGATTTAGCTTGATTTTAGTATGTTCCCCCATATCTTATAGCACTTAATCTTAACATACTACACACTATTAAGTCTTAACTCCAAAATGTACTTATTCTAAGCTAACTTTTGGTTTGAATTAATTACTTAAAACTGAACTCCACATAGGTAAGATGACATCATGAGCTATGGGCCTTCGTCTGTCACTCTCCACCCCACCCAAGAAATTCACACATTCTTAACATTCATATCTAGAATGATGAAGGTAATATTGAATATTGAGTTAGATAAATGCTTGAATCAACAGTGGCAATAAGCACAAATCTTAGCGTGTGCTGGAGAAATCCTACTTAGAAAATTGGGAAAGACTCAAATTGAAAGAGAGCCACATGACATTCCCAATCACTCTTTTGTTTCACAACTGGGGGACCCAGGTAGACACTATTATAATTGTGTGTGATTCAGTGGCAAGTTTAATAAGTACCGTGATTTTTCAGAAGTTAAGAGCATAAAAACATTTATAACTATCTTGTAATGATCATGAGCACAATATAATAGGACATTATTATAATTTATATTGGTGACAAAGTCGTAGGCATTACTAAATTACCCCACTGTGTTGCTTACATTCATAACTGAAGAAAATGTTAAATTTTAGTTAGAGGTTGAGTTTTTTTTTTAAATGTAATAATTTTTCTTACTCAGATTCACTCATCCACTGAATTTTATCCACAGTCTCCTTCAAGATAAACAAAGGCCAAGTTATGGACTGTATGGAGCAAAGGGCAGTTAATTCTCCACCTAACCAACTAACCCTCCTGACTCTGCAGTTTGATTGTGATGTCAGGAAACAGATTTTTAGTTTACAGAAGTCAATTTTAGAATTATTTCAATAGTTTGTGCATACCTAATTTATCCATCCAATACCTATTTACTTTTCTTCCTCTAATAGATGTTACAAGGGTAAGGGAAAAGTAGTTGGGGTATTTGAATTTTTTTTTTAAAGATTTTATTTATTTATTTGTCAGAGAGAGAGAACACAAGCAGGAGGAGTGGCAGGCAGAAGGAGAAGCAGGCAGAGGAAGAAGTAGGCTCTTTGCTGAGCAAGGAGCCCGAAGTGGGACTCAATCCCAGGATGCTTGGGATCATGGCCTGAGGTGAGGACAGACGCTTAACCAACTGAGCCACCCTGGTGTCCCTGATTGTTATTCTATGTACAGGATCTCTCTACTACATAGACATTTGAACAGACACATGAAGGAAAAGGGGACCTGAAATAAAGATATCTGGAGAATGTATTTCTAGTGAGAGGGAAAAAATTGTGCAAAGGGCCCGTGGCAAGAGTGTAATGGGTATGTTTCAGACATATCACAGATGCCAGATAGGGTTCAGAGGAGAAATAGTAGAAGATAAAGGTAAGAAAAGTAGTGTGTGTGTGTGTGTGTGTGTGTGTGTGTGTGTGTGTGTGTCTGGGATTGGTGGTGTTGGTGAACATTATATATCAGAGCCTCACAGGTCATGGAAAAAACACTATGAATAAAACCCTTAGGGGTGCCTGGGTGGTTCAGTCGTTAAGCACCTGCCTTCTGCTCAGGTCATGATCCCAGGGTCCTGGAATCGAGCCCCACATCCGGCTCTCTGCTCAGCGGGAAGACTTCTTCTCCCTCTTCCACTCCCCCTGCTTGTATTCCCTCTCTCACTGTCTCTCCCTCTGTCAAATTAAATAAATAAAATCTAGAAAAAACACAAAACACAAAAAACAAACAAGCAAAAAACCTTAGTTCATTGGGAAGCTCTATTAAGAAATTTGATATAGGGGACCACTATACTTTGTTTTACATTTTAATCATTTCAGCTCCTGTATGGATAATAGTCTATAGAAAAGAAAGAGGAGAAGCCAGGAGAAAGAAAGTTATGGAAACAGTTCAGATGAGCAATGGGAGCTTTAAGCCAGAGTTGTGATGCAGTTGTAGTTGGAGTGAAACAGTTTCCATTTATTGATATAGAGAAATCTGAAAGCAGAATAGGGTCAATGAAAAGAGTTAAGTTTTGGACAACTAGTTTTAGATGCCATTGTGAACAAACAAAGATCATTTTCATTACTAAAAATTGCTAGATTGTTCTAGGTGTATAGCATAACCTTCCAATTAAGTAAATGAAGGACGTGAGGCTGCATTCACTACAATATTCCCTTCAGGGAGTATGTTATATATATAAAAAAAAATTTCTTAAGCAGGATTCTGCCACAGATAAAAAGATTTATAAGCACAGAACAAAAACATTTTCCAAAAATTTCAATCCAGTTCTTTGGGATTTGTTTAGGTTTCTGTTTTTCAGGAGCTCCAACTTCACCTTGTATGGAATGTTTATTCAAGAAAAATGGAAGAATATTCTGGATGCAAAATCCAGCAGTTTCTGGTCGAAGGCAGGTGACTATTCTTTAAACAATTTTTAATAAAAAGTCCATTTTAAAAACAAAGATCTTATAATTTCCAAGAATGAGTAAGAGAACCCTTATACTCTTACACATGTATCTAGACAAAACACAAAATATGTGGAGATTTTATTAAAATATTTCAAAGAAGACATAAGCAGATTATTTCTGTATGAATAAGAATATTTTGGTATCATTATTTGTTCTTTAAAAGACAATAGATTAACAGCTTCAAATTTATAAGCAAAGATTAGTTTGAACCTGGATTTCACTACACAAAATATTTATCACTAACATCCAAGAGTAGAATTCAATATAATTTTGGAATTCACTTATTCTAAATATTTAATACTCACAAACATTTTCTCAGTATTAGAAATGATAAAAAACAAAAGCAGCAAAATTGGTGATATTTGCAGTTATGACTGTTTACCAAAATATTAAACAGAATCATGTGGAGAGCTTATAGTCTATAGTTAGATCAAAATTCAAATTTTGAGTATTTAATGATGAAATCACTTGTTTTTTAATAACACTAGTACATAAAAATTAGGTGTGGGCCTAAAAAAACTATAGCAAATAACAAGAGCTAAAAAAAAAAAAAAAGTCTTGAATAAAACAAGATATACACTATGTTTCTGGAGGAAGAAATTCAATATTTCAAATATATCAACTTCTCAATTTCATTTGGAAAAGAATTTGTGAAAGACTAGCTACAAAGCAATGCGGACGGGTAAGAGAGGTTTGGGGGAGGAGAGGGAGAGGACTATCAGATATCAACATTCTCTTTAACCTATTAGCACTTATAAGGTTTGGTTAAAAATTGATGACTTGATCAAAATAGGCCTGAAAATTTATTCTTAAAAAAGTATTATTTCATGGGGTGTCTGAGTGGCTCAGTGGGTTAAATAAAGCCTCTGCCTTCAGCTCAGGTCATGATCTCAGGGTCCTGGGATCAAGACCCACATTGGGCTCCTTGCTCAGCAGGAAGCCTGTTTCTCCTCCTCTCTCTTCCTGCCTCTCTGCCTACTTGTGATCTCTCTCCTCTCCGTCAAATAAATAAATAAAATCTTTAAAAAAAAGTATTATTTCAAATAAAAGACTGTAAATCCAATCTGCAGGCCCTAGAATTAACTCTGATTAGTGCATCATTTACAGATAGTAACCAGAAAACAAAATAAAAAATTCTATAAAGCATTAATGGGTTGGTAAGTATTGTTTACTACTTCTTTCATTATTATTTTTCTTAAGTTTCCAAATTATTTGTTATAAGCAGCAACAATATCATAAAATTAACATTCATTGAGGATTTCTTAGATTCTATGCAATGTGAGAAGCAATTTACATGCAAGCCAAATATATTCCTCACATAATTTACACAAGGGAGTTGCTATTAATCTCAATTTACAGATGAGAATAGGTTTGAAGTGGGTAAATAACTTTCATTTTTGCAGATAGTATAAAGTCTGGATTTGAACTCCACATAAACTACTTTTAAAAAATCTACTTTTATAAGCAGATAAAGGTTTTAAAACAAACAACACAAAATCTTTGTGGCAATACTATAGAGATGATAAGGTGGAATTGAGGTTCTATATTAGGAAGATATTATAGTTTCCTAGGTGAGAAATAAAAGATTGAGCTGAGGCCATGGAAGCCAATACGAAGTTAAATTTAAGAGCTATTTAGGAGGTAGATAAATGGAACTGTTATCATTGTAGGTATTGCTTATTTACTGTTGAACAGGAGTCCCCTGACATTTCCACAATCACTGATATAAGGCAGAAATACCCTCACAGAATGATACACAACTAAAACTTTGTGAACTACAATGATTTTTTTAATGTCTTAGGAGGGTATGATACAAGTTCAGAGGATCTGTGTTCTGTGTTTGTGTGTAGGTTGGGGGGAGGGGGCTTTTTTGTATTTTTCTGTATAAGTTGGATTGGTATGGGAAGACGTTTTGATTTTCTTTTGCCTGAGGGAAAGTGTGTCAGGTTCCTGCTTGCATACCAATACTATTTATTGGTAAGTAGCTGATTATTTTCCGCCTCTCTTTGTTTTGGTTTCTCTCTCTCTCTCTCTCTCTCTCTCTCTCTCTCTATCACACACACATATAGAGATGGAGAGAGAGAGAGAAAGAGAGAGAGAGAGAAAACATATTCTATAGTACGGAAATTTTTAAAGATTTTTTTCAAAGATTTATTTATTTATTTTAGAGAAAGGGAGAACACAAAGGAACACACATGCATGGGTGAGCGGGCCAGAGGGAGAGAGAGAGAGAATAGAATCTCAAGCTGACTCCCCACTGAGTGCAGAGTCAGAAGCAGGGCTTGATTTCATGACTCTGAGACCATGACCTGAGCTGAAATCAAGAGTTGGCCGCCTAACCAACTGAGTCACCCAGGTGCACCTCCTTTTTTTAAGATCTCTTAACTTGTCAAGACTAGTTTTCTTAAGACTTACTTCTGAAGACAAATAGGCTAAATGTTAAATATAATTGTCATTATTAGAAAATCAGAGAACGCATTTCAAATTTATTTTGAATTTTTAATTTTAAAATTTAATGTATCAATGTGGATTGGTTAACACCATAACTCTTGGTTTTCCACCTGTTTCTCTGGGTATAAGGAAGGCATTGTTCTCTGGCAGTTCCCAGGCTCTGTGAGGGTAGGTATTCATCACACTGCTTTAATGAATCTCCTTTGTACGTAGTAAAACACTTAGCACATGGTTTATAAGCATTAATTTGTCAAAACCTATTAAATTAATGAACATTGTATTTTTAGAGAAAAGTAGGAGAAGGGAAAGAGAAAAGGGAGGAAAACAGGAGAATGGAGAGAGAAGGAAGAAGAGGGAAAAGGGGAGGAAAGGGAGATATAAAAGAAGATGAGCAATAGGGAGAGAACGTATAAAGGAAAGAGGAAAAATGGTAGAGATAGAGAAGAAGAGAGAGAAAGGAGTTAGAAATTAAGAAGGGAGGGGAGGGAAAAGAAAGAACAGTGTGATAAAAGAGTCCAAAAAGTCAATGGTCAATCCAGCAACTTCAGAGGTAACCAAGGCATAAGTCAACCTTCAAAATAATGTAAACAAAATGCCTCATTTTACACATTTGTAAACAAAACAAAAGCATGGAAGTAAAGTGTCATTTCCAAGTTAATGCAAAGCTAGATATTGTCATACTGATGACTTGGGTCATTAAAAAAAAATGACCTTCCTGCCTTTGGATTATGAAAGAGAAGCTCTCAAGAGTCATGGACCACCTCCAGCTTGGAACAAAAATTGAACCTCTTACAAGCTCCCTCAATTCATTCAAGAATAATAGTTATGCCTACTCTGGGCCAACTTCTGTCTAGGCTCTTGAAATACATGAGTAAACAAAATATACAGATATTTCTATCTTCTGGAACCTTACATTTTAATAAGGTAGATAGTCAATAAACATTAAGCATAATTAATACTGCAATTCATACAGCATTTGCAATAACAGTAAGTGATATTAAACTTAGATGAATGTGAAGGAAATTATAAGAAGCAGTCCTTTCAAGAGTAGATTGCAGTACTACTATAATGAGATGACTATTTACTTGTGGCCAACTAACTTTTCTCTAAGGGTCATTATTCCATTCTCTTCTCTTAATATGCAGATGTTAAATCATGAAGGGTACTTATTTATAGCCCTTTCTAATCATCATTCTTTGTGCTTCATGATTTTGTGAAACAATTATTTTCTTCAGAGTAAAGGATACCAGGCATTTAATAATAAAAACTTTGGAAAAGTTAAACAAGAAATTTTAGGGAAACTTAATTATTAAAATGAAATAGTGGGGGTTCCATAGTATAATGGTGAGCACTGTGGACTCTGAAATGAATATTTGTAATTAATAACCCTCCAAAATAGACAGACGGAATATATGAAAAAAAGAATGGTCTTCAAGATACTGGGATTAGATAAGAATGATCCCTGAAGGATGGAATACAAACCAGATGAGTTTTATAACTGCCACAGTTCCTTCCTTTTAGTGAGTTACCAGACTATGGCAGAAAGAGGCAGAGCCCAGCGGACTTTATGAATTAAGGACACAAAGCAGAGGGTCTGGGAAGACCCAAATAGTAAACTTATAGGACAGACTACAGGAGAGGAGAATGCAGGACAGACAGAGAATCCAGAGATCTGTCAAAAGTCTCCATTGGGGCGCCTGGGTGGCTCAGTCGTTGAGTCTGCCTTCGGCTCAGGTCATGATCCCAGCGTCCTGGGATTGAGCCCCGCATCGGGCTCCTTGCTCAGCAAGAGGCCTGCTTCTCCCGCTACCATTCCCTCTGCTTGTGTTCCCTCTCTCGCTGTGTTTCTCGCTGTCAAATAAATAAAATCTTTAAAAAAAAAAAAAGTCTCCATTGAGAACTTAGCAGAGTACTGATCAATGCCTGTGTATGTGAAAACTACTTGGGAAGGAAAGGAACTATCTAGAACTCACACAGGGCCAGGAATAATATCAATTGCCACCACCAGATAGGACTTCTAATTTCCAAGGCAGTAAATAAAACTAAGGATGATTTGACCTCAAAAGTGAATAACTAGTGTTTTGCTTGGATACTGTTCTAGACATGCTTAAAAAAAATCTACAAGCAAGATTCAAATGGATCAAAATTTTCCTAAGTAACTTAACTGTTTCATAAAACAAAGCTAAAGGTGATTTATAGGAATACAAAATTAACCAACACCCAAAAACTAAACCTTACAAAGTCTGGTAACCTATCTAAAATAACCCAGTACACAAAGAACCAGGCAACATAACACATAACAAAACTGAGACTCAATTAATAGAAATCTACACAAAAATCATATAGATATGGAACTAAAACTAGCAGAAAATAACATTAAAATGTTGTTATACTTATATTCCATATGTTCAAAAAGTTAAGTAGGCATATGGAAGATTAAAAAAAAACAAATCAAGCTTCCAGAGATGAAAAATATGATGTTTGAGATTAAATATATATATTGAATTGGACTAATGGAAGACTAAGTATTACAGAAAGAAAGGTTCATGAACTTGAAGTAGTAAATACAAAGATAAAATGGAATTTATAAAACATATAAAGAGCATCGGTGAGCTCTGAGAAAAAATTCCAATTGGTTTAATACATAAAACTGGAGTGACTTCAGAAGGCAATGAGGAGGAAGATATGCAAAGAAAACAATATTTAAAATAATGTCTGGGGGCTCCTAGGTGGTTTAGTCGGTTAAGCAGTTAAGCAGCTGCCTTCAACTCAGGTCATAATTCCAGAGTTTAGGAATTGAGCCCTGCATTGGGGTCCCTGCTTAGTGGAGGATCTGCTTCTCCCTCTAACTCTCCCTTCTCCCGTGCTCTGTCTCTCTCTCACTTTTTCAAATAAATAAGTGAAATATTTTTTAAAAATTTAAAAATAAAATATTAATGTCTGAAACTTTTCAAAATTTGATGAGAACTATTAAAAAATATATCTGAGAAGCTTACCAAATCCAAAACACAAGAAGTGTGAAATAAACAATACTGGAACACACCATAAGAACTTTTTTTTTCTAACTCAGAAATAAAAATCTTAAACCATATCGAGGAAAGACATGTTATCTTTAGAGAAATAAGAGCAAGGATGACAGCAAAGTTCTCATCAACAATAATATAATTGAGGGACGCCTGGGTGGCTCAGTGGGTTAAAGCCTCTGCCTTCAGCTCAGGTCATGATCTCAGGGTCCTGGGATGGAGCCCCACATCGAGTTCTCTGCTCAGCAGGGAGGCTGCTTCCCCCTCTCTCTCTGCCTGCCTCTCTGACTGCTTGTGATCTCTCTCCCTCTGTCAAATAAATAAAATCTTAAAAAAAAAAAAAACAATAATACAATTGAGAAGAGAGTGAAGCAAAATCATTAAGGTATTGAAAGAAGAAACAATCTCCCAAGCTAGTGTTCTATATTCAGTACATGTATTTTTCAAGTTAAATAAAGTCATTTTCAGACAAAAAGTAAAAGACTTCATCATCATCACATCTTCACTATGTAAAATGTTAAAGAAAGCACCAGAAATTATAACTAAACTGTAATTTTAAAAGATCATTTTCTTATTATATATACTGTTTTAAAATATAATTGTTTAAACAATACAATATATTATGCATTTAAAATATATGTATACATTTGGGACATCTGGCTGGCTCAGTTGATTAAGCATCTTACTCTTCATTTCTGCTGAGGTCATCATCTCACACGTCACGAGATCAGGCCTTGCCCTGAGTTCTGTGCTTATTGAAGAGTCTGCTTGAAAATTCTCTCCCTCGGCTCCTCTCCCCACTCACTCTCTCTCTCTTTCTCTCTCACATAAATAAATAAATCTTTAAGATGTTTGTATACATGAAATACATGACAACAGCAGCAAGTTCAGGAAAGGAAAAATGGAAGTATATTATTGTAAGGTTTTTATACATGTGAATCTGAATAACATCATTTTAAGGTAACTTTGATATATTAAAGATGTATTCTCTAACTCATTCTAAAAGATCAACAGATCAATAAAAAAAGGAAAAAAGATCAATAAAATACAGAGACAAAAGAATGATGGGACAAATGGAAAACAAGTGGCAAAGTGAAAGACTGAAACCTAACTCTATCAATAATCACATTAAATGTAAATGTTTTAACCACTGCCATTAAAAATGTCTTGACCCAACTATATGCTACCTATAAGAATTGCATTTTAAATATAAATACAAGATTTTTTAAAATAACAAAAAAAGTAGATCTTGCTATCACAAGTTAAAAGAAAGCTAGAATGCCTATACTAACATCAGTTAAGTAGATTTAAGTACAAAGAACATTATTAGGGATTAAAGGTTATTCCATAATGATAAAAGAGTCAATTTATCAAAGGGCACATCCATTATAATTTATTTACTTACCTAATAATAGATCTACAAAATATATGAAGCAAAAATTGATTGAGCTTCGTAGGAAAAGAGACAAATCTACTTTATAGTCAAGAGATCCAGTACCTATTCTTCTTAATTAATTAATAGAGCAAGTAGACAGCAAAGATACAGAAGATTTTAAAAACACTGTCAATCTACCCGAATGGGTTGACACTAGAATGCTCCTCCTTATAGCGGCCAAATGTGCATTCTTCGTAAAGTATATATGGAACATTATAAAGATAAAATATATTCAGGGACAAAAACAAGTGTCAATAAATTTCAAAGATTTTGAGCTGAGCCAAGTATATCTTCTAACCACAAAAGAATCAGATTAGAATTTAACAACAGAAGAAATCTGGAGAAATCTTAAAGTATTTGGAAAACTAAATAACACATATATATAACCTGGTTAAAGAGCAAATTAAAAAGTGAATTAAAAAGTATTTATGAGCTGAATAAAAATGAAAATATGGTAGATTAGAATTTATGGGATGCCTCTAAAGCAACACTTAGGCAGATCTGTATCATACTAAATATTCATATTCTAAAAAGAGAATGTTCTCAAATCATGACTTAACAGCTTCCACCTTAAGATGCTGAGTAAATAACAATGAAAGACAAAGTAAGCAGAAGAAACAGATTAATAATGATAAAAGGAGAAATGAATAATGAAATAGAAAAGCAAAAATAGTAGATAAAATGGAGCAAAGAGCTGTTTTCTTGAGATTAATACATTTTATAAACTTTTAGCCTAAATGATTAGGAAATAGGAGAGAAAAAAGAGACCGACTTTCCTCTAGGATAGTAAGGTGGTCAGTCAGCTTTTTTTCTGGGAATTCTCAGGTATTTGTGGAGTCCTTTAATCACCAACTTGGGAGGGAGAGTTTTAGATGTGAAGCAAAGAAAGGTGGACTGAAAGGCTTCAACATTCTATGTGAGGACATCCTCTTAATTCCCCAAATGTAGACTGGCACCCTCTTTACCCCCTACATCTGGGCCTTGGGTTTCTAATCTCAGAATTTTCTTGCTTAAAAAAAAGAAAAATTTCTGTTTGTTTGTTTGTTTTTTTAAGAGATTTTATTTATTTGAGAGAGAACCAAAGTGAGAGAGATCACAGAGGGAGAGGGAGAAGCAGACTCGCCGCTGAGAGGAGAGCCCGATGGGGGTCTCCAATCCCAAGACACCAGGATCATGACCCTAGTCGAAGACAGTTGCTTAACGGACTGAGCCACTGAGGTGCCCCTTACTTAATTTTTCTAAAAGCAACATTCCAGGGATCCTGCTGGATATCCAGAGGTCACTGAAATATTTAAAGAGAGAGCCTGGGTAGGTCAGCCTGGTTAAGCATTTGCCTTCTGCTCAGGTCATGGTCCCGGTGTCCTAGGGTCAAGCCCCTCACTGGGCTTCCTGCTCAATGGGGACTCTGCTTCTCCTTCTCCCTCCGCCCTCCTTCTCCCTATGATCGTGCTCTCTCTCTCTCAACTGAGCAAGACTTAAAGAAACGATGGTTATTTCCCCATTCTGCTTCTCTCCACCTGCTATGGTAGCTGGTGCATCCAATTCCTAGAAAATGATGGCGTTGTCAAGTTGAATTGCCTGACTTCTCTGTTCTTCCTTTCTGTGGAATTGTACGTTTTAATCTCTCTGATCTACAAATTACTCACTATTCCTTCATTTGATTTTTTCTATAATTTTTGATGTCTCCTAGTTTCACGAAATACAAATCTTACTATTCATTTCCTTACACTCATTATTTTTTTGCGTAGTTTTAAGGTAGTTTTCAATAGTCCTGATAATGCCACTTATTGAATTTTCCTAATACCATCCATTGCATTTAGTTAATATGGTCTTTAGTTTTTTTTTATTCTATTATTTTTAAATAATGTTGACTATGGAATTATGCTGTATTCTATTAATTTTCATTCATAGTTTTACATTTTTTAAACAGTATTTGCCCTAATTATTAAAATGATTGTTATGAATTTTGATCTTTCTTTGTCATTCTTTTAATAATTATTTATTAACATTTTCTGTTATATATATATAGTACCATTGTGAAATCAGCCTAATTTTATTCAACATATTATACTCTATTTAATATTCATTTTAATGCTCTCAACTGTTACAAATTGGCCAGTGAAATTCACCTCAACCTGTATTCTGTGTCTTTTTTTATGATCTCTGTTTTGTTAGTCATTTCCTTATTTTTTGAATGCAAGAAGTTCTAGGCTCACCTGAGACTGACCCTATCCCAGCGCTAGAATCAACCATTACTCCAAGCAACACTGGTTTTGTTTCTAATGAGGTATTTGGAAACCAAAACTTGGAGTTTTTGTACTCATTGATACAGAAATAACTAAAAAATATATTTGTATATGTATTTACATGTGTGAGTTTCTCTTGATACCTCTACGTGCTCATTCAATAGTACAGGGTTTTTTGTTGCTTCTCCATCTGTCTCTCTTCAGTGTTAGAACACTGTCTCTTAAATATATCAAACATTTATTCATTTGCTACTAATACAATTCTCATAAAGTTACAATATTGCTGAACAAATACCAATAGAAACCACAAAACTCCAAATTAGATTTTAAGATTTATCTGTGACTGTATTTATCTTTACCCTGAAAGTATGTAGTCAGCATAATACTATATTCAAAACCTATTTGGATTAGTGCCTCTTTTTTGTTCTGTGCCATTATTTTATTCACTTGAAATGCAGGTAGTTTCATTTGATTCCGTTGGTTTTCAAAACATGATGGTTGTTATCAGATAATTTTAAGTCAAAATAAAGCATCATGAAGATGATCACTTCAGATACACTTTGAAATGATACCTTATATACATATGTGTGTGTTTTAATCTCATTATTATAAAACACATTTATATTCTACATGATACCAACACAATCAAATATGAAAAAGCTTTTTTAGTTCAGCTTTCTAAGATCAGTTTTCATTGGTGTCCAGAATGAATGAATCATACAAATAATGCCTATATAATTTTAAATAATTTGGAGCAAACTGTATGTAGTTGAGTGATTTGGATCCCTCTTATCTAGTCATATATATAATTTTTCAATTTCCTTTTAAAGATAGAGTATTAATTTGAAAATTTGTTACTCCTTGATCTTAGTATACATTTCAGGGAAAGGAAGCTTTTACATGTACAAAATTGATATTTTTGCAATATTTTGATGTGTAAATTAAGACAAAGTACTTCCTTATAGCTGACTAAGAACAGATGCATGTGACGAATGTAACAAAAACAGAAACAGATGGCATATCACATTTATAACATCTTAATTTATCCCTTTTATGTAACGCAATCACCGTAACAAGTATACTATATTTAACCAGTTTTCTTAGAATCTGCCAGTTTCCTAAAGAAACAAAATGTTTCTTTAAAATGTACTACATACATACATACACCCATACACAATGGTTTGCCGTTATTGTTATTGGGATGTAGAAACTTTCCCAATTAAAAACACAAGCACACACATCCACATTATATTTGCTGAATTTGCATGAGGCTATGTAGTTACTGATCTTCCACTGATCAATTAAAGTTCTAAATAAAGTAAGTTTCATGGGAAAATATTTTTCTATCACTAGCAGAAAAGGAGACATCTGTTTCCCTATCATTCCAAAAGCAACATTTGTGTAAATTCCTTTGTTTTTTTATGATACTCTTTCATGAATTTATCTTAAAAGTATTAATTCTACCACTTATTCCATGTCAGAGCACTTTGTTACATACATTTGAAGAACAAATTTTGATGCAAGATAAGTTCAGCTTTAAATATTAAGGAAAAGTTAAAGAAAGCGTTAAGGCAATTATATGAAAAATACGGATGTCTAAAATCCTCTCAGGCTATTGAAAATCAAGAAGGATATTTGTCCTGGATTATCCAGATTGGTAAAACTGACTAAATAATTCCTTAATTCTCTATTTGATTATTATTACATGATTACAGACTTGAATCAAACCAATGTTCATGACAAGTCTGGATAATTTGTGTTGCCAAATCCTCTTTTCTTCCAGAGACATTTTGTCAGTTTCTTAAAAGTTGCTTGCAATCTTTCTTGTCCTAAAGTATGAACATAAAGGTCACTTTGTAATACAGTCGAACATTTTCCCACACAATATAAAGTACATGCAGCCTTGGGAACAGCTAAATATGTTTCAACTTTTCATCAAGTTCTTTGTCACGTTATTGACTAACCTATAGTCCCAACATTTAAACTTTTAAGGAAAACTTATAAAATTAACCTGCCTGGGGGCGCCTGGGTGGCTCAATGGGTTAAAGCCTCTGCCCTCGGCTCAGGTCATGATCTCAGGGTCCTGGGATCGAGCCCCACATTGGGCTCTCTGCTCAGCGGGGAGCCTGCTACCCCCTCTCCCTCTGCCTGCCTCTCTGCCTACTTGAGATCTCTTTTTCTCTGTCAAATAAATAAATAAAATCTTTAAAAAAAAAATTAACCTGCTTATGGTTGAACTTAAAGCATACAGATACAATCAGGGTTTCATGATGATAGAGTCTCACTGTGGGAAATGTTATGAAAACATGTTCTTTGACCTCTCTTTGTGCATGTATTTATAGATCTATGTATATAATAGCATTAATTCTTCTTACTGCAAGTAGATGAACATAGATAAGTAATAGATAGATGTAGCTATAGATAAACATGTAACAAACATAAGTAGAACATAGTAAATTAACATATAGAAGATTTTTTTTAGCACAAAGTGGTTATTACAATCTAATTTCCTGAAAATATTATGGATTGGGCTATCAATGAAAGAAAACAAAAACTGAGCACTAAGAGGTGCTGGGGACCAGCCTAGGCAGTTCAGGGGTTCCTGAAGGATGGACGGTATCAGTGAAAGGAATAAGAGAGCCAGAGGTTTCTTTCAATCACCAGGCAGGCATCTATCTCTGTCTTACTGGTTTTTGACTCTTTATTTATAGGCAGCAGGGTATATGAAAAACAGTCAATGATTTTCTTAGATAAGGAGGCTTAGATCAACAAAAGTATTTTTGCAGAACCTATAGTTCTTTCTAAGACCAACGTAGAGACAGGCTTATCTCATTTTGAACAGCAAGATCCTTAACAACAATTTTTATGACTCTGTTTCTATGTATTGGATAAAGGTTTAGTCACATATACCTTCTGCACATTAATCAAAGGAAAAGGGGTGACATTTGAGTTTATTATAGAAAGGCCCAAGCTGTTTGTACAAGCCCTTTTTTGCTGCTGGGTGAGCAGACACCTGGGAGCCTCATCCTGTGTGTACTTCAGCAAAGTCTGAAGTAAAACTCTATTGTCTTTATATTTAACCCCGCCTACCTTAAGTGTACTCCCCATTGTAAGGGAATGCAGGTGTTGGCATGGCGAGGGTGGAATGTGAACCCCTAGGGGGGAACTAAGGTTGGCTGTGGATCATTAAAGGCCTGTGTAACTTTTTGGCCTTTCAGTACCTTATCATCTTATCTGCAATAATTTGGTGGATAAACATCTGTTCTAACAGTTTTATGGCGGGGAAATGGTTGGGTCGCTTTATGTAGTTTCTGTAGGGAGATCTCGGTCTGGTTAGAAGTGGGTTGAGTGGGTTGGAGCCTCAACTTGAGCAAAGGGCTTAGGCCAAAAAGAAGAAGAATCCTGGTAACATAAAAAGAGGCAGGAGGAGATACCAATCTTGTCCCATATGGCGGGAGCTGTGCAAAGGCTGCCCCGCCCTCACCGCAACCGCGTCAGGTGGTGAGGCTTCCGCTGCTCTCAGCAAAGAGGTTTTTGTTTTGTTTTGTTTTTTGTTTTTTCCTTGTATAGACATACAAAGTGATCCCAATTATAAAGCAATATATTTTTAAGGCAAAGCTACATCCAATCGACATAAATCTAATCTTGGCTATTTTTTTTTTTTTTTTTATGTTGTTAGACTTACAGCTTGGAAATATAGTGAGGTTTTTGGTCATTTTAGTTAGAGTTCACCACAAGAATGCAAATTTTGATAACCACTGAAGCAGAAGGCTGATGAGTCAGATTAAAAAGCAATCAAACTAATAATTAGTTTACCTACCTAATACTATCTCTTTGACTATGAGTATTTCTTTAAATGTTCACTGCATAATGTTAATAGCTTCCCTACCACAGTGACACTTGCAATTACAGATAAGGTATGCAAACATATTTATACTCTAGTAAGGTCTTTAACCAGAAAATAATGTTGTGCTAATATCATTTTGTTTAAGATTATGAGGTATCATTAACTTGGTGTTCATTCTAAGGTATAGAAGTGATTAATTAGTCATGACAACCTGGTATATGAAACATAATTATAAAGTCATCCAGCAAGTCAGTCTTTTTCCTGTTTGTATAATGCTTTCTTAAATTAAAATATAATGGGGTTTGGAACATAATTAAGATAACACAAGGCAAATCTCTCACACACACACACACACACCCCTTAAGAAACAATACCATTTATAGATAAAGAATTCTGAGTTTAGAAAATTACATAATATAACTATGTTTATAGAAACAAGTTTTATTGGGGCGCCTGGGTGGCTCAGTGGGTTAAAGCCTCTGCTTTCAGCTCAGGTCATGATCTCAGGGTCCTGGGATCAAGACCCACATAGGGCTCCTTGCTCAGCAGGGAGCCTGTTTCTCCTTCTCTCTCTGCCTGTCTCTCTGCCTACTTGTGATCTCTCTCCCTCTCTATCAAATAAATAAATAAAATCTTAAAAAAAAAAGAAACGAGTTTTATTTAAGGTAAAGTTATGCCCAGTATGTTGTGTACATTTAAATAAATGATGCAATGATACAAATTCAAATCACGTTATATTTTGTATTGAGAACTAACTAGTACCTGGGATTTATATTATCTGATATATATTATCTGATATATATTATCTAATCAAATGGGGGGATTCAGTCAGAGCCAGGAATGTAAATAAGCATAACAGTGGGTAAGAAAATAATGATATTCACTCACTGATCCAATATTGATTGGACCCGACTAGGTGTGAGGCATTGAACTCCATACTTCATACGTTATGGTTAGATTCAGAGATAATTAAAACTGAAACCTGTCCCTGGGAGAGAATTTTATAGGTGACAAAAATGAGGACCATGTGGAGTGCTTTGGGAAAAGAGAGGAGATAAGAATAATTAAGGATTGGGAAGTATAAAATGAAGGTAGAGGGGAAACAAGCAAGAAAATATCTATTAAGGTGGCAGCATTTTTCTGCTTCTTTGACAAGAAGAGGTATTGGTATATACACGTGAAAATGAAGGACAAATGGGAATACATCCAAAAGAAAATACAGAAGTTAAGATATAGAGGCATAAAAACATAAAGTGTATGAAAGAATGTATCGCACATTTTCTATTATAATTAAAATTCATTTTTTCAAGCGTAAGACTTTCCCAAAGCTCAAAAATATTACTTGGAATTAAAACTGTGAAGTGTGAGTCAAAGCTTGAAATCAGATTCTGTACTGGACACATGTTATTTTCTTCAACCAAGAATCTATTTACCCTTCTGGTTGAACAATACACAGCAAGAGGGCCTCATGGGCACATGGCCAGTGCGGTAGCACAGAGCTCCATGCTTAGAAAGGCCCCATGCTTAGTTTTATAATCTCTTGCTGCTGTCTTGAAATCCTTAATATTTTTTAACACAGAACCCTGCAATTTCATTTTGCACTTGGCCCCTAAACCATGCAACTGTTCCAGACAGTGCATTTAACTTTTTGGGGGAAGTATACAGCCTCCTCTCCTTTGAATGGGCCTTGACTTGTCTTGGGCTGTTCAGATAATTGCATTATCTGAATTCAGGTAGAATCATAGGAACATTAGTCTGAATCATGAGTGAAAGTCAGGCCAAAGCTGATTGCTTCTTCACTGTTGCTTTTCTCCTTTGAACTAGAAGCTAAACAGGTTTTAGTTAGATCTGGAATGGATGAAGTCTTCTTGGAGCCATGATGAAAAAGTCCCGGTGAGATGCCAGCCAGCACCAAGAGGAGAGTGAAGCTGAGGCAGGATTTGCATGGGCTCCTGATCCACCATTTGAGCTCCTAGAACAGGCTGATTTGAAGCCGGCCAAATTTCTGAACATTTTCCACTGAGAGCGAATTCTCCATTTGCTTCAGCTAAGTTTCATTGCATTCCTCTGCCTTTTGCAATAGAAAGAATCCTTATAAAAATGCACTTAATGGAAACAGTAAAGAAAAAGTTTCTTTTTTTATCTTAATGTTTTATAAAAGCTCTTAGATAAATATTGGGATTGTGGCCAAATTATAACTCACATTTTTCCAGTGAGAAAAATACAAAATCAAAAGCACTACTGTAGTAGTGGGAGCACCACCCCACTCCACACCCATCTTCTCCGTCAGTGGCCCCCTCACAACACACCTTTCCTCTGTCCCAAGTGCATAGAGCACAGTTATGAGAACTGGCATTTATCCACTATTTTTAAATAAAAAAAAACCATAAAATTTTGTAGATGTAAAAGAATTTACTTGAATTCTCTCTACCTTTATATTTAGTAATATAGTTTATTTTCTAATCTGTCAGAAATACATTGTTTTTTAAATGTTTAACTATTAGGGCGCCTGGGTGGCTAAGTGGGTTCAGTCTCTGCCTTCGACTCAAGTCATGATCTCAGGGTCCATCGGGCTCTCTGCTCAGCGGGGAGCCTGCTTCCCCCTCTCTCTCTGCCTGCCTCTCTGCCTATTTGTGATCTCTCTCTCTGTCAAATAAATAAAGCCTTAAAAAAAATAAATGTTTAGCTATCTGTGTTTTATCCCCTATAAAATATTTATTATATCCTTGCTTGATTGAAAGTCATTTACTAAAAGACCGTCTATAGGTATAACGCTTTACCAGTTTGGGCACCTGTTTAATAATTGTCTCTACTAGATTAAATATAAGTGATTTATTGATTAATGTCATGAAAAGATAAAAGAAAAAAAAAGCTTTGCTACAATGGAAGGTAAAAGCCATCACTTTTTTAACATAAGTTGCCATTCTTGAAAGGTAGGTTTGTTTTTTTCAATTCCATGTCATGATGGTATTTATCATATTTTGCTTACAATTTTGGACGTGACTAATGTAGTTAAGCAAAAATGGCATGTTCAAAAACAGATATGAAACTAGAAGCAGAAATTCTGCAATATGCAATTTACATATCTTCAAATATATTGCCATATTTTGTTAAAATCTTAAGATGGCATTGATTATAAGATGCATCATTATTTTATGTAACACAAAGAAATGAAGAAAAGGCTTCCAAATAACACTGAATCACTTATGAGACTCATTAAATATGAAGACTATGCAAAACAGAATCAAGAACATGTGGGGGGGGAATGCCTGGGTGGTTCAGTGGGTTAAGCCTCTGTCTTTGGCTCAGGTCATGATCCCAGAGTCCTGGGATCCAGTCCCACATCAGGCTCCTTGCTCAATGGGGAGCTTGCTTCTCGGTCTGCCTGCCACTCTGCCTGCTTGTGCTTTCTCTCTCTCTCTCTCTCTCTACCTCTCTCTCTCTCTGACAAAATCTTTTTTTTTAAAAAGAACATATCATTAAAAATGGCAAATTATTTTTCAGTATATGTTTCCACTAACAATATATGAGAGACTAGTTTCTGTTTGCCTGACCCAGTACTAAAGGTTGTCCGAATTTAATTTTTGCTATATTTAAATTGTTCTTCTTAGTGATGAATTAGAAAATAATTTAATGCATTTATTATCATTCAAGTTTTCTGTGTGTGATGCATTATCTTCTGAATGTTTTTACTGACTTTTGTTTCTCTTCTTATTTTGTTACAATTGCTAATGTATTCCAGATTATTTTTTATTTTTTAATTTATGCATGTCATAATTATTGTTATCCAATTTTTAGTTGAACTGTTCAAACTTTCTTAACATAAATTTTTTTTTTTTTAGGCTTCATTTTTAAGGCAATTTTAGGTTTACAACAAAATTCAGAGAACAAGACAGAGATTTTACATATATTCCACGGTCCCAGGCATACATAGCTTCCTCCCGCATTACCACCACCAGAGAGGAACATTTTCTACTAAGGATCAACTTACATTGACATATTACAATCATCCCAAGCTCATAATTTACTTTAACGTTGACCCTTGGTGTTACATTTTACATGTACATCTATGCTTATTTTGAATTAATTTTTGTGAAGTGTGTAAAGACTTGTATCTTGATTCATCTTTTTGTGTGTTAATGCCCAGCGTTTATTGAAGAGATCATCTACTCCATTGTGTTGCCTTTGACTATTTTTTGACGATTAGCTGACTATATTTACAGCGCTCCCTTTCTGGGTTCTCTATCCTGTTGCATTTGTCTATTTTCTGTTTTCAACAGTTTCAGACTGTCTTGATTACTGTAGCTTCATAGTAAGTCTTAAAGTCAAATATCGTCAGTCCTCCAATTTTGTTTTTCTCTTTCAGTGTTGTGCTGGCTATTTTCAGTCTTTTGCCTCTCCACATGAACTTTAGAATCTGCTTGTCACTACCCATAAAATAACTTGCTGGGATTTTAATTAAGATTAGATTGAGGGGCGCCTGGGTGGCTCAGTCGTTAAGCGTCTGCCTTCGGCCCAGGTCAGATCCCAGGGTCTTGGGATCGAGCCCCGCATTGGGCTTTCTGCTCTGCAGGAGGCCTGCTTCTCCCGCTGCCATTCCCTCTGCTTGTGTTCCCTCTCTTGCTGTGTTTCTCTCTGTCAAATAAATAAAATCTTTAAAAAAAAAAAAAAAAAAATTAGATTTAGAAGCAGAAGTTCTTCATATTAATGCGGCCACATTTATTTGTCTTTTCCTTATAGTTTTACTTTTGTGTTCTATTTAAGAAATGCTTCTCTATGTTAAAGACATATACATATTCTCTTAAATTAAAAATATTTTAATGTTGTCTTTATATTTAAGTGATTAATCTGTCTTGGATCATTTTAAATGTGTGTGATGTGAGGTGGGACTTGCCATTTCCTTTCTTTTCCCAAGTGGATAAATCAATCACTTAGTGATCATTGGTTGATTAATTCATCGTCTTTCATTGATAAACCACCATTGCCATAAATAATGTGTTTATATATGTTTGGGTCTGTTTGCTGTCTATTCTATTTCATTGTACTGATAATGCATCCTCATTTCAATCTATATTATTTTGTAGCTAATTTACAGTTAATCATAATATCTGTACAGCTAACTACCTCATGTAGATAATTTTCAGAAACACATTTTGGCCCTTATTGGCTTTTTGTATTTCCTTATATATTTCAAGTTCCATGAAGACCAATTTTGGGATTCTTATTGACATTTCTCTAAGTGAGCAGATCAATTTGGAGAGAATGGTCATCTTTTTTTGAGACTTAGTTTTCTTATACATCAATATTACATCTACATTGATTTTATGTCTTTTAATGAATTCTATATCTCTCTAAAAATAAATTATTCATTGTTTGTAAAACTCAATACCTCATATCCCAAATGCTTCTTGTCTTTGTAAATTTCAGAATTTGTAGAACAATTTTATAAGCAATTGTTTAAATAAGATACTGTATTGCTAATATGTAAAAATTCAATAGATTTATGCAGTCATCCTATAACCATCAACCTGCTGAACTCTATTAATTTTAATAATTTCTAAATTATTAATTTTTTTCTGTTCTATATGTAGACAACTTTATTTCACAAGAAAAGACATGGGAGAGTTATTATAATTTCAATATTTTAAAATTTTAAATTTTAAAATTAGCCTTAAACCCTGCTTCTAGTCTGTGTTCCAAATAGCTGGCAAGAAAATGTAATCTTTACCATTCCTATTATTCCTATACACTTTACCATTACCTATTACCATTCCTATACACTTCCTGTACTTGCATAAAGTTTGGAAAATTTATACGTTTTCCAGAAAAAAAAAAAAAAAAAGGAGAGGTCTCAGGGCTCCTGGGTGGCTTAGCCAGTTAAGTGTCTGCCTTCCCTCAGGTCATGGTCCTGGAGTCCAGAGATGGAGCCCCATGTCAGGCTCCCTTCTCAGCAGGAAGAGAGCTTCTCTCTCTCCGTCTGTCCCTCCCCCTCCCGCTCATGTTTTCTTTCTCTCTGTCTGTCTCTCTCTCACTCGATCATTCTCTCTCCGTCAAATAAATAAAATCTTAAAAAATATATTTCAAAAAAGAGGTGTCTCAAGTCCCTAGTCCATTATAAGCACCCCGTTTATTTCTCCAGCCCACATGGATCCTTGAAATCTCCTATTGATGTTCTATGTAATGGTTAGGAAACTGCCAAGTCTCAAAATTCTGGCACACAAGCCTCTCCAGAGATATACCACATAGCCCTTCCCTAGGGGCTGTTGTTCCTTCCTCAAGATGCTTCAGAGAGCCGTGTAAATGCTTCCAACATTCTTGGACACTTTCCACAGCTGTTGGAACCCACCATCTCCTATCTGCTTTCCTTGAGGCTCTATATCTTCTGCCCTGCACAGCATCCCCATTTCTGCACATCATCTTAGCATAATCTCTTTAAAGGTTTTATGGAAAAATACAAAAAGCTGCTTATTTCAAGTAACTTTCTGTTTTGTTTTTTGTTTTTTGCTTAGGGAGAAGGGTGTCATGGGGAGAAGGGGCAGGAGAGAAGAATTATTGCTTATAAATCAAAGGTATTTGGTAGAACATAAACATGTACCATAAATACATTACCACACCTGTAACAGAGATTTGCTGGTGGGGAACAGGGGATTGAGATATGAACTACTCTTATCTCTTAGTTCTATGCTCACGGTAACACATATGTATACATCTGTTGTATTCATTTCCCATTGCTATCATAAGAAGTTACCACAAACTTAGTGGTTTACAATTTATCACCTTATATTTTTAGAGGTCAGAAGTCCAGAATCAGTCTCACTGGGCTTAAGTCAGGGTGTTGACAGAGCTGTTCTTTCTGGAATGATTTTTAGAAGCTGTCTGCATTCTTTGACTCATGGGTCCTTCTTCACATCTCAGCAACCTTCTGCTTTGGTAGTTACATGTCTTACTCTTCACTTGGATGCCTGCCTCATTCGTACAAGGACCCGCATGATCATATCAGGACTACTCAAATAATCCAGGTTTATCTCTCCATCCTAAGATCTTTAACATAATCCCATCTCCAAAATCATTTTTGCTGTATAAATTAACTTTCACTGGGTTCACTGGGTGTTAGGACACATGTTTTTTTGGGGAGGTCATTATTTGGCTTATGACCTCTGACTATTTAACTTTGGTATTTTCATGCTCCATAGGGATTTCAATTAAAAAATGTCATGTTTAATTTTAATATTCTTTTTTTTTAAATATTTTATTTATTTATTTGACAGAAAGAGAGAGATCACAAGTAGGTAGAGGCAGGCAGAGAGAGAGGGGGAAGCAGGCTCCCTGCTGAGCAGAGAGCCCGATGCAGGGTCTCGATCCCAGGACCCTGAGATCATGACCTGAGCCGAAGGCAGAGGCTTTAACCCACTGAGCCACCCAGGCGCCCCTAATTTTAATATTCTTACAGATTCTCTTATGTATCTCAGTTGATGGGAGCAACTTGCTCAAGAGCATGCCTGATCATCATCCTTTTCTCTTTTCTCCCACATGAAACAATTTTCTAAATCCGTTATTACATTTTCCTGGAATATTTGCTGAACTCACCCATTCCTTTAATTCTGATTGAGTTTTGATCTTAATTGTTGTATCATCTCTTGCTCATTTACCACGAGAAATTTGGCAATTTTCTTGTCATTGGACTCACTGCCCCCCAGTCATTTAACCCTACAGTCACCAGAGTGATTTTTCTAAAACACAATCTGATCCTTCCACTTCTCTTCTCAACAGAAAATCTTACAATAGGAAGTTGAATTGTACAATAGCTTCCTATTGTTTATTAGAGAAAAGCAAAATGCTTGGAACTGGTTGCCAAAGCATTGCCTAGACTGTACAGAATGGAGTGACAGTGTGATTGAAGTTCCCCACTGGACTGAATGCTCCACCACCCAGACACCAGGACTCCTCTTGCTTCCTATGGACTATCCAGTGATAGGCACAGTCTATGTTTTATTGGTTTATAAAGGATGGACGGGCTTTTAGAATCTGGTCTTTCTCTTTTAAGTTCTTCCTTTACCAATTACACACACACACACATACACACACACACACACACATCCGAAAAATCATGTTGTACTGAATTAATTTTTGTTTTCCAACAAATTTTAACATCGCTTTGTTTCTTTTTCTCCTTGACTTAATGGGGATTTCCAGTAATTTCTGTCTGAAGTGTCACTTTCTAGTTAAAAATAAGATAAAAAATGAGTATTAAAAATGTACATCTGTTGTCTTGAAATGAGTCCGTGCCATCTGCTGGCAACCTCCTATCCTGTTGAATAAATGAACAATTATATTTAAACCTACAAATTCTAAATTAAATGTTTCTAGTTCACTGTGTGTGTGTGTGTGTGTGTGTGTATGTGTGTGTGTGTCTAATACTTAAGAATGCATGGCCAAGGGGCTCACATAGTTTACAGGGAATTAAATGTAGGACTTTGGGACTTGTATTTGATTTCCACTGCCATTAAAAACTTACAACAAACTTAAAGGCTTCAAACAACACAAATGCATTGTTTCCTAATTCTGTAGGCAGACTTCTGAGTTGGCGTAACCGGTATCTCTGCTGAGGGTTTCACAAGCCAGAATCAGGATAGCAGCTGGCTTTACTCCTGTCACGAGATGCTGGAGAGGATCTGTCCCCAGGCTCATTCAGTTTGGTGATCGGATTGCTATGCTCCAACCCCCACTGAAGTGTGATTCAAAAGGCAGCACACTTTAACTTTCCAGGCTTTCCCTCCTTCCCCTTCCCCAATGATAGCTTCCTTCCCTGTGACATCTCTCCTGACTTCCAGAGCTCCTCCTGAAGCTGACTCCTCTGCCTTCCTGTCTGCTATTTAAAGGCACTTGTGACCATAGTAGGTACACCCAGATTATTGAAAAATTATTGAAAAATCATCTCCCCATTTTGTTGTCAGCTGACTCTTAGCCATAATTCCATCGCAAAGTCCCTTCCCTTTCAGACAGCACCTAGATGAGTTCTTGAATAACCAAGGCAAAGCCATCTTGTGGGGAGAGGAAGAGCTTTAGAATTCTGCCCGCACAGTACTGAAGAGGGAGAAAGAAATTGTAACCTATTATTAGAGAGAGTGGCCTCAAGAAATATTTGAAACCTTCAGGACACTGTCTATAAAAGTGAGGCAGGAGCTAGAGGCTATAGAAAGAAACAATGAGAGTTTTGTTAGATATTAGGACCCTTTAAAATCTCCCTTTATATCTCTTATATTTTAACCTAGTTTATTTTTGCTTCTTTCTCCTCTCTCCTCTCTAGAATTAATAGTAAACTGGTTTAAACTAAAATAGTCTCTTTGTTATCTTTATGAACTAATAAAAAAAATAGACAAGCCGAGGACACGCATTCTGGTCTGCTGCAGGCTCGAGCGAAACAGGAGGCCAGGTGGGAGCCGTGTGTGTTGTGGGCCGAGGAGAAAAGAGGACACAGATTGTTTGCCTGAGGCCTGCAGGAACAAAGTGAAGTCTGAGCTGGCAAACTAGCCACAAAAGAATTATTCAAGATTAGGAGACATACTTTGTTTTTAAGACTTAATTACCCCAAGCCAAGCATTTAGAGTGATTATTGCGGTTCTTTAATATTTTTGATGCTTTGGTTTGTTTCCTGCTAAGTCCGCTGTATAGATGATCTAAAAAAATATGTAGTGTCTTTGATTTTTATAAAGACGAATGTATTTAGAGAGCAATATGGCACATGACGTTATTTTTAAAATATAGCCTGATATTTGATATTTATATGTGAAAAGAGTACAAATGTTCTTTAGTTTCTTTTTACACTCTGTTGAGATTTCTGAATTTTATAAGTATTTATTGTATTAAGTGTGAAAAGGAATACGTATTATTTTAAGATTTAAATAACTGCTAAGAAGTTGTGCGGTTTTTGCATTATTGGTAGCATCTACTATTATTTTTCTTCTTCTTATTTCCTGTTATATTTTAATCTTTCATCCAATGAAAAGTATATGCAGAGGCTCTAAAATTTGCCACGTGCTGCAGTATAAAAATGAATGAGGCAGTCCCGGCCTTGGATACAATCAGCACGTTGTGAAAAGACCCTCAAAAAAAAAAAAAAATCCATTCACTGAATATAGAAAATGCTACAAGTGGGGAAATTTCTAAAAGTCAGCCTAAAAACATAACTGTTTTAGTATGTGAAGTAATCAACCCATATTAGTACTAGCCTGTGGAGAGGGTTTATTTTGTAGATCACCTCTTGAAGGGAGATTTAATCTACATGTTTTTGGGGTTGAATTATGACACATTTTATGTGAAGAAACTCATTCTGATATCAGATATTTCATTTCTGCAACAATAAAGTAGGTTTTGTATATATAGATGCATTCTTTTCTACCTGCAGTAGTTTCGAATTCTCATTGTGTTTCCTAGATATTTCCAAAGTTGTTTTTTTCTTCATTTCATATGATAAAAATTATTTTCTTACATTACTAAAATTCTGTGAAAAAGTCGTTTGAAATTACTGTTGTAAATTGACCACCATAAAGTAACTATTAAACCATAAAAATAACTAGAATTATATTTTGCATACATAAAATGAAGATCACAGGAAATACTTTGGTGAAATTTTGCCAAAGAAATACAATATATGAACACACTCAAAAGCACATCGATTATTTCACCTTCTCTTTCAATGCGAAATAAAAATTATATAATTGATCCTAAAGTGTCAATGACCATCTTAGAAAATTCCCATCCTGGGGCTAAATCATGAACTATCATGGAAAGTTTCATCCATCAACCGCTTTTGAAACATGCATCTATTATAAAAATCATTAAGGTTAACCAGTCACTCAAAGTGAGATTTTTTTTTTTAAGATTTTATTTATTTGAGAGAGAGAATGAGAGAGAGAAAGCATGAGAGGGGGAAGGTAGGAGGGAGAAGCAGATGCGGGACTCGATCCCTGGACTCTGGGATCATAACCTGAGCTGAAGGCAGCTGCTTAACCAACTGAGCCACTCAGGCGCCCTCAAAGTAAGATTCTTTTTTTTTTTTTTTAAGATTTTATTTATTTATTTGACACAGAGAGAGAAAGAGAGTGAGAGAGAGAGATGACAAGTAGGCAGGTAGAGAGAGAGGGGGAAGCAGGATCCCTGCTGAGCAGAGAGCCCAATGTGGGTCTCGATCCCAGGACCCTGAGATCATGACCTGAGCCAAAGGCAGAGGCTTTAACCCACTGAGCCACCCAGGCGCCCCTCAAAGTAAGATTCTTGAATAAAATAATTTTGAATGATGTTACTCTAAAAACACTGAGGTTCTTAACACTCAACCCTTGAAAATGACTAGGAAACACAATGAGAATTATTTCCACAATAATTTATGATACAAATTCTTTCGTTTCAATGATACTATCACTGTGTCAAAGGAATTGTTCCATCATGAATTGAAAGGGAATTTTATCATAAAAATACAAAATGAACACATACCCCAAAGACAAACCTGAACCAAAATCACAGTCAATGCATATAAGTATCATTATTTTCTAAGAAGTATATATGCAAATATACATATGGGGTGTGTGTGTGTGTGTGTGTGTGTGTGTGTGTGTGTGTGTGAGAGAGAGAGAGAGAGAGAGAGAGAAAGAAGTGAATTTGTAATATTCTTTTGAGGTTAATGACAGTAGCAAGAGAGAGTGACATTTTTTGTTTTATTTTTCCTTTGAACTAGCTCATGCCTGTTTATTCAGATGGATGATTTTAAAGGTAATAACAAATTAAGATTTGTTGAATGGTTTCTTAGACAAGTTTTTACAAGTAAAAATAATTATTAAGCCATTCAGGAATGAGTTAAGAGACATACCAGTTTTTTCTCTTTATCAGTTTGGCAATGAGATATGAAAAGGAAGGGGTATTTAGATTAGGAGAGATATATTTAAACACCTGAAACCTGAAGCAGAATTTCTGTAAAATATGGAGTGGCCTGAAAGAATACATACCTGATCTTCTCGTCTGAGCCTGTGATCAAAAGCATTTTTTTTTACTTGTCTGAGAGCAGAATGACCCTGGTCTACATCTCCCCTTTGCACCCTGAGACACTGTACATTGCCTTTCTACACAGGGCTTATTGTTACTCCTGCACTCACAATGCTTTGAGAGGGGATAGAAGAAAATTCTATCTCTCACTCAACTCTCATGTACTTTCATGAGTGAATGGTAGGTATTATGAGGAATATATACTAGCACTTGGAATATCAAACTGGTCATTCCAGAAGTCCAGAAACTACTGGAAACTTAATGAGTGTTATAGTGAGAGAGAGTCTTAACTTGTTAGAGAGTTTGGAGGGTACCAAGCAGAAATGATTTTGAGAAAATATAAATTGTTACAAGGTATCATACGACTGTTCTGAATGCTTTGTTTCTGTGAATCATGTTAAAGATGGAATTCAGGCTGTCATTCTGCACCAGCAGGTATTCAAGGCTCAATAAAAGATCCCCATTTTTTTCTGAATCTCAAAAGCATAATTATTTGTCTCTGCTGTACAACTAGAGTCTAAGGGTACATCTCTAGCTTGACTTCTTCAATTGCAGGCAAAAGTAGGTGGTGATCTGTAAATATTTTAAGGGAATTCTGCTGTATACATTAAGATACATACCTTTTTTTAAATGTGCATCAGTAGAAGTATAAAATAATATATGTGATGTATCAGATGGATAAAGGAAAGAAAGAGTCTAGGTATTTTATGTAGGAAGGGATTTCATCTTGAGTGTTTACAAAGTAGACGGGAAAACAGAAAAGCAAGCTCTATTCCGAGGCTCCTGCAAGAACGTTACAGAAGTGCGCGAACCATACTGCCACTCAGTTTGCTGACATGGGGCTCAGCCAGAAACAGGATATCATTGCTGCTTCCATAGCTGCTCCTCACACCCAGCACACAAACTGCAGTAGAAGGATGTCCCAGGGATGGCTCATACTCCAATGTCCTTGGTCCCACCAGCATCGCTCAAGTACTGTAGTAAAGTGACTTATAACTAATTTTTGCTTCCAAGTCTTAAAAAGTACACAAAATATATAATAGAAATCCCTAAGTACAAGAGTTTTGGCCATATACTCTCTCATCTTCCAGAATTCTTGACTAAGTGAGATAGAACATTATATTGGATGGAGCCCATGCAGAAAACCCTGCACATAATCGTATGACCTAGTAAACCATGTACACAAATAATCCCATTTGAAATAAAATGATGTGATGTTTCTGTCAGCAGTGCAGATTCAATTTATTTGAATCTTTCAAATTTTTAAAAAACCATTAATTATTTTGATATTGCTGTTTCAAAATCATATTATCAAGTACTATTCAGATACCCTAATATAACTGGTTAATGATCTTAAACATTGCTCAATTCCTGAATATTTAAGTTTTATAAATTTCTTAGTTGTCTATAGTATCTCTTGGAATACAAGTAGGTTTAAATAATTAAATGTCCCATGATTTGGTGTTAGTTGCTAAACTATCTGAGCCTCATTTTATTCTTCTGTGAAGCAGAGATAGTAAGAATTGAATGCCCAGAAATTTAAACAAAGTAATAGAATACAAAGCTAAGGAAAGGACTTCTATGTGTTAAGCATTCAAATATTAACTACAATTATGAGAAGATGGCCACGATTATGATCGATGATGGAGAAATCAGAGAAGACTCTCATTGATATACCTCCAACATTTGTGCATGAAAAAAAGTGTTTTCATTGTATATGAGTAATATTTTGATATAGTGGATACTTAGTAGTAGTATTTTTCTCTTTCACACTTAAGACATTACCAGCATCACAGAGATAACTTGTCTTTATATTTCTTTGGATGCTGGAAATTCAAACTTGTTATCAGGTTACATGTTTTCTAATTATTTCCTTAATTTTGTCAGGAGCTATATGAGCATCTTACCCCATGCTTGAGATCTACCTTGAATTTGTTACTATATATTTACCCAAGTAGATAGCATATAATATTATTATACATACTCTATATAATTTATATATATCTGTGTATATATTATGTACATGATTATATTATTATAATTATTGTATTATATCATATAGTTATGTAATATATATCCCTGGATATATTATCTAAGCATTTTTTTTTTTAAAGATTTTATTTATTTGACAGAGAGAAACACAGCGAGAGAGGGAACACAAGCAGAGGGAATGGTAGCGGGAGAAGCAGGCTTCCTGCAGAGCAGAGAGCCCAATGCGAGGCTTGATCCCAGGCCCCTGGGATCTGACCTGGGCCAAAGGCAGATGCTTAACGACTGAGCCACCCAGGCGCCCCTATCTAAGCATTTTTATTCTCTTTTATCTCTAATTTTTTCAATCTTGTGATATTTTCAAATACTCTTTTTCTTAAAGACTAGTTTAGAATTAAAGATATTTTACAAAGTTAGCACAGAATTGTTATATATCCCATACCCAGATTCCCCTCTTTTTAAGATCTTATATTACTATGCTATATTTAACACAACTAATAAAACAATGTTGATGCATTATTATTAGCTAGAGTTTATACTTTATTCTTATATCCATAATTTTTAACTAATATGTATTTTTTATTTAGTACTTATTTAGTATTAATAGTATTTGAAAACAAGATCTGAGTATCTGAGTGTTAGGTGTACTTGTTCTTAGAAGGTCAATGCTTCTAGGCCCTCAGGAAACAGCAGTTGGAAAAGTGTATGTGTGTGAGGGGGTATTACTGTTTCATAATTATTCATCTGTGTCTATATTGAGCTAAACATGAGTCCATACTCATGTGTCCAACTCCAATCTACCATCACATGGCTCATTCTAGCCTCCCCAAGCCTGCTTATTTATAACTTTCCACTCCAACAGTGAGAAAAAGAGCTCTCACCATCTACCATCCACTTACTTATTTGTTCAATCCCAGTGGTAAGGAAAAGTGTAGTGGCTCAGAATTGTTAACCTGACGCACAGAGAAATAACTTGGCCAACTAGAGTACGATGCCTGTCTACAATGATTTTATCTTTAGTCTTAACAGTTTGCACTCATTTCCAAAACTGTTTAGGTCAATAACCTTTCCCCTCACTCCTTCCATTTAATTGTTTAGTACTTAAAATATCGTTTTGTGGGTGGGTTTCTTTCTTTGTCCATCTGCATTCCATTGTGGGATCACTCATCTTAATTCATTTTTTTTCAAAAGTTCTATACACTAAGGTTCACTCATTTTGCTGCATCTTCCTATGGGTTTTGACAAATGCATAGTGTTATGTCCTCACCATTACATTATCATACAAAATAGCTCCATAGCCCTAAAATATGTTCTTTTTCACTATTCAGAAAGTTATAACTATCTGGGAATAGTGTTCTGGGGGACACCCACACCCATTCTCATTTCTTTGGTGGATATTAGGCTGCTGGCCTTCACAGCTAACTCACTGTAAAGATAACTGAATCTTGAACTCACCAATATTGAGGGGGGTTGAGAATAGTAGAATCCATTAAAGAAAAAGAGTAGAAAGAATTCAATGACTTCAGAGTGAAATCAGAAACTATTTCAAAACACAATAGGAAAAAAAAACAAAAAAAAACCACAATAGGGAATCAACTATGTTGACAGCAAATGAATAGACCCAAAAAATGATCAGAGAAAACATCCCAGATATTGAAAACACTGTGACAAACATGAAAAGAAAAAAAATCAATAGCATGATGAAGATAGAAAACACAAATGGAATTAATTGAATAGAGAAGTAAGTAGAGAATACCATTAAATTTAGATTAAATTCAATAAGTATAATCAGAGAAACAGAAATCAGTCCAAGAAAAACCACTCTATATTAAATGTGGCAGACAAAGAGCAATTTTTTGAAATTAAATATCAAGTATTGATAATCAAAGAAAAGATTCTGAAATACTTGAAGGTACTTGAGTCCTATGTTTCTCTTAAGTAGTACTAAAGATTTCCCTTTAAGTCTTCAATCAATTAATTGTTAAGAATCACATACACACAAATTAGAAAGATTAATAATGAACAGTTTAAAGTTACAAAGCCAAGGAGTAACAGAATAAATGGTTCCTATAAAACATTAAGGAATCTTAAATTTTTCTACCTCAAATCTCAACAAATATTGTAGAAATAGATATCAGGTTTTTTTTGTGTTATTTCTTCTTAAAAAAGAGATCAATAATGTGTAAAATTGACTGACTTTATCTTTCCATTTAGTCTAATTATTATTATTATATAACTTTTTAAGCCACAGATACAAAAAATTAATCATAGTCTGTATATGGTACAATATATCACTGGTCTGCACAAAAGCCTCATTTATTTTATTTATATATTTTTTCATTCTATCGCTTCTCAGCCTTTTGGCTAAGATCAAGTGTAGTATCTGTTCTTAGCAGTCTATATATTTATTCATTCCATTTTATTTCCATTCATTACTTCCATTCCCTACTTGCAGCATAAGAAAACATTCTGATGTATTTGATTATAATCATTTTAGTTGTGTGTGTTCTTTTTTTCTTTTAAAGATTTTATTATTTATTTGAGAAAGACTGAGAAAGAGAGCATGAGAGGGGAGAAGGTAAGGGGGAGAAGCAGAGTGGAGCTGGAAGCCCAATGAGGGACTAGATCCCAGGACTCTGGGATCACGACCTGAGCTGAAGGCAGTGACTCAACCAACTGAGCCACCCAGATGCCCCTAGTTGTGTGTGTTCTTGTAAGATGTGTTATTTTGTGTTATGGTTTTAGATTTTAATATACAAAATAAAATGATAATGTGATACAGACTATTCTCTTTCTAGTTTTGTTCATTGGGAACCATGATAATGTTTACAACTGTTGACCTTGCATGTTGCTGTTAAATACCATATAATTCAAAAGTGTGTATTTACCACAGTCTACTAATTAATTCCACTACTGATGAGTATCTCCATTGCCTCTACAACCACCCAACCAACAAACAGAGAAATAGTTAACTTTCTAGTAAATTTACCTTTAGAGATTTATGTAAGACTATATTCTGGATATTAACCTGGAAGGAATGCTGGGGTATATAATGAATATATTTAAATTTACTTATTACCACCATTCTTCTCTCCAGAATATCTGCATCAGTCTATCCTCATTTCAGCAAACAATGGGGATTCTGTATTGTTTATTTTCACCAAAATCATTTACATTATGAAATTTTACTTTTTACTGCTCTGGTATGTATTAAAGCTTCTGTAATTTATACAAAGCATTCTTTTTCCTGATAGTAAGTGAAATCTGTGTATTCAAAATATATTCAGAAAAAAAAAAATACGAGCTTCAGTATGGATACTAAAAGTCATTTAGAAGCCACATATTCTGCTGAAAAAATATTCTAATTAGGCTTTAGAAGGATCCAAAGTATATAAAATAATTTATTGAGCACTTAAAACTAATCAGATATTATTTTATATGCTGAGAAAGAGTAGTGATAACAGCAATCAAAATATATAAACCAAACAAAAAATTGTCATGAACTTTTGAACAACAAGCGTTTCTATTGCTCATGAGTCTATGCATCATCTGGGTAGCTTTTCCAGTTTTGGCTGGATTCACCCATGTGTCTGCATTTGGCTGTGGATCAAGTAAGCAGCTCTGGTAAATTTGTCTGGGCCTTTGTTTTTGTTTTTCACACACTGGGGGCTGGGCTGGCTGCAGGCTGTTCTAGAATGTCCTTGGCTAGGGCAAACAGGTTCTTCTCCAAAGGATCTCTTATTTTCCACCAATCTAGATGAATTTCTTCTCATAAGGGAGGCAGGTACCCAAAATAAATGATAGAAGTGGGCAAGGAACATGAGGCATAGCCTCAAAAATTGTACACCATTGGGCACCAGGGGAGCCTGGTTGGTTAAGCATCTGTCTTTGGCTCAGGTCATGATCCTAAGGCCCTGGGATCACCCCTCACACATTGGCTCAATAGGGAGTCTGCTTCTCCCTCTTCCTCTGCTCCTCCCCCTCTGCTCATGCCCTCTCACTTTCTCCCTCTCTCAAATAAATAAAATCTTAAAAAAAAATTGCACACCATCACCCCATACCCATTTTATTAAGTGATAGGAAATCACAGGACCAGTCCCGATGCAAGGCATAGAGAAACAGGTTTTTCTTTAAAGAGAAAAGCTGTGAAGTCACAATGCAAAAAGCATGGATTCAGGATTGACTGGAAAATTGAGATTGTTTTGCAGTTAAAACAAACACAAACACAAGTCCATGTTTAATACATATGAAGGACAATTATATATGCTATGGAAAGCAATAAAAAAGGTAACAGACAATGGCATAAAACTGTGGATACTGTGATACATGAGGCTTTTAATTGGAGTGAAAAGGAAAATTGTTCCTCTTCAAAGGAAGAGTTGGAATGAAAGAATGACATCCTAGGGGACTGGGTGGCTCAGCCAGTTAAGCATCGACCTTCTGCTCTGATCTTGATCCTTGGGTCCTGAGATCCAGCCCCTACTGGGGCTCCCTGTTTAGTGGGTAGTCTGCTTCTTCCTCTCCCTCTGCCCCTCTCCTTTGCTCTTTCTCTCTCTCTCTCCCTCACTCTCAAATAAATAAATAAAATGTTAAATTTAAAAAAGTGATATCTACATGTGGATAAGGAGGCAGTTAAAAACACAAATCTGGAATTCAAAGGGAAGGTCTGAACTGGGAGTATATATATACATACATACACATTCCTGCTAATGTAATATAACCTACTAAAACTTTAAATTACATTTTTTTCATTTTATTAAATATGAATTTCATTAAGTTATATTTACGTCATTATCATAGTTCATCAAATAATACTGAATTCTGATTTCGGTAAAAATATGTCAGAAAGCTGTATCATTTACAAATTTGATAAACATGGTTTCTCTATATCCAAATTTATCATAGAAGAAATGAGCTCAATTATTTGTTTTTCCCATTCTACAAATCAGTGCTTATTAGAAACTAACAAATTTTAGTTTGGGTCCCTTTTTGCTGTGCCATCATATAGTTTATTTGAGTGTTGTCTTTTTTGGTGTGCCCATGACTCTCCGTCAGAGCTGGACCACTTTTTATCTACATGAATGTTGAAGGCACCAATGAATGAAATGTTTTACTTCTAGCAAAAGGAGACATATGTATAGATAATTAAATAAACGTATACAATTGGAGGACAGTCAATGTGGAACTTAAAAAAAGAAAAACTGTGGCTTATTTCCAACAGAAAAGGTATGCAGTAGTGGTCTTTCTACATTTCTAGGAAGCTAACACCATTGGTCCAACTATGAGAAATTCCAATTAACTAGACATCTGCTGAAAACAAAGCAGAACAACACACAATCTGTTTCAAATATTTTTGCATAATGTGGCTGACAGTTTAATAAACAAACAATATGAGGAATAAGGTTAGTACGCTACTGACGATTAAGTATGAGTAGTTGATACTTATAAGGAAAGGTAATTCAGAAAATCAATTACAAACAAGTAGATACTAGGAATTTAGAGCAGAATTTTAATGAAAAAGCACAAAAAATAATAATAAACTTCAGGAAATTACAGCATTCTGCTAATAACAAGAAGAAAGATTTATTTAGCATACAATATAAGAGAGTTGCAAAAAAAATGAATCAATGTGATTATTAAAAACAAAATAAAGACACTATAGAAACATACCTAAAAGAATATATATGTCTGTGTGTATAAAGAAGATCTATCTCTTCTTTTCCTCCTGTTTTATGTTTTACCTATTTCATATTCTTGTCAGCGCCCAGAAAAACATCTCTTTAAGCTGTCCAACTCCTCCATGAAACTGGATAGTTTTTATTACAATGTTTTTGATGATATATATTTAAATTTCTGATCTATTTTACCAAAATTTACATTTTAAATACTAGTATTCTACTTCCTTCCTTTGTGGAGAAAATTTATTTATTTTCTCATCACCTTACTTAATTTGACCTGTCATTCTCCATCATTTAAACCTTCTACCTATCTTCATAATCCTCATTTCACAGACTAAATTCTTTACTTTGAGCATATCGCCTTTATTAAAATATCTACTGACATACATAACTCCCGATCTACCATCGGTACACAAATCACAAACTGGCGAGGAGTCATTTGAAATAAGGATGCTGACAGATTTGATTCATTTATACAGTTTTCCTATTTTATTAAAGCCAATCTATAAAGATTGATAGATTTTTCTGCGTTAATAACAAATGTGACAGTACTTGCAGAAAAATACCTACATGACAAATGTAATCTAGTCTGACTTCAATTTTGAATATTGGGTGCCGTGTATTTTCAAGTTTCACTTTCCCTCCTCATTTCCCAGCCCATTTTTGGACAGGCAGAGAACAAAGTCTACATGCTTCCTCGCTTGGTGTGAGGCTCAAACCCCAGAAACAAATGGGAAACAGGTGCCCACAACTGGAAGGTTGTGGCCAGGGCCATACTCCCCCCACAATAGAAGCCCCAGGGGGATCTCCTCTCCCTGCTCTCACAAACCATTTCAGACACACTCAGGAGGCTTACTCTGTTCTCCCCCAAAACTCTTATTTCGCTAGTAATAAACTTTTTCATTCCTTCTCTGTGTCTGGCTGGCATCATCATTTTTGGCATACAAACCAGATTTTGAGTGGGTTCCATCCTGCCTCTGCAGAATGTTCTAAAGAGCGAGCAAGGATCTGCAGGAAGTAGGACATTGCTCCCTCATTGTGCTATCTGCAAGGGCGCTTCTGAATCTTACTTATTACTCATGTGTTGATCTCAATGGACATTTCATTTTGCAGCAGATTACCTTAAAACTGCTGGTAGGTAACTTTTTAAATATTTTTTATATTATATTTGTCAGGATTTATTGAAAATGATCCATGTATTTTTGTAATGATATCAAATGGAGCCACGATCATTAACCAAAAAGGAGGGGTGCCTGGGTGGCTCAGTGGGTTAAAGCCTCTGCCTTCTGCTCAGGTCATGATCTCAGGGTCCTGGGATCGAGCCCCGCATCTGGCTCTCTGCTCAGCGGGGAGCCTGCTTCTCCCTCTCTCTCTGCCTGCCTCTCTGCCTACTTGTGATCTCTCTCTCTCTCTGTCAAATAAATAAACAAAATCTTAAAAAAAAAAAAAGCAACATTAACCAAAAAGTAGTGTGTGGGGAAGAGGATACTGGTAGTTATTCAAATGAGGAGAAGTTTGTTCTAAAAAAATAATGAGGTGATGGATATATATATATACATATTTTTTGGAAAAACTTTGAAGGTTCTACCTTATTTTTTTCTTTAAAAAAAAAAAAGCCCAGCTCACTGAGAAAGGCCGAGTTTAAGTGTTCTATAATATTTTAATGTGTAATTATTAGAATGTCATATTTTAAAACATTGGAAGCTCTCATGATTTTAAAAATCAATATTTGATATTTCAATTCTGCAAAAGAATGAGGAACTGTTTAAGAGAAGCACTGAATTCCAGAGCCAAGAGAGAGTAACCCAATATTCTGATATTTAGAAGTGGTTAAGAAAAGCAAGGTATTTGAAAGATTGGATAAGTTTAAGCTCCAGGTAAATTTCTGGAGAAATGAAAAAGAAATGTCAGCATTACCTAATTATTCAGTTATTGAAAATATTTGCCTTTTATGAACTGTGGTATATTTATTTTATCCTTTGACAGAGATGGGATGAAATACAAAGTAATTACAAAGGAAAACATATTTATATAATAACAGAATGAAATATGGAATAAGTAAAAAGCTTCTGATATCCTGGTTATTATGAGAATGAATCAATGAATTAATACCTATGAAGGGCACAGAACTGTATCTGGCTCATAACGAACATTCATTGTTGCCTAATGTAATCAGCATTGTTATCGCTGTTATTGTAACAAGTAAAGGAACAAGACACCTATTGTTCTAGTGATATTGTTCAGTTAGATATCAGTTGTGCAGGGGATTGTCCTGCACATTTTCTGGACTTGCATTTCTTTGTTACACATATTTACATAAATAGATGGGGAATTAAAGACAATTAACAATTCTAATTCATTTTTTAAAAGTTGTTTACCAGCAAAATAGATCTAATAATATCTATCAATTACTTGTTAACTCTCACCTTTCTTCCTTTCTCCCACTTTAATAAAAGTGCATCTTTAATTCTTAGATGATAAGATTCGCTTTGATGACTTTGTTGGAACTCCCAGTTTGGAGGGAGTTAACAAATAAATCCAGGAAACATTCATTTCTTGCCCCTGACCTTGTGTCATCAGAGTCCAGACTAACAATTCCTACTCTTTTTTTTTTTTTTAAATTTTCAGGGTTTTTTTTTTCTTGTTTTTAGATTCTACATATTAGTGAGATCACTGAATATTTGTCTTTTTCTAACTTATTTCACTTAGCGTAATGCCCTCAAGGTCCATCATGTTGTAGCAGATGGCAAGATTTCTTTCTATTTATAACTGAATAGTATTCCATTGGCAATCCTTGCTCTTAAATGCCTTGTAATCCAGTACATAAATAAAACTATTCTTAAAAATTCATTTTTAACTCAAGTCTTATTTTAGAAAGATTCAAACTGTGCCCTATAGCATGAATCTAATACAGTCCTTGCATTTTTTACCTTTCCATTTATAATCCTGTCCTCAAAAGAGAAAAGTCAGTAAACAGATGTGCAGTGTTTCTTACTTTCTGTTCTTTGTTGTTTATTTTTTTAAGTACTCTCTACACCCCATGGCTTGAACTCACAACCCCAAAGCAAGAGTCACATACTCTACTGACTAAACCAGTGACGAGACCCCCTACTTTCTGTGTTTCTAGTGGAAGCTCTGCATCTCATACTGTAGGATTTTCTACCAGCATAACACAACCTCCAGCCAAATAGTTTACTGTTTTATTTATGAGACAATAAGTGAAATTACAAAGATAATTATTTATCTTAGAATAGTTTCCCACATTTTTTCTCATCAGTTGAGATAAGAATTTCAAAAAGCACAATTAGAATAGATTAAGATACCCTGTAGTTGTAGGTCAAATATTTAGCAAACTCAGAAATAAATTTGTATAAATGAATATCTAATCACTGAAAACAAGTAGAGAGTAACTGGTTGTATTCAAAAGTCTAGGATTACAGAAAGACTTATGGAAGATGATTAGGTCTGTGTCAAGTTCTGAATGGGTGCGTTCCCCCCATTAGTATGTTGAAGCCATGACCCACAAGCTGTTTGAAAGTAAGGCCTGTAGGAGGTAATTAGTTTTGGATGATATTGTGAGGGTGGGGCCCCCTGATGAAACCAGGGTCCTTATAAGATGAGAAAGAGGGGACAGAGTATGTTCTCTTCCTGCCACATAAAGATACAGCAAAAAGATGGCTGTGTACAAGCCATGAAGATATCCCTCATTGGGGAGGCAAATTGGCCAACACTCCAGAACTGTGAGAAATAAATCCCTTTTTAAGCCACCCATTATACTGACAGAACCGACAAGCACCAGAAATGACAAGCACCATATGGCAGGAGTAAATATCCTGAAGAGTAATGAAATGCCATGTAGTTTTAATATATATTAATATCATATATGAAAAAGTAATATTTTAATATATCAACAATAAAAAAAATCAGAAAGAACAGGAAGAGGAAGATACACCACAATTTTACAAAGCACCAAGAGCAAACTGTTAGCGTGTATTGTGATATTTTACAGTTATTTTGTAAAAAGGAAAATATTCATATCAGATATTTCTAGGCTAGAATCTAGACTCAGGAATAACCAGAGTGTGTGAAATTTTCTTAGATAAATATTTACTTTTCAAAATGAATAAATATTGTGTTTTAAAATTATATATATTCTTTTCTTACAGTAGTTCTCTGATTACAAAGCATATGATTATTTCAGCTACCTTAGAAAATATCAAAATATAAAAAGAAAATTAAGTTATTAAATTTTATGTATTTCTTTAATTCTCTGATACACATATATACTTTAATAAATTCAAAATACACTTAATATTTAAATTATATAAATTAATGGAATTAATTTACCATTTACCATTTACCATTTACCATGAATGAACAATAGCCTGAGCCATTGTGCAGTATGCTGCTCACTGGGTGGTGAGGACTTTATATAAATAAATAAATAAATCTGCTGAGCAGAGAACCCGATGTGGGGGGCCCGATCCCAGGACCCTGAGATCATGACCAGAGCCGAAGGCAGAGGCTTTAACCCACTGAGCCACCCAGGCGCCCCTAAATGAAAAATCTTAAGTCTTATTTTGATACTTGGAAGATCATCACAAATAGCAATTTCCCCCAACCTTTAGCTTAAATTACTGCATAAACACTTTGCAAAAGTGGTTCTTTTCTATCTTTCACATCAAAACCAAATTTTCCTTCGCCAATATTTATGAGATTGGACATTTATTGGGTTCTCTAATGTCAGGCACTTTTCATGCCGTTTACGAGTATTTGTGTATTTAATTCTAACACTATGTCCATGAAATCGATACTGCTTCTGTACTCATTTTACTGATGAAATCATGGAGTCCAAAGAAGACTACAGGCTGTGTGTCAGGGAGCACAGCCAGTAAGTTTCGTAGCTGGTGGGAGAACCGCCACAGCCTGGCTCGGGAACCCACACTCTCACCCACTCTGCATTGCAACCTCTTTAGGACTACAGTGAAACAGTGGCATAGGTACAAATAATCACAGAACGTAATCACTCCCAGCATTCTATTTATGGATTATTTAATGACATTTTAATTTAATAATTATAGTTATTTGTGGAGATTAATGATATATATTTCTTTCCAGAGCTAAAACATCTGGTACTTGTAATATATCAGAGGCCAGAAGTTCAAGTTATGTTATATTGGAAGGTAAAGTTTAGTGTTTTCCATGTATACAAATAACTGTCACCATAATAAGAATTTCACATGATTCATATCCAGAAACTGCCATTGCCTCTTTATACTTTTCCTTCCACTTTCCTTACTTGATTCACTGAGCATCATTATAGTACCAATCTCAAAACCCACTAGCATTGCTTTGTTTTCTCAGCTCCTTATAGAACACCTTTCATGGCGGGTAACCCCTTCCCCAAGACTCAGACACAAAGATATACACACACACATCACCAAGGTACCCATTTCCAATACCTACTGGCTAGCATTGATTTTTAAGACACACAAAGAAGACACGCCCCTCCCCCAACACATACACGCACTCAACTAGATTTAAAAGTTGTCTTGAATTTCATCATTGGTGTATTTTGCTAATGTTTTCCTTTTTTACTCTAGGGTCAGGTTTCTCTTTTCCAATTCTCTTATTCCTTTGCTCTCTGTTAAGAGGGGGAAAAGCAGTATCTTCATACAACCCTGATAACTCCAATCTGATTTAAAAATTTGTCCTCAGCTTTTACTCAATCCCTGCTCTTTTATTGTGAACTAATTCCTTATATACTTGTTAATCAAGCACTCCGGTCCCCAGACTGGGACACAATCCATGTAGCTAATCCAGAGAGTTTTTTGCTTTTAAAGATTTTATTTACTTATTTATTTTAGAGAGAGAGAAAGAGAGCATGTATGTGAGTAGGGAGGAAGGCAGAAGGGGAGGGAGAAAATCTCAATCAGACTTCCCGCTGAGTGGGGATCCATTTCAGGATCCTGAGATCATGAACTTGCCAAAACCAAGAGTTGGAGGTTTAATGGACTGAGCTACCCAGGCACCTCCAGAGAGTTTTTTTAATGACCATTTGTTGGGAGATTTCTCTATAGAAGCAAGAGATGCCAGGCGTTTTAAGTATTTATCGATTTTTGTTTCCTTCATCAGGATCATGGTAACCAAATTGAACTGCTAGAAATGAGAATTATACAAAAATACACAAATAATATTTGTTTCTAGTCAATCCAAGTAATCTTACTATTTGTCTTACGGAATATAACAAATATAAAAGAATTAAAAACAACTTGTTTGTAGCACGTGGGTGGCTCAGTGGGTTAAGCCTCTGCCTTCAGCCCAGGTCATGATCTCAGGGTCCTGGGATTGAGCCCCGCATGGGGCTCTCTGCTCAGCAGGGAGCCTGCTTCCCCTTCTCTCTCTCCACCTGCTTCTCTGCCTACTTGTGATCTCTCTCTGTGTCAAACGAATAAATAAAATCTTAAAAAAAAAGAAAAAACCAACTTGCTTATATTCTATCTACCAGATATTCTCCTCCTTGAGGGTAAAAATATTAAAGTAAATGCAAAAATCTCTCTAATAACATTAATAATATTATAATAAAATTAAATTTTATTATAGAATAATAATAGAATTATTATTATTTTGTAGAATTTTAAATGATCACATTTACTTAAACATTATATATATCATTAACTTTTTCGTATGTTGATTTCAATATACTATACAAGCAGAACTATTTTTGAAATTGCATAGATACTGACGTTAATATTAAATATAAATGTATTTTTTAAAATATTTTATTTATTATTTGTCATAGAAAGAGAGCAGGAGCACAAGCAGAGGGAGCAGCAGGCAGAGGGAAAAGTTGGCTCCCCACTGAGCAAAGATTTACCATGTGGGACCAGATCCCAGGACCCTGGGATCATGACCTGAGCCAAAGGCAGAGGCTTAACTGACTGAGTCACCTATGCGTCCCAAATATCAATGTATGTTTGTGAGCTATGTGATTTCTAGAAACCCAGAAGACTCAGTAGAATGCTATATAAAGATTTCTATTCTACTGTTATTCTCTTGTTCACATTTATTTACTGAGATATTTCATCTAATGATTGTTTAAATCCAATCAAATTCTTTATAAACTAGTGTATGAATCCAGTTTTTTAAATTAAATTGTGATATACCACTATCTTTAAAAATAAAATAGAATAAAATTAAAGAATCAAGAAGAAAGGTATATTAAAAATAATAATATATAAATTTTTTTTTTAATCCACAAGAAGCCACATGGCAAGATAAGCCATATGGCAAGATAAAAAAAAATAATAATTAACCTGGGCACTACATTTCTTAATCCAAAATGAATACTAATAAATTCACATTGGTTTTCAAAAAGTCATATATTAAATAATAATATGTATAAAGTGCTTATAACTATGCTTAGTCCCATATAAACATTAGCTATATTAATAAAAACAATCAGAAATATGTAATCTTATATTAAAAGGTTTTGTGTTGTTTGGTGAATTAATTAATTAGTACTGTAAGGCAGAAAATTATCAGTAACAAGAATCCTACCTATCTTACTAACTCTGCAGTTGAAATCACACTGTGGGGGATGGTCAGAAAGTGACCCAAAGAGTCACAAGGGTTTTACAAATCCCCTGTCCTCTTGACTCTGACATCATGCAGGTCAATGGTATCCCACCTAAGAGAAGGGTGCTTACTCGTGCTCTCTTGCTCAAGGTCCTACTCTTCTTCTTTAATGTAGCACATGGTACTTTCCTATCAGTGACTGTACCCACATGACTTTCTTCTTCCTATAACCGTAAATGAACAGTCTCTACCCAGGCAATGCGCTCAGGCCCTAGCCCTTCTTGCCTTACTCAAGGACACCACTCCATTTGTGTTTGTTCACACTTTTCCTTCTAGAATATCTCCGGTTTCCCATCATCTGAAATGTCCTTGTCAATGCCAAAACAATATCATTTCTTCCTTTTGAAACAAACACATATATAAACTTTTAAAATTCCATTTGCCTCACAAACTACTGACCCATTTCTTTGCTGTTCCTTAAAAATCAAGAATCATCTATAAACACTCTAATTCCTCTCAGAAACTGCAGTAGTCCGATTTGAATCTCCATTCCAACTTACTTTCCCATTGCTCATTCTGATCAATGATAACATATCAGCACTATTTCAGAGAATGGATGGCTCTCTCCTCTTCGATTGCATACTGTCTTGATTTTCCTTTGGCTTCATATCTCCCTCTCTTTCAGTCCTAGTCTCTTTGCAGGTTCTTCTACTTATTCTATTTTTGGAGGAGTTCCCAAATGCACAGGCCTTAGCCTTCACCTGTTTTGATTCTGTAAACTCTTGTTTTGTGATTTTGTCCAGATCCTGTAACAACTTGCAAATTTATATCTTCAATTCTGACCAATCTTCTGAACTCCAAACACATGCATCTCTCTGCTTGACATTTCATTTAATATTGATCTCGTATCTCAAACTTAACATGTCCAAATCTTTACTCTGCTGACCTCCACCCCCAAACTTGCTTCATCTACATTCTTCTCTCAGTCAGGTTAATGGCAACTAAATCCTTCCACCTGCTCAGTCAAGAAATCTTGGTCATTCTCATTCACCTCCAGGGCACTGTTTATTTTCCCTTGTTTGATAACACTAAGAAAATTCCTTTTCAGACCTTATTCACTTGCTCTTCCTTCTATCTAGAATAATCTTCCCCACATCCTCACATTCATCAGGACTCCATCAAGTAACAATTTGTGAAGAAGCTTCCTTGTTCACCCTACGTAAAAGCGAAAACCACACCCCCTACTGAAAGACTCTTTCTTGCCCTTACCCTACTTTTTTTTTTTTTTAAGATTTTATTTATTTGACAGAGAGAGAGACAGCGAGAGAGGGAACATAAGCAGAGGGAGTGGGAGAGGGAGAAGTAGGCTTCCCACTGAGGAGGGAGCCCAATGTGGAGCTTGATCCCAGGACCCTGGGATCATGACCTGAGCCGAAGGCAGACGCTTAATGACTGAGCCACCCAGGTACCCCTACCCTACTCTTTTTAATATAAGTCTTTGATATATGTTTCTATCAAAGGAAAGAGAGATAAAATTAGGCACTCAAGACACTAACTACATTTTTAAAAATGTTTTCTAGCATTTTGTTTTCCAAATAAAAACCAGATTTGATCACCCATGATTTTATTCCATATTAACGAGAAACATTCATAAAAAGATTGACCTTTTCTATGAATAAAAATATAATCACTAACTATCCTGTGAATCACTTCAACACATACCACAAAAATATTAGAAATAAAACACTAATAGAGGCTTTTTTTTAAAGATTTTTATTTATTTATTTGACACAGAGAGAGATCACAAGTAGTCAGAAAGACAGGCAGAGAGAGGCGGGGAAGCAGACTCCCCGCTGAGCAGAGAGTCTGATGCAGGGCTGGATCCCAGGACCCTGAGATTATGACCTGAGCCGAAGGCAGAGGCTTTAACCCACTGAGCCACCCAGGCGTCCCACTAATAGAGGCTTATTAGGAATAAGAGCGCTAATAATAAACCACTATGACCCTGATATTGTGAATGAACATGTTCAATAATCTTTTATCCAAATAACTATGTCATTTAAATAAAACTGGGCTTCTGTGCAACTCTCAGAGCTGCAGTTTGCCTGAAGTAATCACAAAGTAGGACAAAATGTGGCAAAGACTTTTAGTGATCATCAAAGCTAGAAATAAACACCAAACAACACAAAACCTTTTAATATAAGATTACGTATTTCTGGTTGTTTTTATTAATATAGCTAATGTTTATATGTGGGCACATGTGTGTGCATGTGTGTTATCAATGGAAAGTTTCAAACTGAGTCTAGTGTGGGATTCACATATGGCTCTATTAACTCTGGTAAATTGGTAACTTCTCATTTGCTCCTTGTGTCTCTTTGTATGAGATGATAAATGAAAGACATAAATTTGTACCTTAATTTATTGTTTGTTCCTTTTAATTTTTAACGGATACACAGGCAATAAGATCTGTGATATGCATTGGGACAATAGGATTTATGTTCCCACTGTTCTAATTTCTTACATTCCCTTTTGGTTGTATCCATGGAATACTGATAAAGAAAACTAAAAGTGAGTGATTGAGTGTGTGTAAATGTGTGTGTGTGTGTGTGTGTGTGTGTGTGTATGTTGCAAAAAATAACTTACTATGCATCATCCAGCATAGGCAGCCTTACATGTTTTCTTAAAAAAAAACCCTTCAATTTGAAAGATCTTTGTCAAAATTGATACTGACAAAAATTGATTTTTAAAAATCTGACCACAGGGAGGAAAAACAGTGACAGGAAGAAAATGGCTGTGATAAAAATCTACAAGGAACTGACTGATGGGTTCAAAATAAATAAAAATGTAATAAAAGCATGAGCATTATCTTCCTGTTTCTTTCACTGGATATTGAGAAAAGTAATGGCCACAAACAAAATGAAAGCAGCCCTGTTATGTGAGATAGAATAGATGAACTTAGGTTTAGAAATGACAATGACCTCTCATCTTAGTAGAGAAGCTGAACAAGGGTGGAAGAAATAGGGAGGAAGAGAAGAAAACAGATTGTTTTCTCAGAGCTGCAGTTTGCCTGAAGTAATCACAAAGTAGGACAAAAATGTGGCAAAGACTTTTAGTGATCATCAAAGCTAGAAATAAAAAAACAGACCAGTAAACATAGAAGCAGACATGAAATGCGAGAATTACTGTTTCTCAATATAAGAATGAGTTCAGAAATTTAATTTTTATCTCAAATATATATACTTTTTATTCTCTTAATATTAAATATTTAAGAATGTGATAAAATGTTTAAATGATACATTGGAGACAAAAATTGCAAAAAATAACTGGGTGGGTTGAAAGTAAAAAAGGTTTTGTAGTGATATTGAATCACCCTATTATGATAGGATTAAGGACCTGAAATACATTTCATATTTGCCAATTTATTGACAATGTATAAGGAACATTTATAAAAACATTTATAAAAAACATTTCCTAAAAAGTGATCAAATTATATAAAATGTGGAAACAGCATTATATCGCAGCCTGTATATATAAAGCCAGTTCCAATACAAATCATATTTTCAAATATTTAAATATTATCCATATGGAAAAAGTTTTGCCCATTTGGGGGCCAAATTTCAATGCCTACCATCTTTCCAAGGATTTCCCAATATTTCTCCTTCCCAGTCAGAATTAACAACTTCTTATAGAATGCTATTCACAATGATAGCATAATGATCAACTTCTCCATTTATTTAAGCAATAATCATAGAATACCTACATGTGAATAAATATATGAGCAAGTAATTTCAGCATGTGATTAAGTCTATGAATAAAACAATATAGATTTCCAAAGTGGTACTAATGATGGAATTATTATTATAGATTACCATGAGGAGAACTGTGTAGGCAGATTCTTGAGATGAAATTGTCATGGAGGACTCCTAAAGGAGATGATAATGAACCAAATTCTGAATATCTAGTAGGAGCTAGCTAAGTAGGTCAGGGAAAGGGGTTGGTAAAAATCGTTTCAGTAGCAGTTGCAGGGAGGTTGTAATACAGTCTAAGTGACTTTTTTTTTTTTTTAGCATCATACAGTTTGTTCACCCACGAAGTAAGGAAAAAGTAAAGCATTCCTGTGGTGACACAGATGCTGATTCGAACACAACCAATTTTCAAGACAGAAATAGTGTATGTGTCATCTCAGTGGAATATCAGTTTAATATGAGCTTGAGCCAGGGTTATATGTCCTTATAATATACCTTTAAATAGATGTTCCCTTTGAAGCAAAGGATAAATAAATGGCCCCTCAGTTGAAATCTGTTGTCATGTTTAGTGAAACTCTAGGCATGGTGGATACTGAGATAGATGAATTCTATAGAAGGAATTAAATGAAGTACTAAAGGATAGAGATGGAAAATTGATCAGAATGGGAAGATAGTCCCTTTTAAGAGAGTTCAGCAGTGCAAATGAAGAAATCTACCAAAGGATAATAAAATACATTCATCTAATGCAGGTCAACATATATATGCAATGAGTTTGATTCATGAAATTGTATCAAGCCATGAGATCCTAAGCAATGACATATTAGTTTCCTTTGAGCTGTAAATCAAGGAGGGAATCCATGACTCTATAGGAGATATCAGATGCAAGAACTAGGAAAAGGAGGAAGACATCCAGTTAATAATGAAGGAGAACATCAGTATTTAATGTTTATCCACAATCTCAGGAAAGAGAATGATCAAAGTACTGTCTCACTGACACAGGCAGCTGGTCAGGTAGAGTCAACTAGGCTGACAAAGTTGACCTGCAGTAGAAAGTTATAGAAAGTTCAGATGGCTTTATTTAATTGTAATTAATCAGGCACCCGATGTTAGAATAGTGTATTGGAGTATAAAGGTAAAAGTTATAGAATGATATACAGTATAAATTAAAGTCATTACATACCTAAACAGAACAGAGACAAAGGTCTCGAGAGGAAGTGACATTGCATGGATACGGTAACAAAGATTTTCTGGATGATGTACATTTCAGATGTTTTTGAAAAGATTTCTATTGACAGTAAAAGATGGCAAGAGAACTTCCATTTGAAAGAATGAACAACCTAAAAACACTCAAAATTAGGAAAGTCCAGATGTTTAGAGACTATAGTTGATAAATTCCCCAGTTTAGCTGAAGAGTATACTACAATTTAGAGGAACTAAATTCTAAATGATAGAGAACATGGAAAGGGCAGATTGAGAACATATTGTATCTAGTCTTAAATATCAAAACATCTCAGTTTTAATTAATTTGGTAAGCATTGGGGAAGAAATCATGGTTATTGAGCAAGAGAGTAACATGAACAGAATTTAGGTTTAGAAGAGATTAACTTGGCAGCTGTGAAAAGTCTCCTTTGAATATTTGATGTTAATGTTTCACGGCTTGCAAATAACTACTATTGCTGAAACAGTATCACATTCACCTTGACAAACTCTCTTGCTGAAAAGTACATTTAATTAAAAAAAAAGGCATTCCAACAGTGTACTGATTTTGTTTTTGATTTACATCCTAATCATAGATTTGTCATTTCTTTAATGAAAGATGAATGAAAAAAATGAAGGAATGCAGTATGGACTGAAGATTTCTGGTTTTACAAAACCATGAAATGATAAGCATAGTATCCACCTATGGTTATAAAATAGTAATCTTTATTAAGGAATAGTCTCAGGATCTCATAAATTATATATTGGCAAAATAATGATGATAACTGGTCATAGTTATAATATATCTTCATTTTATAATTAGCAAATAAATACATTTGTTTCTTTATATTTATTTTTCCAACTTTATCGAGGTACAGTTGACAATTAAAAATTATATATATTTAAAATGTACAAGTTGATGATTTGATATAGTCACACTCTTGTACATTAGATCATCACAATTTTTTATCTTGCTTAATTGAAATTGTGTACTGACCAACTGTCTATATTCCTTTTCCTAAGCCCATGGTAAACACTGTTCAACTCTCTGATTCCATGATCTTGACATTTTTAGATTCCACATACAAGTGGGATCATGTAGTATTTATCTCTCTGTCTGGTTTATTTCACTTGGGATGAGATCCTCCAGGTACATCCTTGTTGTTGTCAATGGCAGATTTTCCTTCTTTCTTAGGGTTGAATGGCATTTCAGTGTGTGTGTGTGTGTGTGTGTGTGTGTGTGTGTGTGTGTATGTATCACATTTTCTTTATTTTGGTCATTGTTAATGCTGAAATGAACATGGGAGTGCAGGTATCTATCTATTCAAGATATTAATTTCCTTTCCTTTGGATATACACCCAGAAGCGGAATTGCTATCATATGATAATTATATTTTAAATATTCTGGGGATCCCCCATATAGTTTTCTATAATGATGGTATCAACTTACATTTCCACCAACAATGTAGAAGCAGGTCCTCTTTCTCTAGGTCCTCAGCAACAATTATTATCTCTTGTCTTTCTGATAGCTGCTATCCCAACCTACGCAAAGTGGTATGTCATTGTGATTTGGATTTGCGTATTTCTCGTAATTGAGTACCTTTTCATTTACCGGCGGTTTATCTTTATGGCTTCCTTTTTTAAAGTTTTTATTCAAACTAGTTAGTTGACATACAGTGTGATATTAGTTTCAGGTGTACAATATAGTGATTCAACACTTCTATACAGCAATGAGTGCTCATCACAAGTGCCCTCTTTAATCTCCATCCGCTATATATCCCATCTCCCTCCACCTCCCCACTGGTAACCATCAATTTTTTCTCTATAGTTAAGAGTCTGTTTCTTGGTTTGCCTCTCTCATCCTCTCCCTCTTTATTTTTTCTCCCCTTTGTTCATCTGTTTTGTTTCTTAAAGTCCACATATGAGTGAAACTGTATGGTATTTGTCTCTCTCTGGCTGAATTATTTAGCATAGCTCCATCTGTGTCAGGTCCTTTGTCCATTTTTTTAATTGGGTGGTTCATTCCTCTTGCTATTGAGTTGCATGAATTCCATATGTATTTTGAATATTAATCTTTTATCAGACATATGGCTCACATATATTTTCTCCCATTCTGTAGATTGCCTTTTCACTCTGTTGATCATTCTTCTGCTTTGCAGAAGCTTTTTAAAGTTTGATCCAACCCAATTTAGCAATTTTTCTTCTGTTACCTGTACTTCTGGTGTCTTACCTAAAAAAAAATCATTGCCCAGACCATTATCAGGAAGCTTTTCCCCTATGCTTTCTTATAAAAGTTTTACAGTTTTAGGTGTTATGTTTAAGCTTTTAATCTATTTTGAGTTTTGTGTGAGGCATGGAATGAGTCTAATTTCATCCCTTGGCATGTGGGTATCCAGTTCTGCCAGCACCATTTTGAAGGAACTAGCCTTTCCCCATCATGTGTCCTTGGCACTCTTGTCAAATATCACTTGGCCATAAATACATGGATTTATTTCTGGGCCTTATATTCTGTTCCATTGGTCTGTATGACTATTTTTATGCAAACACTATATTTTCATCATTATGTAGCTATGCAATGTATTTTGAAATCAAGGAGTGTGATATATCTAGCTTTGTTCTTCTTGCTCATTGAGCTTCTTTAAGATTATTTTTTATTTTCTGAATGTTTAAGGTGTTTTTTTAAAGATTTATTCATTTATTTATTTGAGAGAGAGTGAGAGAGCAAACACGTGTCAATGCAGCAGGTGGGTAAGAGGCAGAGAGTGAGAATCTCCAGCAGAGTCCATGCTGGAGCCCAATGCATGGCGCCCAATACAAATTTCAATCCCATTATCCATGAAATCATGACCTGAGCTGAAGTTACAAGTTGGACACTTAACCAACTGAGCCACCCAGGTACTTCAGAATGATTTTTTAAAAAATTATTTGCTGGACCATTTGAAGATTTCCATCTTTTTTTTTTGGAAAATTGTGTTTCTTTGGTGGCGTGATGTTCCCCTGATTTTTCATGTTTTTATAGCCTTGCATTGATGTCAATGAGTTTGAGGAAAAAGGTCCCTCTTCCAGACTTTACAGAATGATTACAGAAAGACCTGACCTATGTGTGGATGGAAGTGCAATGGGGGTGAGGTGCAGTGGTTCTAGCTCTGGGGAGGCACAATGGGAGAGTCTCCATGTGGATCCATCAGCTGAGGTCATCACTGGCAAAAACGGTGCAGGACCTCAGTGGCCAAAGCTGTGGATGTCCACAATGGCAGCAAGGGCTATTGGGATCCTTTTGTTCTATTTTTCCACCGTGGGGGGAAGTCATGACCAAGGACATTCCTCTTGGTCCTAGGTCCAACATGCAGGCATGCTCACTGAAGCAGTGACTGCAGTATTCAGTGAGCAGATGGACTCACTGCGATGGTGGAGTATTGTGTCAGGCACGGGCACTTGCAGAGCAGCCATGGAGCTGGCGTGCAGAGTGCAGGCCCACGCTGAGTAACCATGGCTCTAGGGCCTGGGGACAGGCTTCCCACTGACATGGTGGCACCAGTGTCCAGGACAGAGGCATGCCTGCTCCGGTGCTGTTCCAGGTGTTGGCTCTAGTAAAGTGCCATGCATCTGGTGGCCAAAGCACAGACATCCAGTGACCATGGCTCCATGTTTCAGGGTGCAGGCCAGCCCAAAGTGGGGGTAATGCCAGTGTCTGAGGCACAAGTGTGCCTTTTGAAGCAGTGTGCTAGTGTCTAAAGGGTGGACACTTGGGAAGCGACTGTGGAACTAGCATCTGGACTGTAGACACATTCAGAGCAACCATGGCTCTGGAATTTTTGCCTGTGCAGTTGAGAGGGAGAGGCATAGAGGGAAGGTGGCTGTGACCAAGGATGGCCCAGCGCACCTCCTTCTCCTGGGTAGTACAGCATGTCTCCTGGTTTGTGGGTCTGTGGCAGCTGTGATGGCTGTTGAGGTCCTCAGCAGTGCAGGCTATTGGTGTTCTCCGTGGAACAGGCCCCTGTGGCCCACGGTGACACCTGCTGCAGGGCAGGGAGCCCCCACCTCCTTCTTTGATCCTAGCTTTCTCCAGACATCTCAGCTATGAGGATCTCCCAAGCAATCTGGGTGTGGAGAAACCAAAGTGAGTCCTCTGGGCAGTGCCCTGAAAAGACAGGGAAACTGGTTCTCACCCTGCTCTCCTTTTCCCCATGAGGGGGCACTCACGGGTTTGGGAGTTCCTCTTGGCCATGGGCTGTGCGGGCGTTGGGGGGTGGGATGATGCAGGCCAAGTGAAACTGTTTTTCCTACCCTTTCTGTGTGGTTATTCACCATCTTTTTGCTACGCTATGTTGCTATAGTTTCTTAACTGGTCTCTTGCAGTCTCACAAAGCTATTTCCATCTGTGGATAGCTGTGTAATTGCGATTTTCTGTAAGAAAATGAAGGATAGGATCTCTTCACCATTTTGCTGATGTCACTTTTTAGTGAGTAATATTTATGATTCAAGGTTAGCTTACTTGCAAAGACATGTCGTTGGCTGAAAAGAAGACTTCTGAAAGAATATGGCTGGAAAAATGCAAACCCATTATCCTCAATGTAAAAATAAATATTTTGTATGAATAGATTCTGCTGTTTGGGTCTAAGCAACAGCGGGCACGTGTGAGCTTATTATGAGACATTAAATCAGATATGTGTTTTACTAACTTAAAACTCTTTTGTATAGTAGAATCTTTTATAATAAAATTATTTCACTCTATTATAAAAATTTGATTGAATAACTATCTGTGACAATATTATGACTTCTTTGCAATAGCCAATGTATTAGTGATGGAAAAAATGTACTTCACTAGTTGTACCTATATAAGAAAAAATGATGAAAACCCAGGTTAATTTAGTTGTGGGGAAGAAGAAGTCCTGTGAGATACTGGAAGACCTTGGCTAAGGAAACTCAGAAACTTTGTAAGATTTAAGGCATCAGGTAAAATTTGAAGGTAGTCATCATCTACATCGTCTTAATTTTATACATTGAAAAATTTAGTTCCTGAGTATTTAAACAATATATATATAATGTTGTAGAAGTTAACAAAGCACAAAATGTTTTCCACTAATCTTAATTTATATTTTTAATCTTGTTTCCCTTAAATAGAGCAGCACAGAGTAGAAAAAATTACTGGAATTATCCATCAGCTGATTTTATGGCCTTCTTTCCATATTCATTACTTCACTTCTATCATTTACCCTCAGCGTGTATTAATTCACACAATTTCACTATTGAATTAAGTAGCAGGCATTGTACCATTATGCTTATCTAGGCATTGAAACATATGGTGGAATGAATACCATCTGGTGGCAGCGTGTTGGACGAGAAAGTTCTCTGGCACAGCACTTGTGGAATCCTGGCTGCTGGGCTAAATAATATTAAGCTATGCCGTGTTTAAAATACCCCATCCGTTAGTTGAATATTGCAGCAGAGCATCACATTTGGCCTTATTAAAATTTGCTAATACAGAACCCTGGAAGGCATTGGCCACACATGACATAAGCTGAAAGTGGGTCAATTTAGTTCTTACCAGTCTATTACACAAAATTTCTACGGAAATCATTGTTATTGTTGGTTAGATTCCAATTATTCATAATATCCATGAAATGGATAGGACAATTTTCTGCATAATGTTCTTCAGAATAATAGCAAGCTAGAGAGCATAATGATAATTTTCTTAAGAAAGTAATTTCCAGAGTGCTATTTTTGGGCAATGTGGTCCTTGAGTCCATAAAAGTAAACACACACTTACACACATAATATATAATGATTCTAACAAACCATTGGGAAGTTTCTAACTATAAAATAATTTTATATAATAAAAATATGGAATAATCATCTATTGTTAAGTACAGGCAATTCTCACATTGCATAGTACTGCATTCACTGAAGCTCACACCATTTAGAATTGCACCCTCACTTTTCACAGTTCTGTGGAAATGTATTACTGTTATACATTACCTGTAACCTAACAGGTTAATATCTTGTTCAATTCAATGACCTTGCTGACCTAAAATGAATAAGCTCCTGGAAAATGAATTTATGTAAATCTAATTTATACTCTAGAATCTATGACACCCACTTGTCCGAGAATTTACTTGACTCTGGAGATGGGTTAAATTCTCTTCTCTGTATCTTAGCATACCTGTATATTTTTCTCTCCATGCTGTAGTAATTTTGGGTTTATTCTTCTGTCTCCTGCTCCTTTGTACTATGGATATTATAGATTAGAAGTTCTTTAAATTAAGGATATTTGTCTTATTTCTTTTGAATCAGAACACACTACCTTTATGTATTTTAATTATGATATATTCCTTTGGATTTTGTTGTAATATTTACTCTGAGTACACTTAACAAAGATAACTGTAAATAACCATTTTTTCATAATACAGCTTATTATTTTGACTACATAGTTTAAATTTAGACATATTTAAGGGATCACTGATCACTCCTATACACGCACATACATAACTGTTTGCAATCATATTACTTTCACATTTTATGTAATGTCAATAAAATATTTGGCATAATTCAACCTAATGTCACCCCCTCCACATTGCCTTTTAAAAAATATTTCTAGGAAAGATAAAACATTGTTTTCTATCTTTTACATTTTTTAAATTATTTTTCAAATATGTTGTGATTATATAATCTGGCAGTATTTCATTGATTAAAGCAACCTTGGATATGCAGTCTGCAACTTCCATCTTTTACCCATTAATCTGCTGTTTTTTATTCTGTTATGTGCGTATACCCAGCTCAAAAAATATTTATCATATTATCATGAAATCAGGCAAGAGTCAATGGCGTGAACCATGAGAGACTGTGGACTCTGAGCAACAAACTGAGGGTTTTGGAGGGGAGGAGGTAGGGGGTTGGGCGAACCTGGTGGTGGGTATTGAGGAGGGCATGTATTGCATCGAGCACTGGGTATGGTGCATGAACAATATATCTTGTAATACTGAAAAAATAAAATAAACATATTTGGGGGAAAAAAGAGTCAATAGCATGGGTTTCTGTAGATATGAATGGTTTATATTTGGGGAAGTGTGTATGGAATGCATTGCATTTGGGTTCATGAGATCCTGAGAGAAGTCCACTTTGAGATAGAAATACACAAACTAGATGGAACTATCTCAGATCCCAGACCCAATATGAGGCACATAGGTAACCACAATGAATAGAAAGGTGAGAAGATTTAATAAAATTACATGGGGGAAAGTATGTGTGCTTGTGTGTGCTATGTATGAGAGAGAATGGGAGAGAAGGAAATCAGACAATTGCAAACTCAAATTCAATTTATAAAGTTAAGCCAGGAATAATTTTATTAAGATCTTTCTTCTTTAAAAAGTCTTTGCTTTTTCTCTGTCCCTCATGTATATTATACACACTTACATTTCTTGGTTTAAACTGCTGCATGTTTCAATTTTAGAAGTGATTACTTTTTTTTTTCTTTTTTTTGGATGTTTCTTTATCTGAGTCAGTATGGTGTTTTTTTACAGAGTTTAAGGAAAAGAAAAAACAAAAATCAAAACAACAACAACAGCAACAACAAGAACAACAATACCCCTGGTTTTATTCTTTGCTTAGTTTGTTCTTAATAGATATAAAGAGATCCACACACATGTGCATACACTCACACTTCCAAAATGTCTAACTAAATTGCTTATTGAGACCCACAGAGATTGTGAGATGCAAGACTGATGAAAAGAGTAGGAACCACTGCATTCTACTAAGCAGAACTTTCCTTAGCTCACAGGTTCCTAGGGAAATGTGAAACTCTTGGTGTCTGTTCTTCTGAAAGGTAGGTTCTAACCAAATGCAGAAATGCCACATCCTTCATTCACTCAAGATTCCCATAAATACTTGGTTTTGGCATGAATTCAAGACATTTACATATAAGGAAAATAACAATATCAAACCGAACTGAGTAACAACTCAGACACCACTCCTTTCACATCTCTCATGGGGAAGAGAAGAGGCACTATCCACTGGAGAAAGACCTCTGACATAAGCTTTCCAGCATCATAGAAAGTTCATGTATCCAGAAAACAACCGTGACTATGATTTAATGCTTCTTGATTTGAGTGGTTCTGAATCTGAGTCATACATTAATAATCACGATGAAAATGTTCACATAGTCCTTCAGGGTCAGCATGAATCCTTGATCCTCCAAATGCTCCCATAATTTTGTGAGCAGTTAATCACGGCTATTGATTCCCTTCCTACTTAAAATTTCTAGAGTGTGTGTGTGCATGTGTGTGTGTGTGTGTGTGTGTAGTTTTCCAGGACAGAACACTGACTGATACAAGTGACAATCTTTTCTCTTAAACAGAAAAAAAAATTACAAAAATATATGTGTAGTGCAAAGAACGGATATGTGTTTATTAGGCAAACTTCACCAAAAATATAGAATGAGACATAATGTTATATGGAGAAAAGATCATTTTACATAACTTAACTCTTGTTTTAAGTAGAAAATTAAAGTATGTAGACATTTAAAAATAAACACAATACTAAAAAATAGTAATAAAATAAACTAAACACAATACTGTATTGAAATATATAGAATGTGGCCAATGCTAAATTTATGAGTAAACTATAAGGTAAAGTGTTGCTTATTATCAAATCATGAATGTGAATTAGGTAGTGTTCTGAAACCAGGAGAAAATAAATGGCAAAATGAGTACAAGAGATTGAAATCTGAATCTGAAATCTGAATTATGAAAACAGGAAATAATTTATTAAAAATAGAGAAATATGATTTTTAATAAATACTAAACAAACACCAATGCCAAGAAAAGAAAGTATGTGAATATTTTAATAAAAAGAAAAACAACAACACTAATTCTAGACTTTAAAATAAGAATGAAGTATTGTAGGGGGCATAGAAATAGTTACTAAAAATAAAATTGTAAGAAGCACAGATCAGCTACCAGTAAATACATTACTCTAAAGTGTTCAATCTCAGGACATAGCAAAATAAAATAATGGTTTATCCAGTTAATTTATCAAATTGCTAATACATTTTTACTTAATAATAAGCAGGAAAAAAAATTGCATATTTACCCTAGACAATTAGAAAACTAAAATTAAACTAACAAAAACTGAGCAAAAGAAACTTACACAACCCCTGGATTTCTCACCTTAAAGTTTATTTCTATGGCTATGTATTGACTAAAAAATGGATAGGTGCCATGTATTCTTGGGCATTACTTTGGGAAAAAATCTAATTCCAAGTATGGATGATTTAATAAATAGATCAACTTCAGTTATTCAATAAGATACTATGTAACTTTCATGTAAAATATTAAAAGTATTTAATGGCATGAAGAAATATTCAGAATTTATTGAAAAGTTTGGTAGACACCACATGAGCCCATTTTTAAATAAAACAAATACAAACATACATCAGCATTTTAACAGTAATTATCTATGAAGTTATCCTTAATCAAACATCATTAACAATATTTAAAAATATGTTTTTTGTTGTTGCATTTTTCAAAGTTGCTAATTAGGAGTATATTATTTTTATAATAAAGTGTTTATTATAAAAATATGTTTACTCTTTGCTATTTTCTGAAAGCATGATCTGTGCATCTTAATAATGCATTATGAAAAATAAATATTTTTTCTTACACAGAGGAAACACTGTCCCCCCAACATCTTCTCCTCTCCTTATAGAGCATGCTGATAAGAATCTTTAGAGTATATGTCTCATCGACCTTCAGAGATTAATTCTGAAAAGAGAATTTTATGTCAGTACATAAATTCCTTGTCAGTAAAAATGAAATTGTGTCTCAATGTATTTCTATTCCAGATGACTGAGCAAATTACCAGCTGTGTGACTTTAATATCTCATCTTCATTTCTTGAGGTTTAAAATGAGAGAGTGAGAGAAGATAATCTCTAGAATTTCTATTACTGGATTCTCAAGCTAGATAGTGGGAGTGAGAGACTTTCTAGTTTTTAGATACTTTAAATAGTGCTTCAACAAATATCTTTCTACATGGATCCCTGAATATCAGGATTCTCTCTATGAGATAGTTCCCATGTATGAGATTTCCAGGTCACAGGAGATTATATGTATAATCACACAATTTTATGTATATTTTTATGGGAATGGCCCGCAACCCCTGTACCAATGGATGAAAGTTTACGCCAAACTGCTGTGAAAGAGAGGAGAAGGCAAGGAGGTCAATGCAAAGAGACAAAGACCCTTTGCTCTTCTTTCCTCCGGTTTTTATTGGTCCTTCAGGGTAACCACAAATCCTTATCACTTTGATAGGGGGTCTTACAAGGGCTAGGAGGATCTATTTACAGGAAAGATAAGATATGCTAATCTGTATGTTCTGCTAAACATAGCCTAAGGGACAATGCATAAAACTCTTAGGTTACCCGGTGGCTGTCTAGGCTGAGAAAACTTTGGGAAGGCAATTCCCCCAGGCATTCCTTCTCCGAAATCTCTCAGGACCAGTGGCCTCTGTGTTACATTTTAGCAAGCTAGGCATTATGAATGATTTCATGCTCTTCATTAGCCCTAAAATATATATGACATAATAATGTGATATTATATATCATTAACACAATATGATCTTATTAGTATGTTAATTTTATTAAGTTTTCAAGAAATATGAATAAACTTTCTTCTGGAAATCAACGACTCATTCAAGTTTTACTAATATATACAAAAATCCCTTTTCCTCATATAGATGTCAGAATATCCTTTTAAATTAATAATTCTAATTACTACCCCTCTGAAAAATATAAAACTATATTGAATGTATACTTGAGGTTTTAAAATTTGCCTGTTGAGTCATAATTTTGAGCAGCTAGGGTTTTTTGTTTGTTTCTCTGTTTGGGTTTTTTGCCTAGCTCTTCTCTGAACTATCTAGTCACATCCTCCATAACTTTCAACTAAGAGCTAGCAAACAATTTCTTTTGAGGGGTTCTGATGGCACTAGATGATCTTGATTCAAATTTATGAACCAATACATGAAGACTAGAACTTAAAAGTGAGTGTAATTCTTTTTGCTGTACACACATGTACTCTCACACACACAACATTATTTAAAGAGCTCGCTATAAACTGTGTGCAATTTCAAACTCTATTTTAGTAGACTATTGGGAAAGTATGAGAGACAGCATGATTGAGCACTGGACTCTTAAGAAAAGTATAGCTATAGATAATTTTTCAGTTGCAGATCTTCCCATTGACTTAAGGAAGGTTAGACTCCAAGGGAGTTTTTAAGAGCACAGTGAAATAAAGGATAGCTCCGCAGTCAGACATAAATGGTCAACATTTACGCGCTATGGAGGAGTGGAGATCACCAAGAACTGGGGGGTGGTGGGGGGAAAGAGGAAGAACAGAGAGAGGACAGAGGGAAGAGAGGGAGGTACAGTGAAAGAGCATGGCAAGATAAATAAAGCCTGATGAAAAATATGGCCAGAGACAAATTCTTAGTTGCCGGGCTGCTAATTGACTCCAAAGATCAGAGTTTTCTGTAAAACTATTACATTTGAAGCATTTCTTATTTTTCCAACATCATCTTCGTTGGTGCATGTCCTGGTACTGATATGCCTGAATGAATGATAGGAGAAAGCAGCAATAGAAAGGACCCATCCTGTGTCTGAGTCAAGAGCAAGGAGACAGAGAAGCTGTGGGAATACTCAGTATGATTTAAGTAGAGAATGGAGAAAATTGAGAGTCAGAATAACTAAATTATTCTTAAGCCCTAAATATCCTGAGCTATCTTGGGAAAGACATTGAATTTCCTATAGAAAATTTTCTCAAAAGACTGGGAAATCATCAAAGTCTAAATTAAGCAAAATCTCAGTTTGTTTTTAAATATGCCATCTACTTTTAATACCTGCTTTATCCCATTTATTTTCATAGTTCTGTTTTTCTCAGTTTTGGAATATTTTTTTGACTCTCCTCCACTCTGCGGTACACTTCTTGGTCTTCAAAGTTCAGCTTAAAATGACATCCTTGATCAACTTCCCTGGATGAGAACATATTTTATGGGATAATAATGATGATTGTCATTTGAGGAATTTATATTAAATTTTAGTTGTAAGAAATCTTGGCAGTTAGAAATGCAGGACTAGGCTTGTAATAAAGATCAAGACAGAATATATTGATGTGGAAATATTTTACACAGAGGTGACAGATGAAACTGCTCATGTGCAAAAGATCTCTAAGGAAGTGAGACCGTCAAGAAATATCCATAGTAAGAAGTCAATTTTGAAATGATGTTTTTGAGATAAGTACTTTTAAATCATTAAAATATAAAATTTGGTAGAGTGCATATCTAGTATTTAATATACTTTATTTATAGCCATAAAATTCTTTGAAAATTAGGAATACATATGTAGTAAATAGAACCCATGAATATTCAAAAAATAACTTCCTCTACTAGCTAACTAACAAATATAATGCATCATTTTTAATTGGGATGTAACAACATTTTCTTTATGCAATTTTATTGATTACTACATGAGAGAAAAATAAGAACAACCATAATGGGATATCTGGAATATTACTATATTCCAGATATAGTATGGAGCAAAAACTATTATTATTTGATGTCTTTTCAGAGATAAAATTATTCAAATACTTCATAAAAAGTAGATCTTCAAAGGTATATTATCTGTGGATTCATATAGATGTAATTCTCACAGTTTAAGTAACTGGTGCAAATTTATGCCCAGTGATAGCGATTTCTGTTGTTTCATTAGCACATTTGGTTCTGATGTCATTTTGAAATAATATCCATTTGTATTTTCAATCTTCTCCTTTTATTTTTTTATTTTGTTTCTCAGTAGAGAGAGAGTGATCGTGTATTTTTTACAATTTTTTAGGCATATGAAGGCAATTACAATGAGTCCTGGTAAGTGTTTAGATCCCTAGTACATGATTTGTTAAGGCTAACATTGTTTTGTATTTTACTTCTAAAAGTAGTCATTTTTATTTTAAAAGTGCTGTATTTTAATTTCCATGAAATGAAAGAAATTATTCCAATATATTGTGCCAATACTTTTAATCTCAAAAGACTGATTATTTTCTCCATTTTATGCAGCAATAATTTGATTTTCAGAAAGAATATATTACATTAGCAATCATTACATTTTTAGTAAAAGAATCACTGTTCTCCTAATGCAATTTCATCAACAATAAATCTCACTAAACAATATGATGTGCTATTCTCTAGTTTTTCTTAACTTCCAAATTTGCAAAACAGTGTACTAAGAATATTACAAGTTGTCCAAGTCTAACAA
>CM053605.1:150399221-150436533 GCA_028646535.1 Procyon lotor | reverse complement strand
TAACTTAAGAAATCAGAAACCTCACGACTTCCGGGGTTTGATGGGAGAGTGGGGAATTAAACCCAGTGAGCATCCAGGAAGGACTATACCTGAAGGACATTTATCTAGTCTCCCCGGCTGCACCGTTAAGGGGGCTAATGTAGCTGAAATGAAATTAGAACTATGATTAAGAATTATAAAACTAGGGACCCCTGGGTGGTTCAGTTGGTTAAGCAGCTGCCTTCGGCTCAGGTCATGATCCCAGGGTCCTGGGATCGAGTCCCACATCGGGCTCCTTGCTCAGCAGGGAGCCTGCTTCACCCTCGGCCTCTCTGCCTGCTTGCTCTCTCTCTCTCTCTCTCTGATAAATAAATAAAACCTTAAAAAAAAAAAGAATTATAAAACTAATTCAAGTTTTGGTGTTATCTATTCTATCCACACATATATGATTATATAGAATCATATATATGTATATATAATATGTATACATGTATATGTAATATATGTATTATATGTAATATATGTATATGTAATATATATACATATAAATGTGTTATATATACATTAAGCTTCTGTTCCTTGTCTTGTCACCACCTGCCTGAGTGACTTTGAGTAGCCCAATTGCCCCACTGAAAACTTTTTATAATAATCTAACTGTAAAATGAACTCAGGATCTCTAACATCCTGATAGCTTTATATTTTGCGGTTTCCAAAAAAAGCATCCCCACAAAATACATTGTTTAATTAATGCGAGATTGTATCTCCTTTAAGTGAAATACATTTTATTTTTTTCAAGTATTGTTTTTAAATCTTTGATAGAGTGATTTTTCTTAATTGTTTTTCCTCCTGCTATAAGAACATGGCTTAACAACTGTGATGTTTGATGAAAACTGAAGATTTTTTTAAGTCAAAAATAAATAAATTGGAGTGGTTATTCAGAACTACAACAGCTGTGTTTTGATGTTTACAACCACAGATGTTAGATGTTTCTAGATGGAAACAAGGTTGTCAGTCTTTAATTTCCTCGAAAAAGAACTATATAATGATGAGTAGTTAAAAACCAGTTTCATAGTTGTTCCATGATGCTTTGTCATGAAATTGTACATTTTTCTTGCAATATATGTCTAATGTAGCTACCTGATGGTGCATTTAGTTCAAACATTTAAAATGGTGTATTCATTGAATATTATTTCACATCAAATACCGACAAAAATGTTCATAGTAGTGTTTCAATTAGTGTTATTATTTAAAAAAAAATCTTGAATTACCTAGCTAAGTTTGGCTACAGATTCCTAAAATATTAGCAAATAGAATGGTGAGAACTTAAAAAAAATTGCACTTTTGAGTGATTATGTCAATCTCATCAATCTCTGAGTATACTGTTTTTATAAATGGTAATAGCAGGTAATACCTATTGTATTTTATTTTGTGCCCAGAACTGTGCTAAATACTTTACAAATAATCCTATTTCATTTTTTTTTTAAGATTTTATTTATTTGGGGTGCCTGGGTAGCTCAGTCGTTAAGCGTCTGCCTTCAGCTCAGGTCATGATCCCAGAGTTCTGGGATCGAGCCCTACATCGGGCTCTTTGCTCAGCAGGAAGCCTGCTTCTCCCGCTACCATTCCCTCTGCTTGTGTTCCCTCTCTCGCTGTTTCTCTCTGTCAAATAAATAAAAATCTTTAAAAAAAAAAAAAAATATTTTATTTATTTATTTGACAGAGAGAAAGAAATCGCCAGTAGGCAGAGAGGCAGGCAGAGGGAAAGGGGGAAGCAGGCTCCCCGCTGAGCAGAGAGCCCAATGCGGGGCTCCATCCCAGGACCCTGAGATCATGACCTGAGCTGAAGGCAGAGGCTTTAACCCACTGAACCACCCAGGCGCCCCAATAATTCTATTTCATATGCAAACCTTGCAACAATTCTATGAGGAAGTTACTGTTATCCTCATTTTACAGGTGAATAATTGAGGCTTAGAAAGGTTACATAACTTGTCATACTTCACACAACCAAGCACATGACTCAGCCAAATTTCAGATCCAGATTCTTCAGCCCAAGTTCTTAACCATAATACCTTCCAACCCCCAACTCTGCCATGTTTGTGCCACGTATGATCTTGCTTCATAATCATCACCACTGTAGGAGGAAAATAATATATTTCTAAATTATGAAAGAGAGGAACTGAAACACAGAAATGACAAATTAAGAGCAAACGAGATCATATCAATGTTCCAGAATGAAAGTTCCAAAAAGTCTTCCCACAAGCACTCTAAAGCTATAAATTCGGAATTCCAGAGGTCTCTATCATTTCCTATTACCACATGAACAAATAAAACACATTCCTAACACAAATAGGTGGACAGACATACGTAGCCTCCCCTGACCTACCCCCTGAATACTCATAAACTATATTATTGATCAAATATTAAGGTAGAATGAAGATATTTTAGATATAAAATTTTCCAGGTTTACCTACCATGCTTTTTTATTTTTCAGCTTTCTTAAGGTGTATTTGACAAATAAAATTATAACATTTAAGGTTTACAACATGATGATTTGCTCTACCCATATAGTATAAAGGGATTATTTCCAGAAAGTTAACACAGCCATCACTTCATGTATTTTTCATTTTTAAAGATTTTACTCATAGAAAGCAGCAGGCAGTACTTGTCTTGTCTTTTTCTGTCTGACTTATCTCACCTGGCATAATATCCATCACATCACGTTGTCACAAATGGCAAGATATTCTTCTTTTAAGGCTGAATAACATTTCATTATATGTGTGTGTGTGTGTGTGTGTGTACACACATATATATGGATATATCCATAGATATTTTGGTTGTTTCCATACCTTGGCTATTATGAACAATTTCAAGGAACATTGGAGTAGAGATATCTCTTCAAGACATGATTTCATTTCGTGTGAATGTAGACCCAGAAGTGGTGTTACAGGTCATATAACAATTCTATTCTAATTTCTTGAGGAACTTCCATATTGTTTTCTATAGTGGTGGTACCAATTTGCATTCTTATTGACTGTGTGCAAGAATTTTCCTTTTTCTTTACCCCTGCCACTATTTATTATCTATTATTTTTCTGATAATAGTCACCCTAACAGGTGTGAGGTGAAATCTCATTGTGGTTTGGATTTGCAGTCCCCTGATAAGTAGTGATCTTGAGCACCTTTCATATACTTGTTGACCTTTGTCAATATTTTACATTCTTGGAGGGGCTGACTCCTTAAAATAAATATTAAGGAAATATCTAATCTTTAGATAATAAAACTTTTTATAGGTATGTCTAAGATCCTAACCTGGAATATACTGAATAATTATATGGTGCACATCTTCACTGCGTACTTACTACCAAAAACAGAATTGAATAGAAAAACAATTGTAATAGAGAAAACAAATATCCCAGAACAGATGCATTCTTTGAGTTATTTATTAGCTTTAGAGTAGCACTGAAAAATATTGAAGTTGCTAATAAAGCAAAACAAAACAAAAACAGCCTAAGTTTAAATCCCCTGAGTTTCATCAAATGTTCAGACATTCAAAAAAAGTGAACACAGCCTTAGTAGAATTTCCTGATGATATTAGTTGTTCTTTAGTCACTTACATAAGGAAAGATTTGGAAGAATTTTTAAGGCTTCATACTTGTAATATTAATTTCTATAACGTTTGTATCTGTTAACAGGTATAACCAAGATCTTGGCTATAAGGACCTTAAACTTGGGTGTATTCTAAGAATCAGGGAAGCAATATTGGGCAATAAGTGATAAAACTGTTCAATTTAACTTGAGTATCAGGAATATTAAAAGCTAAGAATGTTCAAGGGAAAGCTTAAATATCCAAATTGGGAGTTAACCATAATCTTGTAGTAAACAATTTCAGTAATAATGGGCAAATATTTGATGATATTTGAATTCATGTTACTTGGTAGTCTAGGTGAAAAACACACCCTAGAAATGTGGCATTTCCAACCTGCACAGATATGGGTGGTACCTTTTCATGTAGGAATGTCAGTAATAAAAGAGTAGGAAAAATAAATTAATTCTCTTTTGTATTAAGGTAGACAACACTGTAGCAGATGATTGCATAAAAAAGAATTGTTCAAGGAAGCATTAATATTAAGAGCAGTACTCCTGAAAAGTACATTTTATTAAAAAAAATGTTACCACACCACGGACAGCCTTTATGATACTTAAAGGATGGAAAAGGTAAATAAAAGATGAAAACCAAATAAGGAAATATAAGGTGACTACATAAAAGCTTTGATAACTTCTGGTAATATGGAGCCAGAGATCTGTATTTCTTGCACTCACGGAAGCACACGTGTGTGTGTGTATTTGTGTGTGTTTCTGTGGTTTATCTCACGTCTTTCATTCTTATTCTGTTAAAAAATGCTAATTGGGGCGCCTGGGTGGCTAAGTGGGTTAAAGCCTCTGCCTTTGGCTCAGGTCATGATCTCAGGATCCTGGGATTGAGCCCCACATCGGCCTCTCTGCTCAGCAGGGAGCCTGCTTCCTCCTCTCTCTCTGCCTGCCTCCCTGCCTACTTGTGATCTCTTTCTGTCAAATAAGTAAATAAAATCTTAAAAAAAAAAAAGCTAATCCATTTCTTGAAGTCAGGAGATGAACATGGTCCAAACAAGGATACCTGATTCATTCTCCAAGATTTTACTAAGTATGAGTGGGAAAGGTTTTACCTGACAGGTCATGAAATGGTTAGTGTGAATCCAGAACTACCAGCAACATATCCCTCATGCAGATAGCCCTGACTGCTCTAAAATATTACTAAAATAACATAGGAGGAAAATCGTAAAAGACTAATGTAGAGAGAATCCTGAAGACATTCAGTTTCCTAGTTCCATTCGACCTCAGCATCACCCTTGCCCTTCCTGGATATGTGGACCAATAAATCTCATTTTGAACTTGAGCTAGTTTGCATTGACTTTCTGTCATGTACACTAGAGAACAGGGACTCTTATAGAGGACTTAATTCAGTGGTTGGAAACTGTGCCCGTGGCTCTACAGGCTTTCGAGTAAAAGACATGGGTGTTTGATGCTGGGGAAGGGGTGGGATTGGGGATGCTTTTTTCTAGCTTTTATACCCAGAATGCTTGGAAAAATAATTGACCCCGATAACCAAAAGGTTATATGCAAACGTATTAGAGCTAAAAAGAAAACCATGTAAACTTATTATGGTTGCAGAAAATTATGGAAATCTCAGAAAGAGACAAAGGGGCCTGGTGCTCACAAAAATAAACTCATGCCGGTTGAATGTTCAACCCTTAGACTTCTGGCTTGGTGAAGCACATGGCGGTGGTGTTGAGTCGCAGTGCACTCAGTAACTCTTTTTGTAGGCTTCCATTTAAACTATATTTCATCATAATCCTCATGTGGATTGATAGTATTCATTTCAAGTGGAGAAACCTGCATATATCTTGATTACATGATATCTGTGAACTTGAAATTTGTGAATGACTTTTATAAATACGAATAAGTGGACATAAAGAAACACACATATTCAGTAATAGATCAGGTGCCCCCGGCACCTGGTCTCAGTCCCAAGTAGAATAAAATGCATGACCACACTGATAGCATATATGTAATATTTATATTATACATATATATATAAGTACTAAATATGTATCATATTATATATTTAAATTATCTCCCCCAGACAATAGATGTGAAATTGGAGCAGACTTTCTTACATGTTGGGTTTTTTTAAAAATTTTATTTATTTATTTGACATATAGGCGGAGAGGCAGGCAGAGAGAGAGAGGGGGAAGTAGACTCCCTACTGAGAAGAGAGCCTGATGCAGGGCCCGATCCCAGGACCCTGAGATCATGACCTGAGCTGAAGGCAGAGGCTTTAACCCACTGAGCCACCCAGGCACTCCTGGAGCAGATTTTCTTAATCTACATCCTTTACATGGAAACTAAAATAATAATAGGGCACATTATTTATACGTTACACAGCCCTGAAATTGTGTTAATCCAATTCTTAATAAAAGTTGAAAAGCTAACTCCAAATTATATTGGACATAAATGTCCTAAAGTGGAAGAAGAGAAAGTCTCAAAATATCCACCACTCTCAAGAGTCACTAGCTTGACAATTAAAAAAATTAATTTGGGAAGTTCAGTGCTTCTCATAATATACTTAGGAAAATCTACTGCAAGGTTAGAAAGTCTCATAATGACTCTGTTAAATATTCGCTGAGCAGGAATTTCAGACTGAAAGAATGAGGGAAATACAACATTCTAAGAGTTAAAGGCTGAGAATTTTTCAGAACTTACAAAGATATGACTGCTTATATTACAGTCTAGCATCCTGAGCAGGATCAGTGACCTAGGGCTAATACAAGAGCAACAATAGCACTAGGAGTATGAAGTTACCAACACACACAAAACATATATTTTAAAATCATAATAAATATAAACATAATACAGCTCTGTAGAGCATCTCATATCCAGACATTTTACCCTCCTCAAATCCAACCACACGTCATTTTCAAATCCTTCTTTCTATTATCTTAGCTCAAATTATCATCAACTCTTACCCAGTTTTCTGCAACTAGTCTCCCTGCCTACATTCTTTTATTTATTTATTTTTAAGATTCATGTATCTACCTTAGAGAGTGAGAGAGAGAGACAGAAAGTGAACACGAGTGGGGGGGGAGGGGCAGAGAGCTGGAAGAGGGGCTCTATCCCAGGACCCCAAGATCACCACCTGAGCTGGAACCAAGAGTCTGATGCCTGATTGGCTGAGCCTGGTTTCCCCTGCCTACATTCTTATTAACCATAAATCCATTTTCTTCTCTACATCAGGAGTAATCTAGCTAAGACACAAATATAATAGAGTTCACTCCTGTGATTTTATGTAACCTTAAACAAAAGAAGTCCAAAGTCTCTACACAGCATATTAGATCCCTCATGCGTGTCCTTACTCACGTTGCTGTTTATACTATTTATACTTCAGCTGTGCTTAAATCCTAATGTTCCTTTTATTTGGACCGTGTGATCTCCAGCCTTCTCCTATTTTCACATATTCTTGCCTTTGCCAGCGACATACCTCTAACACCGCCCCACCATTACCCCACCCCCCAACATACACAGAGCTGACTCTGTTCAGATATATAAATATTCAAGAAGACTATGGTAGGCTCAGGAGGTGCTCCCATTATTTTGACACTACCGTGTGAACATCCCCTCCATAACATTTATGAGAAAATGATGGTAGCCTTTGTCTATCTCTTTAACCTGAAAGTCTCTTGGAAAAGGGATTTTATCAAATATATTTTTATTGCTTTTATTATTTTGAGTGTTTAACACAGTCTATTACATGCTCAAAAGTCACTTATTGCATGAATGAACAGATGAGCATATTTTGTATATTTACACACCAATACCCTGTCATACCTTAATTCATTTGGCAGACATCATTAAAAATGTGATCTAAAAATGATCTATATTAATGTGAAATCTTGCTCAGTGATATGAAAGTATTTCAAATGATGTGAGAAGAACTCATGTATTGAAGCTGTTCTAAGTTTCTGTTGATGTTTTTATTCATAAAATATTACATAAAGATGCATTACTTAACATTTCTGAATCTGAATTTATTGCTATGCGAAATGTATATGCTCACAGATAACTCACTTTTTATTTTGAGAATTAAATGTGAAACATATGAAGAAAGTTACACTCCTACTGGCTGCCCAATTGTAGATGCAAATAAATGCCATTCTCTTTTCTTGGTTGAAATGCATATATCCAGCTCTCCCCTCACCTCAGAAAAATAAAACTTCATGAAGGAATGGAACGGAATGATATGGTAGAACACAGCCTCAGGTCCTAGGTCAGCTTCATTTACCATTGAAATTTGACTGAGACAATACATTTATTCACATTTTATGTTCATTTCAAGAGAACAGTGTCATATATCACAAATATTTAGCATAGGAAGCCATCAGTTTCCTCTGAAGAGTAGTATTCATTTGTGGTGAGCACTATTATCTGCTCTCTCTCCCTCCTTGCCAACTAAATCCCAATTTTGTTTAGGGCCACTAAGTCGCTCACCACAGGGATAAATCCTGATTAATCATAAGCAATTATGGTGAGCCCACTCTCCTCTGCCAGATATTCATGTATCCAGTTTCCCTTATAGCCAAGGGTGGTCACGTGACCAACTTTTGGCAAGTAGAGCATAAAGGGAAACGTGCAGGGTGTAGAGAGTGGTTTGTGGGGGAAGCTATTGCTTTCTGATGGCTGATGTGTCATGAGAATAACTAATTCTTCTGCTCACTTTGCTTCTCTTTGAACACGATCTAAGGATGTGATAACAAGAGATAATTATAATGTTCATGTGATCGTGAAATAATAGGACAGAATGCCAAGTCTTTGAGGATTTCAGAATAAAATACATAGAGGGTGTCTGGTACATTAACTACTTCACAAGGTTGCTGTATCCAAACCAGCAACACCTGCCTGCAAATTTCATGTGAGTGAAGGGTAGCAAAATAAGCCTCCCCAGAATGTGCTGCTTTGGTGTATTGATTATTTTGAGCTGAAGGCACTTAAGAAAAATGCAGCAAGTGGCTTTCTCTGAACTCTCCTTATCTGCCTAAAAACAGATCCTCCAAAAGAAACTCAGTTGTCATAAATCCCCTTCCCAAGAGTTTCATGAACCGGGGAAGATTGATTTTTATCACGGTCTACTTCTCAGAGACTAGAAACGGACACCACATCTAGACAGACTTTGTCAAAAACTATCATACCTCTCATCTGTTTTTCTAGAGGCCCATTTATCTTTCTTAAAAAATCATTTACTATACCCTAAGAGGCCTACGTCCCACACCCTCCTTTCCTAATTGAGATGGTATTTAAATCTGAATGTAAGTCACTTCAGAGAGCTACTCATTTTTTCCTGGGTACCACCCATGTATACGTGAGGTAACTGTGTTAACACACTTCTGTTTGTTTTTCTCTTGTTAATCTGTTTTTTATTATAGGAGTCTATTTATTTTATTAAATATTTCTAAATATTTTATTTTTTATGTCCATTTTATTTTTATGTCGATTTTTATGTCCATTTTACTATAGGAGTCTATTTGTGTCTATTTATTATAGGAGTCTCAGCTAACAATTCAAAAGAGTAGAGGAAAAATTATTTTTCTTTTCCTACACGAGAAAAGTGTTAAGTTTCTGTTATTCGGTTCTTCTATGACTTGTGATTAAAGCCTTCCTGACTGATAATAACACCCAAATAAAGGTAATATGAAGAAGAAAAAGAACTGGGTATGACACCAGCATTGCAGCAATGTCTTGAAGAATGCAAAGGTAATGTGGATTGTAAACTCTGTAGCTTCTGAAAAATATTGAATGTGCATGAATTAAATTGACAAGTTTTATAAAACTAGATTAATGTTGACATATTCGGTGCATCCAAAGTCAGCTGTATGCTTGATTTTCTGCTTATTTCCATAGTGTTGGTTTTGCTTACTGCTCTTAAGAAATGAATTCTTGGACTTCAGAGGAACTAAAAAATTTTTAATAAAATGAAAATATGATTATTAAAACATTGCTTCTCATTCCATTTTTATTTTCAGTTATTGCATGTGCTATACAATTACTTTCTCGGGGATTGTGTATGTGAGTGTGCATGTGTGTGTGTAGCTGATTGACACACCCTAGCTTTCAAAAACATACTTGACCTTCAAATAACTTCCAAACTCATTTTCCCCATATGCAGGGCTTTCCAGTTCTTATAAAAGAGAAATTTTGGGGGAAAAATATACTCTCTCATGATAGTGGACAAATGACTTATAAATGTGCCCATCAGTATTCATTTTTAGCCATGTTTAATTTGAGTAAATGATTTAATGGAATCCAAGCATTTGTCACAAGGAATAAGGAGATTTTTGTTTTTAAATGAAGATGGCCTACCTGTTGCTTTTCAAATAATTCTTAGGTGGCAGCTTACCCATGAGGAAAGCCATGCCTGGAGCAGGTGTCTAACTATGTTATAAAGTAAGTGCCATGGCAGAAAGATGAAAGATGGAGACTACTAAACATTTTGGATAATGATTAAAAAAATCTAAAGAAGAACAGATAATCCCAGAGCATGATAACTTCTGAAAATAGTTTAAAAATGTATGAAACTGTTGCTTCTGCATAATTTCAACACCTTTTGAAGTAATACAATCAAAGAGGCACAGTTCTTCCAGATTAGACATATTTTATTGATTTTTATCTTCAGTGGAGTGAATGCTATTGAGGTTTCATTTGTACGAGTTCGAATACCTAGTTTAAAGTTTCATTTTTGCACTGTGAACTTCTCCCAAGTGTACATTGATCAAGTAGGGCTTTTTTTTTTTTTTCCTTTTGATTTGTTCTGTTTTATCAAAGAAGCAGTCTGTTCACAGGGATACGGCCAAAAAGTAGACTGTTTCTTGGCACACATCCTCAATAGTGAAAGTTACTGTGAATTTAAGTAAAGTAAATTAAACCACAGAAAAATGTGAATAAACCAGATCTAACTGCGCTAAAGGATGAAGGCCGTAGCGCTATGAGTAAGAAATTAATGGTCACATGACCAGAGTTCTATTTCTGACTTCATATTTCATACATAACCTGAATAATTTTCTAAACTCTTCTAAAATGCTATTTTCCTACAAATAAAATGGAAATTATCTGATCATAACTGAATCATTTCTGAATAATAAAAATGACTAAAAGGATATTTTAAAATGATTTAATAGCTTATGTTTTTAAATTCCTTTCAATAAGGTTCCTTTCCATTGGCCAAAATTGCTTTCAATTTCACAAATAACCTTCTTACTTTAGATTTATGTAAAATTTTGAGATGTTTTCTATAATTGATCACATCATATTTTTAAATGTTTATCCCGTATTGACCCTCTAACATTCTCTGGCTATTTACTTTCCTTGATCACTCCTTTCTTTCTTCCTTCCTTCCTTCCTTCCTCCCTTCCATTCTCCCTTCCATCCTCCCTACCTTTCTCCCTTCCTTCCTTCCTTCCTTCACTTTTTCTTTGCTTCTACTTTTTGAATTTTGAATCACAGAAATTCTGAGAAACTTATAAAATCTTCCCCCAAAAATATTTATATTCATCTTTGTATCTTTCAAAGTGTGAGCCATTTATAGCCTACCTATGGTGACAAGATAAATAATTTTTGCCCTAGAAAAGCAAAGTAAACAAATAAATGAGTAAATAAATTAATGATTAAAACAAAATAAAATAATATAAAATAAAGGGAGTGGCCCAAGACCAAAGAAGATGCAAAGAAACACCTGATTTCAGATTGTGTTGCCCTGCATGGCTCTGATTCAATCACTTCTCTTTTCTTCTAGCCCTTCAAGAACATATGCTTGAGCAACAGCCTCTAGTCCTTCAAGAACGTAGGCTTGAGCAACAGGACCTAACAAAAATGAGAAAACAAAAAGTCCTCTTAGTAAAATTGTTATAGGGATAGATATATTAATATATTTATAAGATATATTAGATTGTGCAGCCAAACATGGTAAGGAGAGTGGTACTGTGAAACCACAGACAGCAGAGGTCCATTCTAGGCTATGAATAAGTCCAGGCATTACTGTGGTGACACCACACCATAGGAAGAAGGCAATGTCCCACGCAGCAAACATTACCTGGGGCTGGGCAATAGCAGCCAAGACTTTAGAAGCCACTGCTGAGTTGACTGTATACTCAAAAAAAATGAACAAACGCTACCTCTTGTATCCATCCCCAATCCTACTATTATTGCACTTTGGCATGGTATTTAAAGTCTGTAATAATGTGGCCTAAATATCTTCATTTTAACTCAATGAATATCATTATAAATTTACAGTGTGCTAATAACGTGCTAGGTCCCAGATACACTTGATGACCAAACAGACATTTCCTGAAGCATGGTGCTTATGACCTCTGCATACATCTCTAAAGCTCTTACTCTGGCCTAATGATTATTCTGTAAGTCTGCTTTCTTCAGCAGATCATGAACTCCATGAGTGTCCATGCTTTTTTGTTTGTTTTAAGGAAGTCTGCCTGTTATAATTGTTTGTATATAGTATGCACTCAATGAAAATTAATTTGAATTAAATTCTTGGCCTTGATTCAGAGAACATAATGGGTCATCAAAATTTGCCATTGATTTTTGAATCTCCCCTTATTGTATCTAGCAGTTCTTTGCTTTTCTTTTATCCTATATATCTTCTTAAATATGTTTCTAGTTAAACTTTAAATCCACACCTCTTCACTCACTGAAAATCATATCTCAAATCCATGCAGTGGCATTGACCCTTAAAGCGGTGCTCCCAGTCCCTTGGTCTGGAGGCAGAGCCCACCAACAGATGGACTGTATGATCAGAGACTTCATCTGTCTTACGGTTGCCTTTGAGCCTGGTCATGTTCATTGATGTTCTGTAATAGGGCCCCGTCAGCCAGCTAAGATTAGTCCACGTGACCCTTTCCCAGCCTGCACTGTCCCTTCATCACAGGACTCCCGAGCATGCAGATCCTGTGAGACAGCCCCTCACACAGAAGGGAGTTCGGAGAAGATGACAAATGACCCATATCCTCTATCAGGGCTATTTTATTCCATTAAATGAATGACTGCTTAAAGAGACTATTTGTCACCAGGGTATAATTTAATCAACCTCATATAGGATGAGGAGAAAATGAGGAATTAGAACAAGTGCCCAGAACATGAATCAATTTTTTTCTCCATCCAGATGTAAATGTGCTTCAAGCTATTCCTGTCTTTGCACCTAACTACTGTCCTTACTGAAAATCCATTTCAGTCATTCCTGTCCATTAGCTAAAACAATTCATTATGTTAAGACTTTCGTAATTATAAAATATTTTTATATTTCAGTTAGATTATTCTAAAATAATAGCAAATAAATTATTTTTTTAAAGATTTTATTTATTTATTTGACAGAGAGAGAGAGAGATTACAAGTAGGCAGAAAAGCAGTCAGAGAGAGGAGGAAGCAAGCTCCCTGCTGAGCAGAGAGCCCAATGCCAGGCTTGATCCCAGGACCCTGAGATCATGACCTGAGCCTAAGGCAGAGGCTTACCCCTCTGAGCCACCTCGGTGCCCTGCAAATAAATTAATTTTAAAAGTTATGCTTCTCTCCAGTACTTTTTACATTGAAATTCTTAAATAAAAAGCACAGGAAATAAAACAATTTGATTCACAAATTATCTAAATGTTAACTCAATTTTACTCATATTTAATGAGTTCCAATTCTTTATGAATATAATAAATCTGTATGATGAAATAATGGCTATATTTCCAATTAATTGGGCAAATAAAATAGAAAATTAATATTTATATATATATATATTATTTATTTATTTGACAGAGAGGAGAGAGATCACAAGTAGGCAGAGAGGCAGGCAGAGAAAAAAGGGGAGTCAGGCTCCCTGCTGAGCAGAGAGCCTGATGCGGGGCTGAATCCCAGGACCCTGAGACCATGACCTGAGCCGAAGGCAGAGGCTTTAACCCACTGAGCCACCCAGGCGCCCCGAGAATTAATATTTTAATTTTTATTTTAAATACATGAAGTCTGCATATAATCCTAAAGGATATAAACTGACAAATACATCATAAACCATTCAAGAGCAAATCCAAAGACAGTACAACTGAATGATCCACTTAAAATGAAAGAAAATATATGTTTTCTGCAAGCAACAATTTATAAACAGAGGGCATAATTGCCCTCTGTGATTGCAGTTTTGTGATTGCAAGTTTTAGGAACTAGAATTAATTTTGCAGATAAAAAGAAAAAATAATCTTAAATATTATGTAAAATAATCTTAAATGTTATGTAAAATTATGATTTTACATGTAAAATCATATTTTTACAATTATGTAAAATCAATGGTGCATGTATTTAAATGAATCAGTGAGTAAATAAATAAAGTCTTTCTGCTGATTATTAACATGGAATTATTGTGTTGGTTAGTAGTCAAATTCACAACCAAGAATAGTAGTGTATTTCCAAAGTCCACCACTCTAATGAAACATCATATCTGGTGGAACTTATTTGTTTTATTTTTTGTTGGTTTTTGTTGTTGTTGTTTTATTTCTTTGGTTGGTTTGCTCCTGAGTATGGAGGTTTTAATATTTTTGTGATGTATTACTTTAACATACTTCAAAGTTTACATAAATAATATTTTTCAATTGTTTATGTCAAGCAAATTTTGATAAAAAAATTCCAATTAAAACTGAGGAAGAAAATTACATATCACCTTAAAAGAAACATCTGTGATAATCTGCATCACAAAATAAGAATCAATCCAAATCTTGACATATCTGCCATTTCTCTAAAAACACCTTCCCTACTGTTAAGACTAAGTCAGGTGTTCCTGATACACATTTTCTAAGCACCTTATATTGTCTTCTACAGAATTTATTACAATTCAGCTAGTTGCTTAATTATTTACACAATGTTTGTCTTTTGCAGGAAACTATGGGTTACCATTTGAGGCAGACATCAGATTTCTTTCATTTATTGTTATAATTCCTACCAGCTAGCCCTGTGCCTGCAGTATAGAAGATACTCAACAAATAGAATTATATGAATAATTATTAGTCAAATGTACTATTTTAGCCAGTACTGCAATAATGAACCCCCCTCCAAGAGCTTTGCCATTAGCAGAAGAAGGGAAAGATGCTTTTGTTCAAATTGACGAGTCTAAGGCTTCATTGAAGTACGGATAAATTTGTTCTTGTGATACAGATATTTCTCTTCCCTTCCATTGAACTCCTATACAAGCATGCTTAAATTGTGAAACAAATCAATTTATTAAGTGTGAAAGCCTTTGAGAGTCAAACAGGATAATAGTGTAACAGAAAATCACACTGCCGTGTGAAGAATACAGTCACTTTATTTTAAAGGCCAAGCTTGATAAAGAGAATTAATATGTACTTGTTTCTATCTACTTATGAATGTAAAAAAAAAATCACGTAGGTAAAGTTATGGATGTAAAGTTAAATAGGTTACTTCAGGATTTGAAATGTTAGGTTGTTTATGAAATGTACTAAATAACAGATTGGCAGAGTAATAATACTAGAATTTCTATCGTATTATTTCTCTGAACTGTGGATACTGGTATCAAACACATCACAGCCATGATCATAAGAAATGTGTGAAAATACATAAAATTAATTAGTTCTAAAACAGGCTTTTGAATCTCAGGCAAACATTTGAAGAGATGTCAAGCAGGCATTTTTTTTTTTTTAATAAATAACCACATTCAGAATTATGCCAGGCAATATAGTTGGTAAAAATAAATCTTATATAGCACATATATATATAATTACTTTTGTGCAATAAACAGGAAGATTTAAAAATGTACTTTTTTAATTTCAAAGATCATCAAATTGCATATTTTCTCCAGTTTTTAGAGCTTTAGATTAATAAGGTAACTTTACACATATGCCTATAAGAACCCAGAGAAGATAGAAGAGAATTTTTAAAAATAAATATGAACTACACTTTAGAAATGAGGAAACTGAGACTCAGATGGCAATGTGACTCACCCAATGTCACACAGTTAATGATTATCAGAAGTGAAACAGTCTTAATTCATTTTTTCTATTATTACATGATGATATATCTTCTCAGATGAACTCTCAGAGTAAAAATAGAAACATTAATGTCATAGGACAATCTTTACATATTTGAACATTAATTTCTATACTGTATACATCAACCAATAAATATTAAATGCCTACTATGTCCCAGATCTTCTGGATATGCACAAAAATCCCTGCCCTTGACAGAGGTTATAGTTGCATTTGTTTTAAACTATCACTTGATCATTTCTGAATAGTTAACACTTTCGGAACCATAATCTAGAAGGCAAGTTTGAATTCTAAAGAGCTAGACATGCCTCAGAGTGGTAAATATATTTCAAATTGCATCCCTTGCCGTGTATAAAATACAAGAATATGTAAAATAGAGAAACCCAATATTTGCCATTTAGGTTGTTTTTATTTGCTGTTTTCATTTAGACAAAGAATGCTTTCACAATTAGCTTTGCAGATACATTATGAAATAGGTATTTGTTATGAAATGTTTCCATTTCCATTACTCTCATTTTTATTTCAGATTCTTTTCCTGAGTAGCTATATTATTATGTATTTTGTAACTACAACTCATTATTTTACCTTTCCCTTAGAATAAATTTTTAATGGAGACTACTCCTTTCTGATAATTTGAAATATAGACTATTAATATATACTTGACAGAGAGCAAAACAATTGTGCATCATATATATTTCTTAGTATAAGCTATAATATATTTAGGGTAAATATATAAAGGTATTTATTCAAGACAAGTTTTGCTCAACTTAAGAATTCAAAAAACTGATATATTCTGGAGCCACAAATTAAAACAGAACCCACAAAATGCCGACTCTACCAGGGAAAAAAATAATTGCCTCCTGGCTGAAAATAACTAGGTATTAAAGTTTTGAAAAATTATATTATGCTCACCAGTGCAAGCTGATTGAATCTTTTCAGACTCAATTCACCAAGCACAAGGTCATTTATAATGCTATCCATTAAGTATCCAAAGGGCAATTTTCTGATATTCCTCCATATGTTTTAGTCTTTCTAACATAACTGACCCTTTGGAAGACAACTCTTTCCATCTACATGTGAAAAGTGCTGAATGTTTCCTTTAGTGAGATTTAAATTGCTTTTAGCAGGTCAGGTCATCTCATTTAATAGTTTCACATTACTTTATTCAGCTTGCAACTCTTAGAAACACAAAAATGTCTCACTCCAATTCTTCTTTTCAATGGTACTTAATATTGTGTTTGTATGGTTAAAAAAATTACCCTCTCTTATGTGTGTTTCTCATTCTCATATTCTCCCCTGTCCCATACACTTAGTTTTAAATAGTGAATAAAATGTTAGAATTTTAGATTTTAAATATGATTGATGTTGTAGGGAAGAAGAAATAATTTTCCCTCTACTTTTCTTAGTTCTCAGCTGAGACCACTGTACTAAATGACAGCTTCACAAGAGAAAACAAAACCAAAACCAGAAACAAAAAAACAGTAGTTTATTGCCATGTAACCCCACATGGTAAGATATACAGAGGAAATGACTAACTCCCCTGATGACATAGAATTCAGGCTTAAATACCATCTTAACAAGAAAAGGGAGACGGATGTAAGCCTCTTAAGGGAGAATAAATGATTTTCAAGGAAGATGAACGGGCCTTTAGAAGAACAGATGGGAGGTAGGGTAGGCTGGGGCAGTCTGTTGGGGTGTGGTGCAGATGTCTAGCCTTCTCTCTTGTGATAAAAGTCAATCTTCTCTGGCTAATAAAACTCCTGAGGAGGGGATTTATGACAACTGGGCTCCTTTTGGAGGATCTGTTTTTAGGCAGACAAGGGGAGTTCAGAGAAAGCCTCTTGCATTTCCTGTTTTTCAATTGCACTATAGTGCCTATAGTGCCAAATAATCAACCTTGACAAAGTGGTATGTTTTAGCATATCCTGAACTGATACAGGCTTACAAGGGTGGCATTTTGGGGTGGCACATTCTACTACCCTTCACTGGTCAGACAACCTTTTGCCTTTTTCCTGTTTCCTTAGCCCACAAAGAAGTTTTGGAATTCGATCATTTCTATGTAATTAGAAGCCTATATTGATGAACCATGAGAGACCGTGGACCCTGAGAAACCAACTGAGGGTTTTGGAAGGGAGGGGAGTGGGAGGATGAATGAGTCTGGTGGTGGGTATTGAGGAGGGCACGTATTGCTTGGAGCACTGGGTGTGGTGCATAAATAATGAATCTTGGAACACTGAAAAAATAAAATTAAATGAAAAAAAAAAAAGAAGACTATATTGAGCAATGATCAGGGCTAGACTGTCTTCAATAATTTTTAAAGCTTTAATTCCTGAGTTGCCTTCCATTATGCACCTGTGGCTATCTTAAACCTCTCCCTGGAGGGCTTAGGGACATTTGAATTAAATGACTACCACTTTAGGTTTTAAAATACTGTTAGGTTTTTTTAAGGAATTCCTTCGGGAAGTGCTGCAGGCATGACATAAAAGCATACCTCTAGAGGCTCTCAACCCTGGCCTTCCTATATTAAATAATGTTTTCTGAAATGTCTCACTTCAGCTATTGTTTGGGCCTGGCCTCAGGCACTCTGTTTGCTTTCCACTTCTTATTTCTATTGTCGACTTGCCTCTTGTTTGGCAGTCACAAGCCTGTAGATCTTCTGCTATTACAATCATTCTATTTCATTAAGAAAATAAAGTGACTCATGATGTAACAATAATAAGATATAAATCACCTTTTGTAATTTCATGTAAACTGTGGCATTTTAAAGCTTTTCAAATTTGAACAATTCCTTTACATTCTTTTTATAATGAAAAATTTTATCTGGTCTGTATTAAAGAGGATTTACCAAGCATTTACCACATGTGTTCTGAACAGTAACAATAACAAAATCACCTAAATTTCAAAACAAATTATAGCTAAGAAATATTCAGAATACAAATTCTATCATCACAGCAGTGGTTGGAACTTTTTTGCTATTCCTCTCCCTTTCAAAATAGTTGATTTTTTTTCACATTTAAAGACTTTGTCTTTAGAGTAGTTTTTAGGTCACAGAAAAACTGGGAGGAAAATGCAGAGATTTCCCATATACAGCCTGTTCTCACATATGCACAGCCTCTCCTATAATCAATATCCTACGCTAGAATGGCACATTTGTTAAAATTGATGAATTGACATTGACGCATCATTATCACCCAGATTCCATAGTTTACCTACATGTTTACTCTTCCTGTTATACATCCTGTGGATGTAGACAAATATATGATGACAAGTATCCATCATTATAGAATCATACGCAATATTTTCCCTGCCCTAAAAATCCTCTGTGCTTTGCCTACTCACCCCTACATCCCTATGAACCCCTGGCAACCACTGATTTTTTACCATCTCTCTAGTTTTGTCTTTTCCAGAATGTCATATACAGTAGTCTCCCCTTATCTCGGGGGGTATGTTCCAAGACCCAGCAGAGGATACCCGAAACCACAGAGAGTACAGAATCCTATATATACTGTTTTTTTTAATCTACATACATATCCATCATAAAGTTTAATTCAAATTAAGCACATTAAGAAAAAGGGATTAAAAACAATAACTACTAATAAAAGAGAATAATTATAACAATATACTATAGTAAAAGTTATATGATTGTGGTCTCTCCCTCTTTTTCTTTTATAATATTTTATTTTACTGTACTCATATTTTTTCTTATGATGATGTGAGAGGGTGAAATGCCTACATGATGAGATGAAATGTGAGTGATACAGGCATCATGACCCACCATTCGACTACTATTAACTTTCTGACTAAACATCAGGAAGGTTCTGCTTCTGGAATAAAACATCAGAAAGCAAAACTTCAGATAAGGCGGAACTGCTGTTGGACTCATACACTAAGTGACCTTTTTAGATTGGCTTCTTTCATTCCTTACATGTATTTAAGGTTCCTTCAGGTATTTTCACAGCTTTTTAGCTCATTTATTTTTAGTGCTTCATAATATTTCATTGTCCAAATCTTCCACAGTTTATCCTGCTCCTATACGTACAAACACAGGCAGGTAAAATTTTTTTCTCTATCTAAAGATAGACAGTAGGTCTATATCTATAGATATAGAAATCTATCTATAGATATAGGTAGTCTATCTATACAAAAATAGTCTATCTAAAGATAGACTAAAATTTTTTAAGTCTATCTTTTTTACAGAAAAGGTCTCAGCCAAAAGCAATGAAGTGTAGAAGAAAATTATTTTCCTCCCCTACAATGTAAAACTGTCTTCCAAAATGGCTGTTTCAATTTGCGTTCCTACCATAAAGAGTTTTTAAAATTTCACAACACGTATGTGTAAAACAATACCAAATATGTCCTAAAACAAATAAAAAAAAAAGTTAGATGCTATGAAGTAGGAATAAATATAGTTTGAGGGGGAGAGGATGACATTGATGTATATTATGTGTAGAAATGGAGTCATCTAGGGATAAGAGAAAGAACAAAGAAACAACCAGTATGGGACAAATGAATGTCAGGAGAAGTAGGAAAAAAAATATATCAGAAAATTCCCAGGAAAATAATATTTGTTTTCAAAAAGAGAGTAAAGAATTCATGCCTTCATAATTAAAAGATGGATAGGTCAGAATACTCAGTTAAAAAGTAAAACAAGCAAACAAACAAAAATACTTAGTGTTATACATTCTTTTGAACAAATAGAACCCTTGTCCAATACCTAAAAAAATCTAACCCCATTTTTGTTTACCATTTTTCCCACTTATACATGATCAGTTTTCCTTTAAGCTTTTGAAATTTTGTTATTTGTGAGTGCAAGATCCTTGAAAGGTGCTAATCAAAAGCAATTTATGAAAAGGAGTGGGAACAATCATGGGTTATTGTCATGAGGAAAAGAGAACTGGTAATACAAGTGTGTCCAGAAGGAAGGTGAGACTCTCCCAGAGGCCTGCTTATGAGCATTCCCCTAATCAATGTCTTCATGTAGATACAGAGTCAATATTGAGTCATATTTCAAACTTTCTGAGTTTCCTTTCTTTTTTTTTTTCCTCAGCAATTATGAACTTACAAGTTTCATGTAACAATTTCCAAAAATTTAGAATGTACACTGGAAAATATTCTTTGATTTCTTTGACTTTTTATTTTCAAGAACCTTACATAAGAAATATAAAGATAGCACAGGGGATTTTCATTCCCCACTATAAAACTGAATAAAGGAAACTCACTTAAAATGAAGTTGGGAGGCCTGAGATAAAGCTCTTTCACACTACCAATCCTCCTCAATTGCAGACCCCAATGGAAAGATACACCTTACAGTCTCAGCAGGAAGAAGTCCACATTACTACACTAATGGAAGAAAGGATTTCTCTGTGCCTAGCAACTAGCACTGCCAATAAGGTAATACCACAACTCAGCCAGAAAGAAACTCTCACCATCCTGAAATTTCCCTTTCTGCCGGTGGATTTTCATTCAAAGCCCCTCCTCACAACTTCCTCCTTTTCTTGGTAAGGTAATATTTCTTTCTTTGATAAGGGAATATTTCTCTCCTTCGATCTCCAGACTTGCCTCTGGTTTTGCCTAGCTTGCATGTCTCAAATTACAATTCCCCTACCATCCTTGAATAAATCATTTTGCTGGAAAAATAACTGCCTGTTGTACTTTTAAGACTGACACCATATACCTCCACAGAACTTCTAATTATATTAAATTAAATTAACAGTATATCTGGACTTGGATAAGAAGGGACTTCATTTGAAAAGACTATTGCAGGGGTACCTGGGTGGCTCAGTTGGTTGAGTGACCTACTGGTGATTTCAGCCCAGATCATGATCTCAGTGTTGTGAGATCCAGTTCTGCTTCAGGCTCTGTGCTCAGCAGGGAATCTGTTTGAGATTCTCTCTCCCTCTACCCTAGCCCTCACTTGTGTTCTTTCTCTCTCTCTCTCTCTCAAATAAATAAATTTTTAATTCTTTTAAAAGAAAATAATATTGCAATAAGAACACTGAATATATAATCTGTTACTTTCACAAGAGTTGGGCAAGAGGTTTTTTCTCTTATACAGAGTAAACAAGGCTAGAAAGAACTAAGGGTGGAGGGGTAAAATGAAAGAGTGGTGTATAATTGGAGATTAGATGAGAAAAATATAATGCTGAGGCACTCTCTCCAGGAGTGGCCCTTAAGGGAAGGCTCTGTGCTGGCTCAGTCTGAGGGTTCACAGTCCCCAGGGGAAGGAGAAAACCCTTAACTAAACTTTGGCTTTGGTTCTGATATAACCAGGGACAAAACTGCTCAGATTATAGTTTATAAGGCAACAAGTGGGAATTAAGAGACCATGTCTGGTCTTGTCATGGTTAAGTTTTATCCAAATCTTATGAGGACAGACGGTTCTTTATAGTGAGCCATTTTCAAGACACAAAAGGGTGGTGGGAGGGGACAGTTTAACCATAACTGTTTTCCAAAATCACAAGGCTTGGGCAAACTTTGACGTTGTCAATAACCGTAGTACAAGAAGAAGTAAGAAAAATAGTGCAAACCAATAAAAATATATAGATATTAGCATAAAATTTTCAACATGAGTTTTAAACTTAAGACAAAGCTAGATACTTGGTTATAGCTGAACTAATGTTTTCTTCAAATAAGAGTTGAGGGAATAACAAAACACCAATATAATATGATAGCATGGCAACCTTTTTATTTCTTATAAATCCTGAGTCAAATGCTAAAACCAGCATTTTGTTAGACAGGTGTAATAAATAATATTAAAAAAAAAACCCAAAAATCTTTTTTTTCTCATTGGCCAGATAGATCGATTTTCTCTAAATGGCAAAATGTGTTTTTAAGCTTTTATTTCTAGTTCATATTTATTTGATTTACCAGTGAACATCCTGTAAGAGAATAACAAATTATTTATTTTCATTGATTCATACTTGCCATAGCATTTTTCATTCCATAAATGCTAAGTGACACAAAATTTAATTAAAAGCAAACATTTAATATATTGCCACTGAACGAATCCCTGTTTCCTCTAGCTAGCTCTCTTTGGGAGGCTTAGCATGGAAACTTTTATGAAGTATTCTAGGTAATTGGGCTTGACTAATGTGACCATGCAAGTGCCTCTTAACTAAGGACAAAATGGTAGGTATATCATTTTCATTTCACTGAAAAAAAAAAATCATCTCTGACTTGAACTTTGTGCCCTCTGAAAGTAATTGGCAAAATATAAAGACACGATTGGCAATTATTAGTAAAGTCAGTATTACAAAGAAGAAAAAGAGGAAATATGTTGCCTCCAAAATCTTAACCATACATGTTTTTATTATGTCAAATATAGCATAATATGGACGGGAAGGTTTAAAAGAAGAAACAGATGATGTATTAATTCATGTTCATTTTTTCTCAAAAACAAATATGGCTAGAAGATCTGGGCCCCCTTTCTTGTCTTTTATCTATGAATAAGTTTTATACAGTTTATGAAAGTATTTTTCAGCTTCAATTCCAATAATATGCCACAGATTGGATTTATAGGATTTTCAAATATAAAAGTAACAGAAAAAGGAAATGAGGGTTTAGATAGAAAGCACAAAATTGAGATAAGGTCATTTTGGACTTAGGCTGTTCAGGAACCTTGATTAAGAAAGAATTGAAGAGATTGTTGGTGCCCCTATGTGAGCTAAAAGCAGGGTAGGTCCCAGCCTTGTGGAGCTTAAAGTTTATGCAATTACAGAAGTTTTTTTCAAGAAAAATAATACAAAATTAGTCATTAAAGTAAACATTTATTTGATAGAGAAAATAAATCACAATCAACTGTAAATTTAAATAAGCTGGAAATAACACACATGTCAAAATCCAGAAAAGTAACATGTTATATTGATGAATTTAAATTTTATAAATAGAACTGTATGTAAATATAATTTATAATATTTATAATTAACTGCCTGATGCATCTCTATAATAATTTTTCTCTACATTTTTGACTATATATTCCTTGTATATTAGACCACATACTTCTTGCATATGTTTTATTCTAATTAAAAAGTTTATGAAATTTTCTTGAAAGATAGAAAAATAATTCATTCTTTTCCATGGTATGGTTTATCCAAATTCGTTTTTGTTTTTAATTGCCTGTGTAGAAAAGTGTTTTTTTGTTTCATAATACGTAATTGGTATTGCCATCTAAATTGTGATTACTATTGATTATGGAAAACACCAAGTTTCTTTCCAATAATCTCCCTGGTCAAAGGAATAGCAAGGGTATAGGCACTGAGAAAAATGTTCGCTTTGAACGATGAGGGGGAAAGCGGGGACTATTCCTGGCATGTGGAAGGCAAGGCAGTGTATCATAGGAGGTGAGTTAGAGATGTAGGAGATCACATGGGGTCTTGAGGCCACCACAGAGTACTGGCTTTAATCTGAGTGAGTGGAGGATTGTAAGCCAAGAGCACTCTTACAATTTCATTTCACATTTTAACATTTCTGCCTCCTGTGTGTGAAAAGGACTACAAAGGACATGAATGGAACAGGAAGATCAGTCTAAAAGGTAAGGACAAATAACTGCAACAAAAACATAGTGTAAACATTTGGACTAGTTATTTTATAACAAAATAAGGGGCTAGTTATTTTGAAGCAAAATAGGAAACATCTTAAGCATAAGAGCAAATGAATTGAAAAAAGGTATCTAGACTTTGTCCCTTTCCTTATCCTATGGAGGCAATTTCGATACTCTTACTGACTTGATACTTTGCGTATCCTACATCTTGTGGTAAGGGCGGAAAACACAATACTATTTTAATATCTCTGTAGAAATTTAGAACCAAATTTTCAAAAATGTAAAAGTTAAATTTTTCTTACAGAGGAAAAAAATACCCAGCTTGAAACAATCAAATTAATATCTGATATTGAAATAAGAAAAAATATATAATTTCACTCACCAAAAAATGGGAGTTTAAGTTTTAGAAAGCAAAAATCTTTGTATTAATTAGCGCTTCAGTGTTTATTCTATAATTTCTGATTTTGTTAGAATTATTTACCTGTTCTCTCTTATAGACCGTGAGACCCTTAAGCAGAGAACCAAATTCATTCCACTCTGTTATTCTCAGCCTTTAGCAGAGTGACTGGTATACAGAAACTGTTTCAAAATCAATTTAGATACAGGAAGGAAGGATTTAGACAATCATCCATTCACTCAGAAAGCAAACACCAGAAAAATGGAGGGAATGGATTTATTGTGAGGTAGGCTGACATCGACCTCTCAGCAAACTGACAAATTTCCTAAATTTCTTATCCTTTAATCTTGCTGGAAGACTCTTTAGAGAGATGGGACATCTAAGCAAAAAGAATAACATAAGAATCTTCCTCTACTTACTACTCAAGAAGTCAAGATAACAGTCAAAGGTATTGAAGAAGTTCATCAAGCAAGAAGTTGATATCTAAAGGGTTCTAATAAGCTGAGATAGTTCATTTAATTATGTCCTTCAGGGATTGCACCACTAAAGCATCCCATTGGGAAGAACAAAACAAAAACAATATAAGTTCCTTTACATGATTGCTGACAGGTTTTAGGGAATAATAATTTCTAGTATTGGTGTTGGATTTAGATTGACCATTATTTGAGCCATGACTCTGCCCCTGACAAATGACTTACTAACTGATTTAAGTATTGTAGAAGAAAAATCTATCACTCATCCTTTATCTTATATATAGTAGACTTCCTAGGCACTAGAAACTCCAGAGCATTAGGAAATCTCAGTGAACATTTTTCTCTTCCTTTTTCTTGGTAATCTTTAAAATTAAAAAATTTTAAATATGACTCATTCAGAAAAGACAGTATAGAGACTTTTCTTCAAGGGCTCTTGTATAGTCATCTCTCTACTCAGCTACTGTTTGCATGAATAATTGTACAGCGATTGAACATGCAGTATTCCTTATCTATGCATGTTGCTGATTTAGGTCCTTTAAGGAGTCTTTGTAATTTTCTAGCAAGTATGCTCTAAATGTGCGTGTATGAGTCAGACCAATGTACCATCACAAGGGCAGCCTTTATCACAGTAGTTCTGATGATGCATTAATATATCTTGAGAGCAGTGTCCCAGTAATGATTTATTAGGATGCTACATCATAGTAGTGATAGAGAATAGAAATTGGCCAAAGAATGACTTGGTCATTTGCAATATTAAAAATTATACATTATATATGGAGCTTGTCCCCATTTAGGAATGGAAACATTCATTTATGCCATCTATTTAAATAATGTATCCTCCATGGACAAGCAGTTAAACAACGTTAAATTGAAACCAGTATCACTTAATATTTTATTTTCCCTGCATGTATATTCCACAGCAATGTAAATAAAACATGACAAAAAACACATAAAATTTCTTATCAACCTGAGCTGACTATAAAAAAAGCATAAAGGAGACAATACATCCTTATTAAACTAATTATTTTTTGTAACCATGTAGACTGAATTCCTTTATATTTGTAACTATGTAGACTGAATTCCTTTATGTCAAAAGGATAATTTGCAAAAATTATTGAAAAATATTATTTTTCCTGAAGAAATCATTGTTTTGCATTTCAAATTTTTTAGTTTTGTTTTGTTTTTATGAATTGGAAGATTTTTTACCTATAGTTACTACATTAACTACTCATTAATTAATTCATGTGATAAAATTCTCATGATTACAATCCTGGTGTCTAACTCAAAGTTTTCTGGTAGTCTGATAGTTGTATTTCCAAAGCCATTTTTTTTTTCATTTTTTAAATGGAATTTTGGCCTTCTGGCTAAATTTGGGATCAGATTTAAGCAAAAATAATATGGACAACTTTCAAGAAATCTACAATGTCAAGTATGTTCTTAGGTAAATAAGGGTGAAATAAATATCTTTACAATATTGCCTCCTATTTGGTGGAGACAAAATCTTTTCATGTATAAATTTTCTTTCTCCCTTTCTTTCTTTCTTCCTTTCTTCCTTTCTTTTTTTCTGCTAGCGAAAGAGTATGTGTGGGTGAGGGACGTGGTGGGGATGGGACGAAGGGTTTGCAAGGAGGCTTTGAGAGAAAGAGAAACTCCAGCGGGCTCCAGGCCCAGTGTGGAGGCCTCAGCAGGGCTCGATCTCACAACTCTGCGATCATGACCTGAGTGGAAAACAAGAGTTAGATGCTTAGCAGACTGAGCCACCCAGGTGCTCCTCTTTAATGTCAAAAAAACGAAATTTTCTCCATAAATTTCCTTAGTAAATTGTTAAAAATTTCTTTCTAAATATTTATATTTATATTATTGTAAATATGCATTATTTTTACTTTATTCTCTGACTACTCTTGCCAATGCAAAGAAAATAAATTATTTTTAAGATCACATATCCAACCAACTAAATTGCGTATTAATTCTAGCAATTTGTTTCTAGTTTTTTTTTTTTTTTGGAGAGATTTTATTTTGGGTTTTCTGTGAACAAAATTCCATCGTCTGGGATCAATGCTAGTTTTGTTGCTTTTTTCCCTCTAATCCTTATAGCGTTATGTTTATTTACTTCGGGATAGTCTAGAGCACTACCTTCGAAAGTAGGATGTTGGAAATCAAAATCATGAAGTTTCATTTATAAATAATGACCAAAAATATGTGAATAATGGCACATCTTAAGTTATGACCAAAGAAGTAAATGGATGAAGTATGAAGGATCTGACACAATTATTATCTAGGTGTTCAGAGAAGTGAGAGAACTCCTAATTGCAGGAATCTAGACACAAACTGAAATCACAGATGATGTTGGTAAGCTTAGCAATTGAGAGAGTGACTACAAGTCAGAAGCTACAGGCTTGGAGGAATAGAAAGGAGTGGTTCTGGGGTTGTTAGATTACTTCGCTTAGAATAGTTTAATGCCAAAAAAAAAAAAAAAAAGAATATTTTAATGCCATAAAATAAAATTCAAACCTGAAGTTTTTAGAGAAGAAAGAAAAAGAATAGCCTGAAAGTACTGGTGAAGATGAAAGACACTAAACCCACCCTAAGTGTTAAAGTAGGCAGTTCATTAGGTTCTAAAGAATACGTGAAGGCCAGCAAAGAGGAAGCCATAGCCAGCTATGGGAAAGTCAGAGTCCCATCTGGCCACACTCCACAAGAAGCAAGATCAATGCAATATGTGCCTGCCTTAATACCCACTACCATATTGCATGGAGCACTGGGTGTGGTGCATAAACAATGAATCTTGGAACACTGAAAAAATAAAATTAAATTAAAATAAAAAAAAAATAGAAGAAGAAGAAGAAGCAAGACCAAACCAGACACGCCCAAGATGGCAGATACCATGACAGGAACCCCCTGACCAAATAAAGAAGGAAAGGCTAGAAATCCTCCTTCCAAGAATTCCTAACCCCCAAGTAAGGAATATTCTGCCCTCTAGTTAACAACCATCTGTAAAAGAAACTCAAACCCCAGGTCACATAGCTCTCTCACTCCTTCGTGTATGCTCTCTATCTCTGTCTGCATCCCCTACACCTGGCCAGCCTACTTTTACATCTTGTGAGTGTATGTTAATTTTAATAAACTTTCCTGCTTGAGTTGCTTGTCTGCTGTGTTGAATGTCTTCCTTGAGTTACTTCTCATTAGGAGACCAAGAACCTTCCTCAACATCTTTGGAACAAGCTGGGTCGAGTCCTCAGGGCCTAGAGTCTCTGGGGTTCACCTGGCAACACAACTATATGAAGGTGAATGTAACAACATCTAACCCTGGTAAGACAATGGGGAAACAGTATCCTGGGAAAAGCTATAATTCAGTTAAAACAAGGAAGCAAAGGAAATTTTCAGAGATTTTCAAGTTATAAGGGAATTCACTAATTACCAACTCTGTGTTCCAGACACCAGTGATAAGATTTCAAAGTCACTTGGGGGTGGAAAATAGGTTAAGAGAAGGAGATGTGCAGGACTTCGTGATAATTAGAGTCTCAGCAATGAGGATCCAGGTTTCTTGTGATCACTGACATCAAGAAGTTAGTACTAATAGTTGCAGTAGTGATGTGCATGATAAGGGTACAGAGGAGAGTTGATCTTATCATGCTCAGTGTTTGGGGGCTCCTATTTTTTTTTTTTTCTTCTTCTAGTGATCAAGTCATGAAGGAAGGATGTGGTCTTATTTAGAAAAACAGAAAGAGGCGGGGGAGACAAGAGTGGTATCCTAAAATGAATTTGATTTTAAAAGAGGAGGAAAAACAAAATATCCTAATTATAGAGGATTTATTTCCTAGGTTTTTTTGATTAAATATGGATATATTAGCTGCTTTAAACCACCAACTAAATACAATAAGTAATGATAAGATACATTTCAATTACTTCTTTGGTCTACGTTATTATTTGGAGTGTAAGTTGTTCATAAATGTATATTTTTGCAAATAGTGCATGAATGATGTTTTAGGTCAGGTTCTTTAGAAAACAGAACCTGAGGAAAAATTCACATGAAAACTCTGTGAAGGTACACAATTCCCTGGAAGCGAGAGTATAAAGAGCAAAAGGGAAGTGAAGAACACACAAGGAAAAAACTGCATTGTCCTTTACTTTTTGTAACAAATAACTGATTGCTTGGTCTCAGACCACATTTCCACAGAGGCCAAGTGCTCCTTAGACCTGTCTATCTAAATGGAAGATGAGGGAAGAATTTAACTCACAGATCCCTAGAAATTTTGTTTCCTGGATGTTAAAGCCCACCCCTTGGAGAGCTAACTCTTCCCTGCTTCTCAGCCACCGGCTCTTCTGCGATGCTTGCCCAGTAAGTGAAAGGGCAGACAGGTCTTCAGACAACAGATGGCAGAACGTGCAGATGCTGGGTCAGTAACTGAGTTGGAGGTAGCCACAGACAAGTGGTGACTGTGAAGGCCCTGCAGCCGTGTGGGCCCCAGGTAAGGCCATTTGGGAGATACCGGCCATCAAGCGTTCAAGACCGGAGATGACGCATCTCTTGAGTGAATCACAGCTTCTCCTTGGGCTTATATCCACTGCCATCCTTTTAAAAATATGTGAATGTCCTATAAGAACAAAAAAGCCTTCATTTCATTCCTAAGAGGGTTAATACAACTGCAATCCTTCAATATCAAGGTCAGTTGTATTCTCTTGAAAGACTGAATTGGATGAGCAAACTAGTCTTCAATTATGGCTCGGGACTTAATGTTCCTCATCATCTCACCTCTGCTGGGATGACCCGGACCTCTATCTGCCTGGCCGCTGCTGAGCCATGTTTGTTGCCATTGCCTCCTCCTCATTACTGTGAGTCATAAAAAGTACCAAAACATACCCAAGAACATTGTGTATGATCTGGAACTATTTCTCCCTGCTCCTGCTGTTTATCAGCAAACTTAAACACTGACAGCATTTAAAGTTATTTCTCCAGCATGTACCATAATGCCTTTCTTTGCATGCTAGTCCTCTGGTTGAAAGAATTCAAAATGGCCTGGTTCTATTTGCCTCTTCTAGTTCAGTGAAATTTCTATGCTTTCCCCTGGAAAGACAGTTTACCAAAGAAGAAACAGGTTCTCTTCACCATAGGACATAAGGTTGTGGAGATGAGAAGCACAAATTTGCACAAGCAATGCACTGGGAATGATGATGAGTCAGTCATACCTTTCCGTTCTGAACTCTGAGTACTCCCACACACAAACTGTACATTGGTAACTGCTCAGTGCTGGGGTGTTGGTGTATATAGGGGTGAATTTTATAATTATACAGTCATTGACATTACCTCTTCTTGGCTCTAAAATGGGTCCATTTGCTCGATGCCGATTTGTATGGAATACTAAGTCATTTCATCAGGCATTCTACAAATAGTAGTATAGGGTGGAAGCCTAATACACAAGGAAACCAAACCCCTGTCTACAGCATATATTGTTTTGTTAAGAAAAATTACTTTCCCCACGAACGTGGAAGAAACCTGATATAATCAACCTGGTACAATCGAACCTCATATAATAACCTCGTGTTAAACTGATATAATTCCAGTTTAACACGAGGACTGTGACCATAATAAGATCTTAGTGTTGGTTTCTGCCACTGACAAGTAGAGATCTTGAGCAGTTATTTTAGCTAAATAAGGTTTAGTGGGAAGAAATTGATACTTTTGGGTTTACAAAGAGTCTCATTTCCATAATCATGGTCACTTTCTTTGAAAGGAGGATGGTTGGTTTGCTAGGAAGAGTTAATACGTCCACTGCATTGACAAGATCATCCTCTGCAGTAGATATTTTCTGGAAAGTACTAATGTGAAGCACAAAAACTCATATGCTTTTTTTCTCATTCCCACAGGTTCTCTCCACATGAAACTTCCCCAGACGCCCTTGACATTGAACTTTCTAGTTTCATTCCTTTCAGACTCCTGAATTACAGCCAATCTATTTTCTCCTGCACAAGAGTCAGTGTATATCCCCAGGTCAGGTCACATTCCACTTACACAAATTGAATGGCACTTATACTATCTGCAGCTCTATGCACTGAGGAGAATTCCCCTTCATCGCGTCTCTTTAGGTCCACCTCAGAATGTGGCTAAGCTCTATTGTGGTTAACTGTGTAGTTTCAGCTAATGCTAATGAATTATACCAGTCTGTCTCTAAGCCATGATCAATTTCTTTCCATCTCCTTGTTGTCATAGAAAATCACCTGTGGGGCCATAGACTTGGACTGAGAAAACAGTGCCAGTATAACATACATAGGTGATGTAGGAGCCTAGGCCATTTTTTCCACACAATTTATTTATACCTTCTGGACCAGCTCAAGATGACATTAAATTGACCTGACTGGACTTCCTGACTCATGGTTAGCTAACCTTTTATCTCATTAATGACTGGATATAGTCACTTGGTATCCTATGACACTATGAAACTGGTTTTCTGATGGAGTACAGTTCTCCACTGCAGATGGCCTAGCATTGTTCTAGAGTCATTGAGATCTATGTATATCTCTTCCATAAGGACTTATTAGCAATTCCAAAGATCATTTTTATCCACCAGCGGCTCTTAAACAATTGTATATGTTGGGCTATGCAGCAAAAGTAGAAAAGTCTCTTTTCCCTTAACCTACATATGTGGCAAATTCTGCTTTTCAGACTTCAACTGATAAATGGACTTCAGAACCATTTTCCAGTGCCATCATGCTGCCTCTAAAATCAAGAGTTACCTTTAGACAGTTGGGTATCCTTAGCGGTGGGAAGTACAAGATACAAAAACTCTTCCTTTATCCTTAAGGAAATGTCCTGGCATGTTCCAGATCAGTTGATTCTTAAAAATTCCACCATTGTGGAATCTCCTGGCGCACATGTGTCTCACTGGGAAATCTAATGTACCTGCTACTTTCTAGTCACCAAGTGCAATGAAAATGATAACATTGATATTGTGACCAGTACCTTGTTCATCAGAACACCAAGAAAACCAAGGGGGTAGGAACCAGGCAAATCAAGAGACTCAGTAAACATGGCAGTAAAGATTTAGTGTTAAATTACCAAGTGGTAACTAAGATCAACATAACTGTTTTTAAATTATCTCTCCAGATGATCATGAGTTCATCTAAAGAAATAGGGGTAATTGAAAAAGGCATGATTTTGTCTGTCCAGTAATTCTCAAACCTGGGTGTCCACTGGAACCATCTGTGAAACTTTTGATATCAGAGCCTTAATACACTAGATATTTTTACTGAATTGATCTGAAAGGAAGCAAAGTACTTTTTAAAGTTTCCCAGACATTTCTAATATACAGATAAGATGCAAGAACTACTTTATTTAGACTTGGAGAATAAAGACTAAATTTCAAGACCAAGAATATAATTTATTAGTTATCCATAATTACTTCAGCTTCTACACTGGAAAATAATACATTTCTAACAATGATAGCCAATAATCCAACCCACCCTCCTCTAAGAGACAAGTCATTATTTAATCGTAAACTCTGTTATTGTGGTAATGGGCTGGCCCTTAGGAAGTCAGGGACTTAGAAGCTGGTAGAGCTCCTGGTAATACTGTTACCCTAATCTCTCTCTGTGGCTTTGTAGTTAAACATGGGAAGGGGCTAGAATAATCAATGTACATTTATGTAAATAATTTTTAGTGTTCGTTGTATTGCCAAGATTTCGTGGCATTTGAAGTTTGTTTTGGGTTTATTTACTTAGTTTTCAGTATTCCAGTAATATGCAAAATCAAGCTACAGGGAATAATTGAATTCAACAAATTCATACAGAGCATAATTAAGTTCAAACAATTTTCATACTCTAACAATGTTTTAGACACTTGGATAATAAAAGATCAAACGTTCCTATTTCAAGATGTTCACAATCTAGTAAAAGCCAATTGTAGTTTGATGAAATAGTATTGTTATAGTCACTATTCACAGGAGAGTTTTTTACATAATTCTATATATCACTTGAAAAGATACATATTATTATCCCCAATTTACTCAATGGCAAACTAAGTCTCAGTGAATTTAGGTAAACCAAAACTTTCATATCTATTTAATTTAAGAAGTGAGATTTGAATTCAAGTCCTTTTGGTTTCAAACATCATTATAATTCCCTGTGCTATGCTGCTTCTGATAGTAGGGCTTCAAGGGAAGTATTTCTGTTATTTATTTATTTATTTATTTATTTATTTATTTATTTATATGGCAGACAGATCACAAGTAGGCAGAGAGGCAGGCAGAGAAAGGGGGGAAAGCAGGCTCCCTGCTGAACAGAGAGCCTGATGTGGGGCTCGATCCCAGGACCCTGAGATCATGACCTGAGCCGAAAGGCAGAGGCTTTAACCCACCGAGCCACGCAGGCGCCCTTATTTCTGTTATTTATATTTATAGAGTCTAGAAGACAGTAAATAACAATAATGTATATGTAATAATAAAGTAAGATTTTTTATTGGTTGAATACATTTAAATCACTAGAAACATTCAGGTAAATGAATTTTTCTTGAGCCTTCAAATTATTTAAAATTTTGCCAAAAACGTGTTAAATCATGTTCAATTTATTTAATTCAACTAAAAGTGAATTGTTCTGTAGACAAATTATGAGTCTATTGATGCATTTGTCTAAGCTGTTTAAGTCATGTTAAGTCATGTGAGAATACTGATTCTTAAATTCCAAATTGCTTTTTAATGCTCTATCTCTGAAGCAGAATTTTATGGATTTTTTTTTCAGTTACCATGTTAAAACTTTTCTTCTTCCAATTTCATTGTTGAAATATTAAGTTCAAGGACAAGTACTTTTTAGAGTCTCTCAAATATAGATTTTTCTTACAAAAGTCCCTTGCTTTAATGAAAAAGTTTTAAGAGAATATGACCTATGTGCATTTTTCCTTTATCATTTCCCCAGAGTCCCTTTAATTTGCTCAGAATTCACTCTTTCTCTATCCTTAGTGCTCACATAGAGAACAGTGATGAGCACTATCTATAGCTTGCCTTTAATTCAAATTTTACAGCAGTGACCCAATTGGTCACTTTGCATTGGTCTTTTTGTGTTGTTCTTGTTAAGGAATAAACTTCTGAAAGTGTTTATTACTTCAAACTATGCTAATAATACTATGCTAACAGTAGACAAAGGCAACATGGTAAGTTTATTTAAACACTACTTTTGTTCTCCTTTGATCTTTGTTTTTCCCCCATTTTGCTTGATTTCTTATGTGTGCTCTCTAAGAAGTCTTAAAACACAGATACACACACACACACACTTATTAAATGTCTCAAGGTCTGTGAAAGAAGAGTGTCAGTTTTATTAACTCTCTTTTTTCTCATTTTAGAGACATAAAGTCTAAAGCCACTATCTTTTTTGGCTGAAGAAATGTCCCCTGAGGCCCATAAAATTTGCCTACACTAGATCAGGAAACCTAACTTATATAAAGCATTTCGACTTTCACATGCCTCTCTTGGAATGCCTTTTTTTTCTTCCCCATTTCCCTCCTTATCTTTTCTTAAAGTCTAGTAAAGATCTCTTGTCTGTGGATTCACCTTTGAAGAAAATTATTTTCAAAAATAAATTTTCTCAACATAGCAGTAATGAGCTTTGTCATGAGAAACGAGATGGAATACATTTTAACATTTATGCAATTCTGATTCTTCTAAAAAATCTCATGTACATTTTATATTTAACTGTATCAGTGAAACAGAAAGAATTAACATTTCATATTTCACCTCATGTTCAAATTTTCAATTCATTTTACACTTTGTCTGTGGAATCTGTCTTTTTCAAAGGTGTTTTAACCTCTTTTATCATTTAAAAGCTGGAGATTTTAATGATTATATTTTTGATATACTCATTGCCTAACAGGAAAAATGAACATTCATGGTCTTAATATCACTAGAATAATGCAGAATAATAAAATTTTAGTTATATTTATTAAATTTATATTTATATTCAAATTATTCAAATATACTTAGCCACAAATTCTGACGTTGAACATAATGACTTTTAGTTAAAAATAATTATTTCATAAATGATAGAGATATGTTTGCCGACTCTGGTTGATACATTTGAGAATGGTGATTGCTTCTCTTTCAAACCATGAAAATCTTTGCAATTGTGATTCATTTTATTTTTTATTTTTTTAAAGATTTTATTTATTTGACAGAGAGAAACAAAGCCAGAGAGGGAACACAAGCAGAGGGAATGGTAGTGGGAGAAGTAGGCTTCCTGCTGAGCAAGGAGCCCGATGTGGGGCTCAATCCGAGGACTCTGGGATCATGACCTGAGCCAAAGGCAGACGCTTAACGACTGAGCCACCCAGGCGCCCCTGTGATTCATTTTACTGACAATTTTTTTACTCCATTAAAAATGATCTATATATTCTGTGCTAATGAGTTATTCTTTATTTTTTTCAAGATTTATTTATTTGTCAGAAAGAGAGAAAGCACAAGCAAGGGGAGCAGCAGGCAGACAGAAGGAGAAACAGGCTCCCTGCTGAGCAAGGAGCAGGATGTGGAACTTGATCCTAGGACCCTGGGAACATGACCTAAGCCAAAGGCAGATGCTTAACTGACTGAACCACCCAGGCATCCCAGTTACTCTTTATTTTAGCCAGTATCTTTTGCTGTGCTTAAAACATTTGTCCTGTGTGCACAGTATAATGTTCTACTCTATAACCCACTAATTAATAATCAAATATCATTTTAAAGTTTGTATGACATTTTGAATTTCATTTATTGACTTTTTTCACATTTGATACTTCAGTTCACAATAAAATTCTTCAGTGGGCAGTTATATGGATAATTTGTTAATTTCTGCCAAATCTTTTATTAGAGACCTTATAAAGTATTAAAATTTTTCTTATTATAAGTGAACATCCATTAACAGCAAATACACAGAATACCCTTCGAGGGTTTTTCAGGATTACTGTTTTATTAAAAAGAAATGTATTATAAGATGTCTCACTATTGCCCAGAATTTATCAACTATTATTATTACAGACTACTTAATCTAATATGTTTCAACAATAAACTTGAGTATTCTTTCAAGTTACTAAATACATTTGCAAGATGTTGAAATGAAGGATAAAAACAATATAATTCTCTCAATAGATGCAGAAATAGATTCAATACCCTTTCTTGAAAAAAAACTCTAAACAAACTGGGTATGGAAGAAATGTACCTCAACATAACATAGGCCATATATGGTAAACCCACAGTTAACATCACACTCTATGCTGAAAAACTGAAAACATTTCCTCTAAAATCAAGAATAAGAAAAGATTTCCCACTATCACCACTATTATACAGCATAATACTGAAAGTCTTAGCCAGAGTGATTAGGCAAGAAAAAGAAATAAAAGGCATCCAAATCAGAAAGGAAGAAATAAAATTGTCTTTGTGGATGCTATGATCTTGTATAAAGAAAGTCCTATAAATTCCACCAACAAAATGTTAGAACTAAAATAAATTAAGTCAAGTTTCAGAATATAAAAATCAATATATAAAAATTAGTTGCATTTCCATACACTAATAACAAACTACCCAAAAAAGAGATAATCCCTTTATAATAGCACCACCAACAATAAAATACTTAATTTCCTCCTTATTTCCCATTACCATTCAAAAATTTTGTTTACTTAAGGGAAAATAGGGAGATAAATATTTCATGCAGAAACAACCTGTGATCAAGATGGATTAGACAATAAAATAAACCTCTCCTAAACTCTCTTCTCATGTATTTATTCAATTCAACCATATCCTTTTTAAAATCATAGTACTAAAAAGAAACAAAACAAAAAGTCAATGACACATCTTCACAGACTAATGTTAGAGAAATATATCTAAGGATTTAATTCTCATAAGTATTTTGTTTAAAATAGTATAAAAATATTCTCCACTGATTTATTTCCTTGAATAACTACAGTAATAACATTACAGAATGAAATATAAACCAATAGCTTTGACTGAGGAGTTATGAACTTAATTCAGTAAAGATAGCTGATAACTCCCACCAACAGTGTAGGAGGGTTCCCCTTTCTCCGCATCCTCACCAACATCTGTCACTTCCTGTCTTGCTAATTTTAGCCATTCTGACTGGCGTGAGGTGGTAACTCACTGTGGTTTTGATTTGTATTTCTCTGATGCCGAGTGATGTAGAGCACTTTTTCATGTGTCTGTTGGCCATTTGGATGTCTTCTTTGCAGAAATGTCTGTTCATATCTTCTGCCCATTTCTTGATTGGATTATTTGTTCTTTGGGTGTTAAGTTTGAGAAGTTTTTTATAGATTTTGGATACTAGCCATTTATCTGATA